>JAVFKF010000081.1:0-625319 GCA_036926295.1 Pachydiplax longipennis | reverse complement strand
TTCCTCCTTAGTCACTATTCAGACAATCCATGACCTAAAATTTTCGCTTATCACTGGATGAGTTAACATTTTATCATGTTAGATTTCCTGGCATTTAAAGCATTCCTGCCTTAAAATTGGGGTTTTGGGATTACCTTACCTTTGAAGGCCACAACAACCGTCAGTGTCTAACTTTATACTTTTCCTTTTTCATCAATGGAATTGATTAACTCTTGACTTACTTCTGCTATTACCGTCCACTACCAAAGGCAATTCATGCATAACGTTATCTTCCGTCGTTTATTCGGAGGATTTGGCATCTGGATTCTTTCATTAATGAATGCCTATGTTCCGTCAATTTGTAAACAGTGAGTACACCACTTGCTATACATTACAATTAGAATCTTATATTTTTTATTATTCTTTTCATAATTTGTAAATCCCTTCAACAGTAGTGGAATTGATAAAATTACCAACGAGCTGATTCGCTCACAGAGGATCGAGTCCGGAATCGCTGTCACCAAAGTTGAATGCGCTGCCCACTTGACAATCCTTGGGCCCCAAATCCCTTCAGTTGGATTCGAAAATGATAATTTAATCGACTTAAAATTCCTTAAAAACCGTTACTACACAATTTAAATTCTTCGAAGCGAATGGAATTTTCAAACGGAAACGGGGAAACTGATGGAAATCATACTGATACAGCGACATTAAAATCTCAATGTACAAGTGAACCTCGGGTCCATGCAAGTCTACCTTCAAGAGACACTGTATGCTCTTTGCAGAGACAATGTGATACGATTTATAGTCGAAAGTGATACATGCTCTGTCCGCTGATATATATGGAAAAACGATATCAATGCAAGCGGAATGTGTCCATGCTCGCCGATTACTGCTGTTTTCTGAGACGAAATATTCCAGATAAGTTTTGCAAGAGTCACGCGAAGGGAAGGTGCACGGTTGAATAAGTCAGCTTGGTTGTGAACTTCCACATTCATAAAGAGTATTCATAAACATATATCCTATTAAATTAGCATAATTTTCTCTTTCATTTACTTGAATTCTATGTTCAAAAAGAAAAGAAATAAAAAAATTCCAACATATGCCTTTAAGAGTTCGAATTTCAGAACGTATGCCTTGTAAAAAAAATGATATCAAAGACAAAAGATATCAAAGAAACAGACCTAATGAAAATATTTGAAGGTGTTTATCGACACAAAATAAGCTATGATTAACTTCAGCTAGTTTAGAAACTAAAAAACTTCCTTTTTGTTGGACAGTGTATCCTGTGTACACAACAGGGCTTTGAGTACTGTTATACTACGTTCCGGATCCGAAAACTTCGGAGGAGCTTGATTTTTTGAAGTGAAAGAGTGTGCGAAAGTGAAGGAGCTCTAGCTTCTACTTCCAAAATAGATGATACATGACGGGACACGAGTTTTATTCCATAAACTTCGACGTGATAGGTACGAGCCGAAGGAAATGCGAAACTTTCGACCGAAATCCGACTGCGTGAAATCTTTCCCTCCGAATCGAAATCGCGCGGGTATCGACTAATCGCTTCGTTCTCTTTTATTCGACCCTTTTCTCTCTTTCGGTCGAAAACCGGTCTGGCGAGGACACAACTACTCCCAATGTCCATCTCTTGACCATTTTCCCTCAGAACCTCTTTTCGAGTGACTCTCGCTATTTCTCCGCCAAAACAACGCGCGGCTGCTACGCTTTTGGACGGTCGGCGTCGTCGGCGCAGTTTTTTTATTTGTAAACATCGATGATTGTGTTTCGAAGAGCAATTCTTCCCTTACTCCGTGTGAGCGGAGATGATGCTCACTGAATTATCATCTTGCTTTATCGCCCTTCATTTAATCGAATTTCACGATCAAAACTCAAAGATTAGTGGTCGTGGCTCACAGGTGTCTTCACTTTCGGGAGATGCTTGCGAATTCAGGCCGAACGGAGGCTGGTTAGGACCTCAACCCTTACACGTTCGCTTCAAAGAACTAGAAATGATGGGAGTGATGACATTTTCCTGCACTTTCTTCACTCAGTCAGACTGTTGTTATTATTTAACTCTCTTGTCGAGGTAAGGTTGGTATGGTCTCTCAGTAGTAAGATGGACCCTTGGGGTAGACGGTTTCCCCTCCCCTCCCCCAATTTTTCCCACCCACCACCCCCTTCTGGCGCCACCCCAACCCAGGTGTAGGAGGCATTTCCAACCCAGGCTTCGTCCCAAGGGTCCATGTGACGTGGCAACCCCCTCCACCGGTTTTTCCTGATGACGTCACGATGTCCGAACCCGGTACTCCAACGCTGGATGCTGACGTTCAGAGACTAAGTCCTCGAAGGACTCCCCCCACCCCTTTGACGTCAGAGGCCTTTAAATTAAATTTTATTTTCTGGAAAAATTTTTCCTCCAACAGGGTTTGAATCGCCTGACATAGCGACCACGACACCCGCGCCATGCGCCTTAACCACTCGGCCACCACAGCAATTATTCACAAGCGAGTTAAATAAGCCATAAAACCTGCTCCGAATCAGCTCTGATGACGTCGAGACACCATTTTAAAATGCCTGCTGACAACGAGAATCGAACCCGGACCCTTATACTTAGGACTTGTAATTTTCCATTGACATACCATCTTTTCGCAGCCTACCCACACCGACAATGGGAATAATAATGTGCTTAACTTAGTCTGATATCGGGGGAGCGATGCTAAATGGCGACGGTTTGAATTTTCATCCGGAAAATAATGGTGAATTCTGAGAAATAAAAGACATGGTTCACATTGTATTCAGTTTATTAAATGTCCACACACTTGTTAATACACATAATCAACACTTAAATAATTAATTTTTCCAAGAGTAACTCAGGGTGATACGTGAGCATTTCATACATTAGTCTACTTCTTGGAATCTCATAATTTTGATGACAGTCATCATGTACATTCACGTCATTATATTCTAAATATTCCCGCATATGTTTTTCTACAAATTCAGGGGTTGAACAGTCGTGAATACCGCTTACACAAGCATTTATACAATTTCTGCACATTGATGCAATATAGTTTTTAATTTCACCCACAGTTTTTGTTAGTTCAGCATTCACATGGTCATTCCATATATTACATTCATCTAATGCGTCTTCGATACATCTCCTTAAACTTAGGAGTCCATCCCATGATTCACGTCCCAGAAGAACACCATATTTATTTCCTTTCGCTATATTAATTATTTTTTCACCATATAGTTTCAAGAAACGGATATTTACATCGTCACCAATTTTTACATCACTTTCAGGCAAATCAACTTCGCCGTGAAAGTACGAATCAATATAACTTCTTTGGTTGTGTATAAGCTGCCACGTACTCCCTGGGAAGTATATTCCACTATTCCCATTCTTCGCGATGAAAACAGTTGTTGTAAAATCTTCCTCAGGATTCAATCCGATTAAAATCTTTTTTGATCCTGATTTATTCAAACTGTAACACCGACTCAGCACTAAAGTGCACCGTTGTGGCGGTAGAATATAACTTATACTAACACTGTCGCTGAAGCCGTCGACACCCGCTTGATTTTCATTCCATGAAGTTCGGTTGGACGATGAAGATTCTTTCTCGATTCCGTAGAATTTCTTCCATTTCCTTGGACGAACGTATTTCTCTTCTACGTTTTCCAAGTCTCTATTCTGTTTCCTCGATGATATATGAGGATAACTTATGCCTTCATTCATCCTGTAGTTCTTCTTACACATTGCTGTATAGGGCGAATATCTTTTAACACTAGACATTATCCACTCGCGATGTTGATCACTCGACGATCAAGAACCAAATGAGACGTTTGATGTTGGAAATTTCATTTTGAACTTTGTTGCGTAATTTATCCTTAGAACTTTCACTAAAGACTCTGAATGTTAGCCCTTTCTCTAAAAGCTCTAAAAATAAATCTTAACTAACTGTTTCGCAAAATATACCCTAAGGGTATACACGTGTTGGTTAAAAATGTTGATATGTGGCCAGCACAAGAATTCATTCATACATTCATTCAACGATACTTCTACGTGTAAGTACGTGAGTCTACCTTTTAATATTCTATCATAATCTGTCGAGTTATTTATTTATTTTCAAAGGTTGATTGTATTAAGACAGATATAAAAAACCGCTATGGAATCGCACTCTGTGGAAGATCAGTATACCACTAGGACGGATCATAATCTTCAACATTTACTTTACGAAATACGGACGATCATAACACTCAGAATTAACATAAAGAAAGTCGAAGGTCTCAGTGATATATCCATCAAATACGAGCAGGATGGTTCGAATTTCTATCGATTAATTCGTTTAAGATGTCATAGAACGTTAACAAAAGCCTTCCCGTTGCTGCTATCAAATCCTGTAAAATGAGATGCGATTTCGGACTCCCGGTATTATTTCAGTCCTATCGAAAAGCAATATGTATATTTGAGGACAAAATGAAAACCTGAAGGATTTAATTTTATTCACGACAAGAGAATTAAAAATAGATAACCGCGATGGTGTGTTGAAACCACCCGACGCATTCGAATAATTTGAAGATAAAATTTTCGGAGATAATCTTTTACGATTCAAAAAGGAATTCGAATCCAGAAGTTATCTTATTGTGTTCATGAAGTCACATTGTGGCGATGATTCAGATGTGAACAATGAAGCAATAGAATCATTCCTTGATTCGTTAATCCTTGCACCTAAGACCCCTGGCTTGAATTCTCTCAAAGAAATAATACATCATGAAATAAGGTCGTATTTTAAAACAAGGAGATACGAAACTCTTTATAATATTTTGTACAAAGAAATTATGGATTGGATGATGCAACCTAATAAAAATTTGTTAACCTCTAAGGAAATAAGAGAAGCAATAGAATTAAAATTTAAGAGAAGAAGAAACTCTGTGAATAAACATTGATAATTCAGACGGGAGGAAAAGATACGTCGATGAGTTAGTTTTTCAATAGTTATTCTATGTTTAAATATGCTATGTTATATTGATTGGGGATATGTCACTGAAGAATACGTATTGTACAAGGTATTTCGAAAAATGGAATTTCACCATCGTATTGGAAAAGAGAAATTTGTAAAGCATTTAGTGGACATGCTAGAAAGTTTGCACGTTGGGTAACGCGTGTCGCCGCCTTGTAGACGCCTATTGAAAGCGTCCCTAACGCTTCACAGTGTAAGAATACATACCTAATTAGTCATTTCTGGTTCGTTAAAATTATAATTGGAATTTTCTTAAGATATGATGTTGACGGACAAACTGGCGCCTTCAAATGGAATGTAAAATGCATTATACGTTGACACAAATGAGCTCCCGGACCCAAAGATTACAATTATCTTTAGCGAACCCCTTAGCCGCGTGTACACGTGAGAAAGGTAAAGGGTTTCACACCGTCTAATGACGGTTAATGACATGTGCCTTACGCAGGTGCTTTACATAATCTTTAGAGGGTTTTTCGTAAGGGAAGGGTCATTCTTAGAGTCTCTTGTCGCCTAAGGGCTTATTTCAGGAGACATAGCTGCGTAGGAGAGAGTTGGAGTAAGGTAATGAGTTTAAGAGGCGCCTTCAATTATCGGAAATTTTAGGTGAAATTAAGTATTTAGAAACCAACTATTGGGCGGAGGGCATCCGCATCCCCATTGGCTAAAGTAAGTACTAGGAAAACCAATGAAATTGTCCTCTTAGGTTTTATTTTAGACTTTAGATTTCCTATAAAAGAAAATTCAAGAAAGCGCTGTGCTGATTTTCCTCTGGAAGGTTTTAGTGGTGTTGTGCGTTTGTGCTCTTGAGTGTTGTGCGTTTGTGCTCTTGAGTATTTCGAATAGCATTTCGAACAACTTCTTCTATTGTTCAGTGCTTCTTGGTGTTGTGCGAGTGCATTATATTATATAATATATATTATTATAATATATTATTTTCGATATGTTTTTCACGTCAACGATTAAAGTGACGACCGACGTTCTCGATCATCTGATCGCTAAAGAGATGCCGGTATACGAAATAACAAAGCGTATCGAAAAATATATGGACATGGTGGCACAGTTCAGGAAGAAGTGTGAGGCAGCGGAGAAGAAAAAAAGGGCTGCTGAAGACGATGGAGAAGCTGTTAATAAGAGGATGAGAAAAGAAATTCACGAAACAATTTCTTTCCTGGAAAGCGTTACATCATGGGATGAAGGTAAGCATTTCTTAGTTAAATAAAAGTGTGTTTTTAAAAATTGTGTTATGTGTGTAGTGAACATGAGTGCGGGTAGAAATTAATTGTATATTTTACCTTTAATAGATGCGGAACCGTCAGGGTCGGAAGAAAACCAAGATGTGTCGAACATACCGCCTGTTGTTACGCTAGGTAAAATCATTATTTCTATGCGAATCACACTGTATCTTTATTTTAATAAGCTTATTATTGCTTAAATTTGTGATTGTCGACAAACTGTTAACTTTAATTTAATTTTTAAATAGGATTAGATACGCCATCACCGTGTGCTGTGACGGGAACTAAATCTCCTGGATCTAATGGTGACATTATTAAAAACCAAGGTAAGATTAAAATTGAAATATGCTATTTAAAATAATTGCTTTAAATTATGTTGTGATTTTCGCTAGCACGAGTAGCGATTGAATTTATTTCAAAATGCAACCATTTTTTCTTTTTGGAATAATTATAGATTACGGCGACAGAGAAATCGAGGTGGTCTATCTGTCCGATAGCGAAGATGGCGATGAAATAGAGGCCGATCAACGCAAGGATGAATCATCCGACAATCAGGGTAAGTTAAAGAAATAATTTGTTACTATATTTAAACATCTTAATTTTATATCTTGATGTATCAGCGGTCAATCAATCACAAACTTAATTTATATCTGTTAGATAGTCCTAATGATAATAATATTTCATTATTATTAACTACAGAAAATGACGGCGAGACTCAATACGATGGTGAAGAAGTGTTACAATGTGGTGGTGGTGGTGGTGATGGAAACGGTTGCGCGGAAGACACGAATGCCACGGATATGAGCAACGCCATAAGCATCACGCCGTTCATCCCTGATATGGTGGAGGATGCTCCCGAGCAGGAGGCTGAGGTTGTGCAAGGTGAAGAAGAAGACGCCATCTCGAGCAGGCAAGAGTCTTTTTACTCTTTGATACGTGAGAATGAAAGGCATTACAAAAGATTCAACATGATAGGTAGGGAGATGCATGTTATGTTGAATCACACAAATGTAGGCTCTAACCCTCTAACTTGGTTCGAGGAAGCGCTTGAGAGTTTGTTAGCATCTATTAAAAGTCAGAATGTGAGCGCTGCTGACTACTTAGGTTTAAGTATCGTCAGCAACGGCGAGACTGATAAAGCTGTAAACATTTCTTTTCGACGTGCAGACCAAATGAGCGCTAATGTTGTGACTTCGTCGATTGCTAAAGTCACCCAAAGCAACGCATTTTTTCTTTCCACATCTCCGATAACAATATCAGTGCACCATGTGGTTATGCCGAATGGTAAAGGTCGTTGTAAGAATTCCATTCAGATGAGTTCGTTCACTGATTTTTGCCGAAAAAAAAGATCTATTATCACCATTACCAACAATGATAACATTTGTCTGGCTAGAGCAATTGTTGTGGCAATTTCGCGACAAGAAGATGATGTTTCGATGCAGAAGAAAGTGAGGAATGATTCGGCATCAATTCAAACAAGTAGGGCTCGAGAATTGTGTTCAAAGCACTGCGTAAATTTATCTAACGGAGGCGGCGTGGAAGAAATAAGAGCTTTTCAAAGAGGGTTGAAAGACTGGAAAATTACTGTGTACAGTGATCGGAGAGGTCGTGAAACCCTATTTGAAGGACCCGATGAGGAACCGCCCAGAAAGAGAATTGACTTAATATATGGTGACGGCCATTTCAATGTCCTAGCAAGCTTACCCGGCGCGTTCAACTTTGGGTACTATTGTACGTATTGTAAACGAGGGTATAATCAACGCAGCGATCATGTGTGTGAGAAAATGTGCCGTCGCTGCGGCGCTCCTAGTACATGCAAAGGAGAAAACATCATCGCTTGTGATGCTTGTGGGAGGGAATTTTCAGGGAGGGTTTGTTTTGCGAATCATCTCAAAGTGACGACAACAGCTGGTGGAAAAAACTCCTTACCTATATGCGAACAATTAAAGAAATGTGGATTGTGTTGTGCAGTTTATAGAACAGCAGGCCGCAAGACACCGCACGCATGTGGAGAGTTATTTTGCAGTCATTGCAACCTCTTTTACACTTCTGAACATTTCTGTTTCATGCAACCGGCACATGAGAAGATGGATAAGGATAAAAATGGTACATTGTACGTTTTCTTTGATTTTGAATGTCGGCAAGATGTTCCTTTGCCTGGAAAAGCGGACACATTTCAACATGTTCCCACTTTATGTGTGATGCAACAAACGTGCAAAGCCTGTTGGGATATCGAGGAGAGTGTCTTTAATTGCAGTATTTGCGGTTTAAGACAGCATATATTTAACGGTCCCGATCCTGTGGGTGAATTTTTCGATTATTTATGTCTTCCGCGATCCAATTTCGGAAATATCATTTCTGTTGCCCACAATTTAAAAGGTTATGATGGGCAATTTTTATTGAACCACATCGTCAGTAATATGGATGTCACTCCCGAGGTACTAATGTCAGGGACAAAGATTATGTCGATGCAGTTTAAGAACATAAAATTCCTAGACTCATTGAATTTCATGCCGATGCCGCTAAATGATTTACCCAAAGCATTGAACCTGAACGATAATTTGAAGAAGGGGTACTTTCCACATTTTTTTAACACCCTGAAAAACCAAAATTATGTAGGTCTCATTCCGGAAAAGACTTTTTACGGGTACGGAACGATGACTGCGGCTCAGAAATCATGTTTTGACGTTTGGTATGACGACAGGAAATCACAACCCTTTGACCTGAAAAAGGAGATGGTGGAATATTGTGTTAATGACGTGCATATTCTCCGGAGAGCCTGTGCAACATTTTCCACATTATATGAAAAGTTAACAAATGTTAACATTTTTAAAGAGGCCGTCACCATTGCGGGAGCTTGTCTGCTGACCTTCCGGAGGAACTTCCTAAAGGAGAAGACCGTGGGAGTTGTACCTCCTGGTGGGTACAGATGGCGAGACAACCAGTCCCATATCGCTGCCATGTGGTTAGTATCCGAGGAAAAGAAGAGAGGCGTCACGATTAAGACAGCATACAACGGACGCGAAGTCAGATTCGCCGGAAAAAAAGTTGACGGCCTATATGAAGAAAACGGCACCGCCACCGTTTTCGAGTTCTACGGATGCTTTTATCACGGGTGTAAGCAATGCTACACAGATGGGAGAGACAAGGCTATTTACAATAATAGATCGGAAACGTTGGAAACGAGATATGAATCAACAGTTCTGAAAAGTAAAGAGCTTCTCAAGAGCGGATGTGAACTTATTGAAATGTGGGAGTGTGACTTCCAACATTACTTACGATCCAATGAGGAAATGAAATTGCACCTCGAGAAGCATCCACTGACCCTCAAGAAACCAATGGATCCGCGAGAAGCTTTTTATGGGGGTAGAACGAACGCCGCCAAGCTCTATCACCGAGCTGGAGAAGATGGCGGAAAAATCAAATACATCGATATATGTTCGCTCTACCCTTACGTAAATAAATGGAAAAAGTATCCCGTCGGCCACCCCACAATTTATGTAGGGGATAAATGCCCTCCTCTTGAAAAGTGTGAGGGCATTATGAAATGTACAATTTTACCTGCGAGGGATTTGTATCACCCGGTATTACCCTACCGTTGGAATGGGAAGCTGACGTTCCCTCTATGCAGAACATGTGTTGAGGGAAGTGTACAAATCAGTTGCCCCCACGAAGAAGAGCAGGATAGGGTAATCACAGGCACTTGGGTAACCGACGAAATAAAGAAAGCCGTCGAGAAAGGTTACCGCATAGTAATGATACACGAAGTGTGGAATTATGTGGTAACAAAGTACGATAAATCGACGAGCGAAGGAGGTTTGTTTGCAGGATACATCGATAAATTTTTGAAGCTAAAGCTAGAGGCGAGCGGCTGGCCGGAACACTGTAAAACAGACGGCGACAAAAAGGAATTCCTCCGATTGCTCAAAGAGCGTGAAGGCATTGATTTGGACCCTGAAAAGATGCGATCAAACCCTGGATTCCGTTGCATAGCAAAACTTTCCTTGAATTCTCTTTGGGGAAAATTTGGACAACGGGAAAACCTTCCAGTGACAACTATTGTAAATAATTATGAAGACTTCGTAAAACTATTATGCGATCCAAATACCGAGGTTAATGGGATTTTACCTGCAGGCGATAGTCTTTTTGTAAATTCGACGTCGAAAATGGAGGCTTTAAAACCATCAGCATGTGTAAGCGTGCCGGTAGCATGCTATACAACCGCGCAGGCGCGACTTGTATTGTATGGTTACTTAGAAAAATTGGGAAGACGCGCGATTTATTGGGACACTGATAGTGTGATCTACGAAGAAAAGGATGGTGAATGGTCACCCCCTACAGGTCCGTTTTTGGGTGAAATGACCGACGAACTGACGTGCTATGGTGCGGGGAGTTACATCACCGAATTTGTGAGCGGCGGCCCAAAGAATTACGCCTATGAAATAGCTTGCGGTGGTGATCGCAGTAATATTAAACGGGTTTGCAAAGTGAAGGGTTTTAAGATAGACGGATCCAATGAGAACTTGATTTCTTTCGAGAGTTTGCGGGATATGGTTAAAAAAGATGCCCCTAATATTAACGTCTCAATTCCTAAGCAAATTCGCCGTACTTCAGATCACTTAGTGATTACAACAAATGAGAAAAAAATATATGGAGTTGTATATACTAAACGGCGTAGGGTTGGGTCGTTTGAAACCTTACCCTTTGGGTACAAAGATAATTTATGAGATCTAATATTTTAACTTATTTCTGTATTTATAATATTTATTTTATTACTGTATTTATCTATTAATTTATCTACTTTATACATATGTATTTGTTTATTTATCTAATTTATGCGTATTTATTTATCTAATTTATAAACATTTGTTTATTTATTTGTTAATATTTTTATTTATATTTTGTTGTTACAAATTAATGTTGTTGTTATCACTTGGTTTTATGGATGAGTTCTTAATGACATATCATTGTTTAGCGTTATTGAATTATTATCACTATTGATATCAACCGATCAATCTTTACAGGAATATAATAAGACGGTTCATATGGATGAGAGGGAGTGAGACTGAGGAATTTCAATTGATGCATATGTCGAATTATTTTTGTGATCCTCAATACCCATCATCACCCTCAAACGCATAATTGTAACCATTGTTATATATATATTGTATTGTATTATTTATACCACACATAAACTTTCAGAATTGAATTTTCCTTTCTTTTATTTTAAAAATTTTACCGAAAATTACCTTACATCTCCTTTTAATTATCGTGCAGGTTTGACGATGAGGATATCGAAGAGTTTGAGATTTGCAACCAGCTTGGTGACAAGGCTTACTACGACTCTCCGTGGTTGTGAAACTTTAAAACTTAAAAATATATAGATATATATATATACTGAAATAATCGAGGTTTGTTTTCATTTGCATCATGTCCTTCCCCTTGATCGCTCCTTTCACGATGACCGTAAGTGGTCCAACCATGAGCGGTAAGTCGGTATGGTTGGAAAAGTTCATAGCCTCGTTAGATTCATTAGTGGGCACTAAGTTTGAGAGTATAATTTGGTGTTATTCTGAATTTCAATCAATTCCGTCGAAACTAAGAGGAAACCCTAAGGTAAAATTTCACCAAGGTGTCCCTGATTTAAATGATCTGTCCAATGACTCTGGAACGCATCGTCTGATTTGTCTTGATGATTTAATGATGGAGATTGATTCTTCAATAGTAAATTTATTCACAAAGGGTGCACATCATTGGAACTTGAGCGTAATTTTCATAACGCAAAACCTGTTTCATCAAGGCAAGGGTCGTAGAGATATTTCCCTAAATTCTCACTATATTGTGTGTTTTAAAAACCCTCGCGATCGAAGTCAGATTTTTCATCTTGCAAGACAAATTCACCCTGAAAACCCATTATTCATTCAAGATGCTTATAGGGATGCGACTTCTAAACCTCATGGCTACTTATTCATTGATTTAAAACAGAGTACCCCTGATGATTATCGGATAAGAACTAGTATATTTCCAGAAGATAAGTTTACTTATGTATACGTACCGAAAAACAAAAATAAAAGACGGGTGTTTTAGAAAATGATAAGCAGTCTTCAAATATGTCTCAAGCGGTGAAGAGCTGCCTTGATATGCTCAAGGCTCTCTGCAAAATGAATTCCGAGCAGAGAGTAGCCATATTGAAAAAATGCGATAAGAAATTGGTTCACGCAATCTGTGAGTGTGTTTTAAATGTCTTAAAAGGTAATGTACAACTAAAATCATGTCATAAACGCAGAATAACTCGTTACAAGAAGATCTTGCGGAAAATTATTAAACGCGGAGGGTGCTGGAAAAAGAAAAGACGCATTATTGCTCAGAAAGGTGGCGGTTTTCTTCCTGTAATTATCGGTACAGCTTTGAGTAGTTTGATCGGATCGTTGATCAAATAATGGAGCATGCTAAGAAAATGATTTTGGTCCCGAGCGAGGTTATGGAAAGATTTCCAAATAAACACGATTCGGAACACATTTCACGTATCGATGAAGAAATGAAAAATCTATTACACGCCAAGAGCGTTCCAGACAACGATAAATGGGACATGTACAGAGAGGCTCTCTTAAAATATTTGAATTTTGCGGATAAACAGAAGAAACCCGCATACTTACCCATCGTAGATATGCCGGGTATGTCTATTTCAGATGAAACCCCCGTTTCTAGAAACTTAGAGCTGAGGAATGAGAGTAAACCTGTGCTCGGAGATGAAATTTTAAATTCTGTTCCTCAAACTTTTAGAAGAAAGGCTCGTCTGCTATACGATAGAATCTTGAGAAGCGGAAAAATAGCATGGGATGATAGAGGGATGGTTACTATTGATGGACGAGCGATTCCGCAATCTAACATTACAGATCTCATCAACGATGCGATTAGACCGCGCAAAAATACTAACCCCGATGGCTGGGAAGCATTTTGTAACGCTTTGAGGGAACTTAACATCCCGCAAGAATATATTGGAAATCAGAAAAGATGGAACTTCATTCGTGGTTTAGGATCTGAATGGAAAGAGTCAAAACCCATGCTTAGAGTGCCATCAGAAAAGATTAAGGCTCGATATTCCCCTTATAAAACGAGGAGTTGGGTGAAATATAGATTATAATGAGTATAGGTGAGACTTACCTCGATCCGAGTAATCCAGCAGGCTATTCGGGTGCAGCCCCGTTAATAAAAAGTTTCAAGGGGAAGTATACGAGAAAAGAAGTTGGAGAATGGCTAGAAGGTTTGGACGCTTACACTCTGCATAAACCTGTTCGTCGTAAATTTGCCAGGAATCGATATCACATAACTAACATAGATGACCTTTGGCAATGCGATCTCATCGACATGCGTAATCTGAAAGAGCACAACGACGGTTATCGGTACCTATTAGCCGTGATTGATGGTTTTAGTAAATACGGATGGGTTATTCCGCTTAAATTAAAAACGGGTGAAAACGTTATATCGGCTTTCCAGAAAATATTTAAGAAAAGAAAACCAATTAGCATACAGACAGATAAAGGTGGTGAATTTACCTCTCGCATAGTGAAAATGTATTTCAAAGAAAACGGAATAAACTACTACGTGACGCAAAATCCCGATGTAAAGGCTAGTATAGTTGAACGTTTCAACAGAACACTCAAAACTAGAATGTGGCGTTACTTTACGGAAAATAACACACGGCGATACATAGATATTTTACCGAAATTATTACATGGTTACAATCATGCCTACCATTCAAGCATTAAAATGGCACCGGTCGAAGTTACCGAGAAAAATGTCTATCAAGTTTGGAAAAATTTATATGGTAAAGTGAATGATAAAGTTACAAAACCTAAACTGCGTGTTGGTGACATGGTACGATTATCCAGAATAAAATCAAAGTTTGATAAAGGATACGAAAGCAACTGGACAGAGGAAATATTTAAAATTAGAAGAGTAATAAATAGAAAACCTGTAGTTTATGTTGTTGAAGATCAAAGAGGTGAGGAGATTGAAGGACGGTTTTATGAACCTGAACTACAACGCGTAAGAGTTTCTAAAACGCGCGATTACAAAATAGATAAAATACTTGAGTACAGAGGTAAAGGAATCAGAAGAGAGGCGTTCGTCAAGTGGAAAGGATATCCTGATAGTTTCAACTCTTGGGTTAATATCAAGTATATTAAAAAGTTGAGATGAAGGATCAATTCTATATAACACTGCCGAGCAATAGTAGCATGAATTCATTTCCCGACAATACAACGAGTGGTTTTCGAACACAGTTACCACAGAGAATCGAACTTAATGGTGAATGGGAAGTTGCCGTGGTTGAATTCCAATATCCGTGTTCCCTCCTGACGATAACCAATGGGAACAATGTCATAAGGGTATGGAATAATCAGGGAGGAAGCGATAAGTTTCGCATCAAACCAGGGAATTACGAAAGCGTTTCGTCCGTCTTACACGAGTTAAATAGTATGGATAAAATTTCTTCTCACTTCATTTTTGTTATGGATATAAATAGCCATCACGTTTTTATTAACGCCGGTCGCGATTCCGTAAATCTTATAGAAGGAAAGGCAAAGAAACCATACATGACTTTTTCACCGAAGTTAGCTCTTCAACTCGGATTCGATCCAAAATTACAAATTTCAGTGGGTAGCGTCTCAAACCATCCTGCCAATTTATTCCTGGGATTCCCACATCAAATACTGATATACTGCGACATTATAGAACAACAGTTTATTGGGGATACGTGTGCACCGCTTCTTAGAATGGTTAATATGGACACTAGAAAATATGTTTACGGCTCGCAAAAATTAGTAAATTTCGACTCGCCCCATTACGTTCCTCTAATGCGACGAGAATTTGATAACATAGAGATTGATTTAAGGGACGACACTGGACGGCGAATCCCATTTGAGTTTGGAACGTCAATCGTGAAACTTCATTTCCGGAGATCAAATTGAAAATGGTTAGAGAAAAGTCTGTGGTTCTTCATGACCCTTACTTGGATTATTACGATAATCAAGCGGGTATGGGGATGTCGAACGTGTATAGAGGTGCCGAGTACCAGCGCGGACATGGTATTGGAAGTTTCTTGGGTGGAATATTTAGGGCGGCTTTGCCAATCCTCTCGAGGGGAGCCAAAGCTGTCGGTAAGGAGGTTTTACGCACTGGGGCTCACTTACTGGGTGATGTGGCTCAAAACAAACCTATCCGTGAATCGGTGCTGAGGCGTGTCGATGAAGCCGGTGATAATTTAAAGAGGAAAGCAGTTGATTCGATTGACAAATTAATGAAAGGTTCCGGTTATAAGAAGCGTAGAATCGTCAACCGTCGTCATTCTTCGGTAGTATCTCAGAGAAGAAAGAAGTCTCAGAAAGGGAGGAAGAAGAAGAAGATTTCTAAGAGGAAAGTGAAGAGGGGTAGTATCAAAAGCAGTAAGAAAATCAAAAGAAGGAGACAGTCTGCGAAACGCGAATTGGATATTTTTGATTAAGGATGTCATTCTTACATTCTCATTCATGCGAATGTGCAAAATCGGAGTTGGATCTATTTGCGATTCCTCCCACTCAAACTAGCATTCGTAATTCCCAATGGGTTCATTACAAACCTATTTCTACAATTAATGATGATTCGCCCTTGGAGTTTGTTGTCAGCGGGGCTGGCGATGAATATATCGATCTCGGTCATACGTTGATACATGTGGTCGCAAAAATTGTAAAAACTGACGGCGCTGACACCGAAGAGGCACACCACGTTGGGCCCGTCAATAACTTTTTACATTCCCTCTTTTCTCAAGTGGATGTTTATTTGAATCAAAAATTGATTTCGCCACCTAGCAACACTTACGCCTACAGATCCTACATCGAAAACTTACTTTCATACGGTCCCGCGGCGAAAAAATCTCATTTAACAATGTCGCTATGGTATGATGATACAGCGGGATTGATGGATAATCTGGACGATAATAATTCAGGGATTGCGAAAAGAAGAGCTTTTACAAAGTTGAGCAAACCTTTTGACATGATTGGATGTATTCATTCGGACATATTCAATCAGGACAAGTTTTTATTGAATGGCGTTGAACTCCGTATTAAAATGATTCGCTCGAGGGATGCGTTCTGTCTCATGTCTGAAACGCCATATGCAAAAGTAAAAATAGTGGACGCAACTCTGCTGGTGAGGAGAGTCTGTATTAACCCAAGTGTTCTCATTGCACACAGTAAGGCTCTCGAGAAATCGACCGCAAAATACCCGTTGACGAGAGTAGAAGTTAAAGTCCTTACAATCTCTTCAGGGATACAAAGTAAGGTTATAGACAATATTTTCATTGGCCAGCTGCCTAAACGCTGTATCATAGGGTTCGTAACGAATACCGCCTTTAATGGTGACGTGACGAAAAATCCATTTAATTTCCAACATTTCTCGATGACACATTTGTCTCTCTACATCGATGGTCAGCAGATACCCTCTAAACCTCTTCAAACGGATTTCACGAACGATAAGTTACATGTCGCGGCATACCATACATTGTTCAGCGGTACTGGCATCCATTTTCTCAATGAAGGAAATAATATTTCCAGAGAAGCGTATCCTAACGGATATTGTCTCACAGCTTTCGATCTGACTCCAGATTTATCGTCTAACTCACATTCTCATTGGAATCTCGTGAGACAGGGAAGTCTTCGACTCGATGTTCGGTTTGCACAGCCGCTACCGGAAACTTTGACCTGCGTCATCTATGCGGAATTCGATAACATAATCGAAATCGACCGTTATCGAAATATTCTGGTCGATTTTGGTGGATAGTTATAATATACGCCTCTCGGATGATCAGTCTCGATTCGACCACCGCAGCGATAACATGGGTATTCTCTTCGTGGACTTCCAGGCCTGCGTTGACGATGGGGGAAAATTTGTCCTAAAAGAAGTTGCAGTACTCGACTATGAAAATAATTTAATACAACACTGGTTAGTCACTCCACCATTTTCCGAAGAATATTTGTGTAAAAGAGCAAAAAAACAAAACGACTGGTTGGAAACATACCACCACGGGATAAGTTGGGCAGACGGATACATATCATACCAGCTTCTGATCAGGAAGCTGTCCAATATCTGTTGCGACTATAAAAATATTTACGCTAAAGGATTGGAAAAGGCTAAATACTTATCAAATCTGTTGCATGTATCAGTTATCGATCTCGAATCGGCGGGGTGTCCATCGTTGAAGAAGCTGAATAACTTGAATATCAACGCTCCAAGGTGTTTCTATAAAAATCATAAAAACAATCGAAACTCTTGCGCAGTCGCAAATGTTTACCGAATCGCCTACTGGTTCTGTGAATGCGACATTCAGTGAAATATGAATTCGATACAACTCAGATTTGCACTGAGGACCTGCAAAGTTTTTCAGGACATCAATACAGACGTTTTCGCAGCTGATACGCTTCCAATACACGTTGAACGACCATGTGCAGTCATTGCAAATACTGATCCTAAAAACAAACCTGGTGAACACTGGGTAGCATTCTTCATCGATGAAAATAGTAAATGTGAATATTTTGATAGTTTTGGCGCGCCACCGGTCATCAGTTCTCATCGGACGTTCATCAAGAGGAATTCCAACCTGTGTGTGTACAACAACATTCCATTGCAAAGCTCTACATCAAGTGTATGCGGACATTATTGCCTTGTGTTTCTTTACTTAAAGAGTATTAATGAGAAATCGATTATTAGATACTTTACCAATGACAAACGAAGGAATGATGCTTTTGTAAAATGTTTCGCAAATAAAATAATAATGAATAAGTATGATACCTCATGCATCGAATATGAATGCAATCTTCAAACCTGTGCTAAGCGTCAATTGTACAAATAAAATGTAATGCATCTAAAATGGATATTTAATAAATTGAATACAATGTGAACCATGTCTTTTATTTCTCAGAATTCACCATTATTTTCCGGATGAAAATTCAAACCGTCGCCATTTAGCATCGCTCCCCGATATCAGACTAAGTTAAGCACATTATTATTATTCATTGTCGGTGTGGGTAGGCTGCGAAAAGATGGTATGTCAATGGAAAATTACAAGTCTTAAGTATTAGGGTCTGTGTTCGATTCCCGTGACGTCACGTGCGGTGGGATGCTTCAGAACGCTGGGGAAATTACAAGTCCTAAGTATAAGGGTCCGGGTTCGATTCTCGTTGTCAGCAGGCATTTTAAAATGGTGTCTCGACGTCATCAGAGCTGATTCGGAGCAGGTTTTATGGCTTATTTAACTCGCTTGTGAATAATTGCTGTGGTGGCCGAGTGGTTAAGGCGCATGGCGCGGGTGTCGTGGTCGCTATGTCAGGCGATTCAAACCCTGTTGGAGGAAAAATTTTTCCAGAAAATAAAATTTAATTTAAAGGCCTCTGACGTCAAAGGGGTGGGGGGAGTCC
This sequence comes from Pachydiplax longipennis, assembly GCA_036926295.1. Lineage (NCBI taxonomy): Eukaryota > Metazoa > Arthropoda > Insecta > Odonata > Libellulidae > Pachydiplax > Pachydiplax longipennis. Next base: position 606,641 of record JAVFKF010000081.1, on the reverse strand, counting down.
TTCGAGGACTTAGTCTCTGAACGTCAGCATCCAGCGTTGGAGTACCGGGTTCGGACATCGTGACGTCATCAGGAAAAACCGGTGGAGGGGGTTGCCACGTCACATGGACCCTTGGGACGAAGCCTGGGTTGGAAATGCCTCCTACACCTGGGTTGGGGTGGCGCCAGAAGGGGGTGGTGGGTGGGAAAAATTGGGGGAGGGGAGGGGAAACCGTCTACCCCAAGGGTCCATCTTACTACTTCTCTCTTCTACCCATGCTTTACATTTCACAACGAAAATATACAAGTTTAATTCAGAAAGAACTTTATTTGTAGCATTTTTAAAAGTGATGCGGCAGCTAGGGTCATTTCGGACATACAAGGCCCCCATCGGGAATCGAACCCGGGGCAGCTTTCACCAAAGTTGAACGCGATATCCAGGAGCCCGCTCGATTGTTATAAGCAGAAAACTGTCCTCGTGAATTCAGTACAATGACTCCATAAATAGCACTTTCTATAGCATTCAGAAGGAGTGACCAAAATGAATGGCAACATTCAGAAGCACGCTCTCCCCGATTGCTATACCATCACTGCCATGAACAAGGTTGAGGTAGAAGTGAATGAAAGATAACTCTTATTCTATTCTATAAAGAAAGATAAACATCTCATTCATCAAAATATTGCGTACCCACTTGAATATTAACGTTCGTTTATTATTATCAGCAGTGGTGTTGTTAAAAGTTCTTCGACATCTGAGGTCAATTTGCACTTATGAGCCCCAACCGGAAATTGAACCAAGGACTGCTTTTTCCTACAGTAGAGGAACTGCCTACTGGGCTATCTGGGATTTCATCATATTTTTGGGCGCGTAAAACGAGAGTACAATTTTAGACAAATGGAAATACGTAGCTCACATAGAGCAGAATATAGAAGAATGTGATGTTCTTAGATGCATTTCCTAATCTACAGGAGAATAGGCCATATATTCATGCTGAGTACACGAGTATTTAATATCATTTACGTTATATTGAACTTGGAACAAGAGATTATAAAGCATTGAATCAATTACAGTCTGCAATAAAAGTCAAAAAAATACTGGAGCATCCTGCGAAATCCATCTAAGACATTCGTTAATTCTAAACATATAGATACTGATATGCAAATACTGGCGATAGATTTGCGAGTAGTTGGTTTAGGTTCATTTAAGATAAAGGAATTAAATGTAGGCCATTATTCTGATTCATCTCTAAAAAGATAAATATCTCACGATCATTGGACTATATTGTTTTAAGTTGTTCATGGTATGCTCTAAGCTCTGGTCGAGGCGAATGATTTCCAATGGATCTGCACTACATATTTTATGATTTCATCTAACATTTACCATTAACACAGTTTAATCGTAATTTAAGCGTAATCTGCCGATATGGGTTCATGCCAGATGCTTCTTCTTATAATAATATGATTATAGCCTTGTTTGTTTGCGGTATATTAGTATACAACAGAGTATATCTTTAATGATGTTAGCAAGAAAATGATATAATTATTTTACCTGTTTTTCTCGAAAAAAATTGATTGTTGCGGAAAACTTTCGCATGATGTCAGTCTTAATTAAGCGCTTTTAAATTCAACAAGGAACTTCTTCTTTATGCGAGCTCTTCCTTTTACTACATTTGAAGCAAGATTTAAGTCTTAAATGCTGTTCTTAAACATTTAAGCTAAACGAAAAACGATCGATAAAATTTTTGAGAACATAGATAATGTAATGGGAAGATTCAGAAAAACGGACAGTGTCACCGATATGTTAAAGATTCTTGGATGGGATACATTAGAAAAACGAAGAAAAATAAATAGACTATGTTGTTTTTACAATATATTTGCAGGTACCGATGGGTGGGATGGTTTTAAAAATTCAGTCGAGAAAACGAAATTCCTCGGAAAAGGTTGTCATGAATTTAAAATTAAACCTAGAAGGCAAACAACGGACATAGCCAAATATTCTTTTCTCAACAGAGGTATTTCTGAGTGGAATAAGTTACCTGGATCACTCTTAAGGCCCTTGCCTGAAAATAAAAAAATCTTTCAAAAAGAAATGTTTTCATATGTTATAGTTATGTTGTGAAATACTGTGTAATGTGTAGTAGTCATATAGGGACTTCTGGAAAAGTAGGGGATTGCATGGCAGGGTGATGTAAGGTGGGGTTTCTACCCCGTGACTGCTACGGTAGCCGAGAAGGCCTGTCATGAACTCCGAAAAAACCAGAAAAAAAACAGTTACAAATAATATTATTATAAGTGTAAAAGGGTGTGTAATTTAACGATGTTTGTGGCTGCCACCTGACAAATGTCAAACTGTAGCAATATATTAATAATAATAATAATAATAATAAGAAATATTTCATATTCTGCTCTCTCCGCATCTACTAGAGAATCATCCGATGATCTTAAGACGAAACGAAACTTGGGTAGTCGACAAAAATTAAGCTTTTTCCCAAATAGAGTGAGGTATTTGCTAGCTTGAAAGACGTTTCATAATGCTGCTCTTATTTAACGATAGTTCCAGCGCGTTCACGGAAACCATCACCCCTCAATGTTATCGCATCGTTTCTGTTTCACATTTAAGATACTCTTCCCAAACGTATAAAACACGCAATATACCTCAAGAAGAATTCGAAATCCGGCTCCGAATACCAAAAGAATGGTTATAACGCGCCTCCAAGTTAAACCCACAGGGATAAAACACGCTATGCCTACTGTAACCTCCGAAACTGAAAACAACCGCCTGAACTTCCTCGACATTCGAACGGGAAGTAAAACGGGGAAGCTTTTAGATTGGAAAAACGTGATCTATTGCGAAGATTCTTCGTTAAACTGCATAGATCGAAATGCTGTGGGGAATGCCGCTTGGCGAGGACGCCCATTGGCGCTGTGGTGAAAGGAGTCACTGATATTTGGGTCAATTTGGTGGTCGCGTTGACGGAGGTCACGGTATTCCTTGCGTCATCTCCTGACGTCTTCGAATCTTTTGAACCCATTTCTACGAACGTACCGCGGCGAGGGTTAAAACCTTCCTTCATTTTCTTCACCTCTGCACGCTGATGCTTCCTTTCAACACCGACCAGCTTATCTTCCGTACATCGACGGAAATCCTCTACTCCGCTCGACTTAATGCTGAAAAGATCTTTTCTTCGCTCTCCTTTATCTACATCTAAGTTTTCCCTCGGTATGCCACTCGCTTAAATTATCGAGTTACGGTATTCGTTCGCGAAATATGGCTAAGCTGCTTTTTTCTCATGCATTGAAATATCACATAGAATATGAACCGTATTTTTAGAAGCAAACAAAAGACTCTTTGACCTCGGAAACTTAGAAAATTCTTTGCGTACGCTTTATTCGTGCAGCTTTCTAAGAAATATTGTTCAAAATGGGTACTTTAAAAAATATTCTATTTAAGAAATTAGCCGCAAAGAAAATTCCACAAGAGAAATAATTATTCGCTTTGTTAGAGACCGATTTTATTGTACAATTAATCTCCATGACTCAAAATCTTTATTCTACCTATATATTCCAAGCAACTCAACGATTATAAAAAATCATTATCTTCGAACTTTGTTTTCAACAATGTAAAATGATAAAAACCTTTTTATTCTAAAATTTCGACTTCGATAGTATGTTTTCTTTTAGGCACGAATTATTAAAATTGATACTTTTCCCTTTAAATCATCACACATAACTGAATCACCGAACATAAGGACAATAGAAGTTTTATGTGGCGAGTTTAGACAAGACAACAATCCTGGAGCAGAGTATAACACTTGGAGAAAGTATAATAATCATAGACGTTGTTCCAAGGAGATTATTTATTCGTACAACGTAATCATTTTACATTTGAACTGCTAAAAGGACATAATGAGATTCAAAAGGATAACATTCTAATCGCTATTGCCGTCATACATTGATATGCGACATTAAAATAACTTTGTAAAGAAAGAGATGGTATTCCATCGTTCTTTTATTTTTTGAGATTTGAGAATTTCACCTGTAATACTGAAGATATTCACCGATAGATTTTCTTGGAAATAACTTTTTGGTATGGTTTGTCAGATTCCAGATGATAACGTACCATCGCTATTTCAGTTTCGAATTGTTGCAAGACACTTCATCACTGCTTCCCTCAGCTTGAAATATGGGACCAAATTACTAATTTTTCATTTCCTTGTTTAAATAACTTGTTCCTTGTACTGGATTAATTCCGATAAAAAACGATCCTCCATTTTCCATATTTGGGTAATTACTCAAATTGCATAACTTGAACAATTTCAAACTTGGTTTAGTAATATTCTACTAATCAAAGATTTCTGTAAGTCTAAGTTTCGTCACATTAGGCACTCTCTCCAACTACACAATAAGCGTGCTTCGCATTGCCAAATATTCTTCCCATTTCTTAAACCGAATCTAAAAGCGTATGACTGATACAACTTCTGGCGGCAGTTGCCTCGCCTTCATTCCCAATGAAGAAATTAATTCGGTCTAATTGCTTTCATGCTTCAATATATCATTATAATGTTAGTGTGAGACAAAAAATCTTAATACGAAGTGACTATAGATGGATTACATTGACAATTCTTGAGGTAGACGAGTTATAAAACAAAGACTGCCTGTAGTACATGAAAAAAGTTACCACGTTGGATCCAAAAACAGAGAGAAATAGTTCATCAGAATCTTTTGTATCGCGTATAGCTTATTGCGGAGAAAATGGAGGATTAATTTTTTCAATACATTTTAACAAGCATATACAAATATAATTATTTTGACTGTGGATAGGAAAACTAGGGTTAAAAAATATTCCATGAATCATTTTGGATGATGAAAACGCCAATTTACTTTGGTAGTGGAATAGTATATAAGTGGTATTACATATTGAATTTTACGGTGAATGCAGAGTCGTCAGATTTTCAAATTTTTTCAGATTTCAGATAAATACCACCCGGAATTCGCAGATTCTTATTTCCATGCGCATCCTGAACCCAATATTCGAATTAACGAAAATTATGACGGTAAATTAATTCCTCAGAAGGAAATGTCATAATGCTCGCTTAAATGCTAGTCAAAATGTAAACTTTTTGGTATTTCCCAAACTTTTTGGAATGAATTTAATTTAATTAATTAAGTTAAATAAATTTAATTTATTCAATTAATATTAATGAAGCAATAATAGCGCGTTGAGTCGAATAATCAGTGATGAAAAGCAAATATTGAACAATTTCCTACCATGCCTGTTTCAATGAAACAAATAAAAAAACATTAAGAGAGAGGATCAACCTGTGAAGTGTACGGGAATTTGCTAAGGATGGAATAAAAGTTGCTGATAAGAATATGGAAATTGCAATAGATGGTGAGAACGAGAAGAGCGAGACAAGAAGAGACGGAATGTTTCAACAATCCAAAGCAATCTATAAGCGCTTAAATAGTCTTGGATGTATACATCTGCAAAGCGCAAAAAGATAGAGGGCAATACATATTGTATGGTCGAAATGGTTATTGTGGATTAGTTATTTCCTTAATAATCTTGAAGTATAGAAATTTTAATTCGTTCTTTACATGGGTACACCAAGCAAAATACTTGAGATGATTTCCATTGAATATTAGATTTCTACGGGGAAATAAATTGAAACAAGCTTTGTTGGAAAACATAAACCCTCACATATTGCATGACCATAATGAGTAAAATATGACGTAAATCATATTGACTAAATTATCTCCACCTAAAGATTAATTAGTCCAAAGTTTACTTCCACGGGTTTCTAAATTCCCAAGGATAACAACTATTTATATAAGCTAATTCGTACGGAATAAGATGGCCAAACCAAAAAAAGAATAATAAGTCAGAAACTTACCGTATACGTGCATTATAAACAAGGAATGTGGGGAATGCTTACTCGTTGAAACAAGATATCTAGCTTTGAGTAAATGTAATATAAGGTCTATAAGGTCTTCATTAAAGCGAGATTGAGACTGAAAAGTCTCTTCTTCCATCTAACCTTTAATATACTGAGTTAGGACACAATTCGTTAATTCTCACATTCTCGGAAGATCGTTTGTGCATACATTATAAATATGTATCACCAGAAGAATACACTTTTGAACTTCGACTATGAATTCCTCAATTCGCATAGGTGACTTCGAGTCTTGTAAATTTCCACTCGATGACATCTTTTAATCTCCTATCTTTATGCTTGGTTTCTCGCTGAATTACTACGTCGTGGGAGTGCGATCCCAAATTTACAACCTCGATCTCCACTGCCTTACTAAACCCATTGCTTCTCAATACCTCCCAGTCCCTTAATAATGAAGGGTTAACGGAGTTCAAAGAGACGACAGATCTGCCCCCTGGTAGCGGTGACTCACGTGCGCCAATGGCCACAGCACACGCACCGCTGAGGTCAAATGAAGACCCCACTCGTCACTATCGACGTCAGCGAAGGTGGTCAGATGCTAGAAAAAGGACCGCTAAGAAGGGACTGGGAAAGGGCCGCCGCCGTTGATGGGCCAACGGAAAACAGCGGGTCCTTTGAACGCTTGTTTATTCTGCCTTTGGCGACAGTACACTTAAAGGATGCAATTTTCTCCGACGGTCAGGGACGGAAGGAAAATATGAGCCACATCGTTGGGAGCGTATTCCGAAATGCTCACCTCAATTCAACTCGACGGATGATGCTAGGGTCGACGGATGAAAATTGCTAGTTCTCTGTTCGCTTGAGAGATATAGTTATGGCATTAATAATTCTGTGAAATTCTTGAACCATATGGGAAGATACCGCAGTGTTGCACAAGAGCGGAAACATACGATTATTTTTGCTACACAACTATAAAACGAAAACATCGATGAAGGAATTCAAGAAAAGACTTAAGACAATACTCAACCTCGACTGTTGTTGATACAGAACATATCAACTGAGGAAGAGACAGGCATATGACATTGGTTGCTCATTGTTATATTATACTTATATCATTACTCCATTTTCATTATTTAAAAAAATTTTATAATTTTTTTTATTATTATTTTTATTTTTTATTTTTTTCTTGTATTTTTACTTATATATTTTTTACTTTACTTTTGTACTTTTCTCCATGATTTGTGAATTTTAAAAAATTATTTTATTTATTATATGTTTTCACTGTGTTTTCGCGGGTTTTTTTTCGCCCCCCTTCTTGTATGGGTGTTTTCCCGCACTGTGGGTTTTTCTCTATCAATCTTCAGTTATGGAGATTTTTTCCCACAAATCAAATCTTTCTTTCTCGTTTTCTTTCTCTCTTTTTTATTCTCTTAGTATTATTTTGAATCTTTATAATGATGTATCTTCATACGAGGTTAGGTGGAAGAGAGGCCCACTCGGGCCTAACCTCGCCTAATAATGGGTCAAATAAATAAATAAAGATCTGGATTACTCATGGTGACATTACCACCAGTATGAACATGAGGGCATTCGCAAATATTCTTTACTGAATCGGGGGCAACGGAGTGGAACAATTTACCTGAAAAGCAATCACAACGGCCTTGACTTAGTGAAATTTATTTAAAAAATATAAGAAAGTTGACAATTTTTTCTTTATTGCTATGTGTAAGTCAGTGATGTGTAATTAATATTGCGATTTGAATTAATCTGAAGTTTTGAACCTTTTTCTTGTAATGGTTTTTTAAGTTGAGTGAAATTGGCAAAGGTTGTAAAACTTAGTGTTGCTGAAATTTGCTGCATCATTAATCATATACAATACTCATTTGTTCAATGTAAATTATACATACATGCTGGGGGCAAAAGGAGAATGTATTCATCCCCTGAAGATGGAGGCATAACTACCGAAATCTGCATTGGGTGATTCTTAGGTCGGTAATCCGCCGATTCTTTCACCATCCGGGGAAGAGGATCGAAGATTCTCCGACAAATTCGGCTAGCGGAGATTTCCTCGAATCTCTTATTCATTAAGAGCCGATATCCAATTTATTTTCTTTCAAATGAGGTAATGTAGAAGAGAGGCCAATATGAGTCTAACCTCTGCTGAATAAATGGTTATTCACTCATTCATTCATTTTCATACCAGACAGGGTCTTATAAATTTTAGTATCCCCCATGATAGTAACCATCACCTGACCTGTCTGCCGTTTACATCCACTAAATATATGATTATACTGCGCCAAAACGACGAGGAGAGTACGTGAATAGAGTTATGTTACGTGTATGCATACCATTTTCACAAGGTTGGGAAGTTTTCCATCGAAGGACCCATGTGGAAGCATCAGACCTCTATAGTGTATACGTACGTATATACATTTCAATTACCTCTATAAACACCCATAGGCTTTCCAAAATCAAAATCGATCACTGTACGTGTGCGCGTAAGAGGGAAATGACTCATGGTCACTGATACACTTAGCTTATATTTCCATAATTATTCTCCAATAATTCCAAATTCTTTTGATCATGCTCCGAAAAAAATTAACATCGTTCATAACTCAAATCTATGAAGGATATAAATAAATTCCACTGATTACCTAATGGTAAAAAAATCGCGAAAGAGAATGTTCGTTGAAATATACGTACTGTTTCTTAAAATAAAGGATTATTTAAAAACGTCCGAGAATTTAAGATGCAAAATAAAAATTCTCATTCATTCCTTCATGATTCGATACTTTCTCTATATTATACAATAAGATAAGTTTTACCTTGTCATTTGCGAACGAGAGAATCATGCATTCACGCTCTCTCATGAGTTTTGAATATCCCATAAAATTTCGAATAATATGACAGATTAATTGATATCGTTGATTGAATGCCTCTAATACGGAGACAGATACATGTCGGCAGTATAAAATTACTACCCTGGAATTGGTCTGGCGGGCTACATTTCTACAAATCAATAAGCATCAATTAAGTTCTCATTCATGGCCGAATATTAAGGACGTTCTCGAGCAGCACTCAATATCAAATCAACTCTTAAATACTCGCTTAATCTTCAAAATGACTTTCGAACTGCGACTGACCCAAATTTTCAAGCCCACTGCAGTCGTATCAAAAGCGAAAGGGGAATGGGAGTTTCAGGAAAAATTATGCCTGTGGAATGAAGTGTCCAAGCCAAACATATTTAGACCCTATACATCAAGGATTGATGTATTCAACTTTTATACTTCAGTATCATTTAGTAAAACGTTTTCACATTTCGTCCATGGATCCAAGACTCTAACTATGCGCGAAATATTTTTTGAAGCGAACAATACAAATAATTACGTTAGAATCATCGATATTAATTTAAATGTTTATTTAGATTTCTCTTGTTTTCTCTTTCATTCGAAGCCAAATCCTTAGATTATTCCTTGAATTATTCTGCCGGGAGCAACAGTCAAACTGGCCTTCCCTGAGGCAAGTGAAATGTTAGCAAGAAATAACAGCAAAGCGAAAGGTTCAAAAAGTCTCTTTGCTATGATCAGCCATAAACTCTTTTGAAAGTTATAAGACATATTAACCGAAGGTATTCGGATTAAGATACAGATGACTTTTACATACAAGCAACTTTATTCTCGGTGAAATTTGTACTAAACGTTCCGTCTTACATTTAGCTCATTGATAATGGAAAAAAAACGATAAAGGAACACAAACTCAGTAGAAATGGTAGTGAAAGGAAAGATATTATAAATAAAATGATAATGTATGGAGATGAAAGATGCCATTAAAGTAAAAATTAACTAATAATATATGCCAGACTGATGTTAGAGTAAAGTCATTAGTAGAGTTAGTCATTTACTGCTCAGCTATTTTCATTAACCTGCTTATACGTAGTTATTAAACCATTAAGGAAATTTTATGTAATTATTTAATTTAAAAAAGGAGTCGCTCAAAATACAGAAAATTTCTTCATTCTTCAAAGTTAACATAGAAAGTAACTTTAAAAAATCTTTTATCGCTGTAGGTGTAATAGTAAAATTGCCGTGGACCTTTTTCTTAAGCTTCACATGAGGTTTCTTAGTACACAACTAACTTATCCTATTTTCTATTAATTTGAATTAATATTTAATTAGTACTTAGTGATATGTTTAAATGGAAAATAAAATTAACAGCCTAAATTTCGGCCTCCATAGAGACGATATTTCTTTATTTATTAAAATTGTACTCCGGCAAACTATTATTAAAGTAGAAAAGGGCTGTTTCGTTTCATAAAATCACTTTTCTTTCATGATACAAAACAGGTTTGACTTTATTTGTAGTAATATCAATATCTTTGATATTATGGAATACCACAAAGTGACCCGCCAATCAGTTGATTTTAATCTTTGATATTGTTATCATATTATATTGCCTGCATCAAATTAACATTTTATATATATAAAAGAAAATAAAATTCATTGCTATTAGTAAGCCATCTCTTTTAAATTACTTTTAAGTAAAAAACTTATCACGAGTAAAATTAAATGAAAATTCACCCATGGACGGTATTCGTTTGGCGCTTACGGCAATACAACATAGCAGAGAGCATAGTTTTAAACCAATTATTCACGGAAGCTTGAATTAGTCATTATGTACGAGACTTGGCTACTGACGTGAGAAGAATTGGTGAAAATTAATTAGGTTTCTAACACTTTCACTGGCTCTCCTAGTTGAACATTCTCAGCGGTTTTTCTCGCATTTCAGAAAAGCAATACGATTTCCATCAGTTTTGAAAAGACGTCTGGGAGATTTCCGCAAAGCATTTAGTTTTATTAAGATCTTATACGAATGAAGACTCAAATTCCAATCAAATTTTGAAAAGAATTAGCTCTGAATCTATAAATAGGGATTTTGAAACGTAATTTATATTGTTACAATTTTTTACTGAATACAGATATGTTATCACATTCCATTTACTTTTGTTTTGCATTTATAGTGAGCCTGATTTATTAATTGTCCCCAGCTGGCTTTCAAAGGCTACGGCAGTAGATAAGATGAATGTATGGTAAGATGAGAACATTTTAAGGAAATTTAATAAAGTTTCATGGATAATTCCGGCGGTTTTCAACAGAAATTTTAGCGTCTAACCATTATGCGCAGAATTTAATACACAAGATATGTCTGCCCATCGGTCTTTTCTATATCAGGTGTGATTCACGCTATAGATATGCAGTGAAATTCTTTCGATTTTAAGGGAAGAGAAAGTCTGTGGAGAGCTGTTTTAATTTTTGTAAGACCCGAATTCGAGTGCAGGATGAAATTAAGTTTTCATGAATCTAAACACGCTTTCTAGTCTCTCAAATACGAACTCCTCTCACTCTCTATTAGTAATAATATGCAAGTAAAAAATAATATTTTTAAGTTACTTTAGATCTTACTCGTTCTTACATTTTTTACGTATTACCGTCAATTATTGGATAAAAATGTTCGATATTTATTACTCTTCGACCTTCACTATGGTGACTGTTATTAGTACCTCAGATTCTAATCCCGCGAAATGAAATTAAATATTACCAAAGATCTAATTTACCTCCTCGATGTTTGAGCACCAAAGCTACTTCCATAGCAACCAAGGTTCCTTTATTTAAGTTCACTCGCTGCCATAGTGGCATTTTTAAAACAAGACTAACGCAGCGCTAATACAAAAAGTAACGTGATCATTCAACATACTGCATTTGCTCCGTTGAACTCGGTGTAATTCATGTCGCAACGTTACTTTCCGGGCTCACCCAGTTTACAATGATTCGGTTATTTTAAAGAAGCTAACGGACCGGCGTATTTTTAAAAGCAGATTTCCTCGCCCTGGGAAATATAATGCAGCGACGGATAAAAAGCCAAACATCGCGTATTTTGACAAATACGCCCCCCCTTTTCGCGAGGAAGATTGAGGGTACATGCCTCATCCGCGAGCTACTAAATCCTCTCCCCAAACCAACGTAACCTCGATGTTGTTGAGAGTGCTCTAAGTGTTATTCTCGGCTTTCAACGGGAATAAAAATGATGCAGGAAACACGGAGTAATGCCAGAGTTTTTCACCGTGTTCAGACGGCAGACAAGAGTCGCCGCTGATTTCACCTGCACAGCGAATTTGCCAAATAACGCGCGATAAGACTGGCGGACAGGAAAGATTCTTTTGGCGCGGTGAAAGGAGTTAGAGGCTGCCAAGGGAAGAGGATGATGCGCCTTGGATAAATCGAGCGGATGCTGCAGATTAGGAGCGGGAGATGAGTACGAAATTGATTAACGGGAACTTTGATTCCACAAAAATGTACCGTGTGAGTCATAAGGTCTGTTCCGTTTCTTTATGCATGGGAGCATAAGTGCGGCTCGCGAGCCACACGCGGCTCGAAACTATTTTAGGAGCGGATCCGATCATCAGCGTCTGATCCGAAGGTGGAATTCGTGCGGGCTTTTCGTCAATTCCCACTGGTATACCGGTACTTAAATTATTTCGTTTTCTACTCTTGACGCGAAGGGAAATGAATTAAAAATGAAATTACGTCTTTACTTGACGTAAAGAGAGTTTCTAGAGTGTGCAGTTTGAATGTAGCAACCACAGAACGCAAATACTGTATAATTGTTTCTTATGCGGCTTTCGGTGAGAATTGTTTTCCATCCCTAATAATATCCACGGGGGGAAATCTTATCATGAAGAGAAACGTGTAGTGACTTTGTAAAGCAATTTAGTATTGACATTTTGCTTGGCTATACAGTACATAAATAAAGAAGCTTAAAAACTATTTAAGCATTGGCATAAGGATTACTCTGTTGCAAAATTTTCATGTGAAATTCACAAATATTGATAGAAAATTTAACATTCATTACTGAAAATTCTAGACTTGTTTCTAAACTAATTGACTCCTGCGATTTTTGCGGAACCTATCCATGTTTCTGTTCAATACATACGAGGGTGGTCTGAAAACTTTCCGACCCCAGATTTTTCAGAAATCTTCGGAAAATTTTCAGAAAACATGTCGAGAAATGGCGAAATGTCGGAAACTTTTCAGACCACCCATGTATGCTCCGGTTGGCTTATGATGAAGCCTCGAAACCGATCGCTTGATTTTTTTTTCAAGTTTTAGTCAAATTTTGTTTATTCCTTTGACTATAGCGCATATCTAAAACTGATGGAAAATACACTTACTTTACATCATTGGAGCTAAGATATTGAAAACATGATTCCATCGCATTTTTATGCCTTATTCGCCCTGTGTTTTGGTTATTCCATCGTCATTTTTGTTCTGTGAATTCAACAGTAGTCATGCACCATGTAATAGGATATGGGCATAAATAATTTTTAAACAATTTAACGAAAATGAGTCCCCATTAATATAATGGATTAAACGTTGATGATAAAAGAACCTGAAGTTGAGAAGTTAATGATGCTTCACAATCTAATCTGTCCTCCAACTGTGATCCACTGAAGTTTGGCCATATAACTTTTGATTGGACAACTTTTGGCTAGCCATATAACTTTTGAAAGTTTGGCTTATAACTACATTTTGCGGAAGAAAAAACAAGAGAGGCCTCCTTTATAGCGTAATTAAGTAATGTGTCAATACACGATAATTATATGAAATCTTAAGAAGAAAAGCAATCATGAAGGAAGCTTTCATTCGATAGTGGGAATTGGTGTATCGAGAAAATATGAGAAAACATTTGCCAGGAGAGTATTGCTGCACAAATGTGAACCCATAAATGGAGGAAGAAAAAGAGTTGGAGGGGTTTTGGATTGTGGATGCATTTAAGACGCTTGTTGTTTGAAAAAGTATCTTGAATCCGAGGGAAAAACTGGGGAAGTGCCGGCTTCAATCTATAGGAATAACTGAGGAAAAGAAGGGCTCTGATTGAGAAAACAAACTGAAATAGAAGTGGATGGGCGAGATATTGAAAGGAGACGGATTACAACAGAAAGTAATCAAGGTTGGGGTGCTGGGGAAAAGAGAAAGTAGGAGACTAGGAGAAGTTGGACAATACAGAGGAGTGGATTACTTATCAAAAAGTGATTGGAGCAAAGAATACAATTTAAGGACGATTCTTTCAAGTCGACAAAACTTGCTGGATGGATATAAAAATTCACTCATATTATAATTGTCATCTGCAATATATTTATACATAATATCGAATTGTAAATTTAACTTCATTTTATGATTTATGATTAATAATAGTAAGCGAGGTTAGATAATATCTTTCATCATGACGAAGGAAGATGAGATTATTCATTACCCTATTTCTTTACATTTACAAGGAAATCTCTGAAGACTGTAAGACTGTGAGATGGTGTTCCTAACTATATTAAAGGAAAATATTGCAAAAGATTAAACAGTAAGACCACTATTTATACCGATCTCCAGTGCTAAGAGGCAAATACTAAAGAGTGATTATATTTCAAAAGTTGATGAGATCCATCTCCCCAATAGAGAGGAAATAAAGGGCAGCCAGAAATGTGAAAAAAGATAAGGGTACAGTTTGTTTCGGTAACCGTTTGCTAAAACTAATCGAAGTTCTTACTTCTCAAAGATCCGTGAGTTTTCACATAATTGCGGGATGTTCGAAGATTCCTGAAAAAATACAATTCATCAACGATGGACAGGTTGCAAGAGTTCAAAGGATGAAGAATGGTACGAATGGGCTACTGGGTCACCGGATCTCGCTGTGCGTGATTTTTTTCTTGTGGGAGTACACGAGAAACTGTTTATATGCCTTTACTGCCGACTGTTGTGGATTAACTGGTAAATCGGATCACGGAAGCGGTGACTCAAGGCATGTTCGCATCTGTATGGGAGGAATTGTCCTACGATATTGACATATCTCGAGCGTCCAAAGGGGGCCTGAAAACTTACGAACATTTTAAACATTTTCACGTAAATATCTATACTGAGCTGTGTTTTTCAAAAGTTATTTTGAGTGTCTGGTTTGATAATTACAAAATAAAGAGCCTTTTGAAATTGGATGATTCTTTGTTAATACTCCGGTAAACTGGGAATCCCTCGTATTAATTACGTCGAAATTACCAAATGTATTACTAATTTCCCATTATTATTATTATGATTTTTAAGCAAGTTGGGTAAGGAAGATTTCTTAGTTATAAGTATTTGAATAGGAAAGTTAGAATTACATTGAAGGATTTCAGGCCTAATTTGGTTAGAAAATATTTGGCGAAAGAATATTGACGAATGCATGCTTGAGCAATAAAACGAAGGATTGCTTTCTAAAATCAATCAAGAAGAAAATGAAAAGGACACTGCTTTCCATGGATGATGCCTGGTGTAATAACAGAGTTGAAGATTAGTTAGTCATATGGATGTGCTCCCAAAAAAATCTCATACATTTATTAAAAGAAAGGAAATGGTTTGAGCGACGCTGAAATCTGCTAGATTTATTACTATCATTAAAAATTAAACACTACATGTAGATTAAAAATCGGATGGCAGTGTTTGTCATCATAAATACTATGTTCAAAGATTCTAATTTACTTTATAATACACAATTTACATTATAATACAATTGTCATTAAAATTGACCTTGCGAGATTTTTCAGGGTTCCTGATAGGCCCTCACGGCTACCGCAGCGGCAACGGGGCCCACGAGGTCCCCACCCTAACAGGCCATCCTTTACTTGTCTCACATTTCTTCGTCGGCAGGCTCACTCGTTATGTTACATAATTCACTTATTCCATTCATAAAGCATTTTAAATTTTTTGGGAATGGCTTAAAGACTTTTGCAGGCAGACTGTTCCTAGATAGTCCTATTAAAAAAAAGGGGTATTTCCTATTATCGGTTCTTTGCTCACTTTGTATTTATGATCATGCCTACCCAGGTATTCTACCTCTTATTCTGTCGCGTACATCCTTATACGCAGGTATTCCCCCGAATGACCTAAAGAAACCTGATAATCTCTTTTTCTTCATCCTGGCTTCTAAATTATCCCAACCTAATTCTTTTAACATACGAGAAACGCTGCTACGCTTTTCACACCTCCAAAGTTCTCCCTAAACAGGATTCGAACCACTGAGGATACACTTTCGGATTTAACTTTGGATATGTTGGAGACTTTGGAGATTCAGAACCAGAAACACTAACCACTCGGCCATTTTGATGATTGTTACTTAAAAAAATGGTTGGGCGAAATTTGTATTCTGCAGGCCAAGGTAATCCCTTAGTAATGTGGTAAAACCCGTTTAACACGCTCCCATTTGTTACGCGGTTTTCTTCTAAATGCGTCTCAACAGTTTTTTACTGTATCTAGGAGGGATGCACAATGTGGGTTTACTTCTTTTCCTATTATCTTATCGTTCCTGATAAATTTAAGTCGATGAGGTCGAGTTATTATAGCGGGTTATTGCCTACCCAACATCCTTAACAATTCTGTATATTTGGCGTTTTTTGACAATTTTGGTGAACTAAGAAACCTCTTTTCCTGATTCAAACTCAATAAATTGTTAATCATTAATCAACATATGTATGTAATATTTTGTCATTACATCACTTCCGAAACATCGATAATCCATCAGAAAAAATTGAAAATTTTTGACATTTTTTCATAAAAATTTCAAATTTTGACTAGAAATCGCAGCCTCAGGACATAACCCAATCAAGCTGAAATTTTCTATAAGGACCACCAACCACAAACTAAGCAATAGCCGCAGACCGATTCCGAAAAAAAAATATTTTTTCGATCCACCCTAATGCACATAGTTTTTAAATCTCTTCAATTATCGGCAAAGAAAAATTAAACGCGTACAATTCTTAATTCTTCGGCAAAATATCGGATAAGGTTAGGAGCAATACGCTAGGAACGTGGAACATAAAAGTTTGATTACTCCATCAAGATATTTTATACGAAAACTCTCAGATTGTATACGAAGAAATGGCACCTTAAACATTAATTAACCATTAATGTGGTTTCATTCTTGAATTTACTTCTCGGGCCGCACGGAGCCCCTCATCAGGCCGCAATTTGCCAACTTTTGATGTGGAAAATCCGTCGTTCTTCCTATACGTTGGACCGGAGCGCATTTCATTTTCACAGAATGCACAAAACTTTAACTGTGAACTTATAAAGTGAGCGCATACGGAAGAACATGCGCTATGAATATACAAATTTCCCACTTGCAGACTAGTACCGTGATTCAAGCTGACGAATGATGAGATTAAAAAAAAGAACAGTTTGTATTAAAAAAACCACACGCTTACATAGTCCTTAGATTAGTCCCTCCGAAAAAAATTAGTAGCTTTTAAAATAAATATATTCATTCAAGGTACTTTTTTCATCGTCCCGTTTACCTTTGAACTACCAGAATTACCTCTAAAATAAACAAAGAAAGATATTTAACGGAAATGCAGGAGCGAATCCTTCGATTCCGCTAATGATTAAGTTTTGTAAAAATCGGATTGACCTATCTCACAAATATATTTAAATACGTTGGCCGGGATCAACCCCTGGAATAATTCTTTGTCTGCTGGTAATGAAGATTATTTTCGGAACACACGGAACGTCCCTTAAATAAATCATAACAATAATAAAACGTATTTATTTCAAGGTGAGATCTAGACTAACAAGTCTCTTCTTACATCTAACCCTAATTAAATTCGACCACGAATACAGACAGCTGCAGTAGTCAGAACTAATTTCAGGAAATAACCCAAGTTCATACAAGAACTAATTCCCGAGTATCGATTCTGTTGGCAAATGCATCAATAAACGGTGCGCTTTTAGCATTCGATCTTCACGCTGACACGGTGAAAGTGATTTAAAATCGCTCTACGAGCTTCCATGCATACAATTCCTTCGAAAGGTCGAGGTCGAAATTCCCTCCGATTAAAATACTTTCTCTGCACTACGCACACGAAGAAAGTAAAAATATTTGCCCTCAAAGAGATTAAGTCCGCAATGCAATTCGGGCGTGGCTAGGCAAAGCTTCGAAATATCTTCACACGCTTGGCATAGCAATTTCTGCCAAACAAAAGGGTTCGCCATGCAGTGAATCTCACCACTATAACTTCTAAAGCAGTTATTCTTAGCTTTCCCGGCCACCACTGCGTCTCAAGTCCTCTTTCATGCTCACACTGGCAAATTGGGGCAATTTTTTATTAAATACCCACGGTGCACATAACTTTTTGAGGTACACCACATAGCGTGAACTTTTGTACCTCTACATCGAGTTTGCGAGGCTAACCGAGAATCATACTGTAAACCATCGAGATCCGGTAGTATTTTTATGACTCCGACGTTCGAATAAAATTACTTTCGAACAACTTATGATTTATGAGTTGAATCCTAATCTTTGGCTTTACTTTTGGATACTCCTTGTTATAACAAATGTAAACGATCGCATTCGGCTCTTTATATACGAAAATAGATGTTCGTGGAGTCAAAACGAGACAAATTAAGTACGGTAGAATTAGACCAATTGAACGGTATAATATGAAGAGTATAGAAATATGATATCTACTTTATGTACTGAAATAGAACATATAACATTCTATTTTAGAAACTCTTGAAAATACAGTACTCCAATGTTGATGACGTGCACAATCAACGAAAGAAATGAAACGGAGTAAATAATAAAACGGGAAAAAATAGGTACCATCAGCATGTTAAATCTTATTAGTACTTAGAACTGAGGAAAAAACGTTACTGAAGAATGGTTCATGACAAAACAGAAAAATACCGAGAAATATAATGGCAAAATGTGGCTTGGAGAAATCCATTAGAGATTTGAAAGTGATTCGGATAGAATAAATTGGAAGCACAAAATTCCTTAACTTCGATGACTTATGAGAAAATGAATAGCTTTGAAAGCAGTTGAAGAATTCGGATAAGGGAATGATATTTAAAACATAAGGCGCGGATTCACGAGCGAATAATGGGGCTTGGATGTGGACCTTTCGCCTAGGGCCTCTGATTGCTGAAATTCGCCCGTGTGAACGAGGCTCTGAGATATTTTCAAAAAATTACGGAGTTATATCAAAAGAACACACCGTAAATGAACTTAACTTCAAGCATCTTTAATAACTGTACGTAACATTGGTCACTTAGTACTTCATCGTCGTGTAGTAACATTAATTGCTGACGCGGAAGTCTGTCTGCAGATATCAATAGCGACCAATAGAATGAGTGTCACAGGTGCGAGATCCGATAACAACACCTAAATCACTCCACACCAATCATTTCACTGCGTTTCTTAAGCAGCGAACGTCATTCTACCAGAGGGCCTTCCAAGTCCTATTGGATTGGACTTAGGGGCCAGCCATTATATATATATAGTGGAGCACTGTGATGAAACTTTATTGTTTCCGAATCACAACAGCTCTTACGTGCTTTATTTAAAACAGTATATCTAAAATGGAAAGGCTAGGAGTGGAAGCGCTAGCGTAGACGTCTAGTTTAAAAGCGTCCTAATCTATTCTTAAGAATGCCTTAATCTTAGTTTCGCACTCGGCCATTTGCTTTCTCAGAGATTCCAAATCACATTCTATGAGAGTAGATAAGAACTGTCTCCTATTCATTTATAAAGTTATATGAAAGTGAACCTCATTACAAGGCTATCTCACTGCAATAAACATTAATACAAATTAAGTACAACATTCAATATGAATCGGAGAAAAATTTACACGACATTAGAAAGAAAGCAAGTTATGTTGAATGCATGAAAGGTGAAACCAACCCTGGCTTTTTTAACAGATCAAAAAATTCTACCTCCTGAAAACTGTAAAAATTCATTTATTTTGCTTAGAGATGATTAATTGATTAAATATACTTCCAAGAACAATTCTTAATGATTTGAAGTATCAAGTGATTTAATATTGAGAAGAATATCCATTCTGGATGGAAAGCATTCTGTTGTAATGAGAATACCTGAAGATTTTAACGAAACATCTAGATCACCGCATATTCGATAAACCATTAAATTATATTTTAAGGATAGGCGCACTACTCGTAGGTACGTGTTCATACATACTTGTAGACAGATATATTTAATTACGTCTCGAGCTAAAATCAAATTGTACCATACGGCAAACAGGAAATTTCTCTCTCTAAACATTTAAAACCATAATTTTACGTAACACACTGGCAATAAAAACGAAATCGTACATCTTCGTTGTTTTCTATTTAAACATGCGGAAATACCAGAGGAGAAAACACCATTGCTTTTCAAAATCTAAGCAGCAGATTAAACTGAAATTCTTCGGTACCTTGCCAACGAAGACAACCGATTTTCTCGAGAGGAATGAATTGAGTACTGAAAGATCATCAGTTAAATTTGATCCTTGAACTGTGGACGGAAAATAAACGCATAATCATTTATGTATTAATGCTAACGTTTCGTTAGCGTTGATCTTAAATCCACGAAGGAGATTATAAGTTTTGAGGATATGTCAATTACTCATTCGTGGTCTTCTTTACATTTAACATTTTCAGTTTGCACAGAAATTACTCTAAAAAAATTCCGATTAGAACGTATATCTAACTGTTAGTATTCAGCAAATATTAATAAATATTCCATTTTACTGTTATAGAAATTTAATTTGTTCTCTGCGTTTTTCTCAAAGTAGACATGTTTTCCCTTCACTTAGTTCCCTTCCACCAGAACTCTTTAATAAGCCGGTATCGGTGAAATGTCAGAGGATACTGATACTTAATTTACTCCAAATTTAAGGCTCGGAAGAAACAAAAGTCAGTAGAAGGTCAAAGACAAATTAATGATAACACAAGGAGGAATATTAAGGAGAGTGCGAAAGAAATTACATATGACGGGGAACCTCCATAAACGACACCTAACCTAACGAGAAGATTAACGTCATTTATTCTGAAGACCCAAAAGAGTACTTGGAAAAGGCGAACGCCAACATATATTCCGCACCCTAATTATCCAAGTAACTTCGTCACTCCTTCAACCTCCCGGCGACAATTTGACGAGCTACTTTTTCCACTGGAAGCGATGAAGTGAATCCGATTCCCGTAAGACGAAAGTTAAGGGAAATGCGGTCGGTATGACCGAAGTTTGAGTGAGGTACGGTTGGTGGCTGGAAAGGGACGAGAACTGCTGCGGCACAGAGAACATCTTTCCTTTCTGGAGCTCTCTCCAATCACCCTCACTCTGCTTCGTCGAACGTGCCCTTCTTTCGTTAGCGATAAGGATGTGGTTCGTCCCTGCGCGGCCCCTCTTCGACTCGCCCTTCAACTCAACGACTGTCGCCTCCGAATTCGGCGCCCTCGCTGCAGGACTTCGATATATCGATTTTCATCTCCTTTTGGCGGCAAACGCACCCATGGAGAAATATTAGCCGAGCCTTAAGAAGTTCGAACTAAGGATAACTGGCCGCATGTCGCTCTTTTCATATATTTGTGCGTTCTCAGACTTATAAAAGATTCCACACGAAGAAAAACTCACTTGGTAAGTCCACAAAAAGTTTTTTTTTTATATATGTTAAAACTACCTAGATTTCGTTACGGAGGAACATCATCAGGAGTAACATCATCTGATGATTTTATTCCGTAACGAAACCTAGGTCGTTTTAACATATATAAAAAAAAACGTTTTGTGGACTCTACCGGTAGAGTTTTTTTTTGGTGTGATCATGAAGGAGTTCCACCATATCTCACTTAAATCAGTCATGTTTAAAACAGATTAGCGGTAATAACACACTCCAAGAATCTTACAGAAGTACCCTTCCTGAGCATAACGTGAGTAAATCATTTCCATTATCTTGGGCGGCAAAGGATGGTATAAGGTACGATTAAGTATTGACAAATAATTTAATTCTTCCACAGTTCTTAACACTTTTACGGAGGATGTTGCGATTATATCTTTCCATCAATTTATTTTTCCAAACACATGTGTTTCAACACTTCAACTACAGGCATTCCTCAATACGCCGGAATCTAAAGTACTGCCACTTAGCTGCATGCGGTCCCTCGGATAATTCCTGGCGGATATCGGTGAATGAGGCAAAAATCCCTTCCCCCCAGAAGCCTCTAGGGAAAGAGATCGAATACATCGAATTCAAATCTAGAATGCGAACGAGAAACCTATTCCACTCACTAACCTCAACTGTTCGTTTACTGTTCTCTGATCAATGGCAAGAATTATAATTTTACCTGTAAAGCATCAAATAACATTGCTTAAAAACATACATTAAAATACTGTATATAAATACTTGACTGTCCAGGAATCCGTCGACAGCGGCCACTTGTTACGTCATTCTTTTAAGTTTATGAGATGCATTCCAATGATATAAATGCCAAAACATATTCAGGTTTCGAAAGTCTACCATCAACAAAAATATTATTTCTTAACCACTCTTAAAGTCAATTTAAATTATTAATTAATTATTATTTAAATATTTAAATATTAATTCAGGATAACTTTGGATTCGAGCTAACATATTCCAGATCATTCAGCAAATTTTAAGTGATTGGAAGAATATGATTTTTTATTGAAACATCTGATGACTTTTAGTTATATACATTTTGTTACAACCGAGAAGAGATGCATTTTCACATAAACGGTATTTTGCAAAAATTACTATTGTTTAATACAAAGAAGATAGCATTCCTTTAGCTTTTGTGCGATCGATCAAATAATTCATAGCAACAAGGAGGATCAAGCTGCTGCAGACTCTCCATATCTAATATAGTTGAAGAGCGAACCAGAGCAAGATTGGAGTGTGTCACGTTGTCGTGCGTTCGAGATGTGTTGGATTGAAAAGTAACCCTTTTGAGGAATCAATTCCCCGCTTCAGACGTGAGGATTGCCACAGTCTCCAATTGGGCGACGAAAACAACTTCGAAGGGATTACTTTGCTCCGTGCGGTCGGAGATATGTCACAGCCTTATTTATTGTGGGAACTTGAGAAGATGTTGGGATGCCAACGAATTATTCTGCTGCCTAAAATGAACGTGTTACTTTGCACAGAAGAGGAGTTAGGTGAAATATACTTCATACATTTGTCGAATAACTTTATGAAATGTGCTCTTGAAAGATCCCCAGCTTTCCTGGTAGTATGTCCTCCTAAGGATGATTCCTTTCATTATGCAAACTGATACCAACAACCCTATTGTAACAGCGAACAAATGAAATGAACCAGAATGATAAAATAACAAGTTAATAGCTTCTTTCGATCAATATAACGAAACTGAACCGAGTAAAAAACAAAAGATCTCCATTTTTTTAAGATAAGAAAATTCTAGGAGTGCCTAAAATATCTCTAATTTCGATTTTCGGGTTTTTTACCTGAATAAGAAAGATTAGCTAAAAGAGTATTCGAGAACTATAAAAAGAGGTGGTTACAAAATCCAAATAAATAGCAAACCAGTATCAATAATTACAAAAAATGCCATTTTAGAAACAAAGTCACAGATGTCACAGAAACAGATTGCATTCCCTCAATTGCACAAAATTCCAGAAATACTAAATTTTGCAAGAAATCTACAATCAGTTGAATAGAGATAATATGCACGAAAATTTTAGCGACGAAAGCAATGAACAAATCAAAGAACTCACTATTGGAAGGCGATTCCTCTTGGGAGGCAAATAATCGCAATCGTACACTTCAATGATGCCAGCGAAACATGTCGCCACATTACCTTTACTCTCTAAGTTTTACATCGAGTTATACTCCGATTGATAAATCAATCGTTATTGCATTAATTATCACAAAATCTACTTTTTTGATTATTCAGTAAACGCAGTTACTTGGTGTCGCTGAAAACAAATATTTCTTCTACGTGGTTAAAAATTATGATAAAAAAGCTTCAAGTTTTGAAATTTAATTCGGATTGACATCCGTTATAGGTGAAGAGGATTAAGCCTTGGAATTAGAGAACAAATTAAGATAGGAACGCTTCCTTTATTAGCAGAGCATGAATCGCACAGGAGATTAACATACGAAATTTTTTCCTATTCTCGGACTGCTTCATTAAAAATTTGATCAGAAACGTACCGTTACTTTCGAGTCTATCTTTCATTTAAACTTGAACTGAAAGTGTATCTTTCATTTAAACTGCTGGTCGAGTTCACAGCGTTCTTGCTTCCTTAAGTAGAGACCTGTTGATGCAGGAAAAAATGCCAATGGCAGGCTCCGAAAACTGCAAGAGTCTGTCCGAAATCTCGGTTTAACTATTTAATATCCGTAAATAAAAGTAAGAAAATGTTGCAATTTACGTACTTCCACATATATTTTATGTGGAAGTATATTTATATAAAACGCAACCGATGTCGGCACTGCTAAGCCATCATCAGGTCCATCTTATATGAAATCAATATGTTCTGGCGTTACTTTGTGGAAAGCCATAATAAATTATACAACTTTGTAATTTTCCACGTATTTATTTTTTTTTTAATATTGGCAACCGGTTTCGTAAGAGCTTCTTACATCTTCAGTTAAATTAAATTAATTCATATTACATCTTCAGTTGAATTTTAAAAAAATACGTGGAAAATTACAAAGTTGTATAATCCATCTTATATTTCTAGATTTCCTTTTTATAGATTTCCACGGGGTATAGCTTCCCGCAATCGATTTCAATTTTGATCGATTTTCATAGTTTTTCGAGACTTTTTAGAAATTCAGCTACCTCAACACACTCAAAAGAACAACTTAGATTCCTACTATTGACCTCGTTTTAAAACTGCTGAAAGAAAGAGGTCCTAGACTAAACAATAAAAAGTTCTTTATTCTAGATAAATCTACAGGGCACAGACTCCCTTAATTTTATTGCGAAGGATTTGGTAAGAATACATGCCCCTTGAATTGGGACACGTACTTTCCAAAAGAAAATCGCGACACTTAAATATTACACAAACTTAAGCGAGCAAAAATACTCGGGACGAGATTCGAGAGAGGAAAATGATCAGAAAGAGCAACGCACAGAAAAAAATTTCGCAGTGAAGGAATTTGCGTTTGAAGTTTCAAGATTATCATCTTCCTTCTCCTCATAGAGTTCCGTGTTCCCTTCAGGAGGAAAACAAACGAGTAAAACATAAGAGATTGTGGGGGAGAAAAGGGTTATCACTGAGGAGATAAAACGGACACAAAAGAAGCGGAAAAGGCATGGAGAGGCGATGAATGGATAAAAAGATTGTTTGAAGGTAGAATACCAAGGAAACAAGAAAGAGGGTTGCGAGAAAACGTTTTGAAGAAAGCACGTTGGAGGGTTTGGTTAGGTTTTCCTCATTCCCTGTTTCCCATTTCGTTGTTGTTCCATAATTTCGTATTTTTCGGCAAAGGACATATTTTCGCACAAAGGAAAGTAACGAAAGAATTACGGTCGGATTCTTTTAAATAATTCATCCAATCAATGTAGAAATGGGACAAGAATAAAATTTATTTCACCATTCCATTCTTTATCTCAAACGTATTTTCATACGTAATTGGAGCTTTGTTCCGAAGAGTTATTCATAAGCAGGGAGGCGCTTGATCTTTTTTTCCGAATACGTTATGTAGAAATAAGGTTATGAGAGAAACTTGGGTGAGCAGAGGGAATGCATTTGGAATGGAATACATGGGGAGCATGTTCGGCAAAACGGGGGTGGCTGGAATTGACAGGATAGTGAGAGAATGCGGAATAAAAGAAAGCCTGTTTACGTTGTTTTGGGTACACGATGTAGATCAATAGAAGCAGGATGACAAAGAATATTACGCTTAAAATGTATGTACATCAAAGGAAGAGAAAAATCAGACAAATGATATCCTAAAAAACGAGTAAGCGAATTTTTAAATATAAAGGGGTATACGTTATAGATAAAGATATTCGAGGAAAAACATACATGTAGGAGTACTAAAGCCGAGTGGAATATGGTTAATAGAATTGGCTGTAAACGTGCTTAAACAGAAAGGGAACAGCGCACTGCTTCGTGACCGTTATGTATGAATGTTATTTGTGAAACTTTTTTGCAGACCCCTACACTAAAAATGGAGTCAAGCATCACGGAATATCTATCAATCAGACGAGAATATAAGTCAACCTATTATGCTCTATAATGTAAAATTAAATATACACGAGCGGCTAGTGAAGACGATTCCCTCAGGTGGGAATTTACGAGATGAATGTCAAGTTCCTCTGGGTATAATAGATAGAACCGGGGTCTGATGTTTTCGTATTATATTATAAAAATGAAAGAGCAGATCCTAAGACTCACCTGAACCCTGGAGGCACGCGTGACTCTAGAAGGTCATCATTTCTTCCAGTAGCGACCGCTGGAGCCGTGTCTCCTTCGCTGGAGGGCCCCAGGAGGTCCTCGGCCGCTGCTTGGGCCCCTGCTGGGAGAAAGCAACGCGTGTCAGATATAGATACACTGACGCACACGCACACAAAGGGTGGTTGCCATAGCAACGCTGACACTTCCAACAACTCCCGTATCTATTGGAGACGCCCAATCGCTGCAGCTAATGATTCGATAACCGAAGCTGCGGTGCATATTGGGCATGCGATCGCCGCCGTCCCCTCCCGAATACACCGATGGACCGTACCCATCGCCTTAAAGGGACGCTGCCCGATCTCCAATCGATGCTAAATTTTAAATTGATAGATCGATTACGGAGTATATCCGAGATGCTCTCATTAGCTCCGCTTCCCGTGACTGATGACTTTCATCAACTTTGATTAACGTTTAACATGCATTAAAAAGCTTTAATTCCGTTAACACTTGCCACACGCTGATACGGTGGCTATCTTTCGGTACCGAAGAAGACATTTCCTCGATGTTTGGATTGAATTTTCTTAAAGCTCATTGAGATGCAAGTAAATAAAGTTATACTTTCCTTATGAGACAAAAAGATATCGGTGCGGCACCTTTAGTGAATTTCTCTCTAGACGAGACGAGAAATGCCGTTTCGATAATTTCTATTTCAGTTTAACAACAAAACTATTTAATGAGGATCAATTATATTAATCAGATGACTGTGACAGGGTTCCATAACGAAAAAAATAAAAGTACTTGGTAGTTTTCATGTTTGATTTTTAGGACCCGACCGCTTTAGGATAATTTAGTATCAGACTAGGACTCTTTGGAGTCGAAAAAAATCCCCTCTATGACATTCTACGTAATTTCGCTTGAACATATTGACTACATTGGCATTCGTAATTTTTTACCGAAGACATTTACTGGCAAAGCGTTGACCTGTTGCTGTCAGTGGAATAATGCGAATGTCAGGTAATCTTCGTAATTCACGAAAATGCTAGACTATAGCAATTAAAACTACGGATTTAGTTAAAAATTGTTGAAAAGTCTGCCAAAACGCAGACAGCGTGAAGATATGTGTGATTCTGTAAGCAATAATTCAGAATAATACAAAAAAAACAAATAATAAAAAACTAAAAAATAAAAACAAATAATAAAATAACAAAAAATAAAAAAACAAATAAAAGCGTGAGAATTCCCAGATAAAAATTATTTGAAGACGTGCGCTTATTTAATTACTTTTAAGCAATAAGGTGAGTATACTAAGATGATTTCAAAGTAAACGAAATATATTTTCACTCACTCAAATATTAATTTAAAATTACTTTCGCTATTTTAAAATTATACTTATATGGTTGGATAGTTTATTTCTTGCTTAGAAGCAAAAGACTAAGCATTAATAATAATTTGCATATACACTTAAGTATTTTGAAATTGCATATTTCAATAATATTTCATATATATTTCAATAATTTAGAAACGATTCAAATTGCTTCCTTTGGCTAATTCTGTGCAAGATAATAATAAATATTTTGCAACAGACTCCAAAAAACATTGATTTAGACATTATTAAGTTAGCATCGGAATTAAAGTATACGTCTAAAAAAAGTTGCTGGATACCATCACCGCCATGGATATATTTCTATGCTTCAGATATCAGTGAACTGGATTTTAATCGCTCATGAGATTGATATTTGTAATTTATGCATTTAGATATGAGGCTTATTTGAAGAGGAATGCCAAATGGTATATGTTAGGAAGTATAAATGAATAACGTAATTCTCTTATTTAAAACCAAAAGATTGAATATGTGGAAATAAATTTTATGGAATTCAAGGGATTTGCATTCGTACTTGATTTTATTTTAAATAATTTAAACAAAAACATCCACACGGTTATCCTCAATATATAAGAAAAAGACTCTTATAATCTTGGTATCTAGGAGAGAGTGTTCCAAGATAGAAGCTAAAATAGTTGTAGGTGTAAGAATGCACTCACTTAAGCGTGCGGAAGTGTGTCTTGGCAGTGTCAGAGGAAGCGCTTGCGTCACTGGAATGCGGTAATAAGATTAGCGTGGGAGAGCGGACAGAAAGAAACAAATGAAATTCGGGTGTGAACAACAAATTAGTGTCTTTGCCTTTTATCCACGTATTTATTCCCTCGTAGTTTAGTATCCAAATAATAAAAAAAACTTTTCTTCATCATATTATGCAACCACAGGCTAATTTTTTTTCCTAAAAGAGATGATACGAAAAAATAATCTTTATAATAAGTTAAGAACTACATGGGTAGATAGAAATAGAGGTAATCGCGCAGTGATACTCTCTTATTTATTTCCTCAACTGCAAAATACGGCATTCAAAGCTTGGAATGATTTTCTTGATTTTATTTTGTTTTCCATAGACACTGCAGATTCGGAATACGAGAATAATTGCGTTCAAAATAATATCCGACTCAGAATTGATTTATGAATTAGGGATGAGATTGCCATGATAATACCCTTAGTTTAATAAGGGATAATTAACATGCCGGCAGCAATCGGGGAAATACTTTGCTTTGACAAATTCCATCAAATCATCGAAATTATCCCTACCCATATCCTTCCATGCCTCCGATCACAGCGCAGAGCTAGGCTGTTAACACACTTAATTTAGGAGGAAATTCAGGTAACTCATACAATGTATTCATCGGCAAGATTATATGATTATTACCGATAAAATTTACTCATATGAATCAGCTGTCATGAGGAAATAAAAGCCTGTACTCAATGAACTGAGAATGAATACCTTGCAGATTTTCATGAGCGCTGAATAGGGTAATGAAATTTACCATGAACAATATAATTAGGAAAATGTTGAATAAGCAAATGCATTCATTCATGCATAAAAGTTATGCGTAAATTCTAGTTTCTTATTTTCATCGAACTAGATTTAAACTGTGGGAGTACACTTTCAAGATATTAGAAAGTAGTTCCAGGTATTCTTTCCAAAATTCTCTTATTTACCATCTGAATGAAGAGTAAATAATTTTCACTTTTTTTGTGAATACTATAAAAGTGTATGACGAAACTGGGTAGTCTCGTTGAAATCTTACGCTAACCAACGTGAGCGGAAGAGAAAAAGTTTGTCCTAAACTATTTTCCGCACTCTTATTAACCAATCTATGTGACGCTGATGTGATACTAGTCATAAAACTGATTCGATAGCGGGTTATCCAACAGAAAAAAAGAACGCGCGCGAGGTATGCGAAAACGCTAATGAGCTTAGTTAAAACTAATTCACTCGACCAACGGGAGCGCAATGAAAAATACACCCGCTTCTCATTCACCGAAAAAAAAACGCATCGGGTCGTAAAAGCGTCTTTTTTTCGTTCGATGGAGAATCAAGATAAATCCCTTTACCTAGCAAATGTCCCTCTCGCTTTCTTTCGAGCGCGGAACTTTTTTGTGCGGAATCCAAGTATAGCTGGTGATGCTAGTAAAAAAACATGGCGCAGCGCGTGTGCGAATGAGGGTTCGGGAGTCAATTTAAGGCCGAGGTCACGGACTGTCTCTTCCTCCTTCTCCATGGCGTGCATCACTTTAAAGAGAAGTGCATCGATCAGCGACCACAGCGGTGGATGAGCCTCCTCAGGGGATGGAAAAAACAATAGGCTAACGTATTAAACACTCGACTAGAGTGTCAACCACAATTACGCCTTAAGATCCGTTGAGTAAAGATGTCACGAAAGAACTGATATACATCGCCAGTTGTTGAGATAAAATTAAGGATACCTCGACGGGATGCCCTTCTATTCTTTAAAAAGGCGGAGAAGAAAAACTTGTTGGAAGACTAATTAAAATACATAACCACGTATAAATTCCCCCGTATTTATTAAACACCATTGTTTTCGATTAATGTATAAATATCCTCAAATTCTAAATCTACAAATGATGATGTCTATAAACTACGGGAAATTGGTCTTATCTCTTTTAATCTAACTGAATTTTTTAGTTATTTTATCTATTATGAGATTCCATATAGTTGAGGACCCATCCATCAACTAAACTTGACGGATGCTTTGAAAAATTTACTTTCCACTTTGAGAATCTGGGTATACTTTAATCATGAATATTTATAAATCTTACAAGCCGTCTTCATAAGGGCGGCATGAGAAGAATGCACCGTCCACTCTATTTCGCTGTTCAAGTTGCGTAACGCTCGCGGAAACACGAATTCTTGTGAATGACTGGTCCTAGCAACCATTTCCCTTATCCTTCTCTCAGAGTAAGAACACCCTATGTAACTGGGATGTCGTCTAATATCTGAAATACTTTCTCTGAATTTAAAGAGTAAATTAAGCCTTAGATTAAATCTTCCGTCTTCTGAAGGATCAGAATTGATCAGATACCTCATTTTTCGCAACCATTCTTAAAAAAACGTATTTGCCTATCTTTTCTAATTCACTTATACAGTATTTGTCAGCAGGGTCCGATTTACTACATGTGTGCTCAAGGTGAGAGCAAAGTAACATCGCTAGCAGATGTTTTCCTTCGCACCTACGGGTTATTTTCTTGACAAAGCCGCGTTTCCAAAGTGCTCTTTCACATATCAATGACACACAAGCTATGAGTACCTTTTGAATGTTATTCGTGAGGGTTACTGCAAAATATTTCACCAATTTTATAAATATTTCAATAATCGATTTTATAACTAGAATTATGGCTAAATCATTCGACGAGATAAATCAATCTTCTTTATTTTCTATTTCCATGTGAGTTACCGTATCGTTCGCAAATATTCTAACTTTCATAATTGATCATTATTGTAAAGTAAAATTAGTAACTGTCAGATTTTAGTAAACAATCTAAGGATGCATATTTTCAATTTAGGGGGTAAATACAGAAATTCTTCACCTTCTGTTAGAACGGAAGAGATCACCCGGTGCATAATAAGAATGCACCGAAATTTATTCATATAGTTTTAAAATATTATAAAATATATCGATGAATTGATGAAAGCCATGGTACCTATTAATGACTATTGCAAACTGCATTTCATTACTATCATATAAAATGTCCATTTACATAATTCATGCAGAGAAAGTAATAAACAACAACGTTAATGTCGATCCTAACATTTAAAAAGCAAGAAAATCAGAATCCCACGTAATATATAATAATCTTTACTGAAAATAGACGTTTCAGGTGAAAAACTGACAATTATTTCCCAAGACTGATTTCCCATAGACTACATTATATTTAAGGAAAATTTTAACGGAAATCTTACTCTGATTGTTCGGTAAGAAATCAAGTAATTGGAGCAGAGTAAAATAATCTGAATGTGACATTCACAACAAACATATAAAACCTTGCTTAGCAACCCACCTTGGCCTCATTCGGAAAGAGGCACTGGGCTAAATATCCTTCAGCCAAAAACTTTATCAGTCATGCCAGAATTCGCGACGGTTATCGGCTTATAGAGTTATTGAGATGACCTAAAAGGAAAAATCACGAGAAAACCAATCCACTCCTTGAATCGTAATTTCATATTTTTTGTCATTCTAAATTTACATTTCTTTCATGGGAAATTAGGAGGAATCATTCGCAGGGTCTTCTAAATGTGTAAGTTTTAACTTTAAAAACTACTTATCGGTGTGATGCAGGGGATGTAAACACCAAATGATCAACCTATATATTTTGTTACTATCTTGGATCTTGAATGTTAATGATGTGAATGAGCTTAAGAACGATCAGCTTTAGCGTCTCTCTTATTTTACACTCATTTTCGGATCGACCGAAGTTACTTAAAGGTCCCTTAATTCATATTAAGACTATTATAATAATACTCTCCTAGAATTTATCATACTACCACAAGAAAATGCAATTATATTGATTTGAGCATGCGGAGAAAGTTAAAATTTTCATGAAATGTAGGGTCTCTTCTTAGATTAGCAAAAAGCGGTGTTGCAATTAGAGAATCACCTCGGGTGATGCAAAATATAGCGTAAAAGAAATGTGCGCGATAAAATGGAATCGAACCAGGTAGCAATATCAAAAAATTCTACATTCTAAGGGAGATGCCCCAATATTATATATTGAGAAGGCATGCATTTTATTTCAATGCTTATCACAGCTTGAGCGGTTTATATATATCATACAAGATGTGGTCCTCTCATATGGGGTGAGGGAATTCGGGAATTCTTCACATAAAACCCAAGTGAAACGAGTGAAAAAGAGACTGTATGAATAAGCAACAATGACAACACTTAAATTTGTCAAGTTGCCCCAAAGTGTCAGACGACACTGCGAAAATGCAAACTTCATACTACACATATGAAAGCTTTCACTTGAGGAATAAAATAGCGAAGAGTAAGGAAAAGGGAATTTGTAAAAATTCTACCCTTTATCAAAAGAGATATTTTGAAGATTACTCTGAGTCGATATTTTACATAAAATACGAATTTTTTTAAAAGTACATTTTTGCCGTCTTTCGCAACCTACTATTCACCAAGGCTACTAATTCTTCACGGTCGGTATTACAGTTCCGCATGTTTTCCAGTCTCGCATAACTTGCTCCAACGGCTTAAGGGGTTCTTAACGTCACATTCCCAGGAGTTGCTAAACGCATCGCACACGGCGTGATTGCATCCGCTCGTCGTAACTCGGGAGTAGCAAATCACCGCTAAACTCCGTATTTTTCACGGCCACTAAACTTTCCCTTCCCGGATGGCGAAAGTAAAAAAAAAGGAAGAGCCGGCGTCAGAGGGCGCTCCTGCTTGTCGTCTCCTTGAGTAACTGCCAATGCATTTCCTCCTGCCAAATGGCCTTCCCCCCCCTTTAACCCTCTTGGTACACTTTCCGCTGCGTTGAGAGCTGCTAAGGGTTGTAAAATAAACCACCTTCGGAAGGGCGCATGCGTGCTATCGCGATGTTTTGTGTCTCGAATCGGAGGAGAGGTTTATAAATACGCTCTTCCCTTTATCTCTCTCTCTCTGCGGATTGATCCTCTTTCTTTCTCTCGGATTTCCCACCCGAGGCATTTCGAAGAAACGCCGAGATACCCCGGAGTGTGAGAGTGTCTTCCTCCCCCCCTGAGCGTGGGATTTCCACATCCACTCGACGCTCTCAGAAGGCCAATTCTCTTGTTTTAAGGAATCGCGGATTCGAAGTGGAGTCGATCGGGAGTATTTACTTCTATCTCCAAAGTTCCTCCACGAGGGTTTTCCAAGATGGAATGTTTTGGACGATGTATTATGCAAACTTATTTGATGGATTTTGATCGAGACGGTTAGGAATTGCGGATAAGACGAGATTTTCTCTAAATCTTCTCTAAAAAGTAGAGGTCGGCGGTGTTTCTACGGGAAAGCGTATTAAGCTGGTGATGCTTACAATTAGTCCGCAGTCGTGGATCGGATCTGGTTATCCGAATTTCTCCGACGACGCTTTGTTAAAACAGAAAATTTACTTTTACTTTATTAAATCGGAGACCTAAGTTATTCATTAATAAAGGATAAACAAGGTGCCAAATATGAAGGGTCACCAAAGAAGAATGAGGAAAAGAATGGTCTAATGTTCAGGGAAGGTAACAAGAGACAGTGAAAAGATGAAAGAATATTGGAAAGAAGAAAAATAATGAATGAGGAAATGAAATAAATTGACTCCAGCTTCCCTTTGGCCGGAAACGAAAATGAAAAATCATGAAACGTGAGAAAAATTATACTTAAAATTATTATATTTTCGAGCGAAGAACGATTATTTTCTACTGCGAAGGATGTCTATCGCTAATTAAACTTCTCTTCCATTTATTTGTTCGTTATTATTCCTTTGTTAATTCAGGAAAAGTATCTTTATTTGGAGATTCATTAAATTTTAAGCTCTGAATAATATGTAAGATGTGAAACTTAAAATTCAATTAAATATATTGGGCAAAGAAACAATGCAGCACATTGCATTAGCTAACCGCAGGCATTAACACTTAAGATCATGCACAATTCCGATGATTATTTTCAGTTAAGGACAAATGGCATTGCAATACGAATTTTGTATATTTCGCTACATATAATCGTAATAACCCTTGTCATTTTCGTAACTTTCCTATTTAATTAACTAGAAATACTATTCGTATGACTCTACATCCTCGCCGTAAACCACAGTATAATTTACGTTTACTTATCAATCCTTGTAGAAGTTCATGCGCACGAGAGCAAAATTTTCCATTTCATTCTATGTTTAACGTACACTGAATATTTCTGTTGTAGCCATGTCACAGAAGCGAAAATTTGAAATATGCAGAACCCCGCTGAGAGTTCAAACAGAGATCATTAACACCATCGTCTAATAGCGTCTCCCTCGAGTATCTATTTCCCTCTAAATAAATACCGCAACCGACGAACATACGGTGTTTCCTCATGTATCAGTCAAACCTTAATACAAAGGCCATCTGGAGATGTTACTTTATTTACGGCAAATTTCGCTGTCCTTCAGACGTCATGAGTTAATCGTGAGTGTTTGCGGGGTCTCATCTAAGTAGCTGTAATCGGATTTTTCCAGTCTCGTCAACAGCCACGGCTATTCGTGGCATCAACCAATCAATGTCAGGCACATTTAGAAGAGCGCAAACATCCATGCTCTGAATGAGATTCGATCCCGTAACCTTCTCGTGGCTGGACCAATCAATAGCGGTTGAGCGCGAGAGCTTAATTTCCTGAATGAAACTGTGACCCTCGCAATTGATACCGAGAAGAAAAAATGCATCTCGAATTCCTATTTGTGAATAATTTATAAAATATCCCTCAACGCTAATTTGGTTAGCTTAATATTTTGCACGAGATATTTTAAACAGGAGAAAACACACATCAATATAAACAAGAGCTAATTCAAGATCCCAACATAAATACGAATTTAATGTCACGGACCATTAGAGAAAATTTTTTTTCTTGAAACATTTTTCCGATAAATAACCATAGTAGTAGTCAAGACAAAGAATATTAGCCACAAATTGTCTCGGTTATTACCAAGCACTTGGCTTATTCTAAAATTATTGACTGTTATCTCTTAATTTGGCTTATGAATTACATTAAAAGATGGGAAAAAATGCAGGATTATTTTTTTTTCGCAAAAGACTCGGAGAAAATCCTTCATTGTATTTTCAGGGAACTAAGAATGCAGCATTCTACAAACATATGACAGATTATATTGGAAACTTTCATATTTAAACGTGAAGGTCTTGCTACCATGTTGGTTCAGAAAACTTTCATCGTATTCGCTAAATACTGGCTAAATCCATAGGCTAGCTAGTAAAAGCTATGGATATAGTGGTATCGAGTGAAAATATCTTTATAGTTACTGTCGAGTTTGCTACAATAACAACTACTGTGACGCCTCGGATAACGAAGAAATACATTTCCGGAATCACATTCATTAGCTGAAATCTTCGTTAGCCGAAATGTAATTTCGCATAGGTTTCTGAAGTAAATCGTTTAATTCGTTCAGGATACTGCTCATTATATAAAGATGTAGAGAAGGTATTATTGCATTTTAAATATACAGTTCAAAGTAGCTGTATATTTAGTGTTGAAAAAATAATTCTATTTACAATATCACCGGGAAAGCAGGAGATCTTTTCTGAATATTTAGTATTAAACAAATACAGTAATGTAAGTAATAAATGTGCATCATACATATGTAAATTAAATTATGTACAGTGATTTCTATGGCTTAATTCTTCGTGGAAGAGGGAGTATAACAGGATGGAATTGAAACTACAATCTATGGATACGAATAAAATTCGTTAAAAAGTGGAATATGTTTTCTTTCAATAGAATGTTGTAATTGCAAAAACGTGCAATTTCATATAACGTAAGCTTTCAACTCTCCTTCAGTGTCCGCTACAGTTTCATGCGGCATTATAATTATATAATTGAGTTTTTAGCAAAATTAGACATAAAAAACTGTATTTTCGCCAATAACGAAGAGAAGCGTAAAAATAATTAAAAATAATAAAAAAGCGATTTCTTAAAAACTCATACAGGAAAGGAATGAGTTAAAGAAACTCAATAGAATAGGCAAATTATGTTACTCTTACAGTCTAATTTATTCGCGAAAGAAAATAAACTACCTTTCAAAGGGCATTTTCCTTCTTCTTCTTTCTTCTTAATTTCAATTACTATTTCGGTAACTTTATCGAAAGGAACTGAACTGCGCCTTACGTGAACAGCGTATTCTGGTGATTGCCATAATAGAGACGGGGGTTAATTCGCGTAATCGCAAGACGCGGTAAAAATCAAATCTCGTTGTATAAACCAGAGCACGGGCGTAACGTATTCTGAATCATTGAGGCAACTGCTTTCTTTAAATATGCAAGTCTCCGCAAAACCTCTCCGAAAACACTCTCCTTCAGGGTCATCCTAAAATACCCGATTTGACCCTAGTGTTGTCGCTCTTTGAGTCTGCTCTCGTTCCCAGCATTCCTACGAACATTTCCACATTCGCCAGTTCCGCAGAAGGCACTTAGGACGATCGAACCAACCTCTTCTGCTCACATATTCTATATTTGGAATTCCTCATCGTATCATAGCTTCGGGAAGTGGAACGTGCCATTGATCGCTGCAGCGTAAATAATACCGTCGGGACCCTACGTATGGTCTCTGTGTACGATTCGAATCTTTATTATTAGATCGATTACAAAATCAATTACGTGACTATAATTTGGCCAAATTGAATTTAATGCTTTTTGTATCAAGTAAAATGGTAGGGATTTTTCAAGTACAAAAAGCAATGGAGGGAATTAAGTTACAGATCAGAAAAACCAAATTATTTTGCGTGCGGCGATCATGATGAGAAGTAACATTGGGAAAACAAAGGACGGATACGGCTTAATTCTCATTTCTAAATAGAGGAGTAAGGGAATGGAAAATGTTACCTGAAGAGGCCTTCGACCCCTTACCTAAATCAGTTAAATATTTTAAGCTTAGATGTATTAAAATATTATAAAAATGTATTAAGAGGGGGGGTTGGGATTTTGTTTTTGTTATATATTGTTAAATGTATAATGTTTTGTTGTAAAAAAGTGACCTTATCCTGTTGGACTATATGATGTTATTTAGGAATGTTAAATTTAAAAATATGAGTGTAAAAGGGGTTGTATTTTAACGATTTTTGTGGCTGCCACCTGACTAATGTCAAATTGTAGCGATATATTAAATAAATAAATCACTTTCATTCGTACATGAATGCATATATCTTTGTTTCGGACGAAATCGTGACTTAACACTCCCATGATGCATTAATCAGAGGAACCTGAATAATTTATTAAGTTATATTTAATTATTATTTCATAAAATTTATTAGTTTCCAAATATTCCCAAACCAGTAAAATGATGAAAATAGAAGAGGACAATGTTCTCTGTTTACTCAGCGAATGAATTCGTTTTCTCATACACCGTTTCAGTATTTAACTATTTGAATGTAGTCGACATGCGATATAGTAGGTGGCTGGGTGGTTGCACATACGCCCTTCGTCATGAGACCAAATTATAAATATGTCCTTCTGATGGAAAAAGGTTCCTCACTCCTGATTTAATTCGTTACAAACGAACGGAGTGATATAAAGGATACGAAGGTTAACAGGAATGATAGAAGGAATATTAAAACAAAGTAGAACTACCATTTTTATGTCTTAGTCTCGTTATTATGGGGTTGGCTGATGATTTCTGATGAATGGTAGTGAAGATGATAATGAATTTGGCTTTGGTGCTGATTTTTACGACCAGATACCCTCCTTTTCTATAACTCATATCGGAAAAATCTGATACATACCATTCTCTAACTAGAATATACAACCATTAGAACAAAATGCAATATATATCCGACGTCGATATAGATTATGACGTTGCTAAGGTTCGAGTTTGGCTTAGATTAGTTGAAACAATTGTTGCGTGAAACAAAGCAAGATTGCATATCCTGATTTTCTCCATTTAATACCTGTTATATCGAGCAAAGTTATTTAAATAATGACATGATAAGTAGGAGCGGCCTTTAAATATCAAATGACAACCGCAAGCAAAGATTCGTTTAAAATATATATTACTATATATCCTAAATAACCAAATCATTTTCATAAAATTCACTCATGAAGGCGCAGTTTTGCGCAAATAAATTTTTTCCAAGAAATAAACGGAACCTAGTCGTACATAATTCTACTGTTTAATCAGAAATCTTTCAAGCTCATCTGATTCAATTCACTTCCTGTTTGCGAATAATTTCCATTAATCACATTGCTTATGACTATGAAGGGAAAT
Organism: Pachydiplax longipennis; assembly: GCA_036926295.1. Lineage (NCBI taxonomy): Eukaryota > Metazoa > Arthropoda > Insecta > Odonata > Libellulidae > Pachydiplax > Pachydiplax longipennis. The sequence goes on along the minus strand of JAVFKF010000081.1, from coordinate 568,219 downwards.
ATTTCTCCGAGATAAAAATTAATTCCTCTAAAAAATTAGAATCAATAAATTCTACGTACGCGTAAGTTCATTTCAAAAATTTTAGGAGGCAACCGCAAGACCCTAGACAGTCGCCAAGTAATATATAGGCTTGTGTTTATATTATTTATTTATTTACTTAAGAAAGGGGCTGGAATAACACCGTAAGACTCCGTCTACAGCCTCACGGACGCCAGCTCTCCTCGTATTTCTACTGAAGTTATAGAAAAGAGCTTAAGTTTATCTCTGGATAACTTGAAATTCCGCTCTTATCCTTCCCATCCCTTGCGGCAGGGGATATGAAACCACTTGGTTCCATAACCGAATCGCCAATTTCTTCGCATTCCTTATGCCATCTGGAAGTAGAGGCTAAAAATAACAATCTGTTCCAGTTATTATTTCGAGAAATCGCTTAGTCGTCTGGCTACGGAATTCTCGTTCGCCATGAATGGGTATTATAACATCTCGCACTTCCTCGTTCATGAAGCTATTTACGAATTCCTCTTCGGTTCCCGCCTTTGCTTGTATCTTCCGAGAGAATCTAATGGGATTCTTGAGAAATTTCAGAGCCTAGTGGTTGATATCATTTCCGACCAAGTGACATCAGTGGTTTCCAGTCGCCTTGGATTCCTTCCATTATAATTCGGAGCTTAAACTAATTTGCTCAATATTGGCGAGCCATTCTGGGTTTTGCTTATCCTTCAAGATTCCTCGGTTGACGATTGTAAAATCAAGGCATTTCTTGGGTAATTGCTATTATCCATAGGGTTGATTGGTTTATGCTGAGATGCCATTACCGATGGAGGGTTGGGAAAATATGACAGTTCCATTAGGATTATCCGTCTAAATCTGATGGATCAATAACAAACGCCAAATCAACGAAGGGATATTTTACAAATTAAGGTACCCAACAACATACCTTCCTCGCATTAAGTGTTGAATGTAAAAGCACATCTTTAGTCAACTAAAAAAGTCCGCACTAGCCGACTAAAAAAGAAAAACACATTTGGGACATCAAATGAAATAAATTTAAGACATACGGTGCAAAATATCCGTAGGAAACGCAATAGAGGGTGTCTCCAAGCTAAATAACTTAGAATTACAATGAATTAAGAACTGAGCGACCTTTTGTGTACTTCTAAAACTCTGGGAGATTTTATTTAGAAATGTCAAATTGTTATCAACGATGCAAAAGTAAGGTTAATCTTTTCTAATTTTTAATATAATAATTTTTTATAATTTCTAATATTTCTAAGTTACAACTAAATTAGTTTCGCTATATTAAAAATTATTATGGTATTATAAGGAAGAGGTCTTATAAATAAAATTTCCTCCGAATTTCGATGAATTCTATACCAAAGACTATTCACTTAATCAAGATATTCCAATGATGAAAAGGCTGGTTTAAGTATAAAACTGATTATTAAATCTTAGATTTGGGATGAGTCCTCACACAGCCTGGCCATATACCCAAACGTGGAGTTCCGCTCCAATTTCCGCTATATTTGTCCGAGTGATAAGGAATTCCTAATAAATAAATGAGGATTTAATTATTAAAGGCGCTTCGACAACTGAGGTCATTTTGCACATATCGGCTCCCACCGAGAATCGATCCCGGGACCGTTTTCACCGGAGGAACATGCTACTCCTTGGCTGGGAGCTCAACTTTCTTAGACATATATTCTTTGCTATCTGCAAAATAAAAATTTGCCGTTTAAAAACTGGGCCATACAAATCGGGGGGCCGTATGCTAGGGATCCAAGGAATCTTTCCTTCTGGCCCTTACCACATCACTTGGAGCTTCATAAATTTAGATCCTCATAAAATCAACTAAATTTGAACATTATTCAGGAGCTAATATAGACGTGAAGAGCGATCGCCTCGGGTATCTCCAATTCATAGACCATGAATGGAACGCATTTACGTTTCAGAAAGAATGTACGTACTGCAAGGCACACGGGTTTATTGATGGAGGATAGATAGTCATCGATAGTGACTCAATTTCTTTTACGAAATAGGAAGATGATTACGTGTAAGACCGCCCAAGGAGTAAATTCGAACAAGAAATCCAGATTATCGAAGTATCGGAATCATTTTACAAATCAGCCCTCTATCCTTCAAATCGCTAGTGTGAATGCAAATGGGCGACCGCCACGGGCGGAGAATCACCCCAGGTGTCCAATAAGGAGGATTAAACTCGCGATAATGGCACGGCTATCGATCTAGCCTTTTGATTCCAGGAGCAGATGGAAAAGAGCAAGTAGCATTTCGGTGGGTGAAGGAAAGCTAAGTGGGAGTGAATCGCAGGAATGTTTACCGCCCAGGGCCTCCCTCACGGCTCAGTGATTACCCCGCCGACAATGAAAGGGCGAAAATGAATACGTCGATACTTGCGATTACGTTCAATCCCATCCATCTGCCCCACCTTCCTCAAAATGTTCCCAACTTGTCCGCCTCCCCACCTGGGAGTGGGGGGCGTGAGAACTAGTGGAATTGCGTGAGTCGCTCGAGCGTTGCCATGACAACCGGAAGCCATCCGCTCAAAACTAGAATGTGGCTCCCCTCCCTCCCACATCCGCCGACCGAAATCATATCCAGAGTCGCCTGGATGCACTACCTTCCTCTCCTCCGATTCTCTCACCACCTCATTTCGCCCACTCGCACTTCTTCGCGACTACATCCCGGGACAAGCTACGTTAGCGAGCTCGAACTTTACTCCAAAAGCTTTTCTTAACTTCTTTCGCCGACTAAATGTAACATTTCCACCGCACCCGCTGCCAGGAAAACTACAAACGCGTACAATAGAGAGTACAAAGGTATAATCAATACGCCGCACTGTAAAGAACCTCCTACTCGTCGCGGAATGCTTATGAATTTATAAAAATTAATGCACAAGTACGCTAGCCAAAATTAATGCTAACATAAAAAAGTATTCCGTTACTTGGCACGCCCAACTACGACATTATTAGTTCTAGGATGAATTGTAATTGAAAAGAAAGAAAACATCGACGGTGAAGTTTCTGTAGTGATATAACGATTTCCTTTCATACACATATGAAGAACCGATAAAGAGTCAAAAAATGTGTACACACACACACACACACACACACATAGAGGAGTCTTATATAAATATTTTAATAATAAATTCATCGAGACTTATGAGATGAGAACTATGCCCCCTTTTTTCTCTAGAGTTACTAGAAGTGCCTATTATATATAGAGATAGATATAGAAGATAACTTCACTAACTTTTTGAAGCAATTAGAAGATAGATTCAAAATCTTTACTTCAACTTCTAATAGTATTTCATTTTAATAGTAATTTTTATTGATGAATTAATTTCATATTTATATTTTTAACAATTTAATTTTAATAGTAATTTTAATATCTATTAAAATTTTTAGTTGCCAGTAGTATGTACATATTTTTCGGATGACACTATTAGAATAATTCTGCATGTGAGGGGAAGCCTTCAAAGAAAAAAATATTTCGAAAAGAAACCGTAATGCTAACGAGGACGACTTAAATTTCCCACATCCATATTTAAATGAAATAAAGGCACAAAACTCGACTAGTTCCACGGGGTATTTATTTCAAACCTAAGCTTGGAGAATATATCGTGAACGTACAAATGGTATCATTGAAAAATGGTTATCAATGTAGCTAGTAAAAGATTGTATAACGATATTATACGACCTAGATTAGAATCTTTATTCAATTTTCCTTTCATTGGTGTTCGAATTTGAACGTCTATCTAATTTAATTATTCAAATGAAATGAGGTCTTCGAGCGATAAAAATGAACTAAAAATGCATTTCGGTTGGGAGCTTATTAATTCGCTTGAGATGGAACAGGGGACCATTACGTATATATAATCCGTTGCCTGCTCGTCGTTGACATTTAATAATCTGTAAAGTTTGAAAGTGAAACTTCTGGTTCTCGAGTTTTAAGCTCTCCTCTTTCAGAAAATCTATACTGATGAGAGAATGACAGGCACACCAACAAGCCCACTTTATAATAGACTAGAAAATGCTGCGTAAGGCTCGATTTTGAATAAACTAGTCACCTAATTTACCTTTATAGATAGAATATTAGAAAGTGGGTTTTATTAAACATATTTATTTAGGGAGTTGGTTGAAAATTTAAATTAATTTTTTTGCTCTCGCTCGATGTGGTAACTACATTATCATTACCACTTACAACAAGAAAGACGACTCTATTGACAGATTGTCCATCGTCACAATATGTTTAATTTAATTAGTCGCTTAGAAAGATAAATATTAAATCCCTCGCAAGTGTGATTAGCCATATTTTTCTATTCTCAATTTCGCAAAGCCCATGGCACCCAAGAGTTACCTTTAGCGGGATGAAGATTCATTTCAATGAGTGAGAACGTATTTCAAAAAGCATAAAACGAACTTCAGAATTTTTCGCGCAGGGTAATAATTAGCGGAAACGAACTTTGAACATGAGCAGCATTTGAGCAACCTCAGATGATCTAAACTTCGCTGACGGCAGCTCCTTGGTCCAATTTGCGTAATGGACTCCGAAATATCCTCCCTGATCCACCTAACAAACTTAACTTACTCTAACGAGGAAAAGGTTTTTAGTACACTGCCACCAAGCTCCACCCATTGATAGCATCAAAGTTCAATAAAATTTCAATCAAAATTATAGGCATATTCAAAGGGAAATTTCCAAAAGTACAAATGGATGTTGAAAAAAGAACTAGATTTAAATGTTTAGTTTGGTGGAAGAATTAATGGAGAAATGCTGATCCTTGTAACTTTTATTGGAAAAACGTTTCCAAAGTAAATGCTAATAAAATACGTAATAAGCAACGAGTTTATTGATTAATTTCTCTCAAATATTATTTGTTTCCGCTCTCTGAAGAAATAGCTATGAAGTGCAATAACCAAAAGATTTTCTTACGCATCTCACCCTTACACTTGCATATTTATTTCAAGAATAAATTTTTTAAATATAATCTTAGGATTTTTGTACAAGTTTTGTTGCTAGTGCCTCGAGAAACTGATCATCGATTGATGATCCAAAATTTATTTAAAATATTAAGAATTTAAAGGGAATCAAGCACGGTGTGATTCAAGAGAAAATTTAAAAAAATTTAGAGCTTTCATTACATTATCAATATCGTACAAATTATTCGAGTGTCAGCATTCGTATTAGACTAAAATTAATTTAAAATTTTTTAAAATTAAAATTATTTTATAAAGTAATACCATTCAAGAAGTTAAATGGAGTTCATAAAGGGGTTTTCTCGGGTATGATTGCATGTTGTACATATTTTTGCCAGTAAACCGCAGAAAACTTAAGAGAGTTTGAATGCCGAATGAGATAAAACAAGTGTCCAATTAGTTAAATAATCTTTTCAAACATCCTTTCCCGAAAGCCGATCTGTGCTTTCCTTCTTATTAGTGGGGCTTGTTGATTTGAAAGGAGCAGAGAGGACACAAAGGATTCGAAATATATTCTACCCCATATCATATGTACGAAAGAGAGTTCTTTTTAAAGAAATCTTGAAGATGTGGGAGGAGTCACAGCACCATCAATTCGGAAAAATATACAAAATTTACTTTTTATACAGGAAACACTCATTTTCTTTAACGATCTGGTGACTTGATCTTGTACGGCATAGGAATAAAAAAGTTTGTAATCACAATCAAACTTTTTCGTGATGTACATATATACGGATTATCTTGAAGAATTGTGTATCATTCTCAATTAACTTCATAGATTCCCTTAGCATAGCAAAGAAATATTTTCTGAAACACAATCTTCTGAGATGCTTTAATCATAGCTAAATCATTTTATTCGACAATTTCCTCTGATTTTTATAAATTCGTGATTCGTTCTTCATCTTTTGTGCAACTTTCATGACCGTGATCACCTACGATGTTTAAGAAGTTCATTATTCGAAAGGAATTCTAGTGAAAACCTCAATAACATACATAATCTATAAGTTTGATTCCATCAAATTGAATATCCGAGAGAAGAAACACATTTAGGAAAATGAGAATGAAATTATTATCATTAGTAAAAATCCAATGAACGGATATTATGTATTCTGACGTAGTTTACATTTCACGTAAACAATAGACGCCTTTTCTCCAAAAATGTTAAACAATCGCTAGGGAAACGTTTATATTAATAATGATACAATCGATAAATGCGCTATTTTCTCAACGCGAATAAATATCTTAATCGCAAGAATAAGAATTTATTTGCAAGATTATAGAGATAAACCGAAAAGAATAAAGGGAAAACAGGGTGAAATTTTCGTCTTAAGTGAGGGAATGTTCCCCGCAAGATCTTTTCTTTTGAAAAAGTTCTCCCCCTTCATTTTTTTTAGGATCGTCTTTTGATGCCGTTCTCAAGGTGGATGATTCCCCTTCCAAGCCATTCCCATAAGGGAATATTCAAAGAGGATTCTTTCTTACTAATCAGTCTTACTCGAGGCTAAAAACACCGTCCTCTTAAAAGACCCCTTTGTACACGAGAACCGCGTTTCTTCAGATCGATTTTTGTTCGTGTACTACCGTACCTTATACAATTTTAAGTATCCTCTGTCAATGCCATCCTACAACTTTCTTTATTAGCATAAATCAGTCGATCTGTTCCTACATTAATAGAATACATTTAGTCGCAATTAGACACCCTCTTTCTCGTATTTTAACGCAATAATCATGGAATTCCCTCACGGAGTAAGCACGTTTTCATTGCCTTCGTTTCTAAATCTCCTTTGTACTTTCCTGTCCTTGAACACTTTTTCCGCATCTGATACATTCTCACCCATGTGTAATCATTACCTTTTACATCCATCCCTTCTCTTCAGCATTTCAGTCGGCTCTTTAATCCGCCGTTTGTCTTCCTTTCTCTATCGTACGGTGAACATTCCTATCATATCATATTTTAAACTCTGATGAAAGACATTTTACTAAATCAAACTTACTTTCATTGTGGGAATAAGCATGGAGCCTATTATGACTTAAAATAGCATACAAATTTATCGGTTTTTTTATTTATAAACGCAAAATTAATATAAATTACCTATTACTCCGCTGCAGTGTATGAAGAGGATTTTATAATTCTCGCATTTTTTAACGATCTATTTATCTGGGTTACCAAAACTAGTAATAGCGTTCTCAACCTTAATTATAACCCTTTTATAAAAAATATTTGACTCATTTCACTACTCTATTTTCTTCATAGTCGTGTTTGTTAATGTAAGATAGAGTAGTAGGTGGAATATTTTTATTTTTGGTAACAGATTGTGATGATTGAAATAGCTTAAAGTGCTAATAGACATCTTTAATATTTTAACTCTAATGTAATTATTATTGTAATCCAGATCTTTTGCATTACTGAGGATGCATATAACGACACTCAGCCACCTGGTTGTTTACCTATCTCAGCTATTGGAAATTATTATTAAAATGCAACTATTTCCAAAAAGTCTTCGTTTAGAAGCGATGACAACTACTTTGAGCCAATGACCTCACGACTTAACAGACTTCTTCGAGCAAAGCGTTCCATTTTGAGACGTCTCAATGGAAAATAAGAGCGCTACAATATTTCAGATACAATCCCAACATATTCCAAAGGAGATTTCAGACTGAAAGGAAATCCTTCACATCCACAAAAGAAGACGGGAAGTTGAGCGTGAGCAATATCATATCCGCTCATCGCCTAACCGATGCCCTTCTTTTAATATTGAAAAATATTTCCCATTTCCGCCGATTTAAGTTGCTTCGAGTTCATTCATATAAATTCAATAAGTGTACCTTTTCATTGGTGCAGTTGTATTCTTGATGCTGCCATACATATCTGAAAACGTATGGAGGTTAAAATTGACTACGCCAATCTCGTGTCATATAGAACTTGGAATAGATGATAATATGCCATTCACGAAAAGCCTGAAATTAGCTCATTCAATCTCGTGACATACTTTGGAATAAGAGGTCCATGCAAATAGAACAACGATTATCTTTATAACCTAGAGCCTACATCGCATATCACTTCAACGCTATTTTAAGTACAACAAGTAGAAATTCCGCAATATCGTTCTAATGCATTGCATCTTGACTATCGTGAAAGCAAATGACCACTTTACAAGAATTAAGGGAAATATGCATACAAATTTTCCTGAGCAAATATCTACAGTAAACTTCTATATTTACAAGTAAACCAGTTTGTTTCTTTGCAGTCAAAAATCAGGGTGGAAAATTAAACTGATAATAGGAGTAGATAAACGAAGTGTATCATTAAAATTAAGGAATACATTTTCCAAAATTCCTTCTAAATAAGATGTAGAAGATATCGTATTATTATAACGTAGATGAGATAACAAAAAATCACCTCTGGATATTGTAAACAGTAAAAGAACAAATTCATTTTCTTCAGAATGTAAGACAGAAAAAATTGACGTTATTAGTGAAGAATTGGAAAAAGTTTGGATATTAAAATTTAAAAATATAAAATTTGATATAATACGCGATTATATAAACAACTTTACAAGACACGGGAACTGACGATTTTAAATATATCACAGGAATGGAATATTCTCGAGTTTCTTTTATAAGTGAGGTATGGACTACTAACTATGACGCAAAGCAATAAATTAGCAATTGATAAATTATATGCAGGAACTAAGACTTCTTTTGACTACAGATTAGGAACCCATTTCCAGCATCCAGCCTGCATCTGGAGATGAAACGCAAAAACAGCAAGTGTTTCGTAATTTCGGGAATATTTCCCTTCCCATCTCTACGTAGCAATGCAATAGAAATCATCTTTCCAAGTCGTGATATGAGGAAAACACTGCAAAATATAGACATCCCGTAAGAGGCTTTTCAGAAGAGATTTCCCCAAATTGGAAAAGATATTTATCTCTTCCCATTCGGGGAAAGAAGGAAATAAACAGTATGATAAGAAGCTATGAGTAAAAGCTTTCATACTGACGTATGTGCGCTCGCCGAAACTGGAAGCAGCTTAAGCAGTCGATAATCATTAAGATAATGACGTAAAAGTTACTTCATTGACAAGAAGGCTCAATACACTAAAGGACTACTTTGGAAGTAATGACTTTCATGAGTAACAAAGTGTAATTTTTGTGTCGTTGAAAACCTTCCTTGCCACATAATTTATAACGCCTGCTTGAAAAAATTATGTACGATAAACATTAGAAGTAAAGGTACCCAAAATAACTTACCACGCAAGTTCATCAAAAAGGTATTCCGACGAGATCTAAAGCAGTAGCTGCTTTATTTTCCAAGAAATCCTAGATATTTTTGTAAAGGAATAATAGCGTGATGTTATTGGGAGATGAAAAAACGCGAATGCAAGAAAATGAATTCTCATGTACTTGTCTTCAACATTCCTCCTCAAAATTTTCTTCTTCCCACACCTCTTTTGATTCCTGATATAACAATCTTAATGTCCTCCAACAAATTTTGCTATGGCCTCCATTCTGTCATTTTCCAAACATACTATACTTTTTTCAGGGATTTATCCACTTCACAGTTTGATACCACGTTCTCTTGCCTCCATCCAAATTCCTCAGTCAAAATCACATTCCTGTTCCATTTTCCAGCTCATCTTGCATAGTTTGCCCATCTTCTCTTTTTTCCATTATATCTAGTTATACAGCATTCAAATGTATTCAAGTACTGGAAATTGGTGTAATATTCCAGTACCTGGATATTATAAATTCAATAAAACAATCAAAGATTTTTATTTTCAAGTATTCAAATATCAACAATGGATAATACGTTTCCTCCCTTTCTTATGATCCACCTACTATACTGCGTATAGTCAAAATACTAGGGATATTGAATTCTATAACTATTCTTACGATAACCGTTTCACACACTCTCGCCAGTTCCTCATGTTGTTTTATGAAAACTTCTTTGAACGTTTCTAACCTCCTCCTAGCAATGAATAAGAATGACCAATTATCTTAGCAAGACGAATATCTTAGTATATAATGTACTAGTAAAATCAGTTATCTTCCAATATTAGCTACCGGTCAGAGTAAGACCCAGCACAATGATTATATTTACCTCGATTGTGATTTGCTATCATATGAAAGGGGTTGATTTCTCTATTCTTTAGTCTTTTATTTGGAGTCCTATCTCACTACTATATATCGCACAATGTTTAGATTAGTCTAATAGATTATGTTCACGTAGGTAAACTGCGGCCATTTCTTCGCTACTCCTCATCGTCCCTCACAGATTCTCTTCTCACTGGTTTAGATTTGGGAAGGTAACCCCTTTCAAGTTAACATAATTAAACAAGGAAATTAAGCAAAACGGAGTTAAGAGAATTGCATCAAAACGGTTCTCTAGTTATTCACTACAGGGCTGCGGCAGGTATACCTCAAATTGGAAGACTACCCTAAAATCTTCCACTCTTCTTCATGAACGCCTGGTATATACCCGTACATACGCGACGACTTCCACATTCACAACGCTTCTTTATTATCCAACGGTCTCTGAGTTAACTCGTGGCCAACCAGGGTAATCTCGAATTGAAATACTTATTCGTCCACTTTTACGTTACCGTCCAACTTCCCATAGTGGCACCAATCAATCCGCCCGTCTGGCAAATCGATCCATCATAATCACATCCCGTACGTGGAAAGAAGTCCTGAAGATTCACGTAGCAACAAGGGGTCAGCGAGAGATTCCCTCAATGTTTTACAACTCGTCGTCTTTTAATCAATATACAAAGCGGCCAATGCGTTCCGTACTCGGGGGACCTTTGACTTGCCCACTTATATTCCAGGGCGAGGTCGGAGTAAAAGAAGATCCGAACACTGACCCTATTGTCCCCATTTGCACTTTCCTATTTGAGGCCTGCTCCGTTCCCTTCCACTCGTTGACCTCAGCCGGGAGTCAAAACGTGCGAGAAGACTTCCAGTTCCTGACAGAGATGCTGCAAATTTAGGGTTGAAAGAGATTCGAGAGATTGAATGGAGTGTCAGCGGAGAATACCGGATGGTTTGATTTTTCGACGCCGAGATAAAAGGTATGCATCAAGGTTCATCCTTCCCCTAAACGGATTGTACGATTACCGCCTTGCATTCTGATGAAATGGGTAATTTTTGTAAAGATACTCTCCCGCGGCTAGATAGATGATTCAGAAATTTGTCACGTTGGTATGGTTTAGTAGAATGGCTTCTCAAATTTTTAGCGAGCGCTCAAAATTGCCCGATTTCACGCTAATGAACCATTCGACAATATTGCGATTCGCGATCCATGAAAAATCTTAATTTTTATAACAATGCATCTTATCATCCCTTAAAAATTGCTCAGATGTTTTCTGCTCTATATTAAATTTTCAGGGAAATAGATTTTGTACGTTTGTTTGCGTACGCACTGCGAGCATTGTGTTCATGATGCATTTGTGGTTGATACTGTACTATGAAATTCACAAAAATCGCAATATTTGTACGAAAACATCTCTCAGCTTTGAAACCCACGTGTGGAATTTCTTTATGGGTGATGAATCAACAGGAATAACTTCTATTACGATTATATTGTATACTAAAAATGAGGAATTCTGTTTTATCATCAAGGTACGTAAAATACGATTACAATCAAAGTGGCCAGAATTTCACAACTATATATTCATATTAAGCTCAAAAGATTTATAAATATAACGATTTGCTTTTTACGGGAAAATATCGGACTCTGACCTTTCTTATGATTGGGTTAATGATAGCTAAGAGTAAAAAATACGGGTAACATGAAATTTACGGGACCAACCAACACATTCTGCGTAAACCGACTTTGGTGTTAACCAAATTCCCCGTTAACGTAATCCACCACCTTGAGTTTTACATATTGGAGTATTTATTACCTCTTATGCCGAAACTTGTAATGACCTATATTTATATCATAACTTCACATTTATTACACAAATAAACTTTTAACCAGTAAATTCAAAACACGTAAGTTAGTTGTTCACGAAATAATTGTAAAATTTCCGAAAAAAAATTATGCTCCATTTATAACACACAATAATTATTATTATATCGATTGAAACCTCGCAATAAATCCTGCTTAGTGACATCCGAAGAATTTTGCGGGTATATATTCCTTGTGGACTATAAAATGTTTTCGTGTTAACCTTTGCTCCGTGTAAATCGATTCGCGTTTAACGAATTGATATACATTGAAAGTTATAGGAAACGGAACTGACCAGTGCTGTACTTCGTGATAACCGATATTGCGTTAGCTTGGGAGGGTTTGGTTTTGAGAAGGTCGGTAATCCGGGCTTTCCGTTGCTTCCAGGAAGTTTTATCGCAAGCAAGTATCGAAAAACGATATTTCGGGACGACCGATTTCCAAAGTATTTATTTCGTTTGTTTAACTGAAGACATCATATTCAGACCTTTACGTTTATACGTCTTTATACTGTCATGTAAGTATGTTCTTGAAGGTAATCGAAATCTTAGATCAGTCCATTCATCGCTATATGCCAGAGCAGACGATGATGAATGAAATTAGTATTGATTAATGATTATAGCCTAGCAAGACAATGTACTTATACACGTCAGCATAACGTATGATGTTGATACCATATGCCATATAAGTATCAGCTACTTTTACACGGAAGCATTCTCGTCGTTTTCTAGTTGGCAACTTCTCAATCATAATCTTCCTTGCATCTATCCTCCAATCTCTTCCACCTCACCTTTGGAAAGTTGAGGAAAACGTTGTTTCAGGATGTCGACATCTTGTACGACTGTCTACGTCTCTTTTCATGATGAGTGCACTCGATATGCAAGTACTACAAGTACGAAATGAGAGTTTATCCTTCCTATCTCTTGGCAGGTTGAATACATGAAAAAGTTTCTCTAATTATAATTAACAGGGAATTCAAATCCAAATCTACTGCTAAAATCTATTTCAGTAACGATATGGATTTAATTTAATGATTTTAATTTAATCACCCAGATTACCCAGGATGCTGAAAATGTTTCGGAAAATAATTCAGACTAGAAATATCATCATAACATTGCGAGAGAAACTATTACTGCGCCTGATTTTTTAAAGATATTATTTCGAAGGCCTAGTCGTTATGTCGAAATTTGGAAACAATATTTTTAGTTTTAAATATATACCATGCAATCAGTAGTGTAATGCCCATATTTTTCAGATGGTACATAGAAAAGTGAACTTGATTGAATTTGGAATATGGATTTCACAATAAAACATTTCCAGAAGGTAATTTTCTATGAAAACCTACTCCGTGAATATTTTATCAAAAAGCATTGAAGTGATTTTAATCAACTGAAGAGATATTGCATACATTTGTAAGTAATGGCTCTCCAGATTACAGAAGGAAATTCGACAAACAAAAGGTAAGGACAGAGCTACCGAAGGTTCATAAACACATGCCTTCATTCAGTCTTGCTAACATTTTTTCGCTTCTACATTGTTTTTTATCGGGTTACTTGTGATGGAATATGTTAAAAGATTAGCACAGTATATAATCTATACTTCCAACTTCACTTCGTGGTATAAATTTATGAAGATGAATGAAAAATAAGTTCGTAAAAGAATAACAAAGCAAATGAATGAATTTTGTTAAGTGAAAATTCAAGCTAGCGGTATTCGTGACTGCCTCCTACTAAACACGATATTGGGACCAGGGAAAAGGTAACTAAACAATTAATTGTAGGTTATCTGCAATCTCATCTCAGCGCTGCATTATAGCACCGAATACTCACACCTTTCCTCATTTTAATGGGATGAAAGTTAGGAAAAGACCAAAGGAAAGCAAAACTTGTTAAAAATATGGAGAGGAAGAAAAACGAAATTCCTACGGGGAAAATCAAACCTACATCGAAAGAAGCACCCCGATTTTCTAGCGTCTTCTAAGCGGTACGACATGATAACACAATTTAAAACATTCATCAAGTAAGGATTTATACTACGAATTGGAGAGTATCTCCCATACGTAATATCCTGGTGGAGGAACATCATTAATCATCCGAACTCCTTGAACGGAACGAAGATTTCCCCCATTTGCTCCTCTACCTCTTCGGCACTTAGCGCGTCTCCTTTAAGTTGTCTAACCAGCGTCACATGTAATCCTCATGATCACACGCTCCGTGAAGCGAGGATTCGCCTCTCGGAAGATGAAATGCACTTGCATACAAAGAGATACAAAGGTGAAAAACGGAGCCAACGTAAACTCGGAATGCGCATGAGCAGGAATGTCAAACGAGCAATTTTTGGAAATATACGCACTAAAATTTTGGCGGCATAGGAATCAGCATTTTGGATCCGTATCGTTAATACTTCTTGCCGTTTGGAAGCATACCGATGTGAGTTATCATGGTTGTGAAACTTAAAATTGGCGGGAAAATGAAACGATAATGAGCTTTCTCTTTCCAATTATCCCAGTATTCTTGTCGAAGACTAGAATACTGGGATAATTTCGTTGCCATATCTGTAACCGAAAACAAAGCGATGGTTCCGAACTTGAACGATTCAAGAAGCCACGTTACTTCATTGATCGCCTACATTTTCTATAAATACCTAAATTAAATATCCGACAACTTCGAAGAGAACTTAAAATTAAAATTAAACCAAATTAATTAAAAGCAATAACCCTTCTTTAAAAAAATTTAATTAATTGGAAAGATAAATAATGAATTACTTATTGTTCCCGAGTTCCTCCACTGTTACGGTAATTTGTATCTCAAAACATTCGTGTAGCATAAATTACGTCGTTGATACGAAAATTGTAATATCCGAGATTATCAACGATTTGCTTAGTTTGATTGGAATTTCATCAATATTTCTAATAAATAGAAAGACTTAAGGGTTTCTTCCTTAGGGGATTCCTTAGAGAACGTTAGGAATGTGGTCTCATCACTGACGATTTCCAAGGAATGGCTGGGTGAGCTGCTCGATATCGTAAATAATATATAATATGTTGAAATCCTCACACACCCTTCACTCACTAAGTAATAATGATAATTAATTAATATTAATAATGCATATAAATATAAACTGAAGCAATCGAAGAATAGTTCGTATAAAATATGGAATGTATACATTATATATGGTTTGGCATCTGTAGAATGAGGAAAATTTAATATACTTGATACGCCTGCCAAATTTCATTACTTTGGCCGACATATGAGAAAATTTGAAGGAATGGAAACCTTTAGCTCCCTAAATTACAGGGATCTCTCTCCCTACTCTAGCTCCCTAAATGAGAATACATGTACATATACGCTACCAGTATGTAATCTCCACGCAAATAAATATCACCAGACACGATGCACATGCAATGAAATGGCTTCTGATGCCTTCTAACATACCAGATGACAAGCCATAAATGATTTCCACGATTTAATGTAGCATGCGAGAGCTGGAGACATCACTGTCTACCTGTTAATACCGATCCTTTTAAGCAAGTCTTTGGCTGACTTCCAACTCTTTTAAGAAATATTACAATCTTGATACATACTTAATTAGGTGCATAATTAAGTCTACCTTTCGGTAAGTAAATGTGCCCTGACAATTCCTATTCGATGACCTTTTTTCATTTCTTTGTAATACATCCCGCACTCTATATGATCAAACAACTTTTTCCTTTTACATCCTATCCATAGTTTCCCTTACTTTCGACCCTCAGATGCATTTTTGGCAATCCCTTTCAATAAAATGTCGATATCATTTCCCAATAATGTATCCACAGATAGCCAGATTGATATTAATGATAACCTATTGAATTTATAATCCTACTGTTTTTAGTGAAAATATGTGAAAAACTTTTTGCGCAAATCTAACCTCAATCAAAATCATATGTTTAATCTATTATTAACCTTTATATGTCCAATTTCATTAAACCGTTTAGGCATATCTATTCCCGCTCAACTCTTAAAGCTGCGACGCTTATTATTCGGCGCTTCTTGGAGCTGAACGAGGAGAAGATGCCGTCGTCCTTTCGACAAAGCAGTTCGCATTAACGCGTTAATTCACTCACGAGAAAATCGTCTCCTGAATTTCTTAGAGAGCCCTTTGCCGCCTCTTTCGGCGAAAGTCTCCTCCCCCCGTGAAAGCGATTTTTACACGGCATTTCACTTAGCTCAGATTCCACTTATTACAAGGATAGTCTATCAAGCAGATACGGGAAAGTATCTCCAGAGAGTCATATCTCTTATCTTGATAAGAGACTACGACAGTTTCATATTCCGAGTTATTCCGAAATTTTAAGATCTTCAGTATTTACTTCAATCAGATCTGAGTGGAGTAGTTGGATAGCTCGGGCCTCCTCAATTGGCTTAAGATCGATCGCAAGGGAGGAATTGGCCAGTCACTAACAATGCAAACATTCGTTTAGAAGCGCTATTGGAATTAAGGAGAAATTCACTTTCAGAAGGAAGAAAAATAAATGAGCGAATTGCTACCAAGGGCGCTACTAGGTACGCCCCTTTTCACGCATGACTATTCAACTTCCTAAACCTTCTAATCATCTCAATGAAACGTTTTTTCGTAGGGCGTTTTGTATCGCTTTAATTCGATTACCTGGAAAGAGAAAGATGTATCTTCCGTTTTATTGACTTTTTAAACTCTAGCTGGGAAGTATGTGTTGGTGGGACTGACGGAGTCCAAAATTGAATTACTTCGCCCATCGATGCAGTTCGGATGTACCTATCTGTACGGGCGCTACCAATCGTTGTGAAGTTCCTTGCCATAAGGGAGTGAAAACGAAAATTTTGTGACTGAAGGTTTCAGAATATGTTAGAATTTGTCATCCATGGTAAATTTCCGATATCGCTCCTTCAAAGCACTCGAGTGACAGATATAGGAAAATATTCGGCGTCTACATCACAGGGGTAGTTTTAATACTCAAAACAATAACTGTAAGAAATCTTGTGAAACATAACTGCATATCTAACCTTGATATGAAAGTAAAGAATTAATTATAGACGGACCATAATCCAAAGAGAAATTCAAATAGTAACGGACCATTCCTTGATTTTACCAGTGCTTCCGCGGTAGGCTTATCTTTAGACTCAGATTTCGCAGCACTCGAAAATGCATTTTCATTAGTTATTTCATAAATTTATTTCATCTAAAATTCGAATAAAAAACAAAATAAACTAAATTTGAGATAATTTTTCAAAACTTTTCACTGTTAACTTTTATTATACTGAAAATATCTTGCAGAATACTGTGCATAAATAATGCCAAATCTATAGAATGTTAGACCTGAATTTTACGAGGTGCAAGAGCTTACTCATGGGACACCAATGTATCGTGGCACACTGGTGAGGAAGCACTGAGCTGTATGAATCAAGCTCAATCATCCTGGCCATTTCATTTATATTAAAACGGATATAAATTAAAATTCCGCTACTCTGATATGTACGACTGAGGAGTATACTTAAACAGCCAGAAAACGTCATACAAACATGAATTGCCTTCGACTCTATTCGTTCAAAACTGGAAATGTTGGTTTTAAGATCTCATTTTCGGATCTGGAAGAAGATTTCCATGCCAAAATCTCAGTTCTACTAAAGCGCATCTGCTGCCTCTCTTTTGATCACTTTCGATGCCATTTAAACTTCTCACGCGAAAAAATCTGAAAGCCACTGCAGCCGAAAATCGTGCGTCATGGTGGATGTTTGAAGTTCACGGTTTCCTGCAGGAAATGTGGGATAAGCGCGAAGATCTGCCACTATAAACCATTAAAAAGGTATGACGCAGGTCCTTTGCACTTCTGCACCAGTGGCGACTTCGACACTTTCCTTGTATTCCGTGAATAACTCAACTTTCGGTATTTCGTGGCCTACGATACTATTTTAGAAACATTTCGCTGGAATATTAATTCATGCCTCATGTGCCAACGTAAAAATATTTTTAGTAGTATCTTTCCCTGAAGTCTACATTTTTCTTCAGTCAAATAAAAATGTCTCCTAGTTCTGATTGAGCTATTATATCTAAAAGTCTATTAAATTGCTTGAGAATGCTAAACAAGAAATTATTTGCGGATGAGGGAAAGATAATAAATCCGCATACAGTAGTACGATACGGGTAGATGATTGAGAGTATTAAAACTTAGCCTCAAAAGTGGGATAGATGATTTAGAGTTCCTGTAAATTTTCATCTTATCATTGGGTAATTATTCATGAATAAAAGAGACAACTGGAAATATTTGGGTCCGATATTCAAGATGGCAATACAGGAAACAACTAAAGAATCATCATCATGAGTTGGCCTACATAATGAGAGAACAGCTTTAAAGGTTTAAAATTTAAATGAACTTTATTTTGCAGTTGTAGTAACTACTATGGAATAAGGATACATCGGTAAACATCAAATAAACCGCCATTGAGCCCATAAAATCTAGTTTCAGTCAAGTTATAAATGAGATGAAAGTATCGAGTTATATAACGAGATGCATTTATTTTATCAGAACGTATCAGGCAACAGATCTTAGAAAATTTATATAGATTATTTCTTTATTATTAATAATTCCTGGAAAATAAAATTCGTTATCTTTTGAGTTAGCAAAATTAGGATGAACTTATCGCGAGCACTGAATGCCCTTTTGCAAAAATCTCCCTAAATCTCTCATCGCGACCCGGATTTAGTCCTAAGAATAATCTCTGTAATTAAGACGTTCCTTCTGACGTTTTGCGCACGCATTTTATTGCCCCATTGATTTTTACGTAGTATAACCTCAAACAGAAATCATTGACCGAATTCGTGGCTTTCCCAAAATAGGACTAATAGCAGAGGATTTCCTTTCTCATTTGCTGGAAGATGATCCCATCCCTCCTCTTGGCTATAACTTGAGCAATAAAATGAATAATAAAACCAGATCATTCATTCTACTCCGACTTCAGGAAAGGCTCTTAATTCACTTACGACGCCATCAACCAGTATTATCTCAGCTAATGTATTAGGGATGGCAAATGAGTTGTGCGTTGGGCTAATGAGAAGGACGTATATTATAAGAGCAGTTATATCCGTAGAATTACTTCTTGATACTTCAGAAACTGGAGTAAAACAAGATTTAAGGCAAGGAGATCTTTATCTATTTCCATGATTTCATCGGATTATTCCGAATACGCTATCTCCCGCATTATTGTATTCACGGGCGTATTATGTTATGAGACACGTGGTAATTTTATAAAGAACACCTATTAAATAGCTATTTTCGCAACCGCGAATTAATTAAAATTAATTAAAATTTTATATACATAAATTATAATTATATAGCAACCTTCTTATTTCCTTATGTATTCCTTTTTGCTTTAATCAACTAACTTTTTAATAAGCATCAACAAACAATGGACATGAATGATAGTGGGAGACCTGGGTTCGAGTCCCAGCCAAGTCACAATTTTTCACTTCTAGTATAACCTTAACCATCAACAAATTAATTATTTTTTAACTTATAATTATCTCAATAATCAATATCGATAGATCGAACCGAGAGAACGATAATGGTCAATATATATCGATCTGTTCATCAATACCCAAATCTATTACGCTTACAGTACACATTTCTCCTGAACCTCGAAAGTTAGTTTATTTTCATGAGGACTAAAATTCAAGAAAAATAATAAACAGAAGGATAAACGTCCGTCGTAGCTTACGAGTACCAAGGCAGCATGGATACAATGAGATGGGCACCAAGAAATCATTTTTCTTCCTCATGGAATATAATAATTTTTTCAAGAAAGTTTCTCTGATTGTTGCCTTTTAGTTCAAGAGAGAGGGGATGAATACGCATGCGTTTTCCTCGAGATTTTTTCCGTCCGATTTTCTGGATATGGATAAGATCTTGAATCTCTAGAGATTTTTATTATTCCATGAACTGCAAGGTGCTGTAACAAAGTGACCCTAATAGTATATGGATGTTTTCTGAAAACAATGAGGCTCTTTCAGAGGAAAAACATTCAGACGAGAGTATCTTTCGTATTCTTGCAAAATTATGCGCCAGCGTTCTCACTGCTGTCATTGTCTAAATAGGATAGGTGAGAAATTGAATATTTCACTGTAATTATGATTACCATCTCTAAGGGGTTATATATGAGATATACAGACTTAACATCATAGATAGTATGCACGAATCCGAAGGAAGAAGAAAATGTTAATTGAGCAATCTCTGTAAAACGTTCGTTTATATTTTAGAAGTTATGTTAGCTTGAATCACGTTAATTATAAATTTAATAAAATCGCGCCTTGAATATGAGAAGATTGGTTAAATTAATTGAATTTTTTTGGTTACAATATAATCTAGATTTGTAATCATCAATTCCAAGGCTGTGGTACTAGATTTTGTATTCAAACGTAATCCGATAGTTTATCTGAATGTTGGAGATAATGCTCATTAAATTGCAAGTAACGATTCAATGAAGTAGTAGAAACGCATTCTCAGTTTAGAAAAATGCCATTAATTCTGCACAGTTTTAACTAAGAGAAATGCAAAATAAACAGAACACCATGAGTTAAACCTTTAATATTTAAATACTTAACCAATTCTTAAAATGATTTTCTCTAGCAAGATTTAAATCTTAGTTCCATCAAAATATAGATCTTCAATCTGAGAGAATAAAATCGACAAATACCGGATAGATGGAAAACACGGATAGATCTTCACGATTTCATTTGTAAATCTCAAAAGTTCTGAATTCTCAAAAGATACTCTTCCTAATCTTTGAAAAACATGAACTTAAGTATGGCATAAGTAGTATTCGTAATTCAATAAATAATATTTCTATCATTATTAATATTCGTTTTCTGTCGTATAGTTTTTGCTTCCAACTCCGTGATATTCATTTCACATATTGTCACACACAAATTAATAATTACCATTTATTCGAACTACAGTTGTCTAAGCGTGCATTTTTTGCGCTCATAATTTGTTCAAGAACTTGTATTATTGTCATAATGGCCAACTCTTATAAACGGTGATCAAATCAAATGTAGGATTTAGGAATAAATATCCCTAAATTCCAGGAATGCCTATTTGTGCATAGATCGCCATCTAAAGCAAGGAAACACGATGTTGAAATAGTGTCCCCCAGAGAGAACCACAACACCGGGTTAACGGACTGTTTCGCAACCGTCAATGCCTTACTCAACAATAGGAAAACAAACTGGGAAACACGCACTCTTCCTTCATCACGACCTCGTACACGAAACGACCCGTTATAATTCTGCTAAAGGCCGCTTGCACAAGGAAAAAGGTGTTTTTAGAGACCGATGAGACTGAGCTTGGGTATTCACTGAAGCCGGACTTCTAGATTCATATTAGGAAAAGTATTTCCCGAGCAAATGGATAAATGACTGATAAATCTTCCAGAGATGACATGTTCTTTGCGTAATAATTGCGATGGCTACATTTCCTGATGAATATAAACAAATGCGAAATGAGATCTCAAGCATAAGGAAAATACCTTGGATAGTTTAATCAGGATCATTTAATCATGTTAAAGAAACTTCGTTCATATTGTACAGAATTTCCAATGTCACATTTTACAAATGATAGTTCAAGATAATGGAAACTAATATTAAAGGATAATTTGAAATCAATTACGTATGTGCGTTAATTTGAATGCATAAAAATTACATTAAGCCTCATATTTTTACACATGAATGTTGTTTCTTTAGAATCTTATCAAAATGTGATGAATTAGTGCTAGTGAAATTATTACTAACATGAAAATCTTGAATGTTACCTAAGGCTTCTAAAAGGGGTTCAAATAAATATTCCCTTTTAAAAAAGATCGTCTTCGTGTTCCATTACATCTCAGAACTTTATAGGTTGGCCCATTAAATAAGAAGGCAAAATTGAAAACTTTGATAGCGTTTTTTACGATGAGGTGTTTAAGGATGAAGTTTTGAAATGAAGAACTCCTTAAAAACTGAGGACCGTACTCGAAACTAAAGGGCATACCGTTATCACAGTAATACTTGAAAACTCTACACACCCTTGTAATTTTATGAAAGAAACGCTGAAATAACGTGAGCTATATTAAGTAGTTCCAGAAACTTTGAAGCTCCTTGGA
Organism: Pachydiplax longipennis; assembly: GCA_036926295.1. NCBI lineage: Eukaryota > Metazoa > Arthropoda > Insecta > Odonata > Libellulidae > Pachydiplax > Pachydiplax longipennis. The sequence goes on along the minus strand of JAVFKF010000081.1, from coordinate 546,126 downwards.
AAACAAAACACCATTAATAACTTCGAGCAATCATAAAAATACCGACGGATAGTAGATTTATCTTACTACGGTACCATTTTAATCTCAATGTCTGATTATTCGATAAAACAGACAGCATCACTTTGGAATTAGCTGAGTGATGCACTCAGTTTCAAATGTATTGCCATCTTTGGTTCGATTCCCCGCTTTCACCACATTTTATTTACATTGGAAGCAGCGAGCCAAAAGTAGGCTACTCACAACGTTACCGATTTCAAACACGTAATCTTCCCTAAAATACATACGTAATTTTGCATTCAATCAGCATGCTTTCTCATAGCTTTTACGGAATCAAATGTAACTGCAGTATTTGCATTGGCTTACGTGACTACTATGCGGAGTATGATTGAACTCACTAGGGTGTAAAAAATTACAGAATACCATCCTAAAAAAATGCCTAATTCCGTTATTCAAACGCGGATACGGTTAAGATTTACTCAAATATTACATAAAAGAAAGGATAAAGAAGCCTGGTGTATTTTATTCAGTAGATAAAACCGTTTCGAAGAGAATATTTTCTGAATATTTCCTATCATTAAAATGCATCTAAATTGACCGTTACGGAATAATTATAAAGCATAAAAACCAAATTGGTTAACATATAATAAAATTATTGATTGCTATCGCATTAAAACATATACGGAAAAGATTATTAGGTAATATAATCATCACTCATCACTTACTCCTCTAGTATTTCTTACATCTAAATTAAACTAAAAAATAACTTGAAACTAAAAAGAAAAACTTCAGATCCTAATGATGTTACTCCCCAATGAAACCTAGTTCGTTTTAATAGAAAAGCTTTGGTGGACTACCAAGTGTTTTTTGTGTGTAATCATGAAGGAGTTCCACCGTATCTCACCTAAACCCATCATGTTCAACTTGAAACTAGTCCACGATTATGTTATTTATTTGAGTATGACTTCCATATAGAGTTTCAAATGTGAAATGTTGAGTCTACGGTTATGCTTATGCCTTACTGTTTGATGATGATATTCCAGCCTGATCTTACTACACCATTTCTTTCTGTGTACGAAAATTCCGGCGAAATTGAGCATGTTTAATATGTTAATAAAAACACAAACATCATACGTAATAAATATATCAAATGTTATTTTTTAAATCAATCTTTACCGATTCCCTAGAATGGTAGTCATTTAAATACGTCAATTAATAGGCCTCTATACTAACTCATTCAGAATTCTAAGTCTATCCAAGGTAATTCCTCCCAATTTCTTACCTAGCCAGAAAAATGCGAAACAGAAAAACTTAAAGTAAAATTCCATTGGTAAAAGATAGATTTTAAAATACATGGGTGGTCTGAAAAGTTTCCGACATTTCGCCATTTCTCGACATGTTTTCTGAAAATTTCTGAAAATTTTCTGAAGGTTACTGAAAAATCTGGGGTCGGAAACTTTTCAGACCACCCTCGTAAGTCGCAAACAAAAGATACTGGAAACAATATCTCTATGAATAAATTTCAATATAAAATATGAGATGAACCAATAAAATTACGTAACGAATGATTTCCCGTTCCGTTTCATCCCTTGTAAAACGCCTTTCCGCAGTCGATGCGGAATCGTTATTTGCTTCTCTTTGCGGCTCTTACTGACGTCACCGCTTTGGAAATCGACTGTGGGAAATCCATGAGTTTATTATTGAGAACGCCATTACGAGTTTGTTTTCGATCCCTCGAACCGCGAATCTCAATTTTGCATGGACTCCATCCGCTGCACGAAATAAGCCCCGCCGCGTAGAAATGCTTTCGCTTCGGACAACTGCAACCCGGAGCGAAGAACCCAGAATGAAATCCGATTTCAGCAGATGTCTGCCTGTGTCACGCTACGTACATGATGACGCAAGAGCATTCGCCCTTCGCGTCATTCATTGACCAATGCGATTCGATTGATCGATTTCGGATGGCCCATTCGAAAGCACTGCTCCTGCGAGGGGAATCCTGCCGCTGTCATTCAAAAATTTATTTCGAACTGGTTTCACCTTACTCTAGTTCGTTTATCTGTACTTATAATAAACACCGTCAGATATATATTAATTTATACGGTGTCAGAAACTCATGCAAGATATTCCTGCACGCATGAGCTTAATTTTTCCTCTCGTCTCAGACGACTATTATTCCGTAAATTTTAACTAGAAATAATCAATGTGCGAAATCAGAAGAATATTAAACAGAAATAATTATTTTTATCACCGAATTTCATCTTAAATTTGAAATCACAAAAGATCTTATATTTTTTTGACTGATATAATTTACGATTTTTCTTTTCAATAACGAAGCAAATTTTGTGTGCGCTAAGGTTTAGCTCATCACAGTTTTTGTATCTTTAACGGTAAGTCCCATTCTAAAACATCATTCAGAGTGTATCTACATCGGTCGCTGACTCGGCAGCAAGTAACTACCTATAACTACCTGCTGCAATAAATTTGAGACATTATTATTTAGAAAGTCTTCCTAAATATAACTAATGATAAATTAACAACATTCTAGAGCATAATACAAATGTGACCGAGCTAGCCCTCTTATAGATAACAATAGTTTTCCTGGGTTTTCCTATAATTTACATGCAATCAAGATATAATAAAAAGAAATTTTCTAATTAAGCGTTATCATACATAATAATTATACTTCCCCATTCAGTGTATGTTTGTGCATATCTAAGTAGAAATATGTTTAGGTTTCTCGATTTTATTGATTATAATCCATCAAATCGAGAAAATTTCTTTGTGATCATAAAATTTCTTCCTACATGACCACAGAATATAAAGAGTCAAATATGAGAATGAAATTCTGTAGTTCACCTAACTTCGATATCGAATTTTTAACTCTGGAATTTAGGCGCATTTCTGGATAGTCTTACCGCAGAAGGTAAAAATTATGGAAAGGTTTCTCGAAACATCCTTTTCTTTATACCTTTTCTTCACGAAACATCTTTTTTTGATACCTTCTTCATGATAAATTTCGTGACCCATGTAAAACCGTCCCCTTCCAAAGAATGTTACCATCAAAGTTTTGAATGGGTAGAAAGTGCTGAATGGGTAAACTGTTTGAAATCATAAAATACCAAAGGAAAAGAAAGGTTTCCGCCGAAAGAAATAACAAAGAAGTAACAAATGAAGGTTAAACAAATCTCGTGAGGGAATTGCTGACGGAAGTTTGAACAAAAGAAAAGAAAATAAGACAGTTGGATTAAAAAGAAAATGAGGAAAAAACGCCTTAGCTCGTTAATTTTGGAAGGACTAACCAGGGACTGTCGAATTCAAGAGAGAGGCAGAAAAGGAAAATAAAGACCAAAGGACTACAATTTGAAGTAAATCGAGAGGGAAAAGAATATATTAAGAGATCACAGAATTAATTCAGATTAGCTATAGTGAGTAGAATGGAATATTTAGGGGAATACTGAGAGTGAAAAGTCGCTGCCAAATGCCTTTTTACGGTTAATGGAGACACATTTCATCTACTGGAATATTAAATTTCCATGTTGAATGTATTCATGACTATATCCATAAATATCTAACATATTACAAAAAAACGGATTCCTGTAGAAGCAAGGATTCGAACGTCCGTCGGAGGTTTAAGTGAGCCATTAAATCTACACGAAAACTATAATGCTGGTTATAGAAAATCGAACTCAAAAAGTGCAGTAGAAAATAAAAAATTGACGAATGAGATATGAATGTTAGAGCATTTAAAAAATTTAAGACATTTTTCACGAGGAAACTATATCCCGTGTGATAGCTTTACAAAACACTACGGATAACCAACACACCAAAAAGCTAGTTTCGATACTTTGTAGCATCATCTTCTTCACATGAAGATGCTATTAATTTCCTGACATGGAATACTACAAATTTATTCGCGAATCTATGAAACGTATACTAAAATTTTCTATTCCATTTCCTTTAATCCCTCTTTCAGAACTCATTCCTTCACATTTTGTATCTTTTCCAATGACTAACAGCATCCGTACTATCTTACCTTCGATCATTCCTTTCACCACACAATTCTCTCTCAATATCTGATGCACCCACAGTTTCAGTCTTCTTGTCAGCACCTTTTCATCTCTCACCATCTTCCTTTCTGCTTTTCCCATCGACCCAACGTCTTCGCAAAACCCGCATCGCAAAATGTTTAAAGACCTCAAAATCTCGCGGTCCAACTTCACACCAGAATAAAATCCACTTCCAAACAAGGTTTTGACAAAAGCTTTTAAAATCAGATTCCTCATATGGTTACTAATCCTATCAACTCAAAAAAATATTCTTACCTACTACTGTTCCTGCAATCATGATAAGGTATCTCTCACCCCAAGATATCACTTTTCCAGAATACGGGAAGTGCTCCAGCTTTTCTCCATCGATCCTTAAGGTTACTTTTGCTTTCTATCCCTAGGGTAACCTCACAGCAATTTTTCTTGCGTTACTTTTAATTCCCAATCCTCTCGCCGTTCTACTTTAATTATCGTAATTTTATAGCCGCTTCCAAGACGCAAACTACAGCTATATTATCTACGCTCCTCATAAATTTATCCCCCTCACCGTTAACTTTCACCTCAAGCAATCAACATTCTTACGACTGATTTACTATATTTCGCTTTGAAAATAAAGAACTATGGATATAGAAAATAGCCTATAGAAAACGAACCTCTACTTTCTATTCATCATATAACTATAATTATAGCTTAAAGTATAAACATAATTATACTAAATGAAACGTTTCAATAATAATATACCTTAGTCATGAGGAAAATATATTCTTCTCTTCAGGTATTTTGAAATCTATTTCGTTCCATTAAAATTTACTCGTTACTCTCTGACTTCTCTCTCTCTACTAGATCAAGTTAATCATCGTTTCCTAGAAAATCTGGAATGCATATGGAAGAGTCAACACTGAATTTTAGAGGAATTCATGAAATGAATAAAATAGAATTATCATTTTCATAGTTACATATGAATGTTACACACATGCGCAAGCTTACGGTTAACTCTAAAATGGATAATACGAAATATCGGTAAACACGAAGTGCAGCACTGGTCTCCTGTAACTTTAAAATGATATTAATTCGTTAAACGTAAGATAGGTAATATGATAAAATTTTATGGTTCGTAGGGAAAGTATCCCTACTAAATAAATTATTTCGATAACACGATGTGATTTATCATTCTGTATTTTGTTATTTAATTTTTTCATAAATTGCAACAATTTCAATAACAGCCGATTGTGCCTAATTAAACTTGAGTTCACATGTTAAAACTGTATTCGTTTCATAAATGTAACCTAATAATATTTTTCTATGTAAGAGACGATAATTATTCTCATGTTTGCTGCCCATAGCGGTGGGTTGCGTAAGAAAAGCAATTAAGGAACTATAAACACGGACGAAATTCGGTTAACACGATATCTTTTAAAAAGCATAGGTTGATTACCTACACATTTCGTGTTAACCGATTTCTACTGTATATTCGTTCAATGGAAATAATTAAGAGGAACGACACCCCGAGTTCTTTTAGTCTGCAAGCGAAGAAACGGTAAAATATCTTCAATTTCAAAAGGATGTTCCCATCACCTCTCTCAATCTAGCGTGTGCAGTAATGAATTAAATCAACCGTGAAGACGAGGCGAATAAAATAACGCCGTTAACACAGAGTCGCGGTGATGACGAAGCATTAATTAAGAAAATGCATCGAGGAAAGATAGGGGGCGTACCGAGAAGGTATGGGAGGAGAGAAGTGGATTTTGAGGAAGAAGGATGTTGAAATGAGAGATTTAGAGAATCCTCGAGAGATTGGAAATGCCACTCCAACTAACCGACGCTCTCTTTTTGCCGCAGCACACATGCTCTCTACCCGTTTCCTGAAATAATTGAGAGTGCTCTTCCGTCGAGATTGCCATTCTCACTTGACCCTGAAAAACTGCATAATCGGGTCGCCTGCGCTCATACATTAGCCGTACGTTACCCTTCCTCCTCGCCCATTAGTCTCACTTGTCTACTTTTCTCGTTTGAACTAGTTTGCTCAAATATATACATATGAAAACACCTGCCCACGTGGCTCACCTTGAAGACTATTAGACTTCCAAAGCCGATTTAAGCGCGAATGCACTTGCACTCCTAACTGTGAGTTAGAATTTTCACGGTCTATGAGCATTTCCTCATTCATGTTAATCTTTTTAAGATGTTCCTCCGGTATTGAGCCCGCAGGTATTACATTCTTAAAGAGTTGCTCCTTGCTGCAGATTCAAGTGACATTTCAGACATGTTTGCTTTGATCAAACAGCGATTCACGACCGAGTGTACAAAATCAGCGGAAAAAGCAATCTTAAACATCTTTGAAAAATAGATTTAATATGATATCTCGTACGATTCTTTTTCTACAAGCTTAGCGCTTCAAAGGGCCTTTAAAATTTATTATATCAATAAGAATCACAGTAAGAAAGAACCTACTTTCTTTGATGTAATATTTATTTTGAATAGAACACTTGAGGAGAATGTCAACTTGCAATGAGAGTTATAAATTAAATTAATGATGAGAATGCTTTAAGAAAACACGTTTGATTGATTCACAGAAAATTCGTTATAATTTTAAAATTGAATCTTACTGTATTAGAGAGTCTTAAATCCAAAGCAAGTAAAGAGATGCCGTTTAATATTTCTTGGCTAAAATATGCTTCATGGAATCAATAAATATTAATAATATAATTGATTTATTATTACTTAGGGTGGGTTTTGCAGATATTGGAACTATAATAGTCCAATCCTCACTAAAGGACAATAAATGTGATGGGAGAAGATTACGATAAACACTTAGAAAGATATGAGTTTTATCAGAGGGTAGCTCACAAAATATGATCCTGATATTATTAATAAATACAACGAAATTAAACTAAGAAAAAGGATCAAAATTGAAATATTTATTAAATTTATTTAAAAGGGGGCATCTTAAATATAGATTACGTTTTTGGAGTCTCCAAAATCAGATTCATCTAATGGTACGTCTTAGATTTGTAATCTAAAATGTACGTTTGTAAAGCAGTGGAAAGATGGAAGATAAAAGTAACTTAAACAATGACTTTTAAAGCTATGATTCAGTTTTCCCCATGTCAGTAAACATAAATAATCTTTGACATTCGCATTTTTCCTCATTCGGTACGCCGGTGGGATACGATAAATGAAGAACACGCTTCGTGTGACTTGCTTTATTAGAGATTTATCGAAAGACATGCGTACTGTTAAGTATTTAATAGGTGTTTTTTCATCTCAAGCCTACCCACAGATTTTGGAACAAGAAACATGGTAAATATCATGCGTCTTACATTGCTGTTATTATATTTTCCCTCCTGCATGACTTCCAAATTGGGTGCGTCTTTGATTCGAGAATACAAGACAATTTCTATAATGAGGGGAATAATGAGGGGAAAATAAACGCACAAATAAAAATAACTATACGTACACGTATAAATATACACTAAGCAAATCCGAAAGGAATTCTATGATAAACAAGCTCATCTTTGTACAATTATAGCAAACGGAGCTCAACTACCCCTCCGTAGTTATGAAAGGTAGCTGGCGTTTCGTAATATACGGATGAAGAAATCTTTCCGATTTTCCTAACACGTAAACGGAAAATACATACGAGTTATCGCTTAATTCGACGTGACAAAGTTGCCTAATTCGAGAAATGCCTGCAGCTGCACAGAAAATAAGAAAAGCAATTCCCTTATTCGATCGCTGCTATAAAAAGATTCAAAAACACATTTATCATCCACTGCGTTGGACTGAGGAAACAGAAATCCATGGTACTTCGGGTGGAAATACTTTTACTACAAAAGGAAATCCACTTGTTGCCTTCGTACTCGAGTATTCGTCTGCGTGTACTACCTTGCAAAGCAAATTAAAATTTATAGGAGGAGCTCTAACCTTAATTTGTGTGACGAAATCTATCATCGAGTCAATAGCTTTTGGATAGTACTAGCTTTTGAATCGGAAGCAGTTTCATCAAACTAAATATCGAACAAGAAGCTTTTATTTCCCGGTAAATATGAATTATCTGAATATGGTTCAAATGTCGTTCAGGGAGGTGACAAAACACAACCATTATAGCTAATTTTTTGATATTTAATATGTACACTTATTATGATATCATGACATTATTTTCAAGTGAAGATTGCAGACACCTATTATAATGTAACGGTTACCATCAAATAACATGAATTTATCTCGCAGAAAACATTAAAAAAGTTACTATAAGAAAACGCCTTTCTTTCATCTGGTATATACTAAGATTAAAAGAGAACGCATGGGTTTTGCATGATAGAGGTAGAATATTCAAACGTAGAAAATGCATGACATATAAACGGATCATTTTATAAATCAAGTGAATTTTACCTCACTTTTACTATCAAAAGAAAAATATGAAACATTTTAAGGGTTGCAATGAAAGACTAGCAGTAGTAAATAATTATACTCTTTCGGTTCCTTTTTAGAGTGTATAACATACACTGTACTTATATACAGTACTTACTGTACTGTATACATTTATGTTGGTTTCCTCACTTAGCTGAAAATGAAATTGAAATGTTTTCACATTAATTTCTTAAAATAGAAAATTCTCGCTGCATGAGTGCAACAAAGTGATAAATTGTTTTTTTTCTTGCAATCTCTCCATTTCATCCACGTATTTTCATATACATATAAAAAACAATGCAGATGTCAAGCCAGCCGTAGTTTCTATGCGACGCAAATACCAAACGCCTCATCAAATAACTTAGCCGTGCATCTGTGGAACGTGTAATGTTTGATAAAAATGCCTCTCATGAAATATCAGAACGTAATTGGATACACTCATTGAGGATTGGGATGTTAAGAGCATTCCACTAATCGAAAGCTTTTCTTGTAACGTAAAATTAGCTGGGACTAGGTATTATTCACCCTCAGCTAATTCTGTTCGCTAACGTAATTATAAAATATAACGCAATTATAACCAAACAGCATCAATCTGTAATACTTTAACTCATTAAGGATTGCACAATTCTCCGATTCTCTTCCGTGTTTAGTACACTATAAAATCTTCTGGAAAATTAGGAAATAAAATTATATATTTGTTCGGTAATAAAAAACGTAAATACGATTTAACCGAGAATATTTGCTTTCTTTATGTAGTATAAATGACCACTCCAAAAAATATTGGATAGATTGCTTAGATAACGCACGATGCAGAAAATGATAAATTTGAAAACTTCGAACTCTTATGTATCATAGCATAGCACCGCATACATAAGTTCAAAAGGGCTCGCAATGTATCTCTTAATGCTTTCCTCAGTATATTAAAAAAAAGTATTATAATTCATTTTCCTTCATTTACCTTAAATGTTGAGGAATTGTAACAAGAAAATTTAATCCGATGCCCTGTGCTACATTCTTTTCTAAACCGCTCGAGTTATGTATATATTTCTCTCATAGATGTAAATATATATTCCATAACATCTCCTAATAAAATCGAAAAAATCAAGCATGCAAAAATTCAATTCAGGACATCCTTATATCTAAAACGTTACTTTCGATGATACTCTCGTCAATTTGGATTATAGATTCGTCCACCAATTCCAAGAAACACAATATGACAAAAAGGATGACGAAATGGTTTTAAATAAATCTACAGTTCCGTAAAAGACATCTTGGAGGAAATTACAAACACTATGCATCCACGTTAAATTATTGATCTTGCTTATCTTCATTTTGCTCCACATGGACGTTACATATATTCCGATTACCTGGTCTCTTAACGTGACAAAGCTCTTCCACGATAAACCAAGTACTATTTTTGGTTTTCCAAAATACCTTCGTCTCCTGAGTATAACAAACCTTGAACTCTATATCTTCATATGTCATCACTTCCAAACTTTATATCGATGATAAACTATACAGCCTCGTAACAGAACGTGGGGAGACTGCTCGGGCTTTAATGATGCGCCCCAACGTGTGGGCACACAATACAGTCGGACGTATCCTTAGGCCACTAGAAATCTATACGACATGAGGTTTTGGCCTGTGCAGAATTGTCGAAAAGTCTGAATTTTCCTTGCGGTGGGAGATCGTCATAACATTTCCCTCGAGATTCTTATTGAGGCTTAGAATTTCTCGTGATGTTGCCCCATGTCACGTCTGGCTATTTACGCTTTATGTTAGAATTCGCAACCTACAATAATTTGGAATAATTAAATTTAAGACGTAGAACGTAAGAATATTCAACAGTGATCATAAAAATGGAGAATAATGGGCGATGAAAAAAATCACAAGATCAAATCATTCTTAACGTCTGTATCGGTTCGAATTTTAAAACGTGATGAAAATTGTTGGCCGGCATTTTTAGCGGATTTCGGACAATCTTGCCTCCCTTGTTAATTTTAATTCTTAAGAATTAAATTAAATGGTGTGATCGTATGAAGAATTGATTCAAGAGTAGACATGTTTTTTAGTACTCCTTAAAACTATTTTTATATTTTTTGTAATCTTCTTTTTTCCATCGAAACCCACAGCTAACGATTTAAAATTACCAACACCCAAACTCAACGAGAATGAAGAATGAGCGCAGTACGCACCGATTAAAACTGGATCGCTGAAAAAGATTAAAGGGAAAGTACTTCTGGAGAGCAACAGTTTCGGAGACGTGGAAAGTTGGCGCGGAATGCATCAACATGGGCAAATGTATGAAAGAGGTCATGGCACCTCCTGTCATACGAATTATGTACGAATGTTTGTGGGTGTCCACTTTGAGAACCGTGGAAAAGTGGGGTAAGTCTTCCAATAAAGAACGGAACGGGGACATCGAAATTGCTTGCATGGAAATCACTGATGAAATGAATCACACCCATGAATTCAACCCCACCTAAACCGGAGGACATTACAAAGCGATGGAAAGTGGGACTTCTTAAATGCTATCTTTTGTGAGGCATTTTAGCTTCCTTAAAAGTATGGCAAAGAGAAAGTATTATGATAGCGAAAAGATCTCATCTACAAATTTTGACATGCCTTTACAAACTCTCAGGGATACTGCGTGAACTGACTGGCGTGAACTCAATATTACGCAAGATTTATGCACATGCATACAAACCATAAGTGAAAATTTCATCCTTTGAAAAAGGTAATATGTGGAACAAATTTAAGTTTTACAAAATCATCAATCACGTATGTGGAATGAAAACTTCCACTACCTTACAAAGATGTGCATCTTAATTGATCTACGAATGGCAAAATTCCACCAATCCTTGAGATTCCGAGTTGAATGCAACTTTCGTTGAATTATGATCGTCAATAGCACAATCTCACAACTGTCTGAAATGATTCAGTTGCGAAAATTAGAAAGAGACTTCATAGGTAATGAAATATACCTTGAGTATACATGAATAAAAGTATGAGCTTCGTTGATTGAAAGATTCGTTCATAAAATCTACATATTCTCAATATATTCAAAGCTAGTGATAGATAGTATTAGAAGCATTAAAGTTATATTCATGAACTTCCAACATTTATCGCTGAAAGCTTCGAAATTCGTGTATTTTAAACGTTTACTTCACGTAATTGATAGTGATATTTCTATGAAATAGGTACCTCTCATTTTCCAGCTTCCACATCGCTAATTTCAAACTAAAAATATTCATTCTCGTACACAAGAGTCAGTTTTGAGCGTGATTTTAATGGCCTAAAACACCGCAAAGGAGAGGGAACCAGAAAAGAGAATATTTGCCAAATCGTCAAATCTATCGATCAAGCAGACGATATAGACTATAAATATCAACTATAGTACAGAATCGACTCCGTGATCGATATTCGCCGACTATTTTCTTTCCTTCCTTCATCTGTTAATCGACCGAGAAATGGGAGTCTAGTTTGGGACGCCAAAATAACAAAACGATTTCGTCGGGCGCATTTGTCTCAGCTTGTCTAAACGGCGGGAAAAAGCGTCGCTTTGCCGCCAGAAATCGACGTATCGCTTCTAATCCGGAGTCGAGAAGGCAATATTTAGGAGCCGGTGTGGTTTCTTATGCTGACATTTCGCAGCCAAACAAAAGAGCCAAAAAACGAGTTAACCAGGTCACGGAGCACCACCACTCGCCTATCCACTTTTCCCTCCCACCCAATGACCTGCCATCGATTCACCCGCCATTCATAGCACGGCTCAAGGCGTCTCGATTGAAGGAGAATCGCCAGGAGACCCGATTTTCGCGGTGTGTTCCCCTCGATAAGCGTGCCTCGATGATTCCCCAATCGCATTTCGCACCATCCATCCCAGATGTACGTACCGCTCGGTGCAATGATATTCCGATTTTTAGAGGTTTCGTTACGCTCCGGTGCATTATAACGCTGGATTGCTCCGTTAAATACAAAACAAAGCGTGGGAAGTTTCATCTGCACGCTAAACTTACATCAACATCATCTTAAGGGTTGGTGACAAACATACGTTTTTAACGAAGAGTGGACACAATCGGCCATTTTAGGGGTATATTCATCCCATTGCGAGAAACCAGCCTCCTCATGAAAATAAGGAGACAAGAAAATTTAATCGAGCAGTTCGCATTTAAAGTTTTCGCTTCACATCTACCTCTTCGGTTGATTTCTATTTTCTAAAAAACAGGCGGATTTATAGTTAGGGGTTTCTTACTGAAATAAAAAACACGTTTATAGGTACGTTATTTTGATATTTGTAGATGCAAGAAGCATTCACGGGTTCTTGATTTTACTTCCAGATGAAACTTACCGATTTTAGGTAATTTAGAACATGTTTTATAGATAATATGTTAATATTTTTAGGATATATAGATTGGAGTCTTGCTGAGGAGCATTAAGTTTGTAGTGGGTGAATAATTTATAGCGATGCATCTCCTCTTGAAGCGGAAAAAAGAAGCAGTGGCTCTATGGAGAAATGCTTTTATTTTAGACATGTGAAAGAGGTACTAGCCATCAATAGTTTGATTATTCTTATCCTATTCAAAGAAGGAAAACAAACACAAATGACTGCGTACATACTGGCGGAGGTACTCGCTGAATAATACTTCCAATATACACCTATACAGCTTCCAACAAAGCGTATGTTAAAGATATGACTAATGCCATTTCAAGATCAATACGAATTTAATATTTTGCGGTGAATTCAGCAAAAATAATATTGGTAGCCGACGATTTAAATTGTGTGAGCTTTAAACCGTGAAGGAAGAGCGAAAATATCTAGATAATTTTTTGCGGGGAGAAATTACGTCAAAACTGCCGGAACAGAGCAAAGAATTTAAGAGAGAATTATCTCGAAAATGATGGCTGGACTCTCATTGTAGTGATGCAGAAGAATAAGAAGCGGTAGGGCATAAGTGTTCAAAAATTAATTGAATTCTTACTGCCAAAAGTCGGTCAAGGTTCACACCTATGAAAATGTCCCCGTACCAGAGTTATGAAGTTCAACTTGAAAAGCAGCTTTTGATTTTTGAGGTCCCTCCACATATCTCAAAGCTCTCGCAAATTCCTTCAAATTCGTGCTAGAAAACACCCGGCTACACGCCGAAAGAGGGCTCGAGAAGTATTTATGTAGTACATACATCTGCCGTAAGTTGCCAACAAGGACCAAAGCTACAAACATTCCGCAAATGCCAATGTAGAGCCAGTAATTTACTCTTCTTCATCACAATAGATGCGAAAAATTTTATCTTAAATTATTTTCGCTAATACATTAGATCAAATCGACCAAATTTATCCTTCCTTTTTCGTTGTCAATTTATGGTGTTTAAAGCTTACTGATATAATACCCATAGCAGGAAGTTACCGTTGAATCTCCTGGAAAAGTTCTAGAGAAGATTTTCGTGAGAAATTGAGTAAATTTATTCCCGTTTCTAAAAGTTTCCTAGCCAAATAATTTAAATATTTTTGCTGAACGACTGTTAAAGGGAAAAATACTAACGTGACTGTGCGAATGACCTACAGAAGGATTTCATCACGTCAGAAATGGCTCTGTAAACAGATAATAACAACAGTATAGTTTCAATACATTTCATCTGCTTTCTTTTTAAGGATCTTTAAGATACCTCAAAGATGATGTAGGAAAAGATCTAGAAACTTGCCAAGGAGAGGGGGATAACTTAAGACGATTCCTTCATAAATCCTCCGATTAACTCTTAACATGTCATTTATTTTGATAAATGTAGGTGTATAGGAAAAAATCATGGAAAAGATTCACAATTAGATTTAAATTTAAGCTCCACCTCGGATCCTAAACATATAGATGGTACCACAAAGTCATCAAGGGGTCACCATTGAATCCCAATGATAGAGGGACAATTGACCCAACGATGCAGCTTAAGGCATGTAGAAAACTTACCCATTCGGGAATAAATCTGTCTTCCTGCAAATTTTTAACACCATTCTTGTATATGCCAGAGAGAAAATCTTAGTTCGATAGTAGATTCTTTTCACGTTACTTAATTTATTGAATGGATACGACCAAATATAGGATGGTAGGAGATCTGAGGATGAATGTGACAAATGGCAACGAGCAAGAATTAGGAGTGAAATCGATTGAATTCGATTGAATCATTGTGGGATAGGTTTATCCGATTCGCGACATGTGTATGCCACGATATCATGTTAGCTCCTGCTTGCAATTTCAAAAGCAAGGAAATTAACAGAGGCTCCGAACGGGGATTTCCGATCACTCATGCACGAATCCGCTCACGATAGGAATTATTCATCGTCGGATAAATTTATTGCTACTTGGTATCGAATTAAGTCGCATTTGCCTTATTCACGTGGATCAATAACGACGGTAACTTATTCAACGTACTGTTAATGACAATCATCGAGGAAAATGAACTCGTTTGTCCTGCCCAGGACGTAACTGACAACTCGACAAAATTAAATTAAAAATAATATGAATATAATCCGCAATGTATGTTTATGATGCACCGTCGGATTTAGTAATCCATGCGATTATAAGTCACTTTGAAATCAATTCAATCCCGTAAAATTTATGGAAACGCAAGATAAAATTATGATAAGGTCTTTTTTTGAGGAGGCACAGCTACTTCGATATAAGGAATACTTTTGCATCGTAATAACATTTATTTATATATATTAAGGTATTTGTGGTTTCAACGTAAATTATCTTTAGTGTAAATTTTTATGTGACCTCACAGCATTCTCCTTAACTTTTCGTAATCTATCATTACGTAAATTTATTTCTTAGTCATGTAACTGTATACCTCGGTATATTACTGTAGTATACTTAAGTATTTATAACGCTTTTTAAGTAAGCGCTGAAGAGTAGCCATAAAGCACGTGACTATAAGTAATTTATCATATATTTCTTTTCGTACTTCGACACTTTACTGTTATACTAAACAAATATTTGATTTTCTCATTTCCTGCGCTAAGTTTGACTTTCCGACAATGTATAAAATATGTTACTAATGTTTGTACAACAAATATATGTACCAGCAAATATATGTTTACGTATATTTCAACTTATAGGATAATATAATGAATGCTAACATTTGACATGATGACTAATTTATAACTTATTCATGTTTTAATTAACTGCTTCCGGGAGTCTTTGGAGAGTTCTCCTTCCAATTTCTGAGCGAATTCCAGATAAAAAAAGTATTAAGTATGTTAAAACTTCCCTTGAGCATCACCTGGCCAAAGAGACAAATATTAACGTAAAATATACATGAATAAAATATAAATAAAATACTACCGTAAAGCTTTTAAATATTGTCTCAACGTGGGTTTGCCCCGGATCTAATATTTTCTCCAGTGACAGCGACATCAAAATGTATCGAAGAAAATTCTCTTCTCCTTTCCAAGATAATGGTTTTCCTCTTCCATTTTTCCCTAATTCCCAATTAGATGGAACAGAAGACTTTTAGCCTCAATCTCGGTCGAATAAAGACGATTTATTAATATTACCTTATTAATTCTAAAGGAATTTTTCCCGCAATAATAAATTTCTACATTTTCATTGCAAATCAGCTGCCCGTACCACATAATTTGAAGCCTTAATCTTGCTCAAATAAAAGTCGTTATATGGTTATTATGATATGAAAATGATATTTCCAAAGAGGAACAATGTAGTTTCAGTAACATCAAAATGAGGTCATAATTTAAAATAATCGATTGAAATTCGTTGCAAGTACTGCATTAGGTCACAATCTATGTGCGAAGACTTTACCTTGTGAAACTCCTTAAAAAATAAATTCGAAAACCTATTTAAAAAACTTTATCATTTCTTAAGTGGTTTTCATATCCTGAAAATTATTTTGACTTTTACCGAATTACTTTTCATTCGGAACTTTCACAGCTATATGCCGGTAATCAGCAATAAGATTGCATAGCATTTGAATAAATTTATAAAATATTGTTTGTAATGTCCAGATATGACTACCTAAAGCGGTGTATAAAAAACTGAACGTCGAAAGAAAAATTATTTCGAAATAGAAAACTTAACACTTAACTTATTTCTTCAGAAAATTTTCAGGAAACATGTCGAGAAATGGTGAAATGTCGAAAACTTTTCAGACCACCCATGTATGTCATCGACAAGTTCCTTATGTGACAGAGATACTTTCATCACTTAAATTATATTCTGAGAAAAGAAAACTACCATTTCCAAAAATATACTTTTCCTGTATCTTTAGCGGAAGTTTTTGTATAATATATGAAATTAAATAAACGTAACTTTCAGTAAAAGCAACAATTATGATTAATAGTCCATCAAAAACCCTTCCATCCCTAGCCCTTGTTTTGATACATCAACAGCGCCTTGAATCTTTCTTATACCACAAAACACACACCATTATTCTACCCACGATTTTAAATTGAACATCGATGACATCAGATAAACAGATATATCGCAAACAACCACGATTATCATTACAGAAAATGTAAATATCTAAGTACATATGAAATTAGGTGGAACAGAACCCTCCTCGCCTGACTTCTCAATGAGATTTAAAGGATCAATCATTTTCTTCTCCGCCCTTTGCAGCGGTGAAAGGCGTGCTTACAGACGTGTTCCTATGGCAATCGTTCACTCTCTTCCCGATCAACAAGTGTCCGTTCCACAAAACTTGCGGAACTCATCTCCGACACGTGCTGACCGATGATTTTCCTAAAATTTACCGTATCTATTCCCTTTGCCGTTCACGCCGCTCGAAATATGTCGGCTCGCTTTTGATGCATCACCCTTTGCTTCAGGCGATTTCCTACGCTTCTCACGTTTATCTCAATGCCGCTAACAAGATGCCATTATACCTAAAAGTCATGAGTTGAATCACGTTTACAGGCAAAACAAAGCTTGTAACAAGTTTTGAATAAGTGGGCGTTGTCTACTTGGCTACCCACATAACGTTTTCAATAATTGGCTGTAGCGACTCGGACTTACAAGTACACAGGTCATTTGCTGTTAGCTTTGCGGTGAACGATAAAGATTTGTACCTCTTAAGAGATTAACCCTAAGAAATGGTTACTTGGCTTTCACATTACAGTCCAAACAACTGAGTTATACCTTATAAGTGTGAAGATGTGAAGCATTCCGTGACTTTTTTAGATGCAGAATCGTTAGAGTGCTATAAAATTTTTACATTAACGAAGATTAAGTTGTGCATGAAATTTAACTATACATTATTTATCTGTGTATACATTTCATTGGGTAGAGAATGTCGAATACAAATTACAACAAAAATAGAGAGAGGCACTGTAAAAGTACTCAAGAAACAAGGAATGGGTTAAGGGTGATATTGCATGAGATAGCACGCACCCAGGAGAAATTTCAAGGAAGAATAGACTTGAAAAAAGTCTGACGGGACCAAGAATCGAACCCGGGTCTCCCGATTGCCGGTCGGGTGCTCAGTCAGTTGAGCTATCTCGCCGGAATGTTCTCTCAAGCTATTCGGGAGACCTTGTCGAATTGAATAGCTATAGAGAATGCTCCGGCAAGATATCTCAACGGACAGAACACCCGACCGGCAATCGGGAGACTCGGGTTCGATTCTTGGTCCCGTCGGACTCTTTTCAAGTATTTTTCCTTGGGTACTCAAGAAAGTTTAAGGCATTTTTCGCAGGGCTTCGAAATATCTTTAGTTTCGGTTTTCGCTTAGGTCTAAACAAACCAAACATCGGTTCCGATTTCTCTCCTTCCATAACTTCCAGCCGGTTCTAACCATTCTTTTCGCTCCGACCATTGTGATATTATATCTTTCTGAAGTTCTTAAAATCAGTTTTCAGTGTTCACACAGTAATTCAGGGTTCGGATCGGTTCCGGTTCGGTGCCATGGTCTTTCGGATACATAAAAAATAAATTATCTATTCATCAGAAATGGAATTTTTACAGGAGAAAAATCTCGACGTAATCTCTAATACGTAATTTTATTCAAAATTTGAAAAGCTTACGCCACAGTATGAGAAATTTCGAATACCCAACGATAGCTGAACTTCTACAATAAGATTTCACTGGAACACTTGTGAGTATCCATTTCTTTCACGTTGTCGAGGTCCGATTAACAGAGATTGTTGTATTCTCTTTTTAATCCCCAATATACTATCATTGCTGGCACTGCATATATCAAGGAAAATTTTATAACGAAAACCTAGCAGGTGCAACTTTTTCAGTACGTGACGCGCGATGGGGAATTTTCCTGAGGAAACATAAGTCACGGGAATGAAGGTAATGATTTATGAATGGAAAAATCTTGAGTCTTATCCTTCCTTATTCCTTAACTTACAAGAATAGAAGGATTGCGTGGATATTGCGAAAAACTGTAGCGGGCCGCAGATGACAAATTTTAGGAAAATGAATCATTTATATAGCTTTCAAGGAAAACTTATTCAAAAATAAAAATACGAAATATTTGGGAGATTTCCTTATTGAAAGCTACACATGCTATAGTCGGCGACTAAGTAAAAAATTTATCTATTAATTTTCCAAAATTTCCCGTCAGTCAAAGAATATATCGATGATATGCCAACGGAGATACTACGACGAGAGATTATGGCAGTGGTAGGTAATCTCCGACTAAAATACTTTTACTTAATTTTTCACACGTTAAATTGTTCATATCTACTGGATTTTGCCCTATATATAAATTTAGAATTAAATGAAAGATGAATAATCTTGATATTGCTCTTCAATATCCACTTTTCTTAAACTATCAGCAATTCGTAAATTTTATATTTTTTCCTATTTTCGGAAATGAGGAAAATTTTCAAAACCTAATGCACACCACGATGAATCCTATGGGGCCAAAAGCATAATATTTTATGAAGTCCCGGCCCAAGTCTACCGCAGCTATCCTGATTTCGTATCGAAAAGCAGCTAATAAGACGACGAGACAGATGAATGGGAATCACCCCAGAATTTAAGGCTTAAAGGCAGCAAGATGGGAAAAAGAAAATCACAGGAAGAAAACAATTAAATGAACGGGGAAAGAAGGCTCAGTCCAAGCAATCTGAGAATTTCTGAGAACGACGAGCAGAAATCACGATAATTCTAGCTAATGGTAACTCAACTTCATAACGACCTGACAATTTTCCGCTGATATATTAAGAGAATAATCTATTGAAGGATACGAATTTTATATTAAAAGGATGAAATTGTTTGAGAATATTAAAATACAGGAAATATAGAAATAAAGGAATGAAGGTATTCTCTCGTTAGAGCCAACAGGGATTACTGCTGTAAGTACTTCCATATATATATTCATTTCTGTTTTTTAAACCTCATCCATCGTCCTTTCTGCTATGTTGCTAAAAATTATGCGTATACACGCACCTCTTCCGAGATACCCATCCTGTTCGCTTGCAGAAAAATATGCATTAGACAAACACAGAAAAAACTAAAAATAATCTTATTTAATCCACACCCCCAGTAGGATTATTCCTTACGGGAAATATCACCGCACTCTATTCTGTGATAGTGTTGTCTTGTCTAGTGGAGGAGTCTTAATAATCTCAATTTCACCCAAAATTAAGAAATTTGTTTATTTCTCCGTAAGGATATACCTACGGACCTATTATAGTTTATGGATATATTGGAATCCGCACTTAATTTTTAATGATGAGATTGAAATATTTTTCAAAAAATTCTGACTCATCACAAATTTGTCTGCTTTTGGACTTACGTTCCTAAAACTGCCTCTTCCTATATATCGCATTAGGAAAAGCCATCACGTTGTTGAATTATTCCTACTAATGTTGTTACGCACATCGCGATTAATATTTAGTTATATTCCGATATTCTTTAATTTATTTCGTGCCAAAACGGAAGTCGATGGTGAGTCAATACGGAATAAAGAAATGATTAATGTTTCAGATTTTCTCAGGGTAAATTTTGGAGTCTCGATCCAAAATTAAATCTACGGGTAATCAGAAGACGAAAACTAGGCATAATTTCAGTTATAAAATAATGTATAAAACTGTAAACGTGGAGATATTCATCTTTCTTCGATAGATTTGTATTAGTCAGAATTGAAACATACTTTACTACCAAGAGGGAAAGGTATTCGCCGTGAAAGTGAATAACATACATTTTTATTACTTTCCCGTTTACGCAACTCCAATAAACCTTATGAGAGTGATTTATGTGAAATGGATCCTTAGAGAAGGTAAGGGAAGCCATAGCGGTTTCTGATTGACGCAATAAAAATGTTTTAGGGTCGGCAGTGACGTCACCAAAGGTTTGATTGAATTCATCGTCAATGCTAAAGATGGAGTAATTTGATAATACTAATTTGATAGTTGAAGAAAAGGACAAAAATAAAACCCCGTCTCTTGAAACCAAAATTCTGAAAAGAGCTCCATTTCGATAAAAATACTAATGATAGCTCTATTATCTAACTAAAACTTTTCTGAATAAGAAATTCCACTTTTTGATTAATATTAACCATATTAATTGGTTGATCTAATTTCAGCTATGAAATCTTTCATAAAATCTCAATTCAAGGCATCGTACTGTAAGCTAACGAAAACTAATCTTCATATTTCGCCTTCTCCTTCTAGAGAGTTTGTGCTGAATTCTGAATAATTATATTTGCGAATACATTTTAAAGTATCATTCCTTTCAATGTAATTTATAAGAATTACTCATCGATTGTCAGCCTTAAATCCTTATTTTCTTTAAAGTCTCTAAAATTTTAAAGAACCTGAAATGTGTTTGAATTTGATAAAATTCCACGAGATACTACGGAAACTTGCTACTCCACCACGGTAGTTAAATGCCATTCCACAGTGAAGGAAAAAATAAATTATTAAATTTATAATTTACTCCAATATTCTTGGTGATGTCACCAGTACTCCAATATTAATTTTCTATATTCATCAGAGGTGATCATCCACTTTGTGCCGATTTGTAAAAGACTTTTCCTATTGTTTCCGGCCATGAATATTTCATATTATCTCAGGAGATTTTAATAGGATGAGTTTCCTAAAAGCTTTGTTGTAGCGGTTGGAGCGTCAGACATATCTTTGACACTTTCATGTACCTGATATTCATGCTCAAAGGGGAACTCATATTCTATTACGGCCAAAATTTCTGCGTGAAAACACTGCTCTCTGAAGCGGCATGGTATTAAACTTCAAATAAAAAGCACGTTTAAATTGTGTGAACTTTTCCTATTATATCATCGGAGTGATATCCAATTTGAAACTTCTCCATATATATTTAAGAGTACATCTCCTAAATTATACTCGATCTAAGAGTACTGATATACTAATTTAAATTTATTTTAATTTAATCCAGCAAAATGGAAGTTAATACGCCGTAAATACAGAAAAATGAAAAATTTTCAAAAATTGAAATGTTTTGTAAATAATGTTGATTATAATTTAATTGACATCATGAAATTCCTACAAGTTACCCCTTACCCTCTGCAGTCACTTAGAGATTCTTTAATAAGAGGCCAATGACTTTCAGACATTTATTAGAATAGTTTTGCTTGAACGAACGTGGCTAGTGCTATTGTAGCTCATGCATTTTTAATTCTCCTTCAATTTGATTAAATTGAAATAACACTACAATGTGTAATTAGATGGATATTTCTTCAACACATGCAATCTTTTTTGATGCATAAATATATACAGATAGCATTGATATATTCATACATTTTCTTAAACATGCATTAATTTTTGACAGACTATATAAGGTCCCTATGTTTTGGATCTTTAAATTCTTGCAATTAAATAGTTACAAGGATAAGATTAGTTCAAATTTGTCCACTAGAATTGAGATCACAGTAATTTCCTTAAAAAATCTGCGAACTGAGATATTTAATAAGCCGTTAAGCAGGTGCACGAGAGCTTACGCTTCATCAGTTCAAAGAACCCAGCTGACGCTCAGCAAAAAGCTGCCATTCTGAGAAGATCGCGTTACGCTTTTCAATAGCCTAACTACCATCTTCAGATGAAGTAGAATACCGACAAGGGTATACTCTAACCCCTACAATCTCTTAAAAACCAATGAATATTTAAGAGTTAATATGAGAGATGATCTTAATTGAGAAGGCCATGTTAATGATGTAGTAAAAAAAGGTTTAATACTTCCTTATGCGAAATTTAAAGAAGAGTAAAAAATACCTAAATAACTGGCGTGCTATCCCTAGTGAAACCCATTATGGAATATCGTAAGAGTGTGTGGGACTTTAAAGGACAAACACGAAGAATAAAAATGATCCGAGAGGAATACAGCCAGATTTATAACGGGGTGTTTTTCAAGAAGGGAAAGTGTCCAAGTAACGAACCATGGATATGAATCATTGGAAAAGTGGTGAAGGGATTGAGGATTGCTATTATTTTACAAGTAGCTCACTAATAAAACGGAATTGAAGGAGCTTAAAGAGAGAGACTTTCCCAACCAAAATTTTATGGGAAAAATAACCATCCCCATAAGGTGTGGACGAAATTAAAGGAAAAAGACGTGAGTAATAATTCTTTTATCTCAAGAACGGAAGGGACTGGAAAAATTTAATAAAGAGTATCATTGAGCCCTTTCCTAACAACTGAAGGGAAATAAAAACGAGATTGAAACTAATTTCTAAGATTTATTTTATATTTATTGTTTAAGATGTTTTTATTTCTTTGAATGCAAACAGGCGGAAACGCCAATTACGCCCATTTTAATAATTAATAACTGATGAACACTCACCATTCCTAACCAGAATAATGTGGTTAGCTGGGACTCGAACCCTTGACTATTGGGTAGGAGCATTAGCGCGTTAACCACCTCCATCGCCAGGGTAACAATTTCTTTATAATTTTAATTTTATTGTAATCTTTTTATAAGTTGTTTTTTTAATTATGACATCGCCTACGAATAAATGCACATTGCATGAGATCTTGCCACCTAGCTTGTATTCTACCCACAAAGAACATTTCTAAATAAATAAATAAATCGAACTCTACGAATCGAATCATAAAACCGAATCCCAAGATACTCCCGCATCACCGACAAATTTCCGGAATCCCGAGACTGAGAAAATCCCGGAACCCCTTTAATCACTAATCCCCACGTACAATACCATTCCAAAATTTCCTCCGCTCCCTAATCATCACGGGGATTCGCATCTCCGGCGTCGACGACTGCGTTTGGGGGAATCGAGGCGCGGCGGACCACCTGTGCGGACCCATCCGAGTGGCGATTCAGGGGTTTCATTTGCTCCAAGTTGTTTTAAGGGCCTCTCTCCGCAGATAGCGACAAACTGGTGGTCGCGTGCGAGGCTGCGCGAGGTCGCAATCGATACTGGGAAGAGCACTTAACGAACATAATAATAGTGAGTGGAGTGAACATCGGGGTGGGGCCCTTGAGGGGCCTCGGGCGGAATGCAGACACTTCCACCACGCTGCCCCCTTTTGGAGGGTGAACGGGACGGTGAAAAAGAAGAGAGAGAGAGAGAGGAAACTTCCCGCGGGATCGACTTAGGCCGGGTTGTCATGGCAACCGGTGATTCGATCGAAAATTGAAGGGATCGGATCCGCGATCGCGGGGGAAAAAATTTCCGCGGAAAATTAAAACTGCTTTTCCTCTTCGGAAATATAAGGAGATCGCTTTGGCCAATGTCAGGCGGACAGTGAATTAACGGAGACGGCGGTTAAAGAGAGTAGTTCATTTTGAGAAAGTAACGAAGCGTCCTGAGGTAGCGTTAATTCTTGTGCGGTCAAATAGCAAACACTTCAATTACGCGGCGTCCCAGGAAGACCGGTTGGGAATTGCCTATCCAACCTGTAACGCAGCGTTTCCCAAATGAGATCCTGCCGGTCCTAGGACAATTGCGTTCACGGGTTCGACCGTACCCTCGAGTTCCGCGAGGTCAAGACCGCATTCCAACGGGAAAAACTTAAAGGCTTTTTTAAACGACGGTTCCGGTAACACAGAACGGATTGATGTTAAACAGAACATAATTTGTTAGTGGTTTAATTTTCAACCTTCAGCAAACAAAATGACATCGGAGAGTTCCAAAAATCTTCTTTTGGGATCCAAGGGTTGAAGAAAAATCAATTTTTGGAAAGGCTGCTATATCGTTATGGGCCCCAGTAAATGTCACATTCGTTGAATCCGTCCGGTAAGATATTACGAACTGGTTCTCGAACACGAAGATTATCTTACAAAGGCTTTCCTTACAATAGAACCTATTTCCTCATTCCTTCTTAAAAATTGTAACACGTGTTTGACTAACTTTTACTGCCTGCCAAAGAATAATTTTCACTTATTTCTCACAGTCCACTTCTCAATTTTAATAAAGAAGAGGCTCGTATGGAACCCGCCAAATGCTTCACATGTACTTTTGTGACTCTTCTTTCAAAAAGTTTGGAGAATTCAGCTATAATGGATGAAGAAAAAGGTATAATATGTAAGGCAATGAAAAAGTTCACGGAAGAGGCCTTATTTTTCCATAAAAGCTATTTTTAGATCTCAAATTGTGTGCGTGAGCTTGTCGAGATATTTTTCATTATTAGATCCTTGCAGCAATATCTAGCGATAAAATCTCCAAGATCATATCTCTAGATTGTGTTTTAGTTTCAAACTATCCCGGAAGCAATAAACTTGATGTCGGCGCATTTTTAACCCGTTTTGAACACACACTGGCAGTAAAAATTTTCAGAAATTACTTCATAAACAAGAAATATGGAATAACTCGAAGTAGTTCTGCATTAAACTGTATGGTTATACACGGTTTAATACTGTAAAATTTCATGTCCAAGGAATTCTACCAAATTTAACCTTTCGATGGAATCACACCACAATCGAATTTTCTGAAAATAGATTATTAATACCTGAGATTATGAAGCCATACTGTGGGTTCTGGACTTACAACGAAAAAGTCCTTAGAGGGCTTACTTCGAATGAAGATTCTCGTAATTCGATCAAGTATGGTTTGACTCGATGTATACCAGCAGTGACATAGTGAAGAGAAACAGCCGAGTGGGAAATCACATAGCATTAGAATCACGGAAGGATTCCTGCAAGAGGATGCGTTTATCGGATAGAGGTCCTTTGATTCTATTAGGAAGATTCATCGTGACGCTGATATCAACGACGTACAAACTACCTACACTCCAGATTTCGGGAGCAAATACTATTATCTAGTTAGCGCCATACATTATTACTCTGAAGAGGAAACTGCATGCAAGGATTACCCTAGTTTGTCAGTCAGAACTCATGCATTCACGTTTATCGCTTTAACCCTTTCAGTGCCAGTGATGACTTTGAATCTTCTAAGGCTACTGAATCAAACGCCAGCTGTATAACTGAAACTGAAACGTATTATACGTATACTGTGTACTGTATGAAAATAAACTTAATAATTTTTAATTGCTAAAACTACATATTCGTATATTAAGGTGTAAAAGGGCATATTATGAATCCTAGGAAGAAAATTATAAGATGAACAATTTAAATCAGCTAAGGCAATTCATTCAACCAAAAGTATTACATTTTATCATAATCTTTTGAAAATATTTCAAATAAAAAGTGCGATACATTGTGATTAGCAACAAACCAATCACATTTTTACACTTCGATTCCCAGCGAGAAATATAGTGTCCAAGTTGACAATGTCTCACACGTTAAACTATGTTAATTCAAAGTTCAACGTAATCTCTAGAGTTGACTTCTTAGTTTAACTATATTAAATAAACGCACATGAATAAGATATATACATTCTTATAAGCTTAAGGAAAGACAAAGGGATAATCAAAATTTCTCACTGATTCAAATTATCTTAGACTCCAATAGAGGGGGCAAATCATCGGTACACGTACCACAAAATTAAAGCTAAAATTTATCAAAAGTTTTCAAAGAATTCTCCAAAAGTGACGAAATAAATTAAGAAAAATTCTGAGCATAGAAGGCATAAATTATATTGGCAACAATTTTTTCTGCCGTTGCATTCAAAATGACCAGTATAGCAATTAAATTCTCGTCAGTTCCTTACGAGAGCTTTCACCGTTGCCTGGCCCAGCCGTTCCGAAATTAATTTCGGAGAAAACGATGACAATCATTAAAGAACGAATCAATTAAAGTAATGCATGGAGTAAATCTTTCATTGATTAATAATTAAAAGATTCATCTTCGGAGAATTAGGGTCTCTTATGATGAATTGTTTCATTGGAGCACTATCTATACTTTTATATACTAGGAAATTATTTACTTCGCACTTTCAAACTTCAAATAAGAACTTCTTCGAAAACAAGAAAATGACAAGTAATGATTCGCGAAAAACTTGCAAATATTTTTGGCACGTCCGAAATAGTTACTGGTCAAGATTTCCCTTATCAAACAAAATTTTCCGTAAATTTGAATTCGAAACAAGCTTACAGATTTATAAAATTGGAGTAATCGTGTAATTAATAAATAATCAATTTTGAACTAAAAATATTAATCTGAGTATTCGTTAAAACTCAACTAATACTATGTAGATTAACGGAAACAAATTATTTTCGCATACAATTTGATATTTAGTATACATGTGTAAAATGAAAGATGCAGTACCATTCCGTGAATGATTTTAGGATCACCACCTTCAAAAATCTATATCTATCTATCTATATATATCCATATAAATCATTTAAATACCTTTAACTGTTGAAAAATTTAGATTTGATTCATGAATCAAATTATGAGTATAAATACAATCGGCAATGAGGACGATAGGGTTAACGCAGGTTACCAAATACAGTTATACTACGGATATATTTTGGCAAGATCCTCTTAGGGTGAAAGTCTTACCTTCATGACGCACATCGCGTGAGTCAATGGCAACATGAATAAATTCTTACCAGCGAATTATTCCTATTCTTTCATCGAACATTCTCTTGGATACATAATCTAACTTGAATCTTGTTATCTTTTCTGGATCCACGCATGAGTCACGGAGTCTGGTCGAAAGAGTGAAATAGAAGCATAGTACCGTTAGACGATGAGATATTGGTGACTTAAACTTGAAATAGGCTCCGGGCTCTTTTCCCCGAAATTTGCCGAAGTCTACAAGAAAACAAAGGCTAAATATTTTTCCCCCTATGAATCGAGATTTCTTTTCATGGACTTACAGCGCAACCTTTCCCCAAATTGAAAACTACGTAATGTAGAAAAGCAGTGGGTCACTGACTCACGACCTAGTTTGGTTTCAACAGACTGACCCCAAGGCGATTTGGAGTTAAGTCGGGCGTTTCACAGGTTTTTTTGTTTTCCATACTTCTCTACGTTATTTCACGTCCTCTTTAGTGTACCCCGGAATAT
Organism: Pachydiplax longipennis; assembly: GCA_036926295.1. NCBI lineage: Eukaryota > Metazoa > Arthropoda > Insecta > Odonata > Libellulidae > Pachydiplax > Pachydiplax longipennis. The sequence goes on along the minus strand of JAVFKF010000081.1, from coordinate 518,313 downwards.
TTAATTAAAAGAATCACTTTCGGCGTGCAATCGCCTTTTCCATTCCTTTCGGAAAGGCATCTTATCAAACTATTGAAATGAAATTAACACCTTCCGAATTTATGAAAATCATTCGGTTTACCATTCACTTTCAAATATCTTAGCTGCCTTATTTTTCCACATTCCTCATCAGCTGATTTTACATTTTTCATTTAGTGGAAATCAATCAATGAGTCAACCCAGCATCCGTAAAAAAACCAGCACATAAATAAGGCATATCCTCAGATTAATATGATTCTATGAAATTAATTCTTACATCAACAAGAGTAGATTTACGCAGATGCAAGTCATAAAGTAACGGTCCTAGCTAGAGTCTCCACATACCAAAATGGACAAAGGATACTAACAGGCATTCACCACTCCTGCTATCAATTTATAATGAGAATTGTTTGATGTTAGGAGGATTTGAATATCAAGATAATAAACAAACACCAACCATTTATTCTAGATGTCTTCAGAATAGGTCTTACGAGGACTTGAGTTTGCCCGCGGCCTGTTTTTGCCAAACAAAAATAATAATTGTAGATAATAATATAATTGAACCTTATATATAAATGTGTGATTCTACCAATTAGTAATAATAAATAAGTTTAAGCAAAGGTTTGCAGATGCTCTTTGCCAAAACGATTGCATGCTCGAAAATATTAAAAATATAGTCCCCTATTAAAAAAGACCTTGGAAAAAGCTAGTTAAATACATAAAATAGTTTAAAAATGAAAGTTTCATTCATAGACCAATAGGTAAATTTTCGTTTCATCCCAATCTTTTAAAATAAGCGTTCCAAGGGCCATCGAAAAATCTGCTCTGTTCTGACGCTTTCAAGTGAAATGCTAAACTAATACAATGTGTCCGAAAAATATATCCCTCACACCTAAGTCTTAATGAGAGTTGTCATTACAAACCGCTCATATCTTTTGGTATGAATAACAATGCATTCCGTTCTTCGGTGGAGGACAACATTTCTCAGAAAACGTCATTCCTCAGAATAACATTCATCTTATCTTTCTCCTGAGGGCAAGTTTTCCATTTTCAAGGGGGTAACTTTGGGGCAACGACAACATGATTTTAACCGGAATTAAATGCATTCCGAATGAAAATACCACATTTTACAGTCTGAACGCTGTTGAAAAAGCATAGATTATATAAGTTCTCACTCCAGAAGGTAGGGGAATAAAGGAGGTTCGGAATTCCAACACTACCCTGAATATTCAACCCAAGGAGTAGACAATGGAAAAAATGCTGGAGATAATGGTTGTGAGTGGATGAATTTTTGGAAGTTGCCTCGCAGAAATAATGCCGATTGATCGGATACCTTCACAGCTAAGTCTTCTAGTCAAAAACCAGAAATGAAGGTCACGGTCCTCGCAAAATTCTTTGGGCAAGGCAATTTGGTTCGCTGTTCATCAGGTGAAATGAAGAAACTTCCTTAAAGTAGGCTTTCCGCAAGATGAAATATATCTTGCATTATATGCGAAAGTATATGACATGAACGTGAACATGAAGTATATGACATGAACTACGGAAAAAACGTCAGGATTTCCTTGTTTTCATTAACTCGAACCTCGAACATCATCCATAAAACGTGTTTAAGATGGCTGGTTCGGCTCGTTTTTCCTCATTCGATGAGGAAATTTAAAAACCTAAGTTCTCCTCCTCATCTAATTCATTCAGACTAATTTCGGCCGTAATACACATTATCTTACACCAAAATTGAGAATTTTTATGAGTAGTGAAATATGATTTGACTAAGGGTTAAATGGTTCTGTCAAATCTACTCTAGATGGGCTGGCAAGTATGAGGACCGATGAAGACTAGGAAAAGCTTGCCAATCTTCCAAAAATTGGGAAATAGATTTCGACCTCGGACAATTGTATTTGGATAGAATATAGGCGCAACTTCTGGGGCATTTACCCATTGACATTATCCCTCAATAGAATAAACCGTACGTACCTTTTACACAGATTTTGATACTTTATTTGCGCATACAGCCTTAGCGACATAGCTATAAACTTTAGCAATTCATGTTTATTGGTGTTTGCATCGAAAGATGCGTAAATATAAGAGATTTATGCGAATATTTATACTAAAAAATGGATGCTCAAGAGGTCCTCGTAAGCCCACAAGGTTAACAAAACATGCGAAGTAACCTTCTGGCCAAAATTTAGACACACCACTGCGAGAGATTTTAACGAAGTCTAAACTTTAAGTTTAACAATTAAGTATTGCTTGCCATATTATACATGCTCTACTTCGACATGTATTATAACTAATGATGGTTCTTCCAGTCAATACCAGTGAATGGAAATGACGAAGTCATTCTCGTCCGAAATTCGCAACATAATTCCGTCGGCATGGTCTCCATCGGGAGCTAAGTAATACCATCATGTTTCAATAATGTGGTGGGGTTAATCGATAACTCAAAAGAGTCGGCGGATGGACAGAACGGAGATATTTTTGGCATTCGCGTCTCTCGTCAACCAGCCTCCGCTCCGATTCCGCTCATTCCTACGTCCCTTCAATCACAGACAATAGAAGACGTAAATAAAAGACTTCGCTCGACTCTGCCCAATCCGAATTCAGCCTTCGACCAGTTTACCAATCCACCGAACCGCCTCCACTCTTTTCGCGTACGATGAGCGCGAAGTGGCTGAAACAGGGGATCCGAGAAAATCTCTTTTCAGGTTCAAAGCTGTGGGAGATTTTCCGCGAACGAGAAATATGTCAGGGGAACAAGTACGTAACTCGAAAGGGAAACACAAGGGGGGAGGGAGAACGGGAGAGAGACTTTTACCGCGGCCTTGGACGAGTCTGCGTCTCGCTCCTAACGATGGTGCACGCACACGTGAGAGAGGGCGTGTGCTGATGCACGAAGCAGATGCTAGTGTCCGGCGTGATGAGGACGGAAAAAGCGTTAGTGGAGAAAAGGCAGCGATCTGCCGGCCATCCGCCTTTCCGAGCCCCTCTTCCGTGGCGCCTTGCTTACTATCTTGCGTACCACGGCTTATTAATGTGCCGAAAATGTATTTTTAGTCCTGCAACCTTAACCGCGTAATGTAACAATATTCTAATAGTATAGACATTTGCGTTCTATTTCGCGATATATATTTCATTCAATTACAATCCGTAACGGTAGTGTTAAAAAATTTCACGTGACAGTTTTAGCTTTCTTCTTTCTCTATATGAATTCAAAACAAACGTATAGTTCGCCGCGAAATTTGAGTAAATACACGAGTTATCCGTGTAGAACGTAAAATTGGGAAGTACCGTTCGCTCGGTAAAGTAAAACTCAATTGACAGCAATCGGACAGGTGGCATTCGGACATCCAGGATTGAAGGAAGAAACTTCTTGAGTTTAAATCGGGAAGGTGAAAAAGATTTGCTTACAGACAATGTCACTCGATAAGAGTTATGCAGTTATGAAGAAAAGGTTGCGACTCGAACTAATTTACTGCCAATCGTAAGCACTACTTTGCGTCAAATGATCAAATTTTCTATCGATTTACATCCGGGAGAAGAAATAAAATAAGGCGCAGTTTTTCTCTAAATTGGCAAAAACGGTCAATGGCCGACCGAGGTAAACTTCGACCTTTATAGAGATAGCGAAGAATGGAAACGAGAGATGTACATTAAGTATAGTGACAGTGAGCCATTGATAATTGTTGCTTGTGTATAATTTTTCGTAGTGGACTGTCAGGTGTGTAGGAAATTAAGTAATTACGAAAGTGATCATAATCATGCTTTACAAATTAGGCTCGAATAATTAACTGTCATTAAGAAGTACCGCATAGTTTTGGCCTCTTCTGCGAATTTAAAACTTAAAAGAGTATTCAATTCCTAGAGAAACTAATTCGCCACCGTATTTCTTTCTATAATTGTTGCTCTTAATAATGATACGAACTGATTTTCGAGGAAGATCACGATTATGGAATGGACCAAACCATAACAGAACACTGACGTTGGGCAAACTAAACTCGAAGACTTAAATCATAGACATTGATAAAACTCGCTATACGCATTCCAACACGAGGGCGTTTTCATGGTAGAAGCACAAACCACACTGTTATAGAGACCTACGAAGAATTGTGCTACAAATCCCCTACAAAATTTGTATCAGAAGAGTCCATTGAGACAACTCTCCACACAATATTCCTTCGCGCCCGATGGATCCAAATTACTCACCTCTTCTTCCTTCGGAAGTGGGCGGGTGTGGGGCATGTGGCCGCGCCCCTTCCTCCTCTACCTGCCGCTCCATCGGCACCCGGTGCAAGGAAACCAGAAGGCGATCAACGGTGCGTTCACGCGGGCGCACTTTCTTCTCTTGGCGCGAGAGTCCTCCTATGTCGACGGCAGAACGGCGACTGGCAAAGGCGGTCGTGGCGGCAGGCGGAGGGGGGTGGACGGGGGCGGAACGCATGCTGCGCGTCGCCTCTCTTGAGGGGTGAACCTGACGAGGGAAGCATTTATCCCACGGAATCCGCTCTCTCGTGCTCTGGAAACAAATTTTCACCAATCAGATTTGGCAAGAGCTTTATACTCAGATCATTTCGCTATTGTTAATTACACGTCATGCTGCTGATAATCACATTTCTTTGTACGACTGATTTCATTTTACGGACGAATTTTTTGCTTAAACTTAATGCGCATATGATTTACATTTTACCCAATTCGTATTATATTCGTATTATACAGATTTAATTTGTTAATAAATTTATTTATTTTGACTTGAATATAACTATACAGATTTCACACTGTCTAGTATTTTTCAAATTACAAGTAATATTAATTACTCCTGTTTACTTTCAATAACTTCTGTAACTAATCTTATAAAATAATCATGTTTATGAAACATATATAAACATGTTTTGACGAGGAGTTACTTTCTGATAATTTTTTAATTCTTTTATTAAATTGAAATTAATTTCAACATCTTATTAACAATATAATTAAATTATTATAATTATTTTCCCAAATTACGAATCGTAATAATTTTACCTAGTAACACCTTACCTTAGTTCAATTTATCTGTTTAGAGGAATAATTGCTTCACCTGATAACATCGTAAATAATGCATTATAATTTTTAATAGCAAAATTTCTTCTTCCGTAATAGGTATCCTTTACGTACGTGAAGGTGATATATCCTTTATCATAATATTCTGAATCTTATACAATGATTTTTACAGTCTGTGTACATGAACCTCGCAGTTGTTTTTTAATCGAATTTCAATCTATTCTCTCTGTTTTCTGTAAATATTTAATCTTAATATTTATTTAGTCATTTTCTTCTCTTTTGCTGTAATTTTTCTTATCGGTCGAATGGAACCTGGGATTCCTCATTCTCAATTTAGCTGAATAGTCATTTGTCTGTCTTTTCGCTCTGTTGCCACGATAAATTCCCAAGCTAACTCAAAAATGTGATATGCCGTTTTCCACAGCTAAATGTAGGAGCTTAAAACTTAAATGACTGTAAAGGCGTTTTCAGGCAGTTTTTTTCTGTTTACAGCTATGTTAGGGTTTCATGATCAAATTTTAGGGGCAAAAATTTCTCCCATTGTCCAAAAATGTTTCATTTTCAAAAATGTGTTAAGTAGATGCTGGATGAATGAAATATTAAAAGTGGATATTAATGTATGGTTGAAACTGTATGTAATTTAAAAAGGGAATTTTATGAAATTAATATTCAAAACTTCTTTTGGGCCTTGTATATCAACTGTCAAAATTTTTTTCCTCGACTGCAACACTTTGAGATTGCCCTCACAGTCATTACCCTCATTCACCTCCCCTATTACTCACACAATCCTGTCAGGGAGAAGATTTTTGCTCATGAACTGTCTGTCGGTGATAGATAGACATATCGATTGAAGAGAGATAGTCGCGCGATCTCAAATCTATTCGTTAGATGCATCTGAAATTGCGAAAGACTTCAATTCGACCAATCAGCTTAAAACCAGTATATTCAATGAAATGGCTAAATAGTTCCGAGCGTAAGTTAACCCATTCTTTTGCCTTTGCAAAGTAAAAGTGGAATTTTAATCTTTTATCCAAATTAAATATACAGAGATTAAAAGAGAATTCCGTCATTAAAAGCTACCGAATGTGTATTTTAGACATCGGCCATTTTTGTGATTTAAAGGGAAAATGGCTAAAGTCAACGTTTTCTTACATACTTCTACGGGCAGAAAAATAAAAATACCACTGACGGCAAAATGATGTGGCGTTTAAACGGCATTATCGAGTTTCTACGCCTTATAAATCTTCATGTCTACGTTTCTCTCGTCAGTAGTGGGCATCACTAGGCATTAGGAGATAATCCTTCGTTACAAGGTAGGAATCCAGATTACTGAACTACGATTTTTTCCCTATGTTTTTGGATGATATTGCTGTTTCCGCAATATACTGTAGCAATATGACAGCCATAAGCAAGACATATAGGTGTGCGGCTAAAAATCGACCTGGCATGGCAGTTCATTGGTATCTACATCCTGACCAGAAAGTGGAAAACCTGGTTTCGAGTCCCAGTCATATAGCTATTTTTCACTTCTCTTCATCATTAAAGCCACTTATATTTGAGAAGGACGTAGCTCTATTGTTAATTTTGGAAAATTTTTGAAAGAGAGAGAGCAATTGTTAAAGCCAATAAAGAGTTAATAACATTAGATTAGATACAAAGACAGGCTATTAGTTTAGAATCTACATACAAATTACAAAGCACGAATGAGAATAGCTGAAGCTACAAGAATGGGTAGAAGTCGGTAGAGAAGTAAGACTGGACTTCTTCCGCATACTTTACTATGAAAAAGAACATAAATTGAAAGAATTGGACTTCTTCTGCAATTAAATCACTATTGTAAATAGAAACCATTCAGTAGTTAATCCAACAAAACAAGAAGAGCTGAACCAATTCCTATTTCTGGGTCCATCTTGAGTTAGGGTCAAGGTTTCCTCTAAGCCAGTGCTCCTCAATCGGGGTGCCGCGGAGCACTTACTTGTTGTAAGTAACTTCTTGGTATTCCGGGCTATTTCCTAGATCTAAATACCCCTGATTTATGGTGATGAATTGCAATTTTTATTGGTTAGAGCTAATTTTTATTAAGAGCTATTTTAAAGGATTTAGAAATTTTACATCTCATCCTAAAATTTCCTTTCCCTGTGGTTCCTTGTCGCAAGTTTTGATTCATGTGTGACGTGGAAGGAAAAAGTTCGGAAAGCGGAGCTCTGAGCTAGGCAACTGAATGGCTGACCAATACCACCTTAATTCAGCTCAACAAATGTTTCGAGATCTAAATTTTTGTCGAGATATTTGAAGACCTTTTGCAATAGAGTTTTCACATTAAAAAAATTTATTTCTCATCGCGAACTTGGTTTATTGCAAAACATTCATGATTTATATTTCTGATTCGCAATCATGACGCAGCTTCGGGATCAAAGCAAATTTTCTTCCAGCGCAAAGATGAAAGAAATCAAAGTAGACCTTGGCTGGGAAAACATGGAAGTGGTTAATGGAATAATGGTTATCGCTAAGAAAGCTTTCACAAGGCGAAGGACCCTGTTGACAAAGAGGAAAGAAAAGCATATCAGGGGAAGGTGGAAAATCTTTAGTCTGCTGTTAAACATTGATGCTGAAAATATAGTTGACATAAGCCTTTGAGATGTGGTTTTTATGTGCAGTGGTAAAAGTATGTGATGGCGAACGGAAAACGAGGAAAATCTGGAGCCGATGGGAGAGATAAGGGTTCGGCAAGAAGAAATAAAAAGGAGAAAGAAAAAAACGGTTCTTTGGATACGGATGGATTCATTGGTAGAGAGAGTGATCAGAAGTAGAATTCAAGAGGAAAGATATGGGAAGAGAAATCCATAAGAATGGTCAAATTGAATTATATGAGAGATGGGTAAGTTGACAAGCTGCAATGGAAAGGGCGAATAGGGAATTCAAGGGCACGTGAAACTATCGATTGATATAAATTGCCATAATTTTTCGAAGCAATGTATATGAGAGTAGAATGTTGACCTCAATCTACCGTCGTCGCCCCTTCCGGTTTGTAATGCAAAGGTATCCGAGAAGTTGAATCTTTGAATGGAAAACCTGTAATATCCGTATGAATTAGTACCTCTTCTCAAGGGTACAGTCACCGTATATCTCAAATACGGTCTACGAAACTTCCAACTTAGAAACATTGACTGATAAATCAAAACTGCGTCACCCTTGAAAATTGCTTAACTAGATCCATGAAATATCTGCTATGTGCAGACTATACTTTTCTTTATTATAAATTACTTCAGCCGCCTCGATGTCAAAAGCTTCCCAGAGGAAAGCTTTGATCTTCAGCACTCCGTCGACACGTCAACATTAAGCACTCCTACTGCCGTGAAATTTTATGGTTTCAGCCTTAATTTTTGAGGAAAAGGAACCGAAAAAGGGACAAAATCGACCGAAATGAACAGATAAATCCCGAGGAAAATTTTGCCTCAAACTGGGAAAATTAGGCAATAGAAAGTGCTTGAAATACGCTAAAAGCAATCTCAAAGCCTAATTTTAAACGCAGCTTAGATAGATGAGTCCCGCAGAGAAAAAATCTTCTAAATCTAATTAAAGCTGAGTATTGCATCATATTACAGTCATTATTGACGAAAATCCAATTCCATTTGGTCACAAAGAAAATTGGCATTTATGTCTTCTTAGATTTAAAACACGTTCCTGCAAGAGAGAAAAACGTGTGTAATGAGCCATCCCCTGGTAATTAAGGGCGATGATGATCTAACTTAAAAGTACTTTACTTAATTTGCGAAAGGGTGCTATGAAAACGTGCACAATACTCAGTAGCGGGATTCAAAAATGTTAGGAACAAGTTAATATTCCTAAGGGGTATTTTTATTTTTGAAACTATGTTCACTTTGTAAGGAACGGATTGTAGTAACTATATGTAAATATATCGTTCTACTACTATCGTATCAAAAAGATTTCGGAGCCGGTTCGGCAAACTTACGAAATTCTAAGAACCGGTTCTTGGGAACCGGTGGGAACCGGTTGGATCCCACCACTGACCATATTACAAAAATTCTCCACGCAGTGTATTCAAGGTATGGAAAACGTCGGAAGTTTAAAGGAGAACTACATCTCAAGTAATAAGCAGAAAACATTGGACCAACTAAAAGCAGAAACTGCCAAATCGTACATATCTTGAGTATTGCTTACGGGTATTGTGCATTGGGATCACCAACGAAGTATAATTATAAGAAGGTCTAAGAACACCTCACTGCAAATTAAGAATGCTAAGACAATATATTTATAACTAAAAACTATATAAATTTAGCTTCGTAAGTGAAGACTTCAAACGATTGTTTTGTCCTCTAATATAAATAATATCGACGTCACGACATTATACGAATGCAGGAAAACAGACGCTAGATTGTGTACGAAAAATCTCATGGGGATTTCCATATATTGATTTAATTGGGTTCATTAAGTAAAAGTTATAAGAGGATTTTCTTTTTCTTTTGGCGGAGTCCAAATATAGTTTTTTCATCAAATCAAATTTCCACAAAAATCTTTAAGTAATAATTTCGATAGTACCGGTTAGCTCCTGTGCTATGCTGTTAGTACTCTCTATTTAATCCTCTCTTGAAAAATAAAGCGCCTATTATTCTAAAATATAAACTATCTATTGAGAAAAAAATGACGTCTATGGCGATTCTACACATAAATTGTAGCGCAAATTTTAACTTGGAATACTTTTACCGCTACTGTACGATAAAAGCAAGGCGGAATTGAAATTAAAATTACATAAGGGTAGCAGAAATTTTCTATGAAAGCTGCTTATTAGTAACCTGGCCAGATGATACCAATTAGGAGGGCCCAGGTGCAAATTTTTACCTGGTCACCTTCAACACTTTCTCTGCCCAGATGATAAGTAATTATAATAATTAAAAAGTGATATTTGAGTTAATCCTTTTCTTACAGATATATTATTGCCCACTGCAAAATAAGAAAATAGTCTTTTTAAATGTGTTTTCATCAAACTGGGGGCCTGGGATGCATATGCAGAGCATCCTCTTGGGTGGCCCTGACTGGTCTAGGGTAAAATATATCGATAAAGGACTGAAGAAGATTTGACAGTATTCTACTTTTTGTGCTCAAATAACTGCTCATTCTTTTGAAGGCGAATGATAAAACACATATGAAGTTAAAAATGTAGGAAAAACAACACACACCAATGATAGACTACAGTAAGGCTTTATGACTCTATCGCAAATTAAATAAACATGAAAAGAATGAAGATAGTAATGGAAATGAAAAAGAATTAAATTAAGGCAATTGTTGATTGAACAGTTTCAGGAAGGGACTTAACTTAATAAAACACAAGATTCACAGGATCATTACCCAATATGAAGGATGCAATCTATTTTCTCCATGATTTTTTGACATATAATTGAAGATAACCATTAATTACAGATGCAATTTTTCAATATGATGATTAAATAAAGATTCTCTTTTCATCGAATGAATAGTTTCTCAAATCTTCCATTACTCTCTTTAACAAAATTTTCTTAGCATGAGCTCAAAGGATTTTGTCATCTTAAAATGAAGAAAAGTGAAACTGAGCTATATCAAAACATGATTACGGGGGCTTGAACAAGTTTGAGGAAGATCGAGTTTTCTCAAAACACTTCAATGAAACAGGGGAATTGAAATCCTGTAAGATATATCAGGAGATGAATTTAATTTCACACAGAATATTTGTTCCATATCCATGAATACGCTTTTGCATTGCAATAGAAATTTAAATTAATTCATCATAGGCAGATTTTTATAGTTGATAGAGTGAATATCAAGTGAAGAAAATGGATATGAAATGACACGATGTTTCAATAGCTTAATTTGTATAATTTCTTGGTTAGAAAACGTAATTTATGTTTAGGATACCTATGATTACTATACTGAGCAATCAACAGTCGTATGGATTAGAGGATGAGTAGTAGGAAGTCTTGAGTAAAATATCAATGGCTCTAACAAGCCTTAAGCGTAAACTTTTCAGTAAGAAGTATTGGTGAGAGGTTCCCCACAGCCAAAAAGTGCACAGGGGCACTGCAATGACTTTAGTAGAAGCCTGGACCAGTTCCACATAAACCATCCATATTTCATGCCCAGGTAAATGAAAGAAATATGTTACTAACCAAAATGTATTATTCCTTTAGTGGCAATTCTGCCTCTCTGATCATTCAAGATGAATTCTGCAATTAATATCAGCCATAATTCATTTCCATTACTTTTTAATCTTGAAGTGGTTAAAACACACTTTAGGGTGTGTATATTGTGGTTCGTCTTCAATTTTCCTGAAATGATATACTGATTTTATCATTCAAATTTCATTAGGCTACAATAAAATAGTCTTAGTCCAGTTGATGCTTATGGTCTTTCTGCAGAAGCATTGTTTCGGTCTACCAAACAAGAAGTGCATATAGCAGGTGTTAGGGCAAAAACATTCTTTTTTGAGTCTAATTTAGACAATGTGTTCATTGTCAACCTTTGTATTTTTGTGTTTCTTGTCATCCTTTGTAAATTATTTCTAAAGGTAATCTATTCTTGTAAACCCTATAGTTATTGTAAGAGTAGCCTGAGTAGTTTATTGATTTTGTTTAGCAAGCGTTTGTCTTACAGTAATTAGTAACTAAATAGGTTCTCCATAGATTTTTAAAATGTTTCCTCATCTTCTCAAGACAATTTTAAAACTTGAACTGTCATTTTAATTTTTAGTTCTAATTTTAGTTTTTATGTTTATTGACTATAGAAATAGTTTTCACTGCCTAAAGCTGTATATACTTTTCCTAGGATTAATATTAAAGAGGTTATATTAATAAATTTATTAGTCTAGTTATGCAACTCTAATTTATAGAGTAGTTGGAAATGGAAGGATGTCATCTTTGAAGATAAGAAATGGTTTACATGGCAAAAAAAGAAATCATAACAAAGTGCTATTTTTCAGGCTATAGGTAGCAGATAACTGAATTTCAATTCCACCTTGAAGTGTGCAAGACTGCTGTAACTGGTGTTTCGAATGTCTGACAAATTTTACTCATGTACCCAGCCCATCAGCTTTGAGCCCAAGAAGATAAAAGTTAAAGGAGTTTCCAAATTTTACTGAGGATGACTATAATGTTCAAATAATATGAAGAACCATTCATGATTTCTGCAAAAAAGAAGCAATGCCTGATATCCTACACACTCCTACCACCAGTGAAAGAAAAAATAAGTTTTGAGGGAAGGATCAGTTCTCTTCAGGTAATTTTATGATAAAAAAGATTCCAGTAATAATAATTATCAGCTACCTATTATATTGATAATTTGAGATGTGAGATATAGGTTTCAAAAATGTTTGCTTATTACCTGATACAATCGATAATAACCACCAATAATGCAAGAGTTGTGTGAAAGAATAACATTTGATGAAAACCAATTACATATCTGCTAGCAATCAATCACTTTCTTAAGTCATAAGGTAAAGTATGGTTATTATAGTTGATCCATCTCACCATTCCTTCTTAGTGGAGAAGCAGATATTTAGATGGAATCTAAGCTTGAATCAAATTGAAAGGAGCCTTTCAAAATTTCAGAGGGCATGAGTGATTATCATTCATGGAGTTAAGTAAATTCTATGTTTTACTTCTATCAAACAGAGATGACAATTTTAAGTGAAATAAATCAAGTGACTATAAGGTAAGATTGCTCTACTCAGAAGTAATGCTGGGCTTTGCTTGTAGGTCTCTCCTTATTTTTAAATCAGGACTGAAAACAGGATTAAAACAGGGTATTGAATCATACAAATAATTTCAAATGTTTAAAGGGTCAATTCATTCCTAAACCTATCCTGGAGACTGTGGTTGTGATTGAAGATAGAATTTGTTATGATGTACTTTTTAACCGTCCTAAGATCAGCAATATTAAGAAGGATGTATTGGAGTTGCTTTACACCAAAGGATGTACTATTCAGTGAAAAATACTGAGATTAAGTTGTATTGAAAAGATAGAAAGATTTTGGTAACTAAGTATATTTTAAATAGGATCTTAGACGAAAAAGAACTCTTGATGCTGAAATCAACCCCACATCAGACAGAATTAAATGAAACTGACATGGTATAACAAGAATGGTGATGGAAAATGGAATGATGGAAAACTACATAGCATCTTACAAAGTTAGATTTGAATTTGAGGTTGACAAGCTTTTAGTTGAAGAGGAAGAACTTGGGGATGAAGAATGCAAGAGAGTTTTTGAGGAACTAAAAGCAATAGAGTAAAAATTTGTTATGAAAAGAAAAATGTTGATGAATGAAAATGAGAAATCTCATTAAACTCAAATGAAAGCTCATAAATGATGAAGAGTAAAGGAAATAACTTAAAATAAATTTAAATTATTATTAAATACCATCTTTCATTTATGTATTTGAGATACCATGAACAAATTTTAATAATTTCATCATCAGCACTGCTTGTCCATGTATTGGCAGGTTCTGGGCATTATAGTCCATAAAATCTCCTTCAATGGTTATACTCACTATTAACTAATGAGATGCCAGGTATAATTATCTTCTTTCAAGAGTTGGTAATGCCCATGGGCTAATTTTTGAGTAGTAAGGTTTCCCTCATGTTCTTCCTCCTAAGGGACTTTCCACATCATTCTACATAGCATGCTTTCAATCAGTCTGTATGCTGGAAGGAAGTAATTAGATTTACCATCAAGTGACTTAAATTGGAATTTGAGCAGTAGGTAAAATCAATTTAGTGCCTTTATATTATTAAAATACATCTATTTTGAAAGCATGATTAGGGGGACCAAAAACATGTGAGCTTCAAGCCATTTGAAAATGAGGTTGAATTCCTACTCCAAAATTTTAGCTCTGTGACAATAGGTATGAAACATATTTAACTCATTCATGCAAGATTTGTCAAATCACACTTAGCATCAAGTTATACTGTAATCAATTAATTTTTAACAGTTTTTTACATGATGGTGTTGGAAAATTTTAAATTTCTAACTAATAATTTGACAAATTATACTCCCAGAAAATTTGCAATTTTCTAAGGTACTTGAAATTCCTACCAATACATAATGGAATATAATTAAAGAAAAACGTATATCTTAAAATTTAAAAATGTCTTTATCTTGGTTTTTGGAAACTAGGCTATCACAACAAGTAGTTTTGTACTTAATACACAGTAGATGAGTATATTGTGAGGTTATGTTCACCTTCTTAGAAAGAAATATAGAGCAAAAAATAGTGAAAAGCAATCAAGGATAGTGGTTACAAAAGAGAAATTTTTCTCCAAACTGGGAAGAAAGAAATTTCATAAGTAGGTGCAGAATTATTCCCAAATGTTAACCTTTATACTGCCAGTGGGCTGATACATCACCTCACTTTTCATGTTCTCAGAAACTGTATGCATGAGATAAGTTGAATTTTGGAACACTTGCCCCTTATCTCAGCTGATAATTTGTATTTGCCTAGTAAAAATCAGGATAATTGACTGATCTAAAACGAGATAATTATATTTTCCTCTAGAATAATAATAGTTGTTAGTTTGAAGTTACTCTCCATCCTCCAAAGTTCTAGTTGTTTTTGCATATACCCCCTGATGGAGGATGGCAATTAGCGAATCAATTTCTTATTTTTAAAGATGAGAGATTAACAGTATTAAGAGATGTTGTTATCACTAAAGTTTTCATACAAGGGAGAAGTACTGGGCTTGTTTAGAAAGAAATTTTGTGCTAATAAGTATTCATAGAAATCTTCTTCCTTTTCAGCTTGCATTGACATTAATGCAGTCATATCAAGCACTGGGTTTTCTTAAAGAACTTGTAAGTAGAGAGTTTCATTTCTAAGGGCCTCTGGTATTTAAGACTGCAGCAGTCAGCATCTTAAATCTCAGCCATATAATCTAAAGTTTCAACTGAACTTTGTGTTAGTATAAAAAGTAATGACAAGTGGACAACCTTTGTTGTCCGCTTGTCATTAAAACTACAACTCTGCTGAATCACTTTGTGCATAAAATTGCACCAGCAGTTTTATGGTTTACAAAAAGCTTCAAACATTTATATTCTTTTTGTTTACATTATTCACTCATGCTAATGAAGAAAATAGTTCTATACATCCAAAAATTTACCTCAAAGACTTTATAATGCTGAAAAAGGGAGTGATAGGCAGGAGTTTACTATTTTCAATTCAAGTGTAGAAGGAAGATTCAAGTTTTTATCCATTCTTATAAATAACGCAGGCCTGCAATGGTAAAATTTTTCCAAAATTAATAGGTTATTGTATTTTTCGGGTGATAATTACGAAAAAAACATTCCATCGCGTACGCTTTTATCACAATAGGTGATTTTTATATTCTTATTTACGAAAGCTACAGTTACATTCTGAAGAAAGAAAGATAAGAAAATTTTCCAAGCAATTTGTTTATCATAGCGGAAAACGTATATATTTCCTTATTTTAGAATGAAGTTTAATTTCTGATTCTCCGTAGACATTAAAATGCAGCTAATTTGATATTAATTTGTTTACATAACTATTTATAGATATCACACCTTTAAAAGTGGAAATCAATGCATTATTTCATGCAAGTTAGAAATAAACAGAATAAAATTAAAAGTTTATGCGAACCAGTAATATGACAGCGGAAAATAAAAGAAAATGAGACATGCATGCGTACAGAAGCATGAATTTTCGCCTCTCCTAACTCTTCATAACACTACAATTCAATATTGTAAGGTTGTAGCGTATCTCAGATAGCCATGCCGATGGTGAGGTACATGAGTAACAGCTCTTCAGTTTTTTGTAAACCTTCCGTAGTTCAATTAGCAGCACTTGTCAGTTTTTGAGAATTATTTTAGATTTCTTTTACGTTTTTCACTTAAAATGGCTTTAAAAGGTTTGTTAAAAAAATCGACTGATTCCTTTTGTTGTATTTTTGGTAACTCTACTTAAAAAAAACTGCAGAACTATAATTGAATTTCGAGATAGGAACATTATGCGTACTTGTGTGTCAAATAGGAGACCAAATAGGTGAAAATAAGAAAACTAAGGAAATCGTGGGCATAAATTATGTCCCTATTGTGTTGTGTTTCTACAGAGGTCCAAAAGTAATACCTTCCGTAAAGTTTAGAATACCTACGAGTTGGAGGAAATACCAAAACTAAAGTGACAACTTTTATTTTTATGTGATCTCCAGGTATTTAATGTAAAAAAAGCGATAAAGTGATATCTTACCCAGATCTATCGGCGATTCATCCTTTACCCCGTGGACCAGAAATTTTTGCTCATTTGGAAAAATTAGACGATCTTTACAAGCATATGATATCAGTTCCCGGTATTTCGAATGGCGATCATAGTGATGATAATGTGTAAGGTCCGGGTGTTAGTAAAGCTGTGAAAAGCTATTCACCCAATTGGAATTAAATTACTTGGTGAGGGACTAACAACTGCTCAAAGACTGCAGAGATTTTAGGTTCTAGATTAAAAGAAAAAAATATTTCCTCCTGAAACTTCTTTTTCTAGGCTCTGGAACAGTTCTTGGTTCACTAACTTCTTTTCTCAAGAATCTAAGCTAGTTCCTTGAAAGATAATCTAAATGTTTCAGTGTTCCACTCAAGCCAGATGAATTGATATTTTTATTGACTTAAAAGTCACAAAGCCGTTTTGCTCCACTATGGAAATAAGTATACCACCTTGTCAGAGGGTCATTCTGTATCTTTGAAACATATTTATGAAAATCTTTGTTTGGTTCTTTCACATTAAAATACAAGGACCATGATTGAGTCATTTGTGGAGAATTGAAGGTACTCTCTCTCCTTAATGGTCCACAGAGTGGTTATACTGAATTCCTTTGCTTTTTGCGTGAATGAGACAATCGTGACTCCATGCAAAGTTACATAAAGAAAGATTGGCCATGAAAGGATGCCAGGAAGTAGAATATTATTTATAGCTTTTTAGTTGATGCAAGCAAAGGCTTGCTATCTCCACTGCAAATCAAACCTGCCCTTATGAAGTAACTTCTTGAGGCATTCCAGGATTATCAGTGTCACAATTGCTACTGAAAGCTGAAGGAGTATCAGTTGGGCCAGACATATGAGAGCTCATGAAGAATGAAATATACCATGGAAAAAAGAAAAAAAGAAGCATTGAAAACATTCAAAGAATTTCTTCGGAATAAAAGAGACTTACCATCAAAATATTGTCAAGAATATGTTGGAGAAATATCAGCTATTGGGATGTTAAATGAACTTCTAAGTATATTTTCTGGATTCATGCAGGGTCAGCCAAGAGAGGGACTGTGAATACCTTGTATCTAGCCCTGATTTTGAGGGCATCCCACTTGAGGTAACTTTTTTGTTCTGTAGGTTGCTATCAATATATGAGTAATATTAGTAATATTCTTATTTCCAATATTTTCACTTATTAAAAATCACTTATCATATAGAGGAAGTAGTAAAAGTGTGGCTCCTGAATAAGCAGAATAAGTTGCAAAATGAATGTTTGATGAAAGTAATACTGGTGGAGGCTATATGTATGAAATTACCTTATCTGTCAACGCACTTTTAAAAATACTACTACAGAGAAGGGGCCCAAGTTAGTACTTGTACTAGGTCTCCTTTGATAGATGACAGGCCCTGGATTTGTGTATCACATTTACATTGACTACTTTTTGAAAAACTGGTGTGTTGGTGAAAGAAAGATTCTATCAAGATATTAAGGAAATCGAAAGAATAATATTAATGCAGAGATGACTAGTGACTTCTACTGGGTGCCTCAGAGAGAATTAAACATTCAAAGGAGGAAATGTTCCAGAAGAGACTGATGGTCTGCAGAAAAGGTATCACAAAGATTTAGAAGAATATTTCTTTATTTGGAAAAACCTCTTTCTGCACCATTAGAAAATATTTTAATTCCTTATAATCATTCCTTGAAAAACCTTTGTGGTATGTGGTAGAAAAGATAGAGATTATATTTGAAATCAGCTTTAAAAAATACAAAATGCACAACAATTTCTGAAACAAACTTCAAAAAGTATAATTTTACAGGCTGTGTATTCAAAAGTGGTCTAAAAGAAGCCATCAACTGTTTCCATTAAAGTCTTAGGTGCTAATTTACCTTCATTATGAAATATTTCGTTACCTTTTGTCCTGAAAAGTTGACCTTTCTATGAATTGGTTTCTCATATAAGCTGGGATGAGCGATTCCCAATAAAGACATATTCTTCATTTCAGTTGTAAGAAAAGTTCTATTTATTAGTCTGAATTGAATTAATTACAATAAATATTGTTGGTATAATGTGGATAGAATTCTTAAAACATTGTGGATATTCTCTGGGAATTTTCAAATAAAAGAAGGAAATCTAAGCCCAAGTATATTTGGAGCATTCTTTCATTTGCTGGCAGTAATGGTAGTCATTGTATTCTATTATCTTCCAGTGGTTTTATATGCAGTTTGAGCAAATAAAGAATTTTCTTTCTGTTTGTCTAATTCAGCAGTAAAAATATAAAAATAATGTTCATGTATTTCTACAGCAATCATCTCTATATCATAAAGAAGATGTTCAACTGCTTATCAAGCTGTGTTGTAAAGGATGTGTCTTACACAGCCTATTTTTATTATATTAGATCCAATTCTTCCTTGAAGAATTTTTATACTTCGTCCAGTGTCATGAAGAGACCACTCAATCTTATGGCCCTGCTTAGGAGAGAATGGTATGAGCTGTTATAACTTTTGCATAGAAATAGAAAGTAGGCTATAATTGATTTTAAAGATATTTATCATAGAGTGAAATTGATTTCTGGTAGAACACTATGAACAGTGGGTGCCATTCTCATGTAAGAAATACACGGTGCCATAAGATTCATATGGTCTCTTCATGACGTTGGATAAAGTATAGACATTTTTTTATCACCTTACTTTATTCCATCCATAACAGTTTTAGTGTTATCTGAATCAAAGTTAACAACTTAAGATGTGATTTCATTCTAGGACCTCTTTAAAATGATTAGCTATCAAATTTGCAGTTTCAATTCTAATCTCCTCTTTTGTATAGATTAAAACACCAAAACATAACTGGAATTAATTCTTAAATCAGGATATTTTCAAGTATGTGTGGATAATATCATGAATTAAAACTCATTCAGATCTGTTTTAGCTTCCTCTTCTATTGATGCATTAGTACATTCACTATTTTCTCCACCTCTGTCCATATTCATCTGAATTTTTTTTATATAAACTTTTAATAAATTACAGTTTAGTGGTAGTCTGTAGATCTGAAGCTGTGACCATAAAATACTGAGATGTATATGAATGAATTCTTTGCTGATGAAGCAAATTCAGACTTCCTGACTTTAAACAAAAGATAAAAGTGTATTCCCTAATTTTGCATTCGTTATTCAGAGCTTTTTTTAGTGTTTTTATTTACATTCAGTAGCATCAGAATGATCACAATAGACAATTGAAAAGATTATTCCAATTTCATTGGAGTTAATCTTTATCATCAGGATTTGATTTCTACTAAATTTGAACTCTTTCTTTAAATTTTTATTGCATTTAGTATCTGAAGCCATAGCCATATATCATATTCTTCTTTCATGTCATCAGGGCAAATAAACAGACAATGCCATTCATTTACTATAGAAGTTGATTTAATCTTCTACCATAAAATCAGACCTAGTTAAAGGAAGAGCATTACACAGTAAAGCATTTTTCATTAAGTTTGAGTTGATAGTATTTCAAATAACCTTTTAGCTGAGAAAGCAAAAACTACTGGTACCTTGTAAAAGAAATTGTTTATACTTTACCGTCATTATTTCTCAAGCTATCATACCTCATAGAGCAAATAAAAATAAGTTACATATATCTCTATGTTTCAGTGAGATAAGTTAAAAATCTTGGCATTCTACAGAATAAATTCAACAATTGTTAAGTTTCAAAGAAAAGTGATTAAGTGAAAACTTAAAAAAGCATTAAATGTGGAAGAGTTACTGAAATTTTTGTTCAAAGCAAAAGTACCTGTCTAACCTTTCTGCTACATCCAAACCAAAATATACCAAACCCTTCTCTGTTACAGTTAATTTCTTCATGGGTACACACCAGAAATATATCTTACTTTTTTGAGCCCTTGAAAAGTCAATGCTCCATTGTTTAAATTGTAGACTCAGTGTGTATTCAGTCAAGCACATTCCTAGAAAAAAGCACAGTAAAAAAGTGATAGCCAGGAATTCCCCAGTGCTTCCTAAGTTTCATCAGCTCTATGCTAACAGTGACTATAGTGATTGCTGTACATCAACAGCTCTGCTTCTTAGTGAAATTTTGTTAAGATAGTTGGTATTCAGTGGTAATAAGTCATTGGACTGGTTTGGCTTATGTAACTGAATGCAGAGTTTGTAACTGTGATAAAGAAAATAAGACTTTCAAATGAAAAATAACTATTCCTTATCAACATCCATAAAATATTTTTTACATTATCTCCTTTTTTAAAGTAATTTTTATAGATTGGAGCATTTTCTTTATTCTTGCATTTCATTGCTATCCTACCAAATTTCTCACCCAACAATCAATTTCCATTTTCAGTTTGTAATCATTAGCAGATGTTTAATGTATTTTGAGGTCTTAGAAGAGATGGTAATCATTGGATTGCCTCCACTCCATCTCCATTGATGGACAAGTGAAAGTGGTGGATGACTGCATACATCTAATATCAAATTTTTATGCAAGTGATGTTTGCAGGCATAATGTGACTGCTCAACGTTGATGAGAAAAAATTTTGCTTCATTTTTATGGTTCATTACAGATCCCTCAGCACAGTATTGAACAGCATTGAACAATGTTTTACAATGCAGGCAGTCTATCAAAAGTTTTGCTTTGAAGTTCTAAAACATTGTGATGACACTCTTGACCAAATCAAACACCTTAACTCTTTGGGGAGTGTATTATCCTTTCTCTTCTGCCATACCACACTTTGCATGTTTCATTAAGGAGTTGAATGATACCTGTGCTTCATCCTCAGCAATTATGAAAGATAACAGTTGAGTCTCCGTCAGGTATTTGAGGGAGAATCACTGTTAATAGAGCTGTATTTATATAATTTATTATAGAATTTTGTTTATAGAATTTTGGCTTAGAAACATTTTCTGAATTGTAGATAAATTTTTGGTTACCTCTCAGAGTTTGTGTAGGTCATGCTCCTAACAGATGCTTCAGCTTAACCTTTTGTTCAGTGGGTTACTGATTTCATTTTAAGCCATAAGGACCATGGATCCATCATTTACTATTTTGAGTAAAATGTAGAGAGCATTGCTAACATGTTAGTTTGATGATAAATCCCTAGCTTGTAATTTTATGCATTTTCTATTTTATGTATCTGGAGTTTTTACACTCTTTAGCTATCCATGATTTCAATAATAGAGTTCATAAAGCAAATTATGACAATCCATCTTTAATGTTCTGAAAGATGCATCTCTATTATTTTTACCCAATGGAGTACCATTCTTGCTAGCCCCATTATTACAACATGTGTTTTGAAGACAATAGCTGTATTCAAACTTGATGAAATTTATAAATGTAAGTTGAACTATTGATGTATGATTGTTTCTTTCTAACTTTGCAGTTGTATTGTTACTTATTGGAACTTCATGCCTAGAAACAACAAATGAGTTTCACATTTTTGTTGATAATTGGGCTTCTCATTCATTAAGAACCTGAGGATAAATAACCCAGTGTATCAAATAAAGTCCAGGAGGGAATTGAATATTATACTTGGTACACAGTTGTGGTGAGACACTTAATGATCTTACTTTGTTATTTTTGGGAATTTCTGTTGTAATTAAATCGTATGTATTCCTGCATATTTAACCTTCTTCAGTTATTACTTTTCAAGCACAAAAAATTATAAATATGATTATCATAAAAGAAGATCCTACAGATCAGGCTTGCATAGCTCTCATAATGAATCCTACGACTTTATGTTGCATGACTCTGAAAATGTTTGGATACCAGATGATCTAAAGGAAATTCCAAATGTCTTCCTTATGCACCAATCATAATGCATAACTTGTATTATAAAATGTATGTTAACAAGATTTATTCAGAAGATGCTTTTGAGGAGAATGACTTAGTTGAGGTTAAGTTTTACATCATATAGAATATGATAGAAAACATTTGATATTTTTGGTATATTATCAATACTATTTATTTTACTCCATAGTCATTATACTTTAAATTAATAACCACACATATTTTTGCTACAATTTACATATAAAATTTATTCACAGTTCTGAGATCTCTTCTCCTTAAGTTTATTAATGACTAATGACCTCAATCAGCATCGATGTTAGTGGTTTCGGTTATGTTTCTTAAATGATGGACTTGGAAATAAAAATTTTTCATTCTTTACACTGATACTAATAATGAGTTTTTGTTTAATCATATTCATGAATATACATAGTGTACTTTTCCCATAAACAGTGGAAGTATTAAGCTGATTAGCATAGGTTAAGCTGAATTAAAGTTTCAAAACTCTAATGAATGAGACTTTATCAAAGCTAGATTGAAAAATTACAATGGAATAAGAAAGAAATTTGTTCCAAAATGACTTAATAAGTGAAGGCTTCAGTACATTGAACTCTTAGACACAAGGTAAGACATTCAAAATTAAACAAGTTTGCATTTCTGCTCCAATTCCTCCCCATTTCCTGTTTAGGAAGTACATCTATATCTACATATGTACACTGCAAGCCACCTTTTGGCATTTGGCAGGAGGAAGTATCATCCATGTAATGCAAAAAAACATTAAGTTGTTAATTAGCATTACATGAATGTGTAATAGTAGCCATAAAATAAGTGGTCTCTTAAGGAAGATTAATCTCTTAGTTATAAAACCTCTTGTCTTCTGTTCATCATCATCAATTGTTTCTTGAAAGTCTTGGAACTTCATCCTCTGTTTGGATATACTAACACATTCCGAAGAAAACAATTTTATCAATATATTAATTTATTTAACTCTATATTGATTCCCATCTTTTAAATATTTTTTGGTTATATATTGTTTGCATTTATTAAATTTCTATAATTTACATTCACTTGTCAGAGACCCTATGAATCATGAAATTCAAAATACCTAGTACAGCTCAAGTATACTTGTTATAGCCTGTCTTGATGAGTTTTTATGGGTAAAAAATTATATTATCCTTGTTGCTATAGCCCACAGAAGGCTACGACCCTACCATATATTATCATATATATCATTACATAGCAGTAATTTTAAAAGTGCATCGACTGTTGAGGTCATTTTGCATACGATCCTGCACCGGGGTTGAATCTGAAATCACTTTTACCAAAGCTGAATGCATTGCCCACTTGGCTACCACGAGGCCCATATGTATTATATGTAAGGGAATCGCAGTGTTTTTTATGTAGCCTCATTTGCTTTTCTGGATTACTGAATGTCCTGATTAGTTTATGGTGATCCTCAGTTTTTAACATTCCTTTAAAGCTAAATAACCAACTCATGGTTGTCATTCATCACCCATGTTATTCTTAGAAGATCAATAATTTGCCTGCTTTTTCTTTCTTAATTCTTACTTTCAAGGAAGAGTGCTGATGCTTCATCAACGTAGTCAGCTTATGGGATTTTTTCAAACTCTTACTTATTAACAGCCAAGCTCCAATATCTTTTCTTTCAGTCATATACTTACCTTGTTGTATTATGATTGCTAATTTGATAAGTAAAAGGAAACCCAGCATTATCGTCCGTAATCTTTACTTTGATTCAACATATTATAAATCTAGTAACTGCATATAGTTTTGAATAATGAATACTAGTACAATTTAAACCAAATTATGGAAGAATATTAATTTTGTTCCAGGAAACAGTTCTTTTTTGGGTAGGGTATTATGTTTCTTGAAATGTGAATGAGAGTGAACTGAATCAGAAAATATCCATCCAAAAGTGCATTATAGATTGTATTCATGTGGTTATATCTTATATCAACATCTTTGAATTTTGGAAATTGATCCAATTTTTGTGGAAATTTAATTTTTCTACTAAACTGGTTTTGATATAACTTTAAGTAGAAAGAAGATGTATTCTAATGTTAACTTGAAATATAATTTGCAAAATATTTCATGCTTTCCTATTTACTCACAGCCGATTATGTAACTGCTGCAGTTAGTTTACTATATCTTTATAAATTTAGTATTTGATCGAAATTATGGTAGTAATTTATTGCAAGGCACACTGGCTTAAGGAAAATTAGTCTGAAGGATTTATGTATTTGGGCGGCAATTCGTAGAAGCTAGTAATATAGTAAATAAGTAGTCCATTAGTGTCATTCCTATCTTACCACTTACTGATAATGTACTGACAATGAATTTAAATGTAAAGAAAATGTGCAATATTCTAAACAGATAGCTACTGCAAGTTTATGGGAGTATTCATTATGTCCTTGAACACTGTATAATAATTTCTAACTCATTCTTGTGTAATATCTTTGTTTTGGCTAATAAAAGTTGCAAGTAAAAGAAATATTAGAATGCTTATTTGAACTGATGATATTATGCATATATTACATCTATTGGTGAAAAATGTATTGCTATGTTCTTACAAAAATCAATCAGAATTATTGCAAATTATTCTAATCAGTTGGAATCAGTAAGATAACTGAGATTCCAGAAGACTGATTTCACTAAAGTTGAAAGATTGATTAACTTTAGGAGATTGGCTAATCAACTGATTGTTTAACTTTGTAATGGATACTAATAACCAATAATTTCTTGAAGATATGCTTAAAAACATCCTATGTAAATTTAGATTTCTGGTAGGAACTTTGCGAATGAATCCAATGACTGTGCACCTGAAAGAAAAAAAAGGTTTAAATTGATTTTAGAAAATATTTTGGCTTAAAGATACTTTGTTCCACATGGCAGAAAGACAGATATTTATGAAAAGTCGATTTAAATCCACAAATGAAAGCATTGTATTTAACTATAATATATTTATTCTTTCATAAAGAAACAATACATAGTTATGTTCATGGTTCATGTCAAGAAGTAGAAATGATGATGTTACAAAATAAATAGCGGCTTAATTATACAAAATAGTGGCTTAATTTTTGCAAAAACATAAGTATCACTTCAACAAAGATATTTTTTACAAAATTAAGGCTAAATATTCACACTATAGAGATATTTGGAAATGAGAAATCTCTAAAATATCTTTTGAAATCACAAAATTCACCTCATCTTTTATGTTCTTTGGTAGATGATGAAAGAGTCTAATGAAAATGGCTCTTGGGCCCTTAAGAGCCACTGTATAAGTGCTTCTATTGTCATGTGAATTGCTACTTTTTTGGTAAGATAGGAATGAATAGAACTATTCCTCATGAAGTCTAGCATATGTTTTTTCCAAATACAGCACATTGTAGTATAGGTAGATACTTGTTACCATTAATATGCCAAATATTGTGAATAGAGGATGGCATTGGGCTCTTTAATTATAATTATATCTTAATTATTAATTATAAATTTAGCCCTGAGGAAATATTTAAAAATTACGCAAATAAGCCAGAGTAGATGCTAGTAACAAGAATTCTTGAATTAATTAATTGAATATTTGAGTTAACTAATCCCAAAGGAATTAAAACAATTATTATTCCTATATGTTATAAATTTGAAAAAAGACCCTTCAAGTTACAGACCAATAATCATATCATCTCCAAAATCTGAAAAAAGACACTTTCAAGAATGAGGTAATTTTTAAATTTAATAATCAATGAAAGTAAAACACTTTTTGTGTTTCTGAAGGTCACAGGAAAAAAACTGAATGCAGCATATTAATGGTCAGCAATTTTATTGCTCCTTAAAGAACACTGAGAGTGCTGACTGGTTTTATCTATGCTTAATAATGTTTGTCATTCAAAGCTCATCTCTGCCTTTGCTTAGCTGCCAGGAGCAAAATAATGTTTAGTTTGCTTGTACTTATAAGTTGTGATTGATTTTCCTACAATGTTTATCTGTGTTTTAGTTGGTTTTTCACCCCCATTCTCATGGTATTTTCTCAGCTAGTGGGGTATTCTTCAATCTTCATTTGAGAAGATTTTTCAATACAAATAATAAATTTGTTCTCTTTAAGATTTACCTCCTTTGCCTCCTGCAAGCATTTATTTCTATGGTGTGGGTTATAATGACGATGGATATAATAAGTGTAGTGATGATAGATAGATATAATAGGTTTAAATATATTAAATTAGATTTTATAATTTCCCTCATTGATTATTTTCTTTTATTTCAGTTTGTGTGAGCAGTATAATTTCATCAAGGGTGGAGATGGCATGTCTATGGAGAAGGAGAAGTAAGATATAAACTGTTGTAGGCCAAATCCTTGTCACCATGATATCTCTCTAACTTCATGTACTCATCTTTTGTAATCTGTAATACTGTTGAGAAACTTTGAAGGAAAGGACAAACAGCCATTACATTAGCATTAGCAGTTCTTCTTTGGAAATACTCCAATCATTTATTCTAATAAATCAGATTTACTAAGAAGAGGAAGAAAAAAGGAGAGAATGAAAACTTCACAGAGTCAGAAAAAAAGATAAACCTCAGGTAGAAACTGTTGGGGATAGGGCTTGAGGAAAGGGAAATGAATACTCAGGAGATGCAGGAAAGTTTTAAGTTAAATTTTGCCTTCTTAATCACAAAAGGATATGTAGATGTAAGAAGGAAATTGTCAAATAGAAAGAAAAACAAGACTGACAAGAATAATGGTCTTGGAGGAGAAATTAAAGATGAAATTATCAGTTTTGGTTAGGGATCTACATACAAGCATTATCCACATGTGCTTGGTCAACTTAGTTTCAATGGGAAATGATATGATTGTGGCACAGCCTGAGATTGCCCACAACAGATCATACATACAAACTAGTTATGTCACAGAAATTTTTATTGGTGTATGGAAAGTGATCTTGATGTACATGGACTTGAATCATCCATCTTTTCAAGAAATGAAGTCCTAAATGGCTGCCTTTATTCAAAGCAATGATTGTTTCCATGTCATTGCTGCACAAATTAAGAAGAGACTACAGAATGGTAGGTGAGCGATCAGCTTCTCAGTTGTCCATAGCCTGACATCTAGTAAAATTATTCATCCCTCATATCATGAATTGCTAATAATATATGAATTCCTCAAATTTACAGTTGTAGATACTGTGGAAATGTTCTCTTAGATGATGACATGGGATTGTAAGAGAATGAGTACAATGAGATCATCCTGAAATTAAGAGACTGGTTCAAAAACCTTTCAGTTCAGGAGTATTTTTCTATAGATTAATGATCCTTATTTTATGGCAGCCCTGGAGGTCCAAGGAATAATCCAAAGGGGTCTGTGAGTACAAATGTTTGTTATAATTAATATAGAATTCTCCCTTGCTATTCTATATGTTTTCATTTTTCCTATATATGAAATATGTAGGAAATCGACATAAGAATTTCAATACTAAATTTTCGTAATAGTTAATAATACCATTATGGAGGGATAGTTTATTATTGGATTAAACGTCTCTATTATTGGCGGAGTGACTCTAACCCTTTACGGAAAGTATTTTAAATCAAATTTCGACAACTTCCTTTTTCAATGCACATGTTCAGTGAAGCAAAAGACGGGGTAGCAACTGTTGGTATAATAATGAAAAAGATCAACAACCTATATCCGTAATATTTTCCATTATTAGTGCATATGATGCTATTCTTCTGTACGAGATAAATAAGGAGTCTCTTTATGATGTTGGTCAGAGAATAACGCTTTCATCCTCACACATCATACCATTCGCCCTTCACACATCCTTTCTCTTTAATTTTGCATCGTTGTTGGGTATGTGCAAGACCGGACATCTAGAAAAGGGAAAATTTCATTATGGCCCCTTTCTCCTCTTACTTTGCCCTTGTGATAAATAATCGTTTCTTAATAAAGTATGGCATTTGACGTCACAATATTTTCTATAGATATGTTGATTGCCTACCACTTACTAAGGAAGCTGCTTTTCTAGGATGCGACTACCTAAAAACATGCTTGATTATTACGCATCCGCGGACAACATCTATTTGCTAATCCTGGATACAAGAGAGCACAAGAGACAGCCAGATTTATACTTATACGACTAGGCTTTGGCAATTGATGATAATCAATATCCAAAACTTGGGAAAACTTCCCAAAATAAAACGGAAAAATGTCTGGACTGGTACCCGGATACTTCACCTTCTGGGCGGCTGCTTTAACCTATTCATCTAACTTGTAGAACAATTTGAATTGCAGCATTATTTTGGTAGGCTTAGTAGGGTAGGGAGACTGGGCCGCTTTTTGAAGTGGCATCGTCCTCTGCCTTAGTCTTCATTCTAGGCAAGCAGCCTACAAAGTGATAGAAAGAACCAACTCCAAGAAAACACAAGGAAAAGAGTGAAGTATATAGATGAATTGTCCTGGATTCATGACTTTTCGTGTTAAGCACATTTGACTCATTTTGTAAACTTTTGGAAATGGTGAATTTCATTGTTCCTGTATAAGTGAACGATTTGAATGTCTGTAGTCTACACCTACTATAGTATCATATATCGAAATAATTATGATGCCCATCACTTGCTCAAGCATGCCTTTATGATACTTTCCACTTAAAAAAAGCTTTTTTGCTAATAATAATAATGCTAAAAATATTCTTTGTAACACATATTTAATGGAATAAGAGAGGAATTTTTCCTGTATTTTTTCGGCATGTATATATTTTCATACGTAAGCCACACTTTTCTTCAGTGGAAAAATGGTTAATGGAAGATCTACCTTCTTGTTTTACCTGTAGAAATCGCAGCATCAGATGGAGAGGTGTTAGGAAGCCGATTATAAAGTCTTCACCTAGGGTTTAATGGTAGGAGGAGTGAATTTTGCAGTGCAGACTTCATTCTCCGGGAGGAAGATGGGTGATAAAAATGTCAAACTCTTCGTTGAATAGCACGAGGCTTTGAGCGAGAAGCGTCAAAGGATTTGGCGCCAGTATTACGGGAGCGACTTCCGTCTGACGTTAGGGATCGCGGGAATTATCAAGATTTATAAGCTCAGGCACAAAAAAGCTTCCCGCGATCAAAATCAAGGCGTTTCTCAACGAATCGCACCAATTTTACGCGCCAGATGTCGTTTTTTTTACGGAGAAAAGTCGGTCGAATCTCGAAAGCTAAAAGATTGGGTGCTACGTAACCTCGTAATTTTCTGAATACGACGAAGGGCGTATACAAAAGCGTTGTTGTACCTTACCGTGTCTATTCTATCGTAAGGTGACTAACCCAGTTGAGGAAAAATATTTCTTTTACACCTGTGTTATTGACAAATTTGAAGCACTTTGCACTATTTATGTGATATTTTTTTCTTCCGACCCAGTAAATGCCATTCATTTCTATTAAGGATAAAGAACATAGTTTACTTATTTTTAAAACATTTACTTTCCTTGTTATTCTTTATCTTTCTAAGGGCAGGAATTATTTCCTTTTTGAATTTTTTAAGCCGATGGGCAATTTCTAAGGGAATAAGATCTGAAAGATATTTCGTGGTACTGTTGATCAAATACTCCATATTACATAGACCCTCTCTATAAAATGTTCCAATCCCAAAATACAGTAATTCTTACTTTGTTTACCTTTTTGTTGACGAATTCAAACTGTAAGTTCCAAACAAGTAAGAGCTTAATTAGAAGCAAGAGTTTTAATTTCTCTCAAATTTTGAATTCTCTCTCATTCGCTTATTTTATTTAAGATTTAGGCTCTTAATAAATTTTCAGATAATTGCGTGAAAGAAGAATCTATGGTAATTGCTACCATTTTATTGATCGATAAATATATACATGATTCCAATACTCTGAACTTTCCGATCAAAAGTTGTTACAAATAAGGGCTGACAAGTTAATAGGCTCCGAACGAGAATTTCAAAGAACATACCGTAGTGCACTAGTATATTATCGAAAATCTCGATGTTCTGTGTTGAACTACTATATCTGAGAAAGATCTTAAAAATGTGATTCATCTCCTGTTTTAATTATTCACAACAATAGTTCTGGAATATTCCTACGGAAAATTGATATGCACACTCAGAAAATGATTAGTGGTCGGAGGAAAAGAGTGTGTATTATGTTCGATCAGAATTTCTTTTCAGATATTTCTTGATAATACAATGGAGAGGTTTGACTCGAGTTAACTGTATAGAGGGTTGCTGCAATTTTTAGCTTTTACAGCCGCTTTTTCATACGAATCCAGATTCTTAATGATAATACTATTCTAACAAATGAGTCTTTTGAGCTTATAATTGCCCTATTGAGAAGTGAAATCAGTCGTAAATCGCCCTTTCCATGACCTGCTTATCGTGCACACACGACCTTTCATTAGAACAATGGGTCACTTGACCTCTTTTCCTGATTCCAGCGAACATTTTTCCGGAGCTTTGTACAACAGTCAGTACTTCCTTCCACTTTCTTCCGGCGTTTCATGTCTTTTTTCCCCTCGGCTTATGCGCTTTGATCCCGTAAAAGATTTCAAAAATATCTTTGACTTCTTCCCCGAATGAAAGAATTTTTCTCGAGTGGAGAGTGAGATTCAATTCTGCTCAAATCTGGAGCATTCAAAGAGGAAAATCTTTTTTGTCGAGCCCTTCGCGAAGTTTTCAAATCTTTGTGAATTCGTGCAGCGCAAAGAAGTTTTAATTCGGAGTGATATATCAGTGTTGGTGACGCAAATTGTTTCGGAGATTTGTTTGGGGACTGCAGACCAGGTTTTCGCCTGTGATGCAGAATTGTCACGTATCTTGTTAAAAACTGAGATAAAGCAGGGAGACAAAAAGTGATAGGAATTTCTGAGCATTTTGTTAGCATTCCGTATTATCAAGGGAATTACTTTCAAGATTCAGGCGACAATGTATACAAGAAAAACTTATGGAAAAAAGCCTTTCAATTTCCTCAATTTAAAATAAGGATGCGGAATAATACTCAAGAATGTCTCTTTCTTAAGGCCCCTTCAACGTACGTTTTTCTGAATTGCAACCTCTTATATACTTATCTGGAGATATGTAAAATAATTACGTTAATTCAAGTAGATTATAATTTTCCTGACCACATAGTCGATTTCATTGAGTTAAATTTTAATATCAGTTCTAGAAATATGTGTTAAATTTAATTTCTGTGGACGAAACAGACGAACCGATTGTCAAATTGAAATGAGGACGGAAATTAAGTGAAAATTAAGAATCAAGAGGGAGAAACCAAAACAAGCGAAATTTGTGTATCCCATATGACTCAACTGAAATTTTGGTTCTAATGAAACGTTAATACTCATTTTTGAGCCATATTAACCGCTTCACAGGTCATATCCTTTCAATAAGGATATTTCCCCTCGTATTACTACTGCATTCCAACCTTCAAGGACACTTTTTTTAAGAGGTCAGAATAATAAAATGATTTACCGTCATTATTATTAGCGGTGAGCAATACCAAATTCTTACCGACACTACGAACTTCTGATTCCGATAATTTATCAATTTTCAGAAATGGAAGAATGAATTTTATACAAAACAGTCAAAGTATCATTTTTGGGATCGGAAAATTGGGTTAAAGATTCTTCGATTTCGTTGCTTATACCCAAAAAAGTTTCGATATTTCCGATTTATTTTCCGAACGCTAATTGTACTACTAATACTTTCGAGAAACGGGGACTAGCGCAAATACTTCGCAAACCTTTTTTTACCAGAGTAAAATTCTTCGACATCTTCCATCGTATGCGTATGATGTTTTACTTGTTCCCGTATCGAGAATTGTTAGGACAATTAAGCCATCACGGAGAATATTTCCAAGTTTGGTGATTTTGAGAATAGCAAGATATTTTTTACGGAAATATTTCCTCACAGTTTTTCTTCTTCTTTTCTTCTATCGTCTTTCCAACCTCTTTTTTTAGTAAGCGACGGAAAACATTTTCGTTTTTGGCTTTGGATTTACAGAAAGTCAGAATCAATAGTATTGCTAAAGGTGCTACGATAGCCGAGGTCATATCGCACGTATGGTCGATAAACAGGAATCGAACCAAGGACAGCTTTCACTGAAGGCGAACGCGCTTCCCACTTGGTTATCTGGTAGCCCCAAGGCAGTATAAATATTTTGAAAATTTTATCAAGCAAGAGAGTACATTCCCTTCTACTATACAGTGTTATCAGATGTCAGGCACATATTCTCTTTATTTCTTATGAAAAATGTTTATTTTATGACGTGTTTATTTTTAAGCAAAAATTTTAATTTTTAATGCAAAAGGTTGATTTTTATGCAACCATCTCTGTTTACATCATCTATGTAAAGTGTACCTGTATTGGCTATATCACTTTCAGATATGTTGTAAATTTTAACCTTAAAATTTAATACACTATCAGTTTGTTTCGCTGAATTTTCTCGGAGTTGTTTTGCGACGTATTTTTTCCTCAGTGCAAACCTAGGTTTTTAGGCCTACAAATTTGTCTTCCTCTTTGCACTCTTTTAAATCTATTACTTTCTTTTAAGTTTTATATGAAGAAGAGTTGGATTCAAGAAGAGACTTACTAGCATCAATATTGCCCGAAAAGTCGATTTATTTCTATTATTATGTTTTCCCATTTAGAAAGAATGGCGTTTTTATGTTTCTTAATTTTAAATTCATTTTCGCAGTTGCAAACCTCTTTTTTTTTTAGATATCTCTTAACAACATCTTCAAATTTACAGCGAAACGGAAAACCGGAATTCCTTTGTCTAAAACCTCTCATCTTGGATTAGATGGCTATCTCTCCGTATTTCACAGCAACTTTAGTTTCCCACCGTGCTTCTTTTAATGCTTTCCTAACGCTTTCGGGGAGGTAAAATATGGTAAAAAGCAGGGACAGGTAGGAGATGAAAATGTAGAGAATGAGCGGGGGAAGGAATAAATAAAAAACGACACGAAGGCAAGATATTCCATTATTTTGAGGGGCGTTTTAAAGGGAGAATGGGAAGGGACGGGAACGGGTGGGAGTTGAAGCCGCTGCCACTTCCAAGTTAGCGGGAAACTTAGCAGAGAGGAAAGGCTGGAAGGTTTGGTAGCTCTAAAGCAGAGGTTTTGAATTATGGGAAGGAAAGCGGGGAAATAAAAGAAGCCGGAAGTTGGGAGGAAATAAAGTGTTCAAAGGAATGTTTGATTGTTGAAAACTTGTGTTCTCCGGAGGGCGACGGCATTTGCTGAAAGTTGAAAGGGAGAAGTGGCGGTGTTTTGAAGCGCGGCGGAGGATTAATTGGTTACCAAGTCTATCGCAACTTATGCGTTTACAAAAGACCTTTCCGAGCGATCTTCGCTCTCGGCGAAAGCATGTCGGGGTTTTTGGATGATCTTCGAAAATACGACGCTCGATAGAAACACATGCATTACGGAGACGTTCATAGTATTGATAAGTTCTCTGAGAGAGGAATTCTTGTTCTGTGGGACCTCTCTAACCGTCAAACAATAATCAACGAATATTAGTATGTATACCCCATAGACCGGACACATTAGTGTTCGAATCTATCGATGGTGAATGTTACGTATGACTAGCGTTACCTTGTTTTTTATTCAGGGAGGGTATGATTTAAATTAATTTTAAATATATATTTTAGTTACAAATGATTTAAATTTACTGGAAAGTAAGAGAAATTACCCGATTAAATACGGATATTACATAACTTTTGATAAAGTACGTTTAAGGATTCAAAAATTTACCTTAATATTTATTATTCCCAATGGAAATAAAAGTCGTTGAATTAGTTTTCGTTTGACATCTCCTAAGTTATGAGTTGAAAATAATAATAGAAACTAAATTTTGAGCTTCAGTTCTATCGAATGGTATTTATGAAAGTACTATCATAGGGATTATAAATATAACCTGATTGTTAATCGCCTCTCATTCTTTTGATATTTTCTGAATAATAAAGATATCGACATACAGTATTAAAGGATTTTTACATTTACTGTTTAAGTTTTCAAGGTCTCCCTCTTATTTTTCTTAGTTTCAAATT
Source organism: Pachydiplax longipennis (assembly GCA_036926295.1). NCBI lineage: Eukaryota > Metazoa > Arthropoda > Insecta > Odonata > Libellulidae > Pachydiplax > Pachydiplax longipennis. The sequence goes on along the minus strand of JAVFKF010000081.1, from coordinate 484,187 downwards.
AAATGAAGACTCAATCTGACAGGATTAATGATATAACTTAAGTATCTAACAGATATATGTAAAAAGAGACTCCCAATCTCGCGCCAATACAAGTGTCATAATAACTATCGGATAGAATAATTCTTTACTGTAGCTTATTTTCATCTACCTCTTACATACTGGTATTTTTATGGCTTAATCAATTCAGATTTAATTACATAGTCCGCGAGCCGCCAGTAAGGTACATCAAGAGGTGTATTAACACCAGTATCTTTACCTAATATGTCGTTTTAACATCTCTAATGATACTTCTCAATAAGTTACTCCTCTTTAATATTATGCAAAAGGCACAGACTTAAAAGTAATTGAGAAAGAAACAAAATTTAGTAGTTAATTTCCATAAAACAATTTTAACTCTCACCCTATAGAGTAGAAACCGGTCGGAGTAAAATTTTTGTGTAAACTATTAAGTATTTTTATTGCATTCTCTCTGGAGTTCCAACAATTAAAGTTGAATCACATAAATATATTTAAATTTTTTATCGATTTTTGAGGATACTCAGTACGAGGAAATCATCGGGAATTTCGAGTTTATTAAATTATAATTTTCATTTTCCTGGACCTTAAGCATATTCATTCACTTGCTACGGCCGTATATATAGAAAACATTTTCATGTCCTGTTTTGAATAGACCGTGAACGTAAAAGAACTAAATATTTCGTATCAATTTAAGCCACTACTCTCGAAAGGTATTAATTTGGCTTGTGGAAACACGTCCGCGAAAACATGCATTCTTCGTCCACCATTCGAATCCAAGATAATTGAAAATAAAAATGTCGTGAGGTGTCGTGGATGTAGACCATCTAAGCTTCGGTGAAATGTTTGGATTCCATGGGTGTCCGTGTGAGGAAGCTCCCGAGTTGAAAGGTTGGGAGGGTTTGCGTGGGCGGGAAGGTGCCGTGTCTTGCAATCTGTGCCCACCGCGTCTTGATGTCCCCTTTGTGTCCCCCTTCCGCGTCGCAGAGCCCTCTGTGTCCCCGAGGGAAAGCCACTCGCCCTTTGTACTCTTTCAATCTCGTGTGATTGCGTAGATTCTTATCTCTTAATACCTTCGGCTTTCTTCCGCAGTGAGGCGCCCCAGGCGAGCCCCAAACTTTCTTTTCCCTCCTCCTCTCAACTTTGGTGGCTTCCTTCGAAGTCTTATCTTCCTTAATTTTGTAGCAAAAAATTGCCGTTACTTCTCGTTGATATCGGAGTTCCTTTCGGATACTGCGCGGGAACTTTACTTCGGAAACCACTTTAAATTCCGCGTTCCAGAATGACGCGGATACATTTCGTAAATTGCTCCAAAAACCAAAGCAGCAAAATATTCGAGGAAAGATTTGGATGTGTAGTTTTAATTTAAGTGTATGTCAATCATATGATTATTCAATCAGGACATCGTTTATAATTAGAAAATTGAGCTATGGGACAGAATCTGGACTGTTCCATTTTGTCGGATTAAGTAATTGCAACGAGCAAAGTGGCATTGTATTTCCAACAGTTGATTCACACATCAGGGAATAGCAAACTGTCGAAATAAATCTTTGGCGAAAATACTTCGTTCTATCTCAGCGATTTATGTAAGGGTAATACATGGGTGGGCTGAAAAGTTTCCGACATTTCGCCATTTCTCGACATGTGTTCTGAAAATTTCTGCAAATTTTCTGAAGCTTTCTGAAAAATCTGGGATCGGAAACTTTTCAGACCACCCTCGTATAATACGTCAAGAGATGAAGCATAAAAAACAATCACCTTTTCTTTGAGGTAAGACGTATAGCAGAATCCACAATTTTCTGCTTTGCTTACATAACTCGCTGTCTTCTAATCCAGGTTTATTTCCATATATTTAATATTATTCTGAAAACCACGTTTTTTTATCTCCTCAATCTCATCCACCACAGTCAGCTAGTTTTAGATGCTTTTTCTACTTTCTCTTTTTCAAACTCCTATTTGTCATTCTGCTTTCCTTTATCCTAAGCATATATCTATACTAGGGTTCTAATGTATTACTCAAAAGCTGGGATTTTGTGAAATTTATTTAACAGAAACCTGAGAATGGAAAACGAGGCATGTTAAAAATTAAGAAAACCAGATATAACTCTCATGTACAGAGGTCCATGGAGCTAAAGCTCTAGGTGCACACCACTATGTTGTATGCGAGATTTTCTTCGTGCGCTTCCAATGATATCTCTCTTAGTTCCTTTCACTCATGATTATTATGGTTACATATTTCTAATGCTGCAGTTTAAAGCCTTCATTTCAACAGCAGCATCATTTTTCGCCTTCATGTAATTGATTACGTCTGAACGGCGTATATGAAATGCAGAATTCACAGTTACATGAAGTAGATTTCCCATTTTCTCCTGCGCTTAGGTGACGAGAAATTTTCTTCTAATATTATCATATAAACTACTCTTTTGCTCTAAGACTATAAAACGATAAGTATCACAGTACTGATTAAGTAAAATAGTGTTGCAATGGAATGACGGGAAAAAATATGGCCATTATTTCCACTAATTATTTTTAATTGATGTTATTTTAATATTAGTGATTATTATTATAAAAATTGTAAGGGAAATTGTTTCCAATAATGGGATAAAATCCATTAATTAATTTCTTTTCGAAGGATGACTAAGAAAGAGGGACTAGAAATCAACTCGGGATATTTTATAATAAAGCGACTGTCCCACGTAAAACGGGACGCATATGACCCTAAGTCTATACAATCATTCTGTAATTTATCATCCGTCCATTACCTAGCTATTACCGACTCGCATCCAAATTTTTCATAAGCAATTTTTAAATATTACTTTCTAGTAATATTATTCAGCTTATGCTGAATGAAGTTGGAATGGTTGTTGTCGGTCGAAGTACCTTCTGCGGCCGATTAAATAATGATGTTAAAATGAGAGAGAGAGAAATCCTAGGACTAGTAGTTTTAAGAACTCATTCTTTATGACGGAGAGCTAAAGTAGCTCGAACGCTCACACCACGTGCCACACGATGAAAAAAAGCTTGCAGGATATTGATGTGTATATAGATGATAAGGTGGATCACGCTAGGAGCATCTTAAAGAAAACAGTTTGGAGTCAGCAATGATCAAGTGATGTAGAGGGTCGTAGTATGATGTTATAGATAACATTACAACATGCTGAGCGGAAATGAGAATACGTCAGCAATCGTTGCCCAACATTCTCCTTGTAATTCTTTTCTGATTTAGCGAAAGCTTATTAAACGATCTGATGATACGTCGAAAAATTTTTGCCCTCATACTATCACGTTTCCAGATATCGACTCGATCTGGATATCTACCAGAAATTGATACGCTTCCTTTTTTCGTACGTGTGCGTTTTGTTTCTCGACGACTGCAGTGAATCTTCTGGAGGACAATGGGTTGCCATCCAAAATAAAGCGGTGAAATATTTGAAGGGCTTACTCGTTTGCAACTGTAGCGAAAATATGTCATATTTTAGCCTCGCGTTCCGTAGAGAAAGTCCGTGGGAAAACATTATTCATCCGGAATCCGCCGACGAGCCCAGCTCTATTCTCACCTATGAGCTTTTCCATTTTATAAAAATATCTCCGTGGCTATTCGCACCGAAATTTGCAAGAGTTTAAACGCCCCCGTATATCATCTAGATCTTCTTTCAAATTATCTGAATGATAAGTGTTCTAGTCAGCGATCGCTATGCCGGAATGCGATAGAAATTGGAATTTCGCGTTCACTTTTCTTCGGCTTTTTTAGAGGCCTCTTTCCTTACGAATGGATTGCCCTTCATTTTATGAAAAGTATGCTTTTCTATTGTTTATTGAAAACTTGTGGAGAATAATGAGAGACGGTTGTATTTGGTAATAAGTTCAACTCCTTTCTTCATTGTAACCGGTGGATTTCTATAAAACCTCACCTCTTACTGTGAATTTTAATAAGGTGGTTGGAAGTTTGCGATAGTTCTGTAACTTAATGGGTTTATCTTTAAATTTACGAAATTCGATTATAATTTGAAATCATATAGGCTTATCTATTATCGTAAAGAGTGCTAGAAAAGTAAATGGTTTGTTTCCAAGGTAGGGAACAACGAATTAAATGAAAGAAGGGAATATTAATTCTAAGAAATTCATTCAAAAATCTTTCTATTTTTTATGCCTCCTAAATTTACAATCATATTTCTAATTATATTAAATTATAAATAATGAGATTGATGAATGCGATTGTTAAAACCTAGTTCATGCATTTTCCCAAATGAATACTCTAGGAATTTTTGACCCATTGACTGTGGCAGTAAGATCATTTAGTCTGATTGAAAAAGCAGTTTTTTGTGATTCTATAATATTTTGATATGATAAATAATTAACAGAAACAAAATTAAATCCATTTCCGAGTTGGCAATGTTTTCGCTCATGTCAAGCATTCACGATCAATAAGGATGAAGATTTTTATCAGTGTAGGGATAGGTCAGGTAAAGGACTTTGGAGATGATTGGATTTTTAGCAAAAATTAGATGTAAAAGGAAGTTGTTTAATATCGAGTCTCACGTGATTCATAATATTTTTAAAATTTTACCAAGTCATCTTTTTAAGCATCTCGAGAGTATTTAGTTTTTAATACTAACATGATATTTAAAAGCTTCATGGTACGAATAAGTTATGAATTTTATCGTTACAGACCGCATATTCAATTAAATTTCGTCATTTTTGACTGGGAAGTTTACTTGTCGGAAGGAATTGCTTTTTATTTCCATCATTGTATTATTTCACGAATAACTTATATATCCTAAAATCTTTCTATGTGTTTTTTTAAAATTTTTGTATTCTCTCGCATTCAAATATAAGTCTTGAAATTTGAAACGAATTTATATGACCAGTCTCTAATCTTTTGTATGCATGGGACGGAATATTTGACTCATTTAATCATCGGATGCAAAAATGAGGGAAAAGAAATGGGGTTGCACGATTGAGTAGTAATGATAGTAGACTCATGATCGAAGTTTGAACTTAATGTATTTACAGATATACATCCTAATTTCCACCCGTTTCTTATTTTGCGGTTTTCTAAATAACATCTATCATCAAATGTTTAGGTTCAATCTGGGATTAAAGTGAAAAATAACAATTGAAGGAAAGTACGGAGTAAATTGATTGTAAATTTAGGGTATTCCACGAGGTACGGTGAAACATAGTGGTGCCTCAATGATTTCGTATTTCGAATTCGCTTGATTAAAAAAGAGGAATTGTTCAGATTGTGCGACCTCTTTTCCAATGCATGGAAGAAACGTAATTACTGCATGTTGCTTGCGGAAAGTGTTTTAAACGGGAGATGGTAATTAGGTGGGATTAGGACAAGGAATGAGTGGAAGGGCTAAAGGAAAGACAGAGAGATGGAGAGGCAGGGATAGAGTGATAGGGAAGTTTTGGGCTAGCCAAAATAGGGGTTTTATGGAAGAGCGATGTGGGGTCAGAGGAGAAAGGTTATCGGTGCCCTCTGCTATGGAATTCCGGTTATCACCTCGTTTCACTTGACCCCGTTTGTTTCCAACGGCAGTTGTGGTGATATTTAGCGCTAACCCTGAATCCGAGAGGGAATTTCTTTCCCACTCTAGTTAATGTGTGGAGAATTGGCTCTGATTGTTTTTTTTATAAATCATTTGATTCGGATACATCGATGATTATGATAATAAGTAAGCGACTTGAAATTGAATAGAAAATATTTGATTGAAGTCGGAAAAGCGGGATGGAGACTGTATCCAATCCCATGTTTTATGTATTTGTTTATTTTTGGAACATTTCATTATGATTATGTTTACCTGCTAGTTAAACGAAAACTATCCAAAGGACTGTTTTTTACTAGGAATGTTTTTTTTCCAAATGAGCAATCAGAAGAGGAATAGGGTTTCATGAATGTGAAGCGATTTTCAGGACTTTAATGTGATGAAAATTGACGTTGAAAATTATAGTTACATCGTATACCTCAATCGAAAATTGCCAATATCAGTCTTCTTGTGATTTTTAATCTAAATTAATTATTCAGTAACAATGCACCTACCATTTTGGCGTCGAGCTGCTCTTCAGGATGTAAAGCAATCTCTTCCTTACACCGAAGACACTTTCACAACTATACAAGCTAGGAACACTGATTCTTTGAAAGTAGCAATTAGTAAAATGAGGAAGACTAAAAATAGGTAACTATACCTGTAGGAAAGTACGCAAGTTTTAACTTTCAATCGCGTTGGTCACAAACGTGTTGACCGCGTAAGTAAAGGATCATTTATTACCCTCGGTACGAGACTTGATAGTCCTCGGAAACTCATTCTTTCCCTTTTCCTAAGACCAGATGAACTGCATTCCGTCTTATTCGAGCTCTTTTTCAGCATGCGGAAGAGATTTTTGTGAGGGAATGTCCTGTAAGGTTTCTCGCCGTTCTTGACGGAAATATGAAACAAATGGATAGTTTTTCATTTTGGAAGTGACAATGAAACGGTCAGGATGGGGTCCGGGTCGCCTGTAGCGCGTGCCGGTATTGCCCTAGAGGTACCGCCAACTTGTTAAAAGCACGACCCGTCTCTTTGCTCCTCTAAGGTACGCAAGCCACCTTACATCAGCAAGGTCACCAGATTTTCCGGGGAAGTAAACGGAACGAAAGAAAATTCCATCTGTTCATACACTAATGAGATAGTCTTAAGCGGTATTTTGCAATATGTTTCGTGATATTGGGACGTTACAATATGGGAACCGGGAGAAAAATGCGTATTAAGAATGAGAGCGGGAACTTTTAAATCGGTTTTAACTGTACTTTGGTGTACATACTTACACTCTTACTATTAGAGTTTGCTACACATAAAATTTAAAATTAGTCTATGATCAACCCAAATAGTTAACCTCCAACGCATGATCCGAGATAGTTCCTACGGAGCGAATTTCACAAAGGATTCTTAAATTAAAGGCATCAACTAAAAATGTAACTATGCAATGATTTGTAATTTACAAAAATTTCCAATCGCGCGCAATGGCCGCATGGTATAATTTTTACCATCATATAATCTTCTATAGGATAACTTAAACATTTATTTCCAAGCAGCCTTTAAGATAAGACCATGAGAAGGTTATAAAGATTGCCATAGATGTTTTTTCGAAATAGGTTGAATGAAGTCGCAGAAATAAGCATAGGAGTAAAATTAATCAATTAACGGAGACGTCGCGTCGTAATACTCATTTACTTGGTTGCTAGAAGCATATGTATCGAATATACCAATATAAATTTTGAACTTAAGGCCTTGCTGGACAAAAAATTAGCATTACTTATTGTACTTTATCCTTCTCTATATTTTTAAACCATCATATTTCTAGAAAATACGAGGATACTATCACGTTGATTCCTTTCTCCGAGCCTTCTTTAGAACCTTAGGCCATCCTCTCCCTCATTTAACAATAAATACATTTTAATTAAATGAGATCATGGATTACATCTATCTCGATGGGATGCCATTATTATTAGATTCAGTGTTTCTACAGCAGCACAGGTCAAAATGCAAATGAACAGTGATGAAGTGGCGTTTAAAATTAAAGGAATACAAAAATCCCCATTTTCATTAGGATAGTTGCAATTAATATTCTTTACGGTATGAAATCTTTGATTTTGTAATGGTGCGGTAGAATCCGCAGCTTCGCAAATCTGCCGAGTTCGAATGTTGTTTCGAATTATAGAGATTAATGGCCGCTTTAAATGAAGACTTACGTGCGTTTCCCTTCACGCCGTCAGGTGGTGCTGTAAATCATTTTCCCCGTGGATGTCGAAGGCACATAATCCTGAGAGCAAGCACAGAAGAGCACTGTAACAACTTTTACCGTCGTGACAGGAATCCGATACTTGTATGTGACCGCAATCGTAATCTCTGGCGTAATTATTCGTAAATATGATGCTCGAGCAAACTTTCTGTAATTGAACCAGAGTTCTGCAAGGATACTGGAAGGGCAGAAGATGACACGTATGATTATTGTGTACTTTGCAGATGCGTTAACTATTGTCTTTACTAAATGCATTTCTAGACATGGCTTCAATTTTATAAAGCAAATAAAGTGAAACCCGTTTAAAACCCGCGCGCTTAAGATGCCACCCTTCTTAATACGCGGTTTCCTTCGATCCCGGTACCTTTCACACTGAAAAAATGGTAAAAATACAGCTAAAGACGCTCTACTTTACTCTTATATTTTTTCTTCCCCAGGTACTCTGTAAATCTTTGCAGCCTATATTTCTCCTCGGTTAATCGACTGATAATTGTTTATATTACCCTTCCCTTATTTTCTATTAGGTAAAGTTGCCTCTCTTGAATTGGAAAAATTCCAAAATTAAGTAACAAAGAAAGTCACTCTTCGTTAAAAAAGCATACCGTTCTTAAAAATGATGACAAGAAGACCGCCGGTATTATTCAAGAGTAGTTCGTATACTCCCTATATCTACAGCCGGGTCAAGTATAACAAACTAAGGAAGGTTCATTTCTGTTTTTAAGGCATAAAGCACTTATTCAGAAATGAAAGAGCCTTCTCTTTCATTTTCCAACGTAATGTAAATTAAATTTTAAATATCCTGGATACAACGATATCCTTCTTATATCACGATTTTAACTCGTTAACTTGAAAAGCATTTTAACACATTAACACAGTTAACACATTAAAGTTTGACATGATTACAGTTTTGCTGTATATTTAGTTCATATTTCTACATCTAGCGTCAAAGATTAACACTTTCACGTAAGGTGAGATTAACCAAAAGTATATAACTGAGTACAACATAGTATAAGTTTGAAGTCTAGATTTCTCCATTCATGTATTGTAGCTCCTAATAACCTTTATGAATGCGTAGAATTAATTTTCAAGCAGTTCCGATCGAGCGGAGAAATGCTCTTTCCTACAATATCGTGAAGAAGCTACGAAAAGGATTTGATGCTTGAGAAACTTTCTCATCTCGATGCTAGAGGTGCTCAATGATAAATCTAGCCTCTGATGAAGTTTGCAGCGGGGTTTTAAGAATTAGCTCCATCACTGCGAACAAATCTTGCTTAAGGAGAAATGGGAGTGAAAGGGTATGGGAAAGGAAAAGTGAGGGTGATCGGAGAGGGAAGAAGACTAGTGAGAAAGGATTAGGTATGGATAAAAGGCTGAAAGGAGGATGGATCGGATAGTGAGGAGAAGGTGGAAGGAAGCATGCGGATGAATAAATTCAATCGTGCTTCAAGTTAAGCTGAACGGGATGTTAAAAATTTCGTGTAAGAATCGTGCTATGCAGCCACAGCTGTAATTTCTAAGACTCAGTTTTGCATTTATCAGGCCCACGGCTCAAATTAACGGAAATTTGCTGGTATGATTGACGAATCAAATTCTGAATCACAATCCCTGCTGTGGGTTAAATGTGAAAGATAACCATATCTCAGACAGATTCAGCGTATTTACGGATTAGGGTCCGGAATGCTTCATTTAATGAATAATTCCCAAGAAAAAATAGAATTAAAAAAATTTTAAGGGGCCAGAAATCAAACCCGAGTCTCCCAATTCACGATCGGGTGCTCTCGATGCCGACAAAGTCTCCCGAATAATTTGAGAGAACGTTCTGGCGGGGTAGCTCAATGGATAGAGCACCCGACCGTCAATTGGGTTTCCCGGCCCCATCGGACGTTTTTCAAGTCCATTTTTCCTTGGGTGCACGCCATCTCGTGCAAACACCCTCACCCATTCCTTACTACTTAATAATTATTCAGAGTATTGGTCACAGCTAGTCACTTACGACCTTTTAAAAAATCTCGTGGTTGGGATGAGTTTTTTGGGGATGATTCTTTTTGTAAAATGACTTATTCAACCCATACTTCCTTAATAAAGAGTCCGAAATGCTTTAATTCGCTACGTCATTCTTAGGAAAATCGTTTCGTCCCCTTCGAGAGGTTCAAATTTTCTGTAGGATAACAGGGGTAATAGGAGATGATTAGGGGTTATGTTACCCTCCAGAAATCCCATATTTAGGTTTTTTGTGGAATATTTTTGTGGAAATTTTGTGGAAGATAGGAAGGGTTTACTTACATAAGCGCTAAACCAATTAAAGAATGCGCCTGTATACAACTCTGTAACAATGTGGTACAATTGTTTATATTTAGTGTCGTACAAGGAACCTGCCATTTTTACGGTTAAGACATTTTTTCTCTTCCATTTTTTTAAGGAATTTCGTAGGAGTTAACTTTGAGTACAATTTTTACTAAATTTTGTTTTGATATGAAAACCATCTGTAGCAAATCCTTATACTCTATGTACCAAATTTTCAGGAATTTATCACAGAATTTGTTTCTGTCGGCAACTTATTCCAAAAATAAAATATGAAATGTAGAATTTTAAATGTTCATCCTTATCTTGAGCCATTTACCCTGCCCACTGTATCTTAAAAATTAGCACAATGTCAGATTAGCAAAGTTGCTAAATTCTAGACACCAATATTAAGTACCATGTAACACTGCGTACCTGGTATCTACCTTCGTTCGTGGAAATTTAATTCTGAAATACTTTAGTATGATCATTCTTTTGCAGGAATCAGCCAGTTTCTTTATAAAAATACACACTGTTATTTTTAAATACAACTAGGTTCAAGTTTTCGATGATTGCTATTAGTACTACTTTCAGTATTATTATTACTATTCATATCGGTATTACGAAAAGATAAGTCGATTTACTTCCATCTAATTTACCAACACTTGTATAATCCTTTTAATTAATAATCACTTATCCTGCATCGATAGGCAGTTAAGGAGGTACCTTTAATTATCATTATTTTAAAAGTGAAATGAAAGAACATGACTTAAGATCAATGTTCTGCTCAACAATAACCACCGCTTAAGCGTATAAATTAATGGGCGATGGCCATGAAAGTTTCATATAAGGAATATTATTATATTATGTCGAAGTCGATGTTTCCAGTTGTCTTCACATGTTGCATCATGGCATCATTTAGCCATTATTTAAATATCAAAGCATTAATTTTAGTGGAGAAATCAATTGGTTTTTCTGAATGAATGTTCACTATCCTTTCGACTCGAGAGATCACTGTTCTAGGTTTGATTGTTGTTATTTTGTTGTGAGCTACTTTCTTAACTTTTGATAGTAAAATAATGTGTAGGGTTACTGAAGTTTTCTCTTATAAATAGAGAACCTCAGTAGTTTCAATCATGAACCTGAGGATGCTAGTTCTTTTTTTTCATTCGCAATCGATAGCTCGTTGCTACGCCCAAACAATCGACACGGTTTTTATCGAACTCTGGCAAGCTTAAGTGATAACGCGGCCATTTCTTGAGCGATGTTTTACTTCGCTCGAAGAAACCAGAGGCCGAGATCGCAACTCGATCGGATCTTCCGTTGTCCGAGTAAAAAGTCCCTTTAAGGGAAGGGCGGCAGCTCCTCTCTTCCCAGATATTCATTTTCTTCGACTTACCGCCCTTGTCCTCGGCCCTTTGCGAAAGAAATGTGTTGATGGAGCCGAGATAGGGAAGGAGTGGCCTCATCTATTATCTGGACCCATCGGGAAAGGGATGCTGAATATTAACGAGACCGAACAAGGGGCCCTAGAAAGGGATAGGGCGTTGGAAACCCGTTATCCTCCCCCGACCCTTATCCCTAAGTCCTCCCCTTATTCCAACAAACACTTACAAGGCCGGCCGCCCCTTCGCCGTAGGCTCACCTAAAAGGCGGGCGATGTGATAAATATAAAACTTCTAGAGCAAAAGCGCCTTTTGTCAGCGCCTTCAAAGGGAAATGATGAATTAATTTCGTCAATAATTTTTAGCTCGCTCCGCGAAACAAATCCGAGAGGAAATGTACAGTCGAAAGTCTACAAACTCGGGTCGAACATTCTAATGGTAAATTCAAAAGTTGGGAAAAGATTAATCATGTTCTAACGTTTTGTCAGCGGTGAGGAATATTGAGGCCTTATGAATTCGCTGGAGAAGTTTTGTGTTTGAGCTCCACGTATTTTATATCCTTGTTCAAAAACGTGGGAGATAAAGTGTTTCAAGAAACTCAGGCACAATGTGTTTTTGGATCATTGTTTACATTTTTAGTAGAAGGATCGCACCGCTTTTATTCAATTGTAATTATATTCTATCTGAAGGGAAATTCATGAATCGCGAGGTCTTGGTATGATATTTGGAAATGAATGAGATATGTTCTGGAGAAAGATGATTTCTTGTATTCTAATGTATCGTAACTTAAAAACTCGTGTAAATACAATATACAAACTGAAGTTATGATTTTATTATAAGTTTCTTTGTATGGAATTTGCTGACGTGGACCTCTCTGTTTTCAAATGTTCAATGAATTTACTCCCGATACATCCAAGGGTTTACTCCTTAGCAAAGAACATACTTCCGATGAATTTGCTGATATCTAATTCATTCTCTGTCTTTTATATATGGTATCATTTGAGATTAATCTTATTGGTAACTGCACGAAATCATTTACTCGATGTTTTCTTAACCTACTACCATTGTGTCAAAACGCACTTTTATTAAATTTTATCTTGAACTTGACATTGTATGTAAATATTTATTTTTTTAAAAATTTAATAGTAATTCTTCGAAAATATTAAGATTTATCGTTCTGTTTAAGACGATATATTTTACTGTTTGAGTACTGTTATTCACTTATGTTAATAAGGGTTAATATTGGAAATTTTATGAAATCGTCAGGTGAGATATATCACTGGACCCCAAGAAATGGGTTAAGCGGATGGATGAGTAGATGATGTGTAGATCATAATAACATTTACAACAAAAATATATTTTCTACTATGATGAACCAAAAATAATACCCTGAAACTAGTTTAAATCGATCACAAAAATAGAAAAGTACATTTATTTCTAAATGTATTTTTCCATTTTATTTCGCTGTAAATATCATTAAAGAGAATGATCGACATAAATTGAGAAATCACATTTCATTCCAACGGGTGGTTTGTGAACGTTGTGGCTCAAAAATTCTCATGTAATTCTTGTTCTCAAATCTTGAGTCTATAATGGTTTTAACGATTTAATCAGATCATAAATGCTCTTAAGATTCTGAGCAGTGATTGCAAAAACACTTTTCCTGGTCGTAATTCATTCTCGCAGTACATCTGATATGGGTATAATTAAGAGATTACGGCAATGAAAGACTGAATATATCTGAGAATCCATCCATCATCTTTATCTAAACTATCGCCGCTAATTAGCTCTCTGCGGGAGAAAGATAGATCAAGTTATTAATTATAATTGCGGTGGACCCGAATAAAATTAAAGATTTTTCATGCCCAGTCATAATGGGTAATTAACCTTTAAAATTAAAGCGGGGAGATGTATCAACGCTTCCATCGTGATTTTAATAGGTTGGCGTTGAAGCACTCTCGCAGATTTACTAAAAGGCAAAAGTGAGGATTAATTATCATTGGAATTAGCCGCGATAAAATTGTAAATGACTTTATATTTTGCTGAAATAGCAGAATTCGGTCAATGTTGATATTATTCGCGTATCCATTAGTGTTAAATGGAATTCAAAATAGGGCCATTCCATCATATCGAAGTTCAAGATCGTAATCAATAAGCATAAAAATAGTTTTAGATATAGTGATGCAGATAATAATGATAAACTGGGTATCGGAACGGCGTACATACATATTATAGGAAATAGATCGTGAAGATAATTCGATTGAAGTTTTGGATATATGTAGGATCTCTGGATGTGAATATGCGGTGAATTATAGGTGGAAATTGGGTCATGATTACTGAACACGAGTTTTCGAACAAACTTGTTCGAGGGCTATTAGGGTATTAATTTTTTATACATAGAATTTGGTCGATTGAGGATATTTGTGAAATTTGTACCATAAATACTCATTTAATGATGTGAATAAATTCAGAGTGGACCAATTATAAATATTACCAGATGATTGATTAGATTAGACCTTTTTAAACCGAGAAACTATTAGATGAGGTTGATGGGTGAACCTATCTTATTTATTGCCGTAAATAATCAGCAGAAAAACATGAGAATATTAGCTTTAGAATATAATATGTTGCCTTTTCAGGTATCAGGAAAGTTTTATTACACTGTATATCGAAGCTCGTTGTGGGATAAGATATAATTATTATTCGACGCTGAATAAAATTATCGGGCATCAGACTGTTTTCCAACTATGAAATATGAAGGGCAATATGTTAGATTAACGAAGAAAAGGATCTAAAGAGGAAAATTTCCTGTTTCTGGCAGAAGTGATTCATTGATAGGAGGCTGCGTCAGGAGCAAACTGAGGATGTGTATGCTTGGGATGAATACCGTTCGAGAACGGAGGAAAGATGAGAAATTAGAAGGCTCGATATCGTTACTCAGCTAGACGAGGGAAAGATTTTCCGAAAAAGTAACGAATCTTACGAAACAGAGGGGAAACAGGTGTCTACATATGTATATAATTTTGTTGAATTCGACTGGGTTCTTTTAAACATTCAGTCATAGTCGGGTTGTTTTATTTAATTCAACTTCGGTATGTCGCTCGTGAATAAGTTGCTTTGAGATTAATAATGTGCTAACCGAGGAACAACTGTATGAGATATCCACATGATGGAGAAGTAATGAAATCTTAGTACAATTCCACTAAGTACAAAGGTTTCATTACTTCTCCATCATATGCGTCGAATTCCACAAAATTACCCTTGAACTCATCAATTTCATTGCATGAGATACCCTTCGATAGAAATACGACTGGCTAATTTATTTACTAATAACATGATTGGTTACTTGAGTTACTGTTTCGTTGATTTCGGTCGGCGGCATAAACGCGCAATATGCCATAAGATGTTGAAAAATTCTCTGAATATTTTACCTCAATAGTGCGAGTATCTTGATTATCTCTATCAAAGAAAACGTATTGGTTGACTCACGAGTACATTCTTGTTTTTTTCAAGTAAAATGATCCTCCTCTATTTTATGAAATTCAAAATCAAGAAGTGTACTATGTTTATGCAAGTATTTTAATCTTCAGATGTATTCTATAGTGTTGTACTTTAGATATTTTCCTATCCCCCTCTTTATAGATTTGTGCTTTTTCATTCGTTCTTTATTTCCAATTGGTTCATATTAATTTATTTTATATTGTTATACAAGAAGTGAAAAATTGCGACTTGGCCGGGACTCGAACCCGGGTCTCCCACTTGCCGGGCAGGTATTCTATCCATTAAACTACCGAGCCGCGCAGATTCACTTCTGTAAACGGGAGCTTATATGGGCAAGGTAATGGTGCTCCACTTAGTGGCACCAACCACCACCAGAGGTCCTCGTCGAGGCAGCCACCCAACAAAGCGATATTAGAGAAACCCTCTCGCGGAATTAACAAAACGATGGAAATGTAATTTTTACTTAGCACATGAAGTTGTGCGACTAACCCAAGGTTATACAATATCGCTTTGTTGGGTGGCTGCCTCGACGAGGACCTCTGGTGGTGGTTGGTGCCACTAAGTGGAGCACCATTACCTTGCCCATATAAGCTCCCGTTTACAGAAGTGAATCTGCGCGGCTCGGTAGTTTAATGGATAGAATACCTGCCCGGCAAGTGGGAGACCCGGGTTCGAGTCCCGGCCAAGTCGCAATTTTTCACTTCTTGTATAACCTTGGGTTAGTCGCACAACTTCATGTGCTAAGTAAAAATTACATTTCCATCGTTGTATTTTATATTGTGTTGGTCGATATTTTTTTCCCATTTCCTTTCAACTCCACTTTCTCTGGGCGTCTTCAATCTGGGGTTTTTCTGCGTCAACCTATGTTTACGACGATTTTTTCCTCACTCTGTTTTATTTTTTCATTAGGTTTGTAAATATTATGGATGTGTGATGTATTGATGAGAAAGACACTCTTACACTGGTCTAAACTCGTTAGATGAAAATTCTATTTATCTACTAATGAATATTATTGTTGGCTCTCCTGAAAGTAACGAGGTATCGTAAAAGCCCAATTGAAATTAAAAATAAAAATCTATAGACTTTATATGTACTGAAAAAAATAACAAATAAGTTCAAGTTGCAGGAAATGCTGTGTACCTTATGGTCTTTGTCAATGTAGTTAAACAGAATCATTGGTTTGAATCGCTCCTTTCTATGAATTTTCCCAAGGGTAAAGCCGAACGGAATGTTTGTGGAAATAGGAATTAAGGATACTGTTGAAATCTACATATCCTCACGTTATAAGAACTAAAATCTCTTTCATCTTGTACGCGGAAGTATCATATCCCTAATGTTCCCATTAATAAACAGTCTTGGATATAATTGTAAAGGTAAGGGATGTGATTTGGTGAGTCTTCGATAGCCCCTCTGTAGTCAGAGTCGGGATTTAAGCGAATGCAGATGAATGGAGGCAAACAGTATCTTGAGGATCGATCTTGTGGGGGGGAATTGGGGAAAGTGGATGCTAAGATGGGGTCAAAGGGCATCAGGGAAAAGAGTCATAAAGAGGTCAGAAGGGTGAGGTTACCTCGCACCCAAACTGATAGCCACCAACAAAGAGGGAAGTAGCGAATGAAGGATTTGCGAGAGAAAATAAAGGGAGATAAGAGAAAGGTATGGGGTGGATGTTCAGTCTAAGGGTTGGTGTTACTTCAACAGAGAGGTGGGTTCTATCTCCTCTTTCCCATTCAGTGTATTCTTCTCTAAAATAGTCATCTTCTTAAGTCGATTGCATTCTTCGTGTCAAAGGTTAGTGTCTCCGTTTCATTTCCAAATAAACAGTTTAATCTCTACAATCTTATTTTCACGATGGTTTCAGGTTAGAAATTGATCAAGAAGAAACAGGAGGTGAAGCAAAAAGTATGGCTTACTACGGGATCCTTTTATCGTAATCACGCCTCTGTCAATCGAATTCCTTCGCGAAATTCTCAATATTTTCCTTTACGTCTATTTATATTTATAAATGTAGCTTATCAAAGTTGAAATTTGTCGTCTATTTCTTATTGCTTCTGTGTGTAGCTGAAATTTTCTCTGTTATCTTTCATTTAATTCATATATCATTGCCCTTGTAAACAGTTTTAATCCATCGTTTGATGATACTTTAACCGCACCACTAAACCACATAAGTATTCATTCAACCGCTGGAGGTGTAAAAGAGGAACGTCTAAATATAGAATGTGATTTTAGATTATGAATAGAATATAATTTTGATATTGCCAGTTGTTTCACTAAGGGAAATAACGATTATATAGTTTTTGGAAAGTAAAGGAAAATGCACTTTTTTGAGCTTTAAGAAACAGGATGTTATCATTTAATTCATTTGTTAAAATACTCGGATAACTTTATTTCATAAGATACAAAATAAGTCGCATATCAGTTCATGAATAGTAAAAGTTAGTAGGCTGGCGATAGAGAAGAGATACTCCTTTCAAATTCAATATATACTCTCAGTAATGTGTTCTGAAGCTTCTAAAAAATACTCATAGGAATGTTACGATATTTTCGGAATTCACGTCCATTTACCTGGGTCCTATTAGTTTAACTTCAAATCAGAAAGTTAGAGCTACTCTTATGTGACTATTAAGGGAATTTACTCTCAACATCCAAGAATTACTTTCTATTTAACTTTTAGGATAAAATACACTGTACCATCCCTTCGAGATGAATGAAACATATATATTTTTTCAGTTTTCAGTCCCATATTTTTATTGGATTTGCCTACGTACATTCAGATAAACAACATGTGTAATTGATAGTAATTTAAATATTAAATTAATTTAATATCATAGGAATTTAAAGTCAATCAATTTAAATACTGCAATTTAAATAATTCTTAACATTATTTGGAATTAATTTCTGATAAGAATTCTTGTAATTGAAACCATTACTTAAATAAAAGTAAAAAGTAATGTTTTACAAAGTATTAAAAGTAAGATTAAGTAGATAGCATTTTTTAACATGTCATCGCTATTAGTGTGAAATCATCATGAGAATGTGAAGATCCGTAAGTAGCAAATTCCTAACTTTGGTATGGCTGGCGGTGATCGATGTGGGAATACTTAATTTAAAGGATAAATTCATTGAGCGCTTCTGCACAGAAGTTGGGGCAAATGCTACGGCCGATGTCACCGAAGTAGGGAGGGAAAACTTTGTGAGGAAATCCGTCCAAAGTCAACCATATCAGCTAATACATGGTGTAAATGTACATTTTGCATCTGGATGACTTTTACATGCATCACTCATTTCAGCTTAGGATAACTTAGTATGACCGAGTTTTCATTTTTCATCCAGTTTGATATTAGTATTTTAACCAAAAATTTCAAATAATACCTTCAAACTTGTTACTTAGCTTCTTTTTAAAACATACTTCATTGAAGTATCTCTCATTGAATGCAGTTTGACTGCATAGAATTCGACTGTATGAAGCCTTGTTCTGGATGAGTTTATTCATATTTCGGCCTATATATTTAATCGTTTTCGGAAGAGTAACATTCAATTTTACCATTCTTCACCATCTAATAATCCACTTTAACTTTCAAGCGGAAGTAATATATTTTTGATTTTGAAATCACTACTAGTCCTAGCATAAATTTCCCTGTTTCTCACAATTTCCGATCTGCCTACTTAAGTGAGCGGATACATAATATTTGTAACTGCCTTCCGAGAACGTACCATCATTCAATTATTGAGCAAATTAACCTTCATTTTACGCCTTCTTTTTTCTAGAGAATACTGTTCTACTTTTAAAGCATTTGAGTAGCGCTTACCGAGCTTTAGTAATTAAAATGCAACAATAAATGTTGCCTTTTGCTATACCTTTTCTATTTTTTTCAGTAAAACAATTTTCAACATGCTGTTATGCGAAGCAATTGTATTCAGACTAGAATTTTTAATATTTAATGAAATGGGAACTTTTAATACTTATTGATATTAATTAATTTCAATTCTTTTTAATAATTCTTTCAGTCGGATTTTAAGTTAATGTATCAGAAGAAGAAGACTCTGTGATTGTCAGAGCTCTAACCATAAATCCTTCTTTGTATAATTTGCGGTAGAATTTTATCCGGTCCCCTAACTTTTTAAACACAAAATCTAAATTTATCAAGCAATCGCTACATAGCTTCTCATATCCTTTATTTCAAGGCTTTCTAATCTGGATTTGAAAGCATTTCCGTTTCATTGCTTTTTATTATATCCATTTTAACAAACATTTTATCGCCTTGCTCTTCGCGAGTACACATTTAATTCGCCAGATCCCATATATCTACTTCTTATTCCATATGAGGCCTAAACAGAGCGAAATAATATCTTTTTCTTACTTTTTCATCGCATCTTTTGAGTATAGGCTTAAAAAACAAGCTTTTTTATTATTTACCTGCGATATTTTGGATCTGCGTAATGCTTAAGTTATTTGTAAGAATTATCCCTAAATATTTAATTGACTCGAATACATTTATATTTATTCCATTGGTTATATACGGGTAATTCTGATGCAACAGGAAATTATCTACGAGGAAATCAATTAAGAGAAAATCAACTACGGAGCATTTACTCTCATTAAAGCCCAGCTGCCATTTTTGCACCACCGCTGAATACGAAGTAAATCGTTTGATAGAGCTACCAATTTGACGGTAAAATTACGGAAGTAGATGCGAGGAAGAATCGTTTAAGAGAGCCAGCTTAAAAGGAAAGTTAGGCGACAGCTGCTTGGTTTCCCAATCTCTATTGTGGGAAGACGATGGACTTGCCGGCCCTGTTGGCCTCTAAGTCCTCTTCTTATGTTGTCTCCTTGTTTACTTAACAAATGTTTGCTGCGACGCAGCTTCCTCCATTGGTAAAGTTAGGCTGCAAAGGAAATAAGTAAATAGGTCAGACGGGAAGCTCTGCCGCGTTCCGCAAGGTGGCCATCAGGGTAATGACGTAGGTGCACTCAGCAAGCAGACCCATTCAATGGCACAATTCCCCTTTTTTTCTCCCGATTGGGAATCCTAGAGAGTTCCGATCCGTTGGATGTTGGATCTGCTAGGAATTTGCCTAAGCGTCCGTTTTCCCCCGTTTGCTCTTCCCAAACAGGCCCCTCATCCAATTACGCCTTATAAGCTACCCCTCCACCCGCCTCCACATACGCCCTCTCCTTTCTTCGCTGCCTCCTTTAGAAACTTGGAAGTTGCGTTAATTAACTCTTAAAACATTAATTCCCATAAATAATCCCTTACGCGTGGGGGGGCTTGCGAGGATCCGTGCACTCCACTTTGTCCACGCATAACTCCGTATCGAAGAACCCAAGCTCCGTGGAATTGAGGGATGCTCAAGGATATTTGACGAACATCAACCGACTTCAATTGCATTATGAACGAACTCACCAACATAAACAGTTATCGAATACGCTGAACTATTACATGGCTCAACGGTCTAGATCAACAAGTTTAAATTAATTTACATGTGTATAAAATATACTATTCTGCATTTTTCACGATGAGGCTAGTTCTCTAACCCTATATTTATGGAATAAATAGTATTAATAATTTAAAAAATTAATATAAATGTGATAATATATTAACAACCGATATGAGGTGGTGATAAAAGTTAAAAGAAAAACATCCCTATTAATAAAATTCCTTTGCTAATAAAATTATTGAAAACTTACCAATTTGTGAGGTATGCATTAAAATAAAGGTTTCCCCAACATTTTTAATTCTAAGTTGATTTTAATTCTATAGTTTGAATTCTACGTTTTAATTATAAGCTAAAGTAATTTGATTGACCAAAACACGTCCGAAAATATATCTGAAAATAATAGTTTAAAATATTCTAAGAAACATTCCAAGAGCTTTTCTAATGCGTAGAAATATTTTCGTGATTGCGTTATTTCAGCAAAATTAAATCATAGAATTTCGAATAAATGTATATTTGTCATTTGAATGCTGATTACTTTCGATTAATGGTTACATTAATCTTCATTTAAAGACATATTTCAAATTAAAACGATATCGTGTAAATTTTTTGAAAAGATTTTGAAGAAAAAAAAACCAAAATTTGAAAATATAGAAAAGTTAAATATTTGTACCCTAATATTGCCCATGCTGGAAATTGTTGAAATATACGTTTAATAATTAGCTACTGATTAAAATAATATAAAGTTAGTCAAAATACTGAACATAATCGTAAGCTAAGAATATTTAGTCGATAATTTATAGATGTGTTATTACTGTAAATTCCACTGATAGAACTCGAGAATACTTCACAAAGAATGCAAAAAATTTATCAGTAGGACTCCGAACATTTTTTACCTTTCGATATTTTATCTTTTGCTGTTCATCTTTCGTAGAAAATTAATCTTTTCCGATTCTTATCACGTTAATCTGACATTCTTTCAGTACAATACCTCCTCCAACTACTAACCAACTGAAAGTACACAGATGGCAAGCTGTTGAATAAAGGCTGCTGGAATACTGGAGTAATTTCGCCCATGACTTTCTCATTATGTATGAGGAAAGACGTATTTGCAAAGCGTATATTCACGAACTATGAAAGCTCAGTTGATATAATCGAGACGGAAAGGATACATTTATAGATTTTTCATTAGATTTGTATTCCAGTAATCATTACGAGAACATTAAGTGCTTGTATAACGAATAACGTAAATTCGCGGCGTAGTTTTGAATTAGGCCTTCACAGAAAGACTATGTACCAAAAACCACAAGAAAAGGGTTTGGATTTGCGAGTGGAAATCCATCCACTTAATTCCTATCGTTGCATCTTCCTCCGCAACATCTGCATTTATGAATGTATGTACACAGAAGCGGCCGCAAACATACCAGAGCACTGCCTTTGGTTGCTTACCTTCTACATCGTACTGCAAGGCAATCATAGTGTGTTTATTTTGACTCAGCTTGAGTAAAACCATCTACGCTTTAAGCTTTATTGTAATTTCTGCAGGAGTAGGCTGAGAGAGGGGTATGAACAATTTAGAAAGGACAGTAAAGGTAAGAATTGCTCAGAAACAAGACGTAAATGGGGGAATGAATCAGGAATAAGTAAACCGAAGAAACGAAGTACAGCTTGGGTAATCTCACCTTCTCAAGTACTTTCAAGTTAAACAATATTGCTATTCGGATGGCCACGGTGGTTTTTATCTTTAGTTTTTTAATCTATTGATTGAGAATTGAAAATTATTAATGACAATTTTCTTTACCGTTTAAAGAATATCTTTGATTACAACGATTTTGCATTTTTGATAATAATTTAATTTTAGTTTTTTTATTAAATTTGAAGGTCTTACATTACATTTATCATAAGAAATGAAGTCGTAGTTTCTAATTGCACGTGTAATTGGTACATAGAATGATTTTTACTAAGGTAAAATTGGTTTCAATGCTCCTTTGAGATACATAAATTTGTAAAATTTGTTGGTTATTTCATAAAAAATCAACCTTTTTACGTAGAACAGTACGGATTGTTATAGTATTCCTACTATACTTTCCGTGACTGAAAAAAGTGGACTTAAATTGATAGTGAAATGGGCAATTCGTAAGCGGGACATCTGGTCACCCAATTTACGCTACCGATCGCGTAATATATTCAAGAAAAAGAATCATTGTGAAGTATTTCTAATTTAATTCTAAATCTGTACTTTTCCCGTGAATTTTCGCAAGAGATTACATTTACGAAACCTTTAAGCGAGCGTGAATAATAAGTGAGAGAGTTTGTATACAAGATGGATATTGTGTGAGACGCACTTAAAAAGTGCGAGCGAGCTAGACTCCTAGCTTAGAGAGAATCCAGGTTGAGCGAGGAGTTGCAAGGGAAGGAAGATGGAAATAGGAGAGGAAAGGAAGATCGAGAGGAAGATTGATGTCTTCAGTGCCGCCACCTGCCCAATCCCACCCAAACCACCGTTTGGACCTTTCCCCCCCCCCCTCATTCCTGCTCTCATCTCCTCGCATACGCCGTTTATAAATCTGCACGTAATGGAATTCATTAGTTTTCCCTTTCTTCCTCTTATTTATCCTCCTTAATCCCTCCTTTTACTCGCCTCTGATTGCCTCCCATTGTTTTTCCCGCGCGGGGAAATTCGCTCGCCGTCGATGGAAGTTAGCGTCATAATTCGAGTCCCCTTTCGGGCGATAGGGCCTTTGCTTTGAATAATAATGCGTCGTCCCGTTCAGCCGTAACGAAGGTTCATCCCACAACAGAGCCGCTCTCCGATTAACTATTCCGCCGTCTTAATAATTCTCGGACAAACAGGAAAACTCTCAAATATCCGTTCCTTTGCTTAGGACCGATTTGAATATTTCAGAGATCTCCACGGGCCGGATTTTTTTTTTTCGCAGCCTTTCAGTTTCTGTGTCAACTAGTTACTCCTTTCTCCGCTATTAATTTACTCGGGGACAGTAACTTGCCGAGTTCTTGAGGAAAGAGAAACCTCGAGTTCTCTGCAACGAAGATAAATTGCTCCATATGTCATCTTTAATGTTCGTCAATATAGTGTAAAAATATTCACCAAGAAGATGAGATTTCACAATTTTAAAGAGTTTGTTATTTTAATCAAAATGAGTTCTGCTGACTTCATGGAACGAATTTTGATTGATGAAAGCTGGATTTTCCGCGTTATTTTAATGAAGGGCCAATTACGGTCTTGCAGCATTCTAAACAATCGTTGTGATATTATAATATTGTGGTAACTACGAAGTCCAGCTGTCGTTTATTGAGTTTATTACTGTGAATTATCATCAAGTTGTTAATTATCATGCAATATTACTTATTTGTATTAACTATTTATTATTTTATATTATATTTATATAATTATTATACGTTAATGATTGAATAATAGTCCAGTAGTAATGTTATAGTTGAAATTTACATCACTCAACACTGACGCAGGAACAATACGGTTTTACAACAGAAATACCTTCCTCTAAAATAATAATTATTCCCATAAAAGTTATATACCACTATTTATTACTATATATACTATTTATTCTTCAAGAGATAAATCTTATATCTTATATAAATGATATCACTATTTATTCTATCAATATTTGAGTTGGTAGATAATTTTGGCATGTATTCGTAAGATATAATGATTGATAGCACTGAATATTTCTCAAAGCGAACGAGGAACACATTAAAAATACAGCCGACCATATAACTAATGTTTTCTCCTTCATAAGTTCCATGTCGGATTTAAAATTAAAAATCGCAATTGTATTTTAGATAGAATAATCCTGGAAACCAAACATTGCGGTAGCCACTCTTTTATATGAGAATAGCGTAAACTAAATTTTGAAACATAGAATTATAGCTACGTTATTTACACGTAACCTCAATGAAAAAGGACCCAACCATCTCTGAATTGTTCGGCGATCAAAGAAAATGGTTCTGAAAACTTCGTAACTCGTCTTTGTGGAGAACGCAGTGGCAAAAGAGACTGAAAATGGGGACGGGGTGATGATATTGAAGGGAAATATTTCAGCGATATAAAGGAATTACGTGATGTTCTTTGGCATATGGAGATAAGAGGGAGAGTGGGAAACGTTGAAAGAGATTGCTATTAGGGGAAGATGTCGGCGGAGCGTGGAATCCTAGGAGAAATTGTTTCGTAAGTTCAAAGAGACCACCGTCAGTTTCTAGCGCTTCCCACGCTTCCAAATTACTGCGGACCAACTCCGAGAATTACTGGAAACTTATCTCGACAAAAAGCAAGACGCGATTCAGACCCTCAATGGAATAAGCGAGCTGAAGTTCATGTAACTGTAGTATCTTGTGAATAATCGTTTGATACCGGCGCCGCTCCATACGCGGTCCGAAATTATGCTTACGAAAGGATGTTTAACTTCTCTTGCGTCATGAATATCAGGAGTAAATCATATTACAAGATAGTGACGCTTTAGAAATTATGCTACGTAACATTGTTTTCAATAACATTATTGCAAATACGAGGGCTGAGCAAGGAGATTGTAAACGTTTTAAATAAAGCATAGGCGAACAAAGAAATTAGAATAAATTTACAGCGAATATAACTTGCATTCAATCTTAAATGTAGTCAGAATTGAAAAGCATTTACGTAGAATAGTTAGCCGCATTTTTGACAGTATTAAATTGTGTTTAGCATGTAAATCGTATCAAAATCGTGGCTCACTAAACACACAATATTTTTTTGTATTTCATTTGGGAATAGTCAACATGTAAAAATATGTACACTTATAAATGAAGCAAATTTTTATATTGTATTGGAGTACATTGAATGCCATTGTCACATGAACGTTGCTTTAATGACGTCAAAAATTTTCATTTTGAAGTACAATGGCTAGCTTATTTGTATAGCGTAGCACAGAAACATTTCCAGGTTTTTCCTATTTCAATTCGGCCTTTCCTTCTACGAGAAACTAGAAAAAATGTGTATCACAATGATAAATTTCATCAAACAAGAACCTTTTCGATACATTATTTTTAATCACGCAGACTTAACTATTTCGTACATACATTGCTAGAATTTCATAGAAGGAAGGAGTATACACGGGATTATGGGTAGTGAAGTCGTTAACAAGTTCGCCTTTGGTGAAAAAGGTCCAGAATTCGATTCCCGGTGGGGAGTGCAAAATGTAAGTCCAAATACTTCTAAAATGTGGATTTTACACCTATTTATTATTATTATTATTATTATTATATTGCTACAGTTTGACATTTGTCAGGTGGCAGCCACAAACATCGTTAAATTACACACCCTTTTACACTTATAATAATATTATTTGTAACCGTTTTTTTTTCTGAGTTCATGACAGGCCTTCTCGGCTACCGTAGCGGTCACGGGGTAGAAACCCCACCGTACATCACCCTGCCATGCAATCCCCTACTTTTCCAGAAGTCCCTATATGACTAATACACATTACACAGTATTTCACAACATAACTATAACATATGAAAGCATTTCTTTTTGAAACATTTTTTATTTTCAGGTAAGGGCCTTAAGAGTGATCCAGGTAACTTATTCCACTCAGAAATACCTCTGTTAAGAAAAGAATATTTTGCTATGTCCGTTCTTTGCCTTCTAGCTTTAATTTTAAATTCATGGCAACCTTTTCCGAGGAATTCCGGTTTCTCGACTGAATTTTTAAAACCATCCCACCCATCGGTACCTGCAATTATATTGTAAATACAACATAGTCTATTTATTTTTCTTCGTTTTTCTAATGTATCCCATCCAAGAATCTTTAACATATCGGTGACACTGTCCGTTTTTCTGAATCTTCCCATTACATATCGGACTTTTTCTATTTTCTTTATTCGACAACTTTGATACGGATCCCACACGGTGGTTGCATATTCAAGAATTGGTCTTACGAGTGACATATAACCCTTTTCTTTCGCTTTTCGGCTACATCCCTTTAAATTCCTCATCACGTAATGCAGCATTTTGAACGCCTTCGCTACGATTGAATTGATATGTTTTTCCCAGTTCAGATTTTTATCAAATGTAATTCCTAAATACTTGCAGTGGTCGGAAGTTTTTATTAATTCACCATTAAGACGATAGCTATGGGAATACTGCGATCTCTTGTTTGAAAAGGTGACGCACCTACTCTTGTTTGTGTTAATACTCATTCTATTTTTTCTAACCCATTCTTCTAACGAATTTAAATCCTGCTGTAAAACTTCGCTATCTTCGTTGCTCCTAATCCTTCTATACAATATGCAGTCATCTGCAAATAAACGAATGTTTGACTTGATACTCGAGGGTAGATCGTTAACATATATTAGAAAAAGTAAGGGTCCTAATACACTCCCTTGTGGAATTCCCGATGTTACTTTAATATCATTTGAATATCTCCCATTAACTCTTACCTTCTGACTCCTGTCTCTAAGAAAATTTTTAATCCAAATGATTATTCTTTTATCAATGTTTAACATATCTAATTTAGCTAAAAGTATATCATGCGGGACTGTATCAAACGCTTTGGCAAAATCGATTATAATAGTATCAACCGTGTCTTTATCATCTATCGCCTCAACTATGTCTTGATATAAACCTAACAATTGTGTCTCACATGAGTATCCTTTCCTAAACCCATGTTGGCATTTGCTAAGCCAATTGTTTTCAATCCAAAAGTTTCTCAAGTAATCTGCAATAATCTTCTCCATTATTTTGCAAACAACTGAAGTTAAACTAACTGGTCTATAATTTTTAGGCTGTGTCCGATCACCATCTTTGTGAATAGGTATAACTATAGCTTTTTTCCAATCTGTTGGTGTGTAAAACTGTAAGTGTAAAATGACCTCTGCTGTTGAAGGACTTGAAAAATGCTAATAGTAAAAATTTTCCAAGTGCTGTGGCCTTCTAAAACTTGATCATAACCACTTAATTATGCTAGCTTGCACTTTTGATATTTTTGTCTTAATATACTTACTGTTTGCAATATTTTCGAAATAATGAATGGAGTTTAAGACGAATGAAATATTTGGAAAACAAGGGTTTGCTGCTTCCTTGTGCTATTTATATCTGCATTATCGAGTTGTTTCTAGAGATAAATATAGTATAGTTGATGCCACTCATGATGATAGCATTGCTTGAAGATATCTCTAACTGTAATAGAACCCAAAACACAACTGGAGTTCTGAAAGTAGAACAATTCATAGGAAGTAGCGAATTTTATTCGTAAAAACGATAGCGAAATTTGAACTTATATTTGAAGTAATTTTTAAATGCTTCTTATCAGAGGAAGTTTTAATTGATTTAGGCTTTATTTTCATAGTAAAATACCATAGTGTCAAGAATTAATATTGCAAAATTATTTTATGCATTTACAATAAATCCCCGTGAAACATTTTTAACTGCAAAAATGACAGTTTCAAATCAATTTCGGCAAGAAGTACTTCACAAAATTTCCCCGAACAGGCTGTCATTTATTGTGTTAATTTCTTGCCTAAGTGTAATGTTCTCATGATTTTTCAAGCTCCAGATTATATTCACCGAATTCCCATAAATGCAACCAAGCAAATTTGATATCGAAGTTAAAAGCTTCTTAATAGTTTTGAAGCCGATTGCTCCATCGCTATCTTTTATGAAAATGTTTGGTTTATCATTTCCAAACTCTCCTTTACAGCAAAGCATTCTCTTTGGCCTTCCCCTGTTCTCTTTCCCCACACCTCAGACTCCTCTTCCATTATCTACGAATGGAGGCAGTCCTTTCCTAAACCAAGCCACTCTCGCAGCTTCACGCAACGGGAGGCCATGTGAGAATCTAAGATGAAACGATTATACGTTATTTGACACCTTCTGCGTTAATGCATCGGCCATTCCATTTCATCTTCCTTTCACCTTCTCTGCAATTTCATCAGTTTCCCTCCTCAGCGAAATTAGCAACCGTGTTATTTTTTTCACCATGTTTGCTCAACCGGCCGTATAATTTTGATACCGAGATATTTATGGTACTTGGTTTTTACTCGTGAATAATAAATTTAACTTTCTTCGAAAATCAAGGTAGGCAATATATATTATATATTGCCTATATATTGCCTATACATTGCCTATATATTACTATAAAGTTTCGTATTTAATAGTTTACGTTGTTAGGGTCGTTTTTAACCGTCGGTAGTAATTTAATTTTCATAATTGCATGTAAAACTACCGTTTTTTTACTTTCACAATAACCCTTCTGAGAGGAATAGACCCATTACTCGCGAGAGAGTAATAATATTATTTCTCCTCTCTTATTAATTATGGAATCATCAGTCTCGTCTTACCTATGACGTTTTAAAAAGAAGGAGATGTCTGAAAAACCAGCAATTAAGAGTAGTACTAATAAAAAACATAAGTTTGCAAAAGAATAAATACACAAAGTCAAAAGTATATGATACCCACAAAAAGGGGTGTTGGATGAGCCTGGGAAGGCTATTGAACCGGTGTAAAAAGAATATAAATTGCCTATCTGCATAGTAATCATAGATTATATATTAACTATAGCTAACTCTATAATTAACACATTTGGCATAGATCAAATTAGTTATATACTGTAGAATACGCTAAGCAGTTGAATTATCTGGGTATACTATAAAAGATAAGATCCCAAGCAGCAACGTAGTCACTATCACAGGATCCTCTACTTCAACTAAATGCAATCTTCATGATTGAAGACAGATTAGTCAAGAAAGAAAGAATTATATACACGTTGTAATAAAATTATTTGAAACTAAAGGTGTAAGGAAGTCTGTACACCATCAATAAAAACTTGTTAATATATTAAATAACTGCAAAATAAGTGTATGTAAATAAGAAATGGCAACGGAACATATATAGAACTTTAGAACTTATAGGACTAAAATGCGAGTGTTGTCCTTCATCTGGAAATGAACTAAAAATACACACGCGCACACACACACAGATACTGCTGGTATTTCTGCCGAGCAGCCTTAAGCCGATTTAAAAGTATTAATTCGGGAACCTATCTCTTTTGGCTCCGCTTTGCGGAAGTCGAGAAAAATTTCGCCTTTTTCAGACAGCCGACTAGAAAGACAGCGAATTTATGGCTTTAAAGCGTTCGCTTAAGCAATTAATTCCAAGGAAGCGAGACTCCCATTGAAAGTTTAGATTCGGGAGAAAGCGCCTCTACTTGGAGGATAGCTCCCTCATTTACTTAACTACTTCTTTGACCTATCCTTTATCCTCCGTCCCTCCTTGATTCCCGCCCTCACTCTTGATCCGCGTCTTCCTTGTTCCTTTCCTCTTACATCTCCGTCATTCCCTTCCTCTCCACTGCCCAAAGCAAACTACCTTTAAACCCCTGACCTCTGTCCAAGTTTCCCTCTTCGCCCCAATTAATTTCCTCGCTTCCCGATTTGCCACGCCCTGCAATCGATCCACAAACACCATTTAAATCTATTCCCGCCTTTGCCGCCAACAAATCGAAATGGTTTTTAGGAACGAAACCTGCAAGCAGGTGCACCAATATGACTGCGAGACACCGTATTTATCCCTGATGAACCAGTCCCATGTTTCTTTCCCATAAGAATAAGTAATAATAATAATGCCGTCTTTTTTCAGGGCGAATTTTAGCCAATGCAGGCCATTCTTACAATTAACCCTTTTTTGTTTTCTTTCCGTCCTCAGGATTTTATATTATTTTCTCATTTTTTTCTTATTAAATACAACAATCACAGAAAACAATTCCCTAACCGGAAAAATCCGATTAGCCGGGATTCGAACCCGGGACCGTGTGGTTGGAGCGTTAACCCGCTCGCACGCGAACCATTCCGCCACCACGGCCGGCAAAATAATCGGTAAATCACGAAAAATAAAGGTTCTCTTGGTAGTGATTTCTCTATTTAAGAAAAGGGTATAGGTGGTTTGCACAGGAAAACATTCCAAGGAGAAACGGACATGAGTAAAAACTGACGGGACAGGGAAACGAACATCCCGAACGGCACGGAAGAACGTTTTGGCTCGATAGCTGTGGTCAGAGCGACTGACTGGAGACCCGAGTTCGAGTCCCGGTCCCGTCACTTTTCTCATGCCTTTCTCTATTTCAGGGATCTCTATTTTATCATTTAAAAAAATTCCTATAATAAATAAGTATCATATATTAGGATCATATTGTCCACAGCTGTTCTACGTAACCGGCATACCATGGCACAGTGATGGGCTGTGAATAAGTTTTTAGTGTTCCGCGTATATTCGAGGGTAATATTTTTCGAATTTTGCATCGTATAAGTGCTATAATTTTACATAAATTTGTCGTTTAATCAGAGCCCATAAAAATTACTAAAATATCTTTTAATGCGTCGTCTTTTTTGATGGATTTCAATGCAGAGTCGTGATGTTCGATATGTTCGGGGTGTCACAATTTGAATGCATATGAAATTTCTATTAAAGATTTTCTTCAGTTTAAGTCACTCTTATATTTCGCTTGCCATTTTTCCTCCGATTGTCGTGTTGAAAAAGGCAAGCGCGGAGAGCTGCCTGCCTGTTTACGGAAGCCAAGCTGTCCTGCATCGGAGGGGACCTCAAAGAGCTACAGAAGGTAGAACGATGTGAGGTTCTACCATCTGAAATCCACGTGGATTCTAGGAAAAATTTTCTGAAGCATGTGCAGAAGTACAGAAACTCCCGAATGTTTCATGCAAGAATTCTTCAATGGAAGTTTCTACGAAGAAATGGATGGAGTCACTAAGGTTTCACCCACTCATGTCACCAGCAGTAGCCAATTTCTATATAGAAAAGTTCTACTCTATATGAAGAAGAGAGAAAGGACTCTAAACGAAAATAATACACATTTCCTCCATATTCCAGACAAATATTGCTTTTACGCCTAGGTAGTGTATTCAGAAACCGCGTTGACCGGGGTGTAAGGACCTCGTTTTTCATATCCTGGGTGTAGACGATTGAAAGATATATCCTAGAGTAAAAATACTTGATGCATATTTCCATTTGTGAATTGTCTAAAGTGGAATAATTTTTCCTTTAAATGGAAAGAAAGCTTGTCGCTTAAAGCTTAAAAGAAGTAGCTAAGTAGTCTCTTTGACGTTCTACTATAAAGTGATGGAATACGCCACTTTATTAATTATTATTTTATTAATTTTCTTGTCATCAATAACTCATCAAAGGTTTTCGATATTATTTGGTTACATAATCTCGCTTAATACTGACAATTTTGGGAATTTTTAATATTGAGATTGAAATCATGTAATAGATATCCACTGAAAATTGGAAATATAGCGTCATTGCTTTCGTAGAGAGAATGTACTCTCAAAACTCCTAAGAGAGAGAAAAAATTATTTTTATATAACTTACGTATTAGCAGTATTGTTGAAAGTATTTCAACAGCTGAAGTCATTTCGCGCATATCACCGGGAATCCGGGACCACTTTCGCCAAAGGTAAAAGTGCTAGCCACTTTCGTAATTTACAATCGGCCTCCATTTAGATCGTTAAAAGGATATTTGTTATATCCAAATTATTTACTTGTTTTGGATATATTGATGTTTTAGACGACATAATGATTTTTCTCTACTCGGAAGATGGTTCAGAGAAACTGCGGATTTCTTTATATTTGATTTTACATCGACAAATTCAGCTGGTTTGTGAATAATTTTTGTTCCGCTATTTTTTCATTTCTTTTAATAACTTGATGAAATTTGCATTGATCAGGGTAGGCTAAATGTCATCCTTTAAAAGTAAAGGAAACCAAGGAAAAATATTAAATTATCATTAACTCGAATTCCCTCCTATTTCGTTAAGCTACAATGGAGCGTGGGCGATAGTGGTGCCATCTTCCATTGTAATGAAATTCTGGTCTTCCTCGTTTGGGAGTTCGAAGGAGTGGCCACAGCGATTCAATTCCTGGATGAGATAGGTTCCGAAATTGTGCTGTCGACCTCCGTGATGAATAGGTTGAAGGATGTTTGCAGGGAAAAAGTGGTAAGTGGCAGGAGGAGGGCCTTTTGGACACGTTGCTACGGAAGGCGCATGATTTGGAGGTTGGTGGGGAAGGCAGGAGGGATGAAGGATGGACCAAGCGAGTGACAGCTAATGTGAGAAATTGGGTCATTTCGTATCGCAGGAGGAAAATACTCCCTTGAGTTCATGCCGTGTTTTTCTGCGACGCATGATCGAAAACAAGATGGAGGAACCGCGGACTCGCACCGTTGCTTACAAGAAGCTGCTCTGCGCTCTCAGGAAAGGTTTCGTTCCTAGAATGACGGAAGATGGATGTCTGAATATCTGGCGGAGCTATTTTGGGCTATAAAGTTTCTGCTCCCGTTCTCAATCTTCGAGACTTCTTAATGATAGCGGCTTTCTTTGGGAAATGAATGCATTCCATTTGGATGCATTCCGCTGCATTCATTAATTTAAACTTTCCTTCCATAGGAACCCTTATATTTTTGGGTAATAAGTTGTTTCCTGACTTAGTTGTAATTTACGGAAATTCCATTACATTATAAATTGAATTATTATTTCTTTGTGCTTAAAATATGTAAAATGTAACTTAACGCAGAAAAAATTGAACATCTAGAAATTGTCAGAAGTAATGAAGTATGCTATGTATATATGTAAATTGGATATTTTTATGACGATTTTTTACTTTCATAGATAAGAATTGAATACAACTGGTGCAGAAACTAAAAAAGTCTTTTAAATAATCGCCCAAATATTACACAATTATTGGAATATAGTAGATTTAAAAGGAGTATTTTATGTCCTAAATCGTGCACGTTACTTATTTTTAAAAGTAAAAGGCATGTCCTTTAATTAATCACCATTCATCAAAGATAATCTTTTATTTTTAGAGAAAAGATTGAGAAATTAAAGATAACTTCTGATTTTCCAGTAGTATAGACACTTTAATAGTACTTCGTTTCGCATACCTTCACCAGAGGCGCATCACCCGTTTGGTTATCAGTATTTGTGACACTGTAATTTTTATAAGTTGTGAATAAGTACTACCTATTAGTCAAATGGGTTGGTCAAATGGTTTATAACCTATAGGAGAAGTGCTCCGAATCAGTGAAAGCGATCCCGGGCTCGATTCCCGATGGGGGTCCATATGCGCGAAATGACCTCAGTCGTCGTAGCCCTTTTAACGAAACTATACTACTAGTATTAATAAAAGCTATGAAAAAAGATGAAATCCAAGTTGCGTCGATGGCCTTGAAAATTTTTTTATGACGAATTAGAATGACCGTTCCATTTTTCCATTAAAATCTTTATCTACTTAGATATAAAAAGTGCGGTATTCCTCCAAATAACCTTGTGTCATGTACCTTTAACTTTGCATTGCCTCCAAAATAGTCGCTACTTTTTCTTACGCGTGTTTTCCGGACTGGAATGATTCCAGAAAAATGAAATGAAACGAGGAAAAAGAAACACACCGCTGAAAATGACAACCAATTTCACAAATGGAGTTCCTACGCTAATATCAAGAGGGCGGTGATAGAAAATCAAGAGGAAGTGGTAACCGCTTCAGGGTATACAAGCAAACTTCATTGAAGGAGACGGACTGACATGTGGAAGGAGAGGGAAGCAATACTTTCCCTACATCACGTTATTTCCTTCGTAGGCTGTTAGAAACAGCCAAGGACAGGAATGAGTATGGTATTTTAATCTCCGCGATTGCTGTTCAAACTAAGCATCAAAGACTTGGAATTAAAATCCTCGAGAGATAATCTACGTTGAACTATTCCTCTCATCGGAAAACCAGCCTTTGTGCCTCCAAATTTTGAAGGAACTTCGTTACAATCGCTAGATTTATGGGACCGCCACGGTAGCCGTGAAGACCCATCAGGAACCCTGAAAAATCTTACATGATGTACAATGTATTTTCTATAGTCGGTATAATTGATAAGTGAGAGTAACGTTTCAAACTATTATTAATCATGGCATTAATTATTGTATTAAATATGTTTTTGATTACTATATTAATTCATTATATTGTTACTTAACTCTTCCTTATTTTTTGTAATCTATATTGCGCCGTTAAAATTACTTCTCAATGACTGGTTCGTTTAATGGATTGTAATTTATACATTTAAATTTATTCCGCTTTTCGAGATTTGAATCGAATTCTCCTTTTACATTAAATATTTCTTCTTACCCAAGATGGCAGAATATTTCAGTTATTTTCAAATAGCTTTGGTATTTTGCATAAAAAAAATAGATAGCCATATAGATAACCATGGAGTTTTCTCCACGCTGATCATGTACTGAGTAACACAAATTCCTATTATTATCAATATGACTTCCTGTGTATGTATTATAATTCGCCATGTTTAAGCTCTTTATATCCGATTTATCTCGAATTAAACATCTCTTCAACGTTGAAAATAGTGAAGTCTCTGCTGATTGGTCTAGTTGGTGTGGAATCCTTATTCGAGTGATTCGAAAGAAATTTTCCTTAAATAAATGGGATGGAATTAGATATTAATGTTTAATAAGAGGCAAAATCCAGGAGACAGAGTTAGTATAAGGGTAATAAAAATATATGGAATGAGAGAAAGCCTGCGTGGTGTACATGAAAGGGCTATGTTGCACTGGTAACAGCATACGGAAGGGGTGGATGGAGATCATATGAAAAACTCAGGTACGACGGCTGTAGGAGTGGTGCAATATGGGAGAGTGAGGAAGTTGGTTTACATGGTGAAAAGAGCTCGAAAGAAGAAACGTGAGAGCAGGGAAATGAAATTCAAGGCATAAAAAAGAAGGCCTATGAAGCGAACGATATTCGTGGAAGAGGAAAATGCAGAGAGGTACAGTGAATGGGAGAGGACTTAGACTTACTTTTCCCGAAAAGTAATTCCGAAGTATTTTTGAAAATACATATCGCATTACAAGTAAAGCTAGATCTAAACGGAGGGTAGGTTCCTCAATAGTAAGTAGAATACATGTCAAAGTCGTACAAATCGGGATGTATAAAGAAAGATGATGTCTGTAAAGTATTTATCCCGAAGGTCGATAAGGTCGGAATCATCCCCTCTACCAATGGTTTCGATGAGCTTTGTGATGGTAATGAGGTATACTAAGCAAGATGAGGAGTGAGATACTTTGTTTTTACTTTCCTCAATGAACCAGAATGCTAAGATAGGAACAAACCCACGTAAGGAAAGCACAATGACTTTAAGAGTAACACTTTTCGTAACTTTTAATTTAATTTTCAGAAGAGTACTTAATTATCCAGCATCATTCATGTCTCAGTAGCTGTCATACGAATATCATCACAGCCTGTAATAGAAAAAAGTAAATTAAAGATGATTTTCTCTCTCTCTTGGACCAGATGACGAATGGAAAATATTCCATTTTACCAAGATATGATAACAGAACCCCAGAGGAAGGGATTAGCTTCCCAAAATTGTTCTCAAGATGGTATATGAATTTTATTAGCATTCCTAAATAATAAATTATATAAAACTATAATAAACTGTAATATCAGTTATAACTATATATTGATTATCTACTATTGTAGATCATATTTTCTTTTTCTCTCTAAACTGAACTTCCGCGCAACTCTCGCTACTGTTTGCCTCCACTCCACGAGAAATCTTTAAAGTTCTTTTTCCGCTAGAGATCTAAATTGATAAAAGAGCAGTTCTCCATAAAGAAAAAATATATTTAGTAGTTCCTATAGAATAAAATTTTTTAATCCGACGGGTTTTGACTCAAGTTATCTTCTGGTGATCTGAAGATGGGTTGAGGCGAAACCGGTTAGGTTAAAATTTTTTCTACAGTATGTTTTTGATTACTTATCTATGGAGTTCACCAAGTAATGCTGAACCAAATCGATTATATGAGTGCTTCTCAATTATGATCTGCCAAGAGCTACTACGTAATTTTTATTCTTTTTACGGATGTATTTCATTGAAAAGTCGAGTCTTTAGCATCGTACAAAACGGAAGTTGACCTCAATTTGTTGAAAGTATTAAATAGAAACAACTCAGGCTCTGTAAAAGTCTATGGTTAGATTATTTTGATTTTTAGCGGGAATCAAATCCTAGACCGCTCGAAACTCGGAAGGTAAGGGATATCCTCTGGAAAAGCCGTAACACTCCTTACGGAAAACCTCGCAAACTATCGATCATAAATAAGACGGGTACGTTGACCCGTAAATATGTGCATCCGAATGCAAAGGCAGGTTACACGGGAGAAGAGGGCACCGCGAGGACTACATTTGGGTAAAAGTGGTAAGTCTGCTCGCCTCCCTCGAACCCTCCATTTCCCTTCTTCCCCAACCGAGGAAGACTTAAACGGGATTTCATTGCGAGGCGGCGGCGAAGGAATTCAAAAAGACTGGAAACGCTTTCAGACGCACTCTTGCCGCTGATTCAGAGCTCCTCGTCGGAGAGGCCCTCGGGGAGAACGTCTGGGACGCGTGGGGGGGAAACGCCCGGGGAGGCGGCCTTTCGGGAGTGGGTTCCATTACGCACTCTTTGTAATGGTAATTGCACTCCATGGGAAAATCTTGGCGCCTTACAAGATGGCGAGAGTAACGGGAGAGAGGTGTGGGAGGGAAGGAAGGGGTTGGAGGAAGAAGCGGTGAATGGCGGCTGTGTTTTAAGTCTGCAGCGAACGCTGAGGGTGAGGTTGCGTGTTGGAAGAGGAAGAGGAAGTGGAAAAGGGAGATCGAATTCTCCTTCACACGGAAGGATTTTGCAAAAAAATCGCTCCCGATGATATCTTTCTCCCGATACTTTTAAGTGCGTGGATCGAATTCTATTTACCTGCGTGTGAAGTGATGCGGTGGGTGAGTGCTTGAATCATAGGCAAAAAAAGACATCTTTTCCACGCATATTCAGAAGATTTTACCTAGAGTTGCTCTATCAGAGGATAGAGACGGTTCAAATGATTTCTAGTACGAGCCACAAGGGCCATACTGTACTACAATCTTTACATACACATCTTATAATGTGCCCTGCAAGCCTTCTTTCGGCATGTGACAGGGTATGCATGCACCATGAATCTTCTTCCCTGATCGATTACTTTCGCGTATCGTTCGCGGTAAAAATGAATTTTTGAAGTGACTAGTTCTAGCATTTATATATATTCCTCTGATTTTTCTCGCGGTTTAAGAACCCCTTATGTAACTGGGAAGACGCATAATATGGAGTACATAGTCTAAAGACGTTCTCTCTTTGAATTTATCAAGTAAATTAAGCGTTGATTTAACTTTTCTTCCATCTAAAGATTCCCATCCTGGAGGATCTGAGTAACGCTCACGGATTATTCGTAGCAGTTCTTGACCAATCGTTTTGCTTTTCCCTGTCCTTTCTAATTCACGAGTAAGAACCACTGTCGGCATACTTTTATTTATTTAGTCCAAAAAGATATCGAATTCATGATAACACTGCTGATGACTTACTTTCTCTGATTTCCTTCAATGCATCACCCTATCCAGAAAAACTAAATTATATACTTCAGTGCAAACTTCAGTACAAAAGTACCATGCCACATCTTTCACCAATAACAATTTTTTCACATCATATTTACTTAAAATCCCTTCCACACTGCCTCAGATCCATCTGTAATATTTCAATAAACACATGATCATCCTGTGAATTATTATTTCTTTCTCGAATTTTTGATTTTCGAAAGAGGTGCTTCAGTTCATAGGCTTTAGAGTAAAAGGAAATCGATGCATGAAATTGCCTGAAGCTATAGATGAATGAAGAAAATAATTAACTTACATCGAAATAGTATAAAGTTGGTGACATTTATCTATGGAAGTAGAAAACAAATATCTTGAATGGAAATCATAGTACAAAAGTACCGTAAATGTCAGATAAAAGTCATTTAATAAGCTTATATTAATTTTATTAATTTATATTAATTTTTATTTGGGACTAACTTTTTATGGTAACAGTAGTTAGTGAATGTTTGATATACTGGAGCATGTGACCTTTTCTAAAAGATTTAATTTCGCTAATTTTAGACGTAGCTATCTTACTGCTATATCTCCAAAACTTTCCTCTGCTAATAAAACCTTTCGGAATCCACGTAATATGTCCTCAGAAAACGTCGTATCTTGGGCTGCCTTTCTCCCAATTATCCTTGACAAACAAAATTTTCCCTCTTATCTCCCTTCATCTTTAAGGTTGTGCTTCCACACTTAGTCTTCAACGATTATGCTGGCGAAGCCATGGTGGGACAGGTTTACACTTACTCATTCCGCCGTATATGAATACTAAGTAAACAGATAACGGAGATATTTTGGATGCAAATCAGATTTATGTTTTTGACTCACTTTGTTGTGAGATTATATATATACTTAAGAATATTTAAAGCATGATTGAGCTTGTACTTATGTGTATAAGTAATAAAGATGAAATATTGAATATATACGAAGAAACGCATTTTTTCTTACCTAATACCATAGCTTAGGGCTTATAGTCGTTCAGGATAAATTTTCCGAAGTTTTTCAGTTGCAAAAGTTTTAGTAATTTATCTGCTACAACTTGTCGAGTATTAGAAGCGAACAGGGTATAAGTTGGTGAAAGCCGGAGTGGGTAATGTTTACGATGCTCGTATTTGCAAATTAACCCTTCAAACTGGGAAAATTTATTATAAGTAGCTTTTCTTCTATCAATGATTTTAATAGAAAACCCTTCGTGCGTAGTGAAGAATATCATAAACTAACACTCAAGTCCCTCTGCAATTTAATTTAATTCAAAGGTAAACAATTAGAATCAACAAATGTAAACAAACAATTATTCAAATTTTCTGCCATCATCGATTAATTTTATTGTGGTGTTAGGATATATTGCAGTGTGTTGTTTAGTTGAACATGATGGGAGTTGTGGATTTCTTTATATGGATTGGATGTGTACGATGTTTTTTGTTTACTGATTTTTTCACCGCACAGTTCTCCACTTACGAATGATTACTATAAAAATAGTTGTAATTTATATACCGTGCTAAACGTTAATAATCCATTCCAGGATTACCTTCCTCAACCAAAGTCTTTAATTAAGACGTTTTCTCACATGTGTAATAATCGATTGATTTCCTCCAAAACCGTGATAAATTTCAAATATGCAGATAATACTCATATTTAAATGATTTCTTAATAAAACCGAAGCCTGAGTCGTTACCCAAGATGTACTTTGATTACAGACACCAAAGAACATCGTTATGAGAAATATCTAAAACTGTCGTTAACCAAGGCACTGCTTTATTACAATTATAATCAAATGTAATTCGTTTTGATCAGAGGAACGATATCATCTACTGAATAAATGAATATCTAGGAAGGGACGTTGCTTTAAAATGAATTACTGTCAGATAATTAATGTCAGTACGTCAAAGTTGCATTCAGAATTTTTGGCGAACATCCATTGTTTCCGTGGGGGTCTTTCCGCTGATTTATCGCACATGTAAGGTACGTGGCACTGCATCTCATACATTATGTATCGACGAAAACGCTTCTCTAATCTCGGTATTCCTCATGGATACGAAAAGGCGCCCGTATCGGAAGAGTGTAGCGGTTAAGAGATTCGTGAATAATTCACGGGAAAAATCATGCTTCGCCCTCTCAAAGCAATTAATATCACATCTCATTTTTGCAGCGGTGCAATGCCGGAGTCTCCAAAACTTTTATCTCGCTACAAGTTCATCTGCAGCTGAGCTAAAATAAGGAGAAAAAAACGGCGGAAGGTTCAAATTAGCATCTTGGAAGTCGGTCCAATAAAGTCCCTGAAGACGAGATCTCGTTCAAGGATCTTATGAGGACGGATTCCGAAGGCGAATTCTGGTTGAGCCTCTAATTTGCCCTTCCCTCCCCTGTTTTTCTCCCTCTCCACTCACATTACCCTTTCTCTCACCTCCAACTTTTTGCCTTCCCGACTCCTCCCTCAACTGCTCTCATGCACGATTTTTCACGTCGACATTAATGGGAGGCCTCCCTTCTTAAGTCACTGTTCGAAATGGAATCAGGAGGGAATCTCGTCTGAAATTGGTGGATAGATGGCGTGGATGTTCTTGGAAATTAGATATGAAACGATGCGAGAAAGAAAGTGACGTCTGAGCCAACTAAATTAAGGATAAAACAGGGATAGCTGAAGTGAAAGAATCCCCTGAGTGCCGTGAATAAAGTCGGTTACTTCAATTATTAATTAATTGATAAATTTAAAATAAATAACCTTGAATTCAAAATCATACTTAAGGCTACAACTAAGAGTTCTGAACTGAATCAGACAGAAAAATAAATTATATTCAAACTTTATTATGTAGAGGTCCATTGTCGCGACAAATAATGATGTCGTACTTACTTCTTTTACGGGAAATATATATTCGAACACGACCGGTTTTAAAATAAAATTTTACTCTTCAAGAAGAACGACATCCTTATTGCTGATTGTGGAAATAAATATCCTAACGTGCAATTCGAGGTTATTAGTAATTATCGAGTCAATAATTAACTAAATTATTAGAGATATGGACGAATAATAATTTTAAAATTTATGGATCAATTTTTAATATACAGTTTCAAAAGATGACGGCTTCCAACCTTATTTAAAACTTAATATTTTAATTTTGAACTAATTTTAGGTTATCAAAGTGTTGCTGGCGTAACGGTTATCAGAGCTTCAATGTAAAATCAAAGAAAAATTCAAATTTTGAATTCATCCTATATTCGTGGATAGGTAAACATTTCTCAATCTCCTATATTATGTACAAATCGAAAGAGCACTCTTTCATTAACCACTACCTCCCTAAATGAGCTGATAGAACAAGTTTTTATTTCCAGAAGCAGAATTCTTTCCACGAAACGTTGAGAAAGACTTATTTGTAAATAACGGCCATGGAAAAAATATTTACCTTTCTAACATCAAACCGATTCTTAAATATTTGAAATTTTTGACGCTTTATTTCCAAAATATTGGGATTCTTTGTATTCTACGGGACAAAAATCACTCTCAATCGTGCGAGAACGAATCACGAAGGATCTGAGTTTATAAGCGTATACCTAATCACTGAGAGACATTCATGTTGTTCTCGATCTCTCGATTTTCTTCGCTTCAAAGCCCTTCGTGTACACATGAATTCAGAACGTTTTAAGCACACTCTCGAACGACTTGTATTTCAAGTTACGACCTCAGTGTAACGAAATTTTCGAGTGACTGCAAAATACCCTTGTCGTGTCGTACCGAAGGAATCTGCAGCGTTTATGCTTGAGACTAGATCCACCGATACAATCGAGGAGGTTCTTATGAAGATTGCGAAGAGGGAAAATGGAGCAAAGACTAGGATCGAAAGAGACTGTATGGCGAATTCAGGGACAGCGAGGTCGAGGTTTCATTAGAAAAATAAAATGAAATTTTTATACTATCACTAGTTACAAGTATACTAAGATCAGTTTTTGTCGAAAAATATCTACCGCGATAAAATATCGAACTCTACGATCGAGATATAAGAATAATCTTCCAAAATAATTCCTAACTGTAGGTTATTTCTCTCTTAAAACAATGCGTTAATCAAATTTTCATTATGTACGCATAAGGGTATTATTTAACTCTTGGTTATTAAAAGCATTTACGCACATATCTATTCGGTTATCTTTCTTCGTACGATTCTGTCATTATCTTGAGTAGAGATGCTGGGATATGTGTTCTTTTTTGTGGTAAAATTAGCTTCTGCAAGTGTATAAAAAGAAGCGACCTCTGCCGAGAACCTAGGGATTTCTCTTTTCATCCCATCTTCTTGCCACAAACTACCCTGACCTCGATTACAAACAGATCTAGGTTCCTCTGGTATACGATCTATTCAATGTGGGTAAGATATATTCAATAGTATCTCCAAAATTTACTGTACTAGTAATCTAAATCGTCGCTTTCCAGAATTGTTTATTTAATTCGATACTGTATTTAGTAATGTTTTGGAAAATTTAGTTTTTCTTTTTAAAATTTTCTAATGATATTGATGAATGACGATGATATTGAAATTCAGTTATGGCTTTAATTTTACGGTCAGATATCCATATCATGGCGCCAACCTATTTGGGAGAACGGAATCTTATATTTTGTCGTAAAGTATGCCGTCATTAAATCCAATTAGCCGTTTGGCTTATCGTATCCTCCTGATAGATTTTCAAACCAATCTATACACCAGTTAGTCAATGCAGAATTATCCTTAAATTTCTCATCATTAGCCAGTCGTGTGACCGAAACATTCATCATGGTTATGCGAAACAGGGATAGATAGATCGGCCCTTTATAGATGAGATTAGGCCCATGTGGGCCTTTCTTCCATCGAACTTCCTATATTATATATTTACAGACGAATTAGAGGCATAAAAGAATCCAAATTGGGAAAACAATCTTTGCAACCGAAGATTGACAACAAAAAAGCCACAGGAAACAACGTTGCAGGAAAACAACCCACAGAGTGTGGGGTTGGGAAAAACTGCGATAAAAGAATAAAAATTAAAAGGTAATACAATAAAAGAAAACAGGAGAAATTACTAGAAAAAGGTCATGTATTTGATCTGAGAAAGTATATTTTACGGCATATAGGGAATAATGCGAATTCTAGTTGCAGCAATGTCAAAAGGAAATCTCATAATTTTACTGCAATACTCTAGAGGTCGAAGACATTATGCGTGATAATAAAATGTTGATACTCAATTTTATCAAAGAGTGAGGTGCTCTTGATTTCTTTGCGAACTTTTTCAAGGTCTGGCTCGATGCGGCTTTAATAACGCATACAATTTAGCTTTTTAGTGAATCAGGATAGAATTAATTT
This sequence comes from Pachydiplax longipennis, assembly GCA_036926295.1. Lineage (NCBI taxonomy): Eukaryota > Metazoa > Arthropoda > Insecta > Odonata > Libellulidae > Pachydiplax > Pachydiplax longipennis. The sequence continues at coordinate 440,961 of JAVFKF010000081.1, read as the reverse complement.
CATCCGAGTCGCAAAGCCGGTGAATAGGCATAGGAGCAAAAGAAAACCCATAAAGAAATCAGCGCAAAAAGTCCACATACTCCAACATGCTTTTAGTATTTGATTTCACTCTTGAATTCCGTCCAAGTTAGAGCTCTAATCGAAACCCTCTCCGTCTCCCCGACCTAATTAATCTTCCCCCACATCCTCTAATCCCATCCCTCTCTCTTTCCCTTTTCCTAACAGCCCTCTTCTCCGACTCTCCCGAGGTATTGCTTACTTCGTCACAACTTCCGCTTAACAGATTCTCATTTTTTATTCCTACTTCTGCTGGGAATGGGCATCTTTCTCGTGGCGGATCATATTCCGGGCTCGGGTCACCTTCGAGTAGCTCCGACAAACTTTCCAGAGTTTGGGTATGAATTGGTGCGCCAAAGTCCCTACGGCGGATACTGCGTTTGAAAGCCGCCCGCAGAGCACGACCCGCCTTGACCCCAGCACACGTCCGAATAAATCACAAAACCACATGCGAAAGCTCTTTCCAAATAGTGTTATTGACAATTAGGAGGGGAAGAAAATATCACCGGTCTTCCATTCGGTATAGTCTCGGAATTGACTTGTTGATACACTATAGACTAAATAAGTAGTATAGCTGACCGTTTCAATAAAATCTCTATTTTACCATTCAATATTCACAAAATTTCACAGTTAGATTACACCGCTTTGATTTGCAAATAAAATTTATAAGACTCCCTCTCATACAATATATTGTTAACTCCAGTCTATAATTTCCAATGGAATCTCCGAATGTTGAAAACTATGCAAATTATATCACTCTTGTAATTAGTTACCGAATTTCCTATCCCCGTCAACCCCATATTCCTGCACCTTTTTCCTGTTAACCCTGCAATACTCCATTTCAGGCCAAGGTATATTTAAGATGATTTTAGGTCGTCTCTTTATACTTTAGTGAAAAAAACTTTAGTAAAAAGTTAAATTTTGCTAATCACTTCCAAGTATCTTGGGAAGATCCCTAATTTCATTTCTATTTTATTCAGACACTTTTATATAATTGCTTTCGCCTTTCATAATCGTCTGCGGATATTTAGTCGATTATCGATTAAAACATCCTCTCTTTGATAGGAGTACAAAGGGAGAAGAAGATCAGAATGAATGATTATCGTTAGAAAGAAAGATTATTGCGAGAAATGTCATGAAAAAGGGAGAAGATGTTGTACATATGTACATGTTCCGTACACTAAGTTTTGTTCAGTCTTACGTGACTGCATGCATCGTATTTAAATTGACATATTAGTTATGAACACTGTATTTACTTGTTTCTTTACCCAAGAATCGATCAATTCATGAAGAACATTTGCTGCATTAGTGTGCACCATTTACGTTCCTTTTGTGTCTTATTCACTGAGGCGAGATACTTATTATAAGTGACGTAATATATAAAGTGTTCTACCTTTCGGTAGGTTCATGTGCCCCCACATTCCCTATTTAATTCCCTCTCCTTCAATTCCTGGTAACTTATCCCACCCCTTAATTCGTCTAATAACTTCTGTCTTTTCCCTAGCATTCTTCCCTCAATCGCTTTCTTCAACAATCCCTCCCCTCTCAATATTTGACCCACCCATTTCTTTGGTCTATTTTTAATTACTTCAATCATTACTCTTTTCTCCCCAACCATCTCTAGAACCTCCTCGTTCGTTTTTCTATCGACCCAACTAAGTTTCTCCATTCTACGCCATACCCACATCTCAAAAGCCTCCAATCTTTTGACATCCTCTTTTCTCAACGTCCATGTTTCACACCCGTACAACATTACACTCCACACCAAGGATTTTACCAATCTCTTCCTTATTCCTTTATCAAGTCCCTTTGTCATTATTTCCCTTCTTTTCACGAAAGCTTCCTTTGCCAATGCTATCCTTTTTCAAATTTCTGTCGAACATCTTCCATCCTTAGAAAGAAGGCTGCCCAAGTATGGAAATTGATCTACTTGCTCTAGTTTTTCTCCATCCACCCTTATTGTTAACTTAGCTTTCTTTCCCTTTGAAAACCTCATAATCTTAGTCTTTCTTACATTGATTTTCATCCCAAACTCCTTTGCTTTATCGTTTAGTGCATTTACTAGGCTTTGCAAACCCTTTTCCGGTGACGTAAGGTTTCTGAAATTTTATCGTATGAATAATAAGGCTATAGTATCATGAATTAGATCATACACTGATTGGCTAAGTACATACTACAAATACTATACTATAATGCCAGATTCTCAACCTTCAAAAGAGAAAATAACCTATAACTCATACAGTTATATATCACTCTTATGTTATATCATATAAAATTAATAACATTAAGTCATATTGCTCTTATATGATTTGCAATCATAATGGATTTAAGGTAGGAAGGATCTAGATTTAATCAAGAATCAATAGGTTTAGCATGAATTAGAATGAATTTTATTTCACTTTTCAGAGTTTTCTATGCCAATGAGAATCTTACGGAACGAATTTAATATCAGACCGAGCGGACGGAAAAGTCGAAAGTTGGAGCAAAATGCGGTCGAATTTAAAATTTAGTTCGGCCTATTCACCCATGAGTCTGCCCTGACGTTCGCTCAAGTGCGCTAAAACTATAGTTTTTTAAATGAAAATTCGAACTAAGGACAGCGAGGAACCCGGAAAAGCAAACGAAATTCAATTGGACCGCATTTGACTATCGCGTAGAATGGCGCAATGGCTGAAATATTAATAGGTACATGCATACACAGCCGTGATCATTTCATAAAGCCGTTTTTCCTGCCGAAGGGAGGGGAAGCCCTCGCATTCATCTAGTATATCCTTTGAGCAGAGCATTAAGTAGTCCAATGCAAAAGTTATTCTCCTAATCCCGTATTTCAGCGCGGATTATGGGGAGTAAAGCAAACGTCCTCTCGTAATACGGCTATTCTTACGGAGGACGGGCTTAATTTCTGGGAAATTGCAACTAAATATTAATCTCTTTACCTTTCGCCCCGCCGTGAGTTACGGAGGAAAAGCTGCATTTCGTTTACCAGGGATCTCCTATTCATTTTTTGCCGATACCCTGGCTTTTACCCTCCCCCTCACCACCCTGTATCCGTCTCAAAATGGCTAACAAAGTTAACTCCCTTCCCGTCAGCCCATATCCCTTCAGTCATTTACTTTTCCCTTCGTCACAGGACTTTTTTATTTTCCTCATAAACGAAAATCCTCTTTTTCGGAATTAAGTTACAGTTTTTTTTAGTAGGGTTTATATTTTATGTTTGGTTCATTTTCTTTTTCGTCGCTTCCGTCGACTTCCTCTGTGTGAGGCCAACTTTCTTCCACTGTTCTTATGGGGTCACGTTTGGGATTCGCTGTTGCAACGTGATCAGTCGTTACGGCATGTTTTAAATCATCAAGCTGCGTATTATTGTCACTAAATCTTTCTTTTTGAATAAAATTACAATAAAAACAGTAGTTTTAGCCTCAGAAGCATACCTTTCTCGCAAAAAATATCGAAATAATTTCGCAGCTCTTCATCAGCGTCAGGATAAGTAACAAAGCTCAAGTAAAGACTTTTCGATAAATTGAACGTCACCTAACTGTTAAATTTATTTCAACTGGCACTGATACCGGAAAATGTTGCACGTAGATGCAGTTTTTCAACGATGAAATCTAAACGCCGAGACCTTTGCTTTTAACCCGTGATTCCTTTGATATCTCACATTTCAAAGGCGTTCTCTTTAGCAGTTCATTTAGTACTAATTGCTTTCGACGCACACTCTGTTACAGAGGGAGGGAGATCGTACCCTAGGTGTGCCATAAAACGCGCGATTATATGTATTTTTATATATGATTATTTCAATTTGAAGTTTACCATAAATATGTAGAACATGAACTCTACGATACCATTTCAATAAAATCTGATTATTTAAAGCTGTCCATTTTAATTGAATTGTATGTTGAGAAGGAATGATAGAAATTTCAGGTAATGGAAAAGAAAGTCTTCGCAGAGATAATTTTTATCCGTCTATTTCTTATATAAGCAAGCAAATGTATAAATAGGTACCGGATATGTTTTTAGAATATATATGGATGGGAAATTCACTGAGATATTGTGTGAAAATTGATTATTAATGATTAGTAGTCTCTGAATAGTGTGACGTAAAATCATTCATCAATAGATGAGTAAATAAAGTATCTAATATATATTCTTTTAGTTGCATTTGAAGGCCTGCATCTACATAGTGGACGGTTTTACATGAAGTTTTATACCAACGTATTATTTCCACAATGATGACAAATAACGTTAGCTAAGCTATATGAGTTCACATAAAAAAGCAGTTTTAATGACCATAAAAGACGTTTTGATCTCAAATGAGTATCTCTGCTAAGATAGTTATTGTAATCCTACTCTTTTCGGAATATTCCTCCCCCATTTTATTTTCTTGCACGACGTTCAGAAAGAGAAAGAGATCGCTTCTATAGAAAATTTTAAATCTAATGTATAGTTATGAAAAACTCAGGATTAAACAAAAACCTCCATTCCTTATGAGGGACGTTCGTATATAAACGTGAAAAATCACGCACGTTCCGAGGCTGGGCGTCCTTCATCCACTCCGGACTTGTATAATACGAAACGTGCAATAACTTTTCAATTTGGTTCGTTCCTTTTCAAGCGGCCTTTTATCCACTTCCCTTTATCTCCCAATATCCTCTCCTCCATTACAAGATTCCCGTTTCGGGAAGCCCAAGAGAGAATTTAAAAGAGCAAGAGAAGAAAGAAAGAATTAGTCGTCGAAACAAAAGAAGGGGTAGAGGCGGGCAATAAAAGGAGTATTCGCGAGGAGGGGAGGTATGCGGGTCGGGATGCGATGAATTATGCAGAGGAGGAGTCCTTCTTATTCCTCCTCGTCTTTGTTTCTCCCCCACCGGGCACGTGCTCCACCCCCACCTCCCTCCCTTTCCCTTTAAACTTCATCTTCTTCCTCTTTTCCCCTCTTCCTTGCCATCGACTTGTACATCCTTGTCCATCACTCTCCAACTTTTCCCATTTTTACTGTACGCGAGTCTTTCCGTGCACTATTCAGCCCGAAGACCTGCTTCAACGCGATTTGAACCTCAAGCCCTCCGGGATGAGTATAGGCGTCCAAGGCTGGAAAACACGCAGGTGTCTCTTCCATAGAGATTCCATCTTTTGGGATACCTATTTCGATGATATATTTTTCTGAATTTAAAATTATGAATTAAAAAATAACATTCGTTAAGTTAATGCGAATATTATTACAATCACTATAATATTAAAAGTATCAAGAAAATATATCGATTAAAAGAAAGGGAATGCACCTTAAAAATCAGCAATTATGATAATTTTCAATTTATTATTCATTAAAAAAATTATTTTAAATGAATTTTTGAAAAAGATTCAAGAATGATTTTACCAGAAAACTTCATAATGCGCATCCTTTACATCAGAATATTTCCTTTACATTCTAACATCGTTTTTTAAGTTAATGCTTAAACTGGGTTTAATCGGTACATGTTAGAGCCAGAAATTGTCGCATAACGGAAAAAAATGAAATATATTTTCAATGAAAGGATTTTTCCAGTACTCATGAAAGCCTCGTACTAGAGTCATGCATCCCCATACTTTGGTGCCCGGGGCAAACGCCCGTCTTGCCCGTGTCGCAGACAAGCCATGCCTCCACTATTACTTACCAAAGGAGAGGATGATGGTTAATAGATAGTATGGGAGTGAGGTGGTTAGCTCTTATTTTCCTGAGATAGATTGCCATAAGCAGAAACTGTCGACTCATAGCAGTAAGTGTTACATACGAGTTACTCGTATTGACCTCACGAATAGCGCTTTTCATTAAATTCGATAAGAATTGCAGAGGATGAATGCTGTCATTCAGTATCACTGTCACCATCATTCTCATTATTTTCATTTCCTATTTATCCTCCAAGCATCCAGTGGCCTATGGCAGGAGTTATACACACCCAAGCTATCCTGTAATCCCAAGCGTCTGAAAAAATATCCATACTACCAAATGTTCTGTTGAAAATTGATCAGAAATAATCCGTAAATAGTGAAGGTAAGGATAGTCAGACAGAAAATAACCTGGGAAGAGAATATATGATTAGCGTTAGGAATATAGGATACCTGGAAATCTACGTTCAGAAAAATATATTAATTAAAAGATATATCAAGATAGTATACAGATAAGAGTTATTATGTGAAGGCAGTCTCAATAGTAACATTAGTAAGATGCAACATCGCTGATAATCTTTTCATTTATCAAATCAATAAGAAAAGGAAGTGGATATGGCAATACATTTTGATTAAATTTCTTGAGATTTATGAGCCGCAATTAAATTTTCGCTTTCAGGGATACCCAAGATAATCAGCATGGAGAAAGTGCTGCAACACTTCCCATAGTGGTATGTGTAAAGGAGCTATAAACTTACATTAGGGCAGACATTACACTATCCTGCATTACCTGGGAAGTATATTGAAAGTTAATTTCGACGGGGTAAAGTAGTCTTCAGCCGGAGGAATGTAAACGAAGCGTTAGAATAGATAGGATCTGAGGTAGTATACGGTAATATACTTTAAGTAGAAGAATAGATGTTAATGGTAAGAATTTGAAGAGGTTAGACAATTGGCAATTACTCAATGAAAGGATAGAGAAGGGAAAGGAATAGTAAACCATGAGTGACATTACATTTTATGTCCAAGAAGGATTTCAGTTTTTCATGAAAATTTAAGCCATGGTTTCTAAAGGAGGAAAATTCCGAGGATGGGTGACTGGTTTCGCCGTATTTGAAATAAAAGAAGGCAACAAAAAAAGAGGCGAAGACAAGGAAAATTAGGAAATTCGCGAAAGAGACCGACCTTTCTCCAACCTACCCTCGCAAATCCTTAATTTTTCTTATATCCCTTTATAAAACTTAATTCCTTGACGGTTTTTTTTGCTTGAAAATTATTTAATCGTCGAAATAAGCCTCTGATAAATTTCATTTGCGATACGATTTACTTAGTAAAACTTACATGTAGTGGAGTTTTACTACCGCGTTTAATTTTTTCATCTGCCACCTTCTCAGTAAATATTCGAAATCTTTCTCTTTAGGGTAACTAAATGTTTAAATTGATCGAATGTTAGAATTGAATAACATTTGGATGTTAAATTTATCCGAGACATACACGTTGAAAAGGAAATCCAGGTATCGCATATTTTAAAGTTGGAAGCATTTAAAACCCTTAGTTAAATTAAACAGAAATTATGTTTACTACCGATTAATTTCCAAGATGATGCTAAATTAGGCGGATTATTAGGTGATGAAGAACCGAAGGTGTCTTGCCATGGTATCGAATTCTTACTAAATGTAATGTAAATCAACGCATTCGTAATAGCAATTTCTAAAAGTGCTTCGACAGCTCAGGCCATTTCGCACGTGGGTCTAACACAGGACTGCTTTCACATAAGTCGAAGGCGCTGCCCACTTGGCTATCCGGAGCTCGGTCCAACGCAAAGAGAAAGAAGAAAAACTGAAACTTGAGTGAAAGCAGAAATTTTTTTAAAGATTTTATAGGATAAAAATAAAGTTTCATTATATATCTAGAACATCAACAGTCCCATGTTGAACCCAAAAATTTCCTGCTATATGTCGTTTCTTAACTCTTGGTTAACACACCTCTCCCTTTGCATTATCCTTCAACTGTTATTTTTGTCTACTTCCTCCTTCAACATCTTGTTTTGTCAGTCAAGGATGAATTCTTAGATTGAAATAAAAGTAAATCCCTATGATATAATTCTGTAAAGTACTTCCAGACTCCCAATCCGAAATTATTTTTTTTAAAGTTAAAGATCGTGTGATTTAAATAATCAAAAGTAAAATAAAAGTTTCGAAATAGGCCGTCACTGTGGAATTTCGAAATGACAATGTGAAGGTTGAATATAAAACAGTTTTATGACAACGAGGACAAAATTACTTTTGGCTTGATGACATTTAATCTTTAAGATGGTTATAACTATTCGAAACTATTCGTGACGTAAATTCATCTATTGAGTTGTAAAATTTATTGAACTCCTCTTTTTCATACTGAGTTGAAATTTTTTTCGAAAATTTCATCGTCATTAATGTCGTATGAAATTTTCATCGTCATTGATAGATTTTGAATTCGGATGAAGAACTTGGTCTCTTTATGGAAAGAATCACTCCCATTACAAGAATTGCTATAATTTCTTTGACGCAGTATAGATCCCCTCCTTTTCCGGTGTTTGTTTTCCTCGTCCGTCGTCCTTAAATTTACTTTGTGCTCTTCTCCTGTTTCCACTTTCTGCCCCTTTGTCATTGATTTCATTTTAGACACCTTCGTACTCTTTCTTTATAGCCTTTGTCTCCATTCTTCCTTCTTGCTCCATCATCTCAATTCTTTGGCTTCTTCATTCCGTTTACTCTCCACACTTCTTTTGATCTTCCTCATTGTCCATTCTCTCTTATCCTATTACCTCCTGCAATTGTATTACTCTACTTTATCTCTTTCCAACTTTCCTCATCGCTCTTTATTCAGGCGTCTCCTCTTCCGATGGCCATTGCTTTTTCTTTCACCATAATTATATTTTAAACTTCTTTGACTCATATGTGTTAATACTTACATGCGATCGATAAATAGTCCCTTACGCTGTGAATAAAAAATCTTAAATGCTTCATTTTATATCTTAATTTTGCCTTAGTTATTCTATTTCTTTTCTTTTCTATTTATCGCTATCCTTCCTTTATGTAACACTCGCAAAATGTTTTCGGACTATCTTAAAATTTCTTATCTACTCCCTCTATATTTTTCTGTTTTTGTCTCTCGCTAAACAGGAATGAAAACTATAAATTTATTCATCTCATCATTTATTAATTATCGACAATTTACAGTGAAATATATAACATAGATAGACACACACTTCCCACACTTCTCCGTGGCTATTTTCTTCTATTTGGGTATTTTTATAATCAAAACTAAATTGCAGAGGTTTTTCTAGATTTTTCGCTTTTATTTATTCAATTAGCGTAAATATTAGACCGACATACATGGTTAACCATAAGAGAAGCCCGCTTGTATTTTACTTCAAGAATTTCTCTATATATCTATTCTCATTGTTACTATTTTAGAAATGTCCGTGTATAATTGACACTAATATTTTCTCCCTTTCGTATTACATCTATTTATTTATCTTTCCGTTCATCCTCACATCAATCTTTCCCTACTGTTTTTCGATCTAAATTCGGAGTATAATTGGATTCCACTTTTTATCCCCATTTTTATCTTCGTTTATTCCTCTATTATTTTCGATTTTCTATCCAGCTGCTCTCCCTCCTTCTCATTTCCCATTTCCCTCCTCCTATTTCATTTTCCGTCGCATTCTCTCCTCATTGATTCATCTTTCCATTCCATTCTTTCCTCTTTCCCCCGCCGTCACTCCCATTCCGTCTTCAGCTAACGTTCCCCTTTCCCCATAATACATTTATCCGCGCCATCTTCAGGATTTTCCCTGCGAGACACGCGGATTGACAGCTTGCCAAGAGATCATCCTCTCTTCCTCGATTCGAGTGCCTTGCATTTGTTCAAGGGGGAAAAGGAGGAGCACATAAGGAAAATACACGCAATTCATCGTCGTGGGACGCAATATGCGATGTCTTATCACGCTCTATTGTCTTACGTAATATTTCATCGGGAAAATTTTCTTCTGAGCGGGGAATTCTTCACTTAATCAGAGATGTTCGAATATGCACTGGATTCTACTGGGGAACTAATTTTATAATCTTATGATGGAAATGAAATTTAACTTGGCACATTAAGTTGTGCGACTAAACCCAAAGTTATACAAGAAGTGAAAAATTTTTACTTGACTGGGACTCGGACCCAAGTCTCCCACTTTCCGGGCATGTATTCTAACCAACTAAACTATGAAGTAACGTCTTTTCACTTCTGCAATCGGAAGCTTATGAGCACATATTTAGCTAGATCTAGCATGCGATCTAAGGAAAAATTCAGTGTAAACAAGAAATGGTTGTCTATGGAGCGTATTCCATCCGCATAGGACGCAACCATTTTGTAATTTTTTCTTAATTTTGCTTCTACAGTATATTACAGGTAATGTATCTATTGGATATGTTTTATACATTGCATGGATATGGATTATATGTATTACTTCAGGATTAACTTTGTCAGCCTTCTTTCGTGTAGAAAAAAAGTCCCTTCCTAGACTTATCAATATTCTATTTACGCTATGAAACCTACGCAGAATATTAAGTCATGAACTGAAAAATTTAAAGGAATTTAAGGAACAATGAATATAATTTAGCGATGCTTGTTGGAATTTTATTGCTAGAAGAATCTTTAATTTAGACACTTATACGAAATCCAGAAGAAAAAATCTGTCTTTCTTGTGAATTTAGTACAAGCATCTAAATTAAAGATTCTTCTGGAATTTGATGAAATTTAAAAACGTTCCGAGAAATGAAAGAAAATAGATGACATTAAATAGGATATGTTCCAGGAAATGTAGCATGGATGTAACTGCTTCAAATAATGTGGGACATTTGACCACAAAATGTAAATTTTAGAACCAGAATAGCACGTATTATTCAACAAAATACGCAGCGTGTTTACTTTTAGCTTATGAAATATCTTGAACGATTCAAATTCATCCGTGCGCAATGCTACAACAGACAAATATTAATTTGTAGGTTAATCATTAACATCACATGACAGTGGTGTAATGAATTCAATACGAAAATCACTCACTATTTTGCATAAATGTAATTAGGTTAAGCGTTGCGTTTCTCCTGCTTGAAAATAGGAACTAGAAACTATTCTATTTTAAGCCTATGATATCCTCATACAAATACACACATCTCCACTCGCTCAAATACGAGCACATATTATATATACAGAAGAGCCCGCAATAAATATACCTCCTGCGCCTGTATTTGATCCCCTTCCTTTTGCAGTCTGCTTCGCGATTTAATATTTATCCCACCTGCTTCCCTTGTCTCGAGATCCTCCTCTCCTTAACATCCTTCTTTGCGTCCCATCATCCCCTTACATTTTCTTTTCCATTATAAATTTCCTGCTCTATTGCATTCAGCCCCCTTTCCATCCTCAACTCCTCCTTTACCAATGAGATCCGCTTTCATCGCATCTTTTGTCATTACAACTCCGCATTAGCTATTCTGCCGCACATGAATTATGAAACGTTTTACTCATAAGCCTCCGCTACTTCGGGATCCACCATTTTCGAGACAGAAGAAGGAAAACGTTCGACGTGAATTCCCTCGGAGTCATGTTTACGCCCCGATAATCTTTCGCCTCCCTCATTAACTTTTTTGACAATTGTTCCTTCCCCTCTTTTCTCCGAAGATAATTGGCTTTTTCGTCTCGAAGGAGCACGTTAAACGATTTGAATGAGGTAGACGCAGAATAAAGCATGCAGTATTTTTCGGAGACACGGCACGTAAAGCGCATTCATGCCTCATTAGCAATATTTGCGAGTTAGGCCCTCCTTTGACGACTCTGTTGTTTTTTCCGTCTCAATTCGCTCTTCACTGGAATGTAGCTTGAAGTAACTGAAAATGCTGCGTCAATTAGTTTTTTGCCGTGTACTCGTGCGTCAGACTCTCGAGAGATACCTGATGTAACGGAAGTCTATGAAATTACTTCGTAGAAGCTTCTATCTACTGTCTCGCTATTATCATTTCACTGCGGGATATTACTTTTTATTGACGTGAATGTTCTTCTAAATTGAATGAAACGAATATAATTATTAGTTTATGATTATAATTGCTAAATTTGTCTTTAGTTGGTGCTTATCTCATATTATAATTACTACAGTTTATTTTGGTTGGTGCGTCCTTGGTGGAGTATAGCTTAGCGTAATAAGTGCTAGAGAGCAACATTGAGGTACTGGGGTTAAAATTGTGGTCCCTGTCGTGTCACTCGAGGATTGATTGTATGTAGAAGACTAATCTTGTAAGACTAATCTTGTAAGACTAGTCTTATAAGACTAAATTTTGCCCTAAATAAAGTCGTGATTATTATAATCATTGTCTAGACTAACCATTCGGACTTCACAGACAACTAAACTAATAGTTTTGAAGACCGTACAACATTAATGCGATCTTTCACGATAAAAACATGTATAAAATAATTTTACTATAATTTTTTTAATACGAATGCTGTCACTCATCTACCTTTATTCGTGACACGAAGAAAATCCAGAGTAAAATGAATTGAGGAGGCTTGACTTTTTGGAACTAGGTTGCATGATGAAATAACTTGGTATAAGTTCAGCATTATCTACTAAGCTTACGGTTAGTTTTCTTCACCATGTTTTCTAGGATTCAAAATTTGATTTGGTATAATACAAATCAAATTGAAAGCGATGCCCAAATTTATTTGTACCAACAAAAGGCATCACAAATTAGTTCGTCAATTCGTAAACCACCTCAAGACCATTCTAATGAGGAACCTTACAATCTATGTATAATTGTTTATAAAGATAATAATTAAAAACCTCGTTTATTCAGTGAATTTGATATCTTCGTGAATAAATGTCAAATTGAAATAATGAATTATTTTAATTAGGAGAAAGTCCAAAAGAATTAAAATTGTATTCAAATCAAATACCAATTCCGTAGATAATGAAAAAATAACCACTTTCACAGCAGAACTGGTGTAAGTGGTTATTTTTTCATTACCTGTCATAGAATACTACCAAGTGAATCGCCGCTCCGTCGATTTTACCAATTCCGTACTTGTAACAATTTTTTCTTTACTCAAAATGTTACCATTCTTCTCAACTTACATATAATGATGAAAACATTCTTATTAGATTAATGGCAGCATTACTAGATAATCATCGACGATAAATTGAAGTGACGATATTTCGTAACGTTTCTATTGTTAAAAATATTTGATTGCGCAATTTTTAGATGCAAACTAAATAAGATTATAAGAATTAAATAACTCATAATGCGAATGCATTTACATTCCCACTGAGTAATATATCATGCGGCAGTGTAAAGAAGTTCTTGCGATAAAAGTGGCAGGACAATAAAGGAATTCGAAGAGTTTTATGAATTTGAACAGGACGAGGCCTCCACCTTGATAAATTCCAGATGTCGCCCAGGATTTGCACCAGCTTGGCTAATTCACCATGGAATATGCCACGCTTAATGGAATTATCTGAAAGACCGAGTTTAAAATTTCAAGTCCTCGGATATTCGTAAATAAAGTTACGGAGATCGTACGCATTGTATACCGCAAGTCCTACAGAGGGGTGGTCGACCTTGGCCTAGTTTGCGTTCAATAACATAGGCAAGGTTTACCTACTACATTCAATACCATACATTGTTTGTGCTAACGGTATACGTTCTTGCGGATATAACATTAAAAGGAAGATCTTAACGTACAGCTAAATGTTTATTCAAACAAAGAACGGCGAAACTAAACTCTCTACCTCTGTAACGCAATCTTTACTAATATCTTTACTAATTTATCCTTATAATGTTGGTAAAATAAATGATGAAGTCTATATTAGGCATTAAAGACTTAAAATCGTGATTTTCTTCCTTTATGAACGATTTTTTTTGCATAGGATGGATATTATTTTATGTACAACTAATATGGTAATAAAAACTTTTTCGATCAAAATACCTCCTTTCCTTTCAATTTTTATGTTTCTGTGGTTAGATGAACATTTTAAAACGTTGGCTGCTAGGGTCAGTATCAAGTAAACCGACAGCCACTGTAAGAAAACACCGATCTTAATAATAACCGTGTTCAAATTATCTCTTACATTAAGATATTTTACTGAGACCTAAGACTATGGTAAGAGTATTGATATAGGTTTATGTATTGTAAGACGAATATTACGGTGATTTTGTACTCCTGCATCATAGGTAAACTATGAATCCTCCATAAAAATTACTATGGTATCACTTAGATTACCATATATCTGACGACAGCTTGCTGCCTTTTTATGTAGTTATAAAGGATTGTGATGTTTAATTGATCTGTTTCTTAATATCTATTAATTCATATATTAATAGGCTAAATCTACCTAGGCATATACTAGGCCTTTGAAGCGTCAATAGAATTTATTGACAAATTTTAATCTATGAATATATATGAACAATACTGGAAGTTGCTCATCAATTAGAATCAACCTCCATCGTTATCCTAATATTTGCTTCGTATTTGAAAACGAAATCGTATTTCCCTGTTATTCACTCTCCCGGAAATTTCGAGATCCGAAATAGACTTGGGCTGCCCGAAATCTACTCATTCCCGTGAGAATTCAAAATGGAGAGACGCGCGTTGTCGAAGAGTAAATACAACAAAGGAATAAAAGTAAATAAGCCGCTTTAGCCGTCTGTCCACTGTGCTATCGATATCCGATCCTAAGCAACTCCATTCTCTTTCCATAAATCAATGGCTTATTTAAAGAAGAGCAATTTGGCGATTCAATCGCAAATTTCTGTGGCTGTTTCATACATATTTTGGCGCATAAAACTGTCAAATTAAAAAGAAATAAAACGAGTAATATTTGGCGATAGATTTTAATTTCTATATTAGAAAATGTTTTATGATACCCCTGATTATTCGGGTCATGTACCTTGTTAGATCATCAATGGAATCCGGACGTTTCGCCCAAAGGCACTTCACCCAAGGACGCTTCATCCAAAGGACGATACGCCCACGGGACGAGACAGTTCCCTCAGGAGGCGTTTTATTCAGTCATATCACCCAAGACTTTTCACCCAATGATGCATAGTATCTGGGTGAACAGTCTCTTGAATGAATCGTCTTTGGTTGAAACGTCCCTTGATCGAAACGCTTTGAGTGAAACTTTCCAAAACTTCTTATCTTTATAATTTCGATTTTGTTCGAAATATTGATTGTTAAAATAACCTAGATACCTCATTTTTTAAGAAAATTGATTTCACAAGCATCTGGGTAACTCATTTAATTTTGGTTAGCCTTGCTATATTCACGAAAGTTTCGAACTAGGTAAACATAGGTTAGCTTTCTAAATCTCTTACCTGATTTTTATAAAACAGTATTTCCTATGCTACCGCCTCCTTGGTTTCATATAAAGCATATAACCACTCTCAACCGTCATCTATAAAAATTATTATCTGTACGATCTAATCCAGAGAATAAAAAGACGCAAATAAAAACCACAATTGTAAAAAAATAAATTGAATCGCTATATTACAACTTTATCATTTTATAGAACCCAGTGAAATTCAATTGAAAGAAATCTCACTGATAATGGAATAAAACTCCTACTTTTACGCCATGCGTAGAAACTAATCGTGAGCCCCTAAGAGAGCGATAATTTACTTTTGGTGGATATATTTCTAAAACAGTAAAATAGAATCATGTAGGTGAAAATTTCGTATTT
This sequence comes from Pachydiplax longipennis, assembly GCA_036926295.1. Lineage (NCBI taxonomy): Eukaryota > Metazoa > Arthropoda > Insecta > Odonata > Libellulidae > Pachydiplax > Pachydiplax longipennis. The sequence goes on along the minus strand of JAVFKF010000081.1, from coordinate 425,507 downwards.
ACACGCCGTTTCCACGATTACTAATCCATGATTCCAGTATACAATAATTGTTACTTAACAGCTCATTATTCTCATTTTGACTAAATGCTAACTTTCATAGATCTATATATAGTTCAAAAAACGAGATTTAGATATTCAGCATGTTGCTATCCGTATTAGCGCCGAAGCTTCTCTTACTTCACATATAGAATCTATCACAGCGGATGAATATTCGAGTGATGCGGCATTTCGTACATTTCTTTGCTGGAGAAAATAATTTCATAGATGGAGTAGACCAGAATGAATCAGTTCACCATACTGCTGGTATCAACCCGTTGAAAGTTACGCATTCCTTTTATGAAGCTCATTAATAATATAGGAATATTTCATTCAACGTTAAAAGCATCCCCGGAGCAAATAAGTTAGTAATCTATCCGGTTAATGCATGAGACTATGCATCGGCATCATGCTGTATAAAGCAACGTATGCGGCTGGATTGGATTGGATATCCCACAGCACAATAGAATACCTTTTATTCGGAATTAAACGCACGGAATGTATCGCGGGATAGCAAGGAGCATTCTTTTCGTTCGATGACCATACACTTCGAGATTTTTTAATTTTCCATCATCCAGAGTCGAGGTAGAGAAGAGCAGTATAAACAGCGCCTTTTCGCTTTGCACTCTTTCAATTAAAACTTTCCGCCGATTCTATTCTATTGACTCAACTCTCCTCCATCGCCCTCATCATCTTTCCTTCGAAAATAAATGAATTCCGCCGGGCGGAAGATTTTTAAGTCTCTCTTTTTTGTGTTTGCTCAATCAAAATGAGGTGGAAGCATATATCCCGCGGCTGAGGTTTTTTCGCTCATTTTATTCATAGTGCTACGCATATACATCAGTGCCCTTGAGGCGTATACCTTAAGACTTCCTCGTGAAAATCTGTGCCTACAAATCTTAGATAGCTAGAGCTAATACTCTTGCTTCCTCTCTAAGGAAATCCAGGAATAAAAAAGTGCAATTAATGACGGTGAAAATGGTTTAAACTTTTTGAAGACAACTTTGGTTTTGTTTAAAGAGAGCTTAATACTCCATAAGTAAAATTTGATGCCCACCATTATGAACTTGGAAGTCTAAACTCAGACTTCCTTATTCAACTCAAAAGTTAATAAGAGTGTGCGTAGAAATTTAGCAGGAGATAAAGTGCTTGGGTCCCTAAATGTTGTTTCCATTGTTGTATATCTTCTTTTCATTTTAGCTAATGGTAGATAAAAAAGACGGCTGATTAAACGTATTACTAAAGTACTTATTTAACGCATAAGTACTGATTACAATACCCGTAAGAAATTTTTTCTGTTGATCCACTATGTCACAGACGTCAATTATATTAGTAGTTTCCATACTTTATATTCGTTGAGTTTGGTAGCTTATGACTTGAAGGTGGACCAAGACCAAGTAGAACAAGGGTTTTCTTATATTTCAAGCATATTTGTCGGAAAACATGAAATACTTTATTAATTTCTATAGTTTATTGAAAGATTATAAGTCATTAACACAGGAAATATCGTATTTGTTGTAGAAAAAGTACGACATTTTTGTTCATTGTGGTGACGATGGAATTCTACATGATCAAATTCGCATCGGTTTAAATTATAAATCATTAAATTGGCCGTCAACGAACATCTGATAGAATAAAACGGTTTAAATAATTTTTTCTTACTTTATGATTTTTTACGTTACATAAATATCCTGCAAGCTTGAATTAAGGGACCGAAATGCCGAACAGGCCCAGCTGAGTTTGGCACGACACGATTTTATGGACAATAATGAAGAAATGATAATCTTCACTATCATACAAAGGCGAAGAAATTGTTTGTGGCGTAGTTTGTCTTTAATTGAATCTATATTAGTTTTAAGTAGGTCCTCTTTCGCATGAAGTAGTTTCATGAAACTTTTCCATTTAGTATGTCTAATGGAGGTTATGTCTTTTTTATTCTTAAGATAGATTAACTGTTAAAATGGTCGATAGGCTCAGTTTTCGTCAAGTTTACCTTTTGTTGGTAAAGAAATTCTCTAAATGGAAGAAAATTAACTTCGAAATAACAAAATTTATTGAAGCAGTTATTACGTTTAAATCAAAAGTTTTTTTTATTATTTTTATAAATAAATTTACCCCATTTTATTGAGCATAAACCTAAATCCGAAACCTAGATGATAATCCTAATATCTGGGAGTTGCGTAAAGAAACTGATATTTATTCCCAGTGAAAACGGCTTTTCAGGACCGGTCATTCAGAGACAGAATAATAAGCCGACATTATCAAAGAAGTTAGATTCCAAATCCCTACGATTATTCCCAGGAGGTAACGCAATGAAAGAGGAAGACTGGGAACGAAGATTTTTCAGAATATTGCGGCATTGTTTCGTTCCGTCAGGTCAGAGTGCCACATTCGTCGAAAGTTTTCCTTTGGGGATTCTAACGGTAATTGGTCTCTTAATATAGCCTTTATCTTAAGGTTTAACATCAAAGTGGTCGCATTACGAGATTCATTTCATTCCAGGAAAGCGATTTGAGAGCAAAGCTTTTCCCTTTCACAGCAGCTCGTTCACAATGAAGAGTGGCAGATTGTTCGAAAACAATACTCTCACTACATCTAATTTTGGAATGAAAAAGGATCAGAATTGCCTTTTACGGGAACATTTCGCTGAAGGCGTTCGGTCAGCCCCTATTGAAATCTACGTTTCTATTGGGGAGGAATTTTTTCCGAATTTCTCCGATTATGTTCCGATTAACAGATTTCAACGGCATTAAGATTCAACTCTGGAATAACAGTATTCTTTATAATATTTTCATTGAAAAATCACTTTATCGAAACTGATAATGTTGCTAGTGTGTTACTACAAATCGTGATTTCGTCTACATCTTCGGTTCAAAGGAAGTTTCGTTTATAACGAGATTGTTTGCTTAACCACGTTTGGCGCGGTAAACAAACGATTTAGATCAACCGAAGCTTCCCCGAGGGAAAAGTTTTCAAGACTATCTTTTTCACTGAGTAATATCTCTATCGCAATAAAATTCATCGACTCAAGAGATGACATCAATCTCGAGATCGAAACCCGTGATTCCAAAACTAGATGTTAAAACGAATTCTACACATATCGATGGTTATTTTCGTTACTGCAAGATAGAGACAGCGCTTACTGTATGGTACCTGAGTGTAAAAGAAATGCCAGCCTAGCGGTATGAAAGTGGTGTTTTACTTTGGTTTGGATAAAACGTGGGAAAATGCGGCCTTTAGACCACATTCAGCCTTTCAGGGTGTACGATGCGTCCCGATATTCAGTTTTTATTACAAACTTGTGCGTTTTAATATTTTTTTACTCACGTACATCCTATGTAATACAAATTCAATATACATATATTGTTATATGTACGTATACTGAATACTCTTTTCATGTGCTACCGAATGGTTCGATCAAAGGTCAAAATGTTTCATATGAAGCTTTTCGAAGGGGAAAAATTTTCCTGCCTCTGATATAGATGTAAACAAAGGATCAATTGAAGCGGAATGTGTTTATGAGAAGAATATCAATGGCTTTAAAGGGGAGGAAGCTTGAGAATAAATTTGTAAATGATATGCTGTATAGAAGTTGCGTATACATTTTTGAGAGAATAAGAGAATAGGAAGGTATGAGGTAGTATGGCGAAGAAACGAGACAGATAATGCGCTTACTTTAAAAGGGAGTAGCGTGAATGACATGTTATGTATTAAGTCATCGGAATTTCCTTTAGAAGACAACATAATCTTTTTCCTTTTATTTGTTATATGAATTTGGGCGAATGTCAAGCTCACTGGAGATACCTGAAAATTATTTACCCCCAAAATTATTTCATTCTAGTATCTAAAGAAATAAGGAAGGGGCCATGTGCGATATTGCATGTAAAGCTGTTTCCCATCACTTTGTACGGCCGGTGCCTCCTTGAGGCCGCGGTTGTGGGCAATACTTTATAGTCATACGGCCTACACGCCCTTGCCTATAAATTTCTCCAGATGGGCATATCTGATTTTTATTGCAAGATAGCTAAATTCCTTAGACCCGAAAGTCGGAAGATTTTATTTCAATCCCGGTCCTGTCCGACATTTTACGTTTCCTTATATTCTTGGGATTAAATAAATAGTCATAAAATCGACGGTTGAAGCCAGCACTTTGTAAAACTCCATAACAAGAATGGAAAAGCAAAACAAATTTATAAAGTTAACTTAATTTTACATCAGATGCTACTAGTTTCGACTCAAGGAGTCTATACAAGCTGTATAAAGTTTTCCTGTTTTTCCAAATGAATGATTTATTGATGTTGGGGTTGATTAACTCTTCCGAAACCCTCTGGAGATCCACTGGCTGAAGAGTTCACTGCTGTTACTATATTAGAGAAATATACACATATGGGTTATTTTATCAGATACTATTCAAATAGCGAATGAGATAAATTCCTTTTACGAGGAGATACAAATATTCTGTGAGTCCCGAACTGTTCACTGCATTTCCGGGTTGACCAACGGAATTGAATGCATGTATTTGCTTTCATTTCCATTTTAAACTTCGTCAATTAATGCAAATATATCTTCATAGCTGGTTATAGAGGTACGTTGAACCCATCTCTTTATGTAACGATTTTTATTCAACCACCAACTATAATTTTAGAGAAGTGGAATCCGTGAACGACTTCCGCAAACGATTCATTATAAGAGGTTTTCTATTGCAATATTTTGATAAACATCGATAAGAATCGTTCACACGCGAATTGCTGTCAAGTATAGAGCTAATACTTTAAGTGCGTTCGATGCGTATGCAAAAATATATATTTCGGACTCGGAATTTTCTTTTATACATTGAGATAAACAAGCCTCAAAGCGGCTGCATCTAATAGTAAGAAAATCAGACCTCAAGGAATAATATCAGCACAAACTGTCTGATCGTATTGCGGAAAAGAGCGCAAAAAAAGTTTATCTGGAAATCGGTCGCAGAATTGTGCGAAAGCCTTGTAATTGAACAAAATTTTAAGTGATAGTCATGTCAATTTTATTTGTTTACAACCAGATGTAGGGAACCTGCGGTCTTCAGGCAGTATGTGGCTGTTTACGTTTTTTATTCCTGCCTTTTTCTCCCTTATTGAAGCAAATATTCCTATTTAATAAAATGATTCTCCTCAGGCAATATCTGGTGGTAATCCTATGTTAGTTCAAATAAAAGCAAAGAATGAATGATTTGTACAAAAAGTCTTATCAAATCATTTTGTTTTCTAATTTTCCTGATGAAGCCTAGTGTAAAACAAAGAAGAAAATATTTTGTTCCAGTTGACCCTGTGAATGAATTCATTTCCTCACACACGCTATCAATGTTATATAAACTATTTGAACGCGAAACATGATCCTTGTGGTTTCACATGCGGCCTTTATTATGTGACCAAGTGCTAAATGGGGCTTTCCTGTAAAAAAAATTCTCCATCCCTGGTCCCGTTATATACGTCGTTTTTTTTGGAGAATAAATTTATTTCTGGGAAATAAGAGCCATTGTACTATACAAACTTATTTTCTTAGCTAAGGCTCGTTATTACTAGAAATTGAAGTAGTTACGGAGAATGCGATTCATCGAAGACTGATGTAAATAAGGCAAGCTTATTAATTTGCCCTTCCGATCCTTGCTCCGTTTCGGTTAAAGATTAAGGTTAAAACACTTCAATATATATTATTGGCGTCCCCTTGAAAGGAAACCATGGAATAGAAGAACATTGAAGCGTAAGATTCTCCTCTGTACATGACCAAGTTCTTAAAATGCCTGGAATAAATACCTCAAAAATCTTTCTATTTCAAGAATCCGAGGCATACTCTTTTCCTCTCCGATGCACTTCACAATAGATTAACCATTCCCTCCTCCTTAAAGAGAGTAAAACACTTACCGCGGAAGGTTTTTGAGGTGCACGTACTCCTTTGGAACTCATGCGATCAGTGCATTAATAGAAGAAGGAAAACGCTCCATCTCCCAGACAATCCATTCAATTTTTCCGTCTTCCACTCAAGCCCCTTCCCCGACCTTTTTCAATTTTCTCTCTCTCCAATCCCGCGGGACTCTCTTTTTCTCATTACCTTATCTCGATTGCCATTCCACTCGCAAAAAGCAATCACGTGACATTTTAATAAAGCCTCCTCTTCTTCCCCTCTCTCCACTTACCTCGCGATTCCTCATCTCAAAAACTCTCAATCTTAATCCCTCGCATCGAAGCAACGCCGTCCTGTTTCCTTGCCATCAGAGCTTTCCTAACTCAATTGTTCCACTCCACACCCCCCTTTCGAAGGCATTCATCTCGCAGCCAAGAATTTGCGCCTCCTCAACGCGGGAAGAAAGGCAACTATGAGACGAGGATTTTCACACCGGGACGGCTCTTTTCACTCTTCACGGAGCATTACCCAGAATTCCTCTTTAAATCAACCGGACTGCTCTTGATCCTATTCCCGTTAATTTTCCCCGCGTAAGCGCCGGCGGTTGGCCGTCAGAATGGAAGCATCGGGCTTTTTCGAGAATTGGAGCACTTTAATGATTTCCTCGGCGGATTCGCGTTGCTAACTTGTCTGTCGACGCGGCTGGATGCGTCCCTTTGTTCGGATGGATAAGATACGGAAAAAGCACGGGATTCAAGATCCCGGCGAATTAAAATCCCCCGAACCATTGGTCAAATAGAGTGGGTTAAGAATTTCGAGTATTCAGGTTGAATAGTGCAAGAAAATGGGTCTTGTGAGAATCGGAAATTGAGGATAGGATACAAAGAGTGTACGGCATAACAAGGTTAGCCACAAGGGAAGTAGACGCTACGCGAAAATATTACATTCTGATAAAGTAGTTAAGATAGGATGCTTGCTTATAAGCAAGAGTATGTCTTGCAGTGTATAATAATTAAGATACTAAAAAGGGATATAAGAGGGTGGTCTGAAAAGTTTCCGACCCTAGATTCTTCAGAAATCTTCAAAAAATTTTCAGAAAACATGTCGAGAAATGGCGAAATGTCTGAAACTTTTTAGAGCACCCCTGTATATACGGATCTTTAGGGATATACTTTGACTGTGATCCTCAGAAGCTTCAGAATTATAAAATTTAAATGAATTAAAATTTCACTTACGAATAAAATTGATAAATATTGCGTTTCTATCCAAAACGAGTTTGAACTATATAGATCTTCTAATATCTTTAGGACAGAAGGGTAATATCGACTGATTGGATCCAAGATCTAAAGGAAGACTTGAAAAAGAACAACAAAAAAGAAAAATGCAGAAGATAGAAAGACGAATGAAGTAATGAAGGAATTCCAAAGCGAAAGAGAGAGAAAGAAGGCAAAAAGAGGTCCGAAGAAAGGAAAAGAAAAATGTGAAAAATATTGGAGAAATGTAAAACGAATTGTAAGAAAACGATATTTTCATGTGGGCCCTACCTGCGATACGAAAAAGTATGAAGAAAATTATCAAAATTATTAGCTAAAACTTGTGCCATAATCATACTGAAAATAAAAATAAAGTCATCGTTAACTTTCACCAATACAAATGTATCTGTATTCCACATGCTTTTCGAAACTCTTTGCGTGACTATGCATTAACAGTGTATTAATTACAATTCTATTCATTATCATTTCAATCCTCCATCTTTATCTTCGGAATTCTTCATATCTAAAGGTTGAAAACGTTGTTAATGAAATTGATTATGGAAGGAATGAATTCCAACCTGTATCCATTTGAGTTATCAAGGTTCTCTGTTGGATTGATTGCAGATAAATGCAAAGGGAGAAGTTTCCAAAATTCTCGTTCGTGAAATTCATTCACTTGGTCTGAAATTTTAATGAATGCATCGCGAATTTTTTCAAGGAAAGCTCTCTTGATTAACTCATCAAACATCTTCCTTCTAACTTAGGAAGTTAGTGAAACGACAGAAATTTTAAGTTGATAAGGCTTACTCACAGTTATCTTTTCGCAGGTTTTTTTCTTGTCCGAAAATTTAACGATAAAAATTTACAGTTTAAATTTTCTCCGATATTGAAAATTTTCCATCATTTAGGAATAAATCTTCTTTATATTTACTGAAATACGTCTGTTCAAATGTATTCGTCCAAAACAAACGCCACCGGCCGTACGGTATATATTTTAGGCTTGACTGGTTGTTACTCTAGCGAAGAAAGTTCTTCTCCATATCAATTACCCGAAGGAGACAGAAAAGGGCAGAAGAGATTGAAAAAAAGAGAGAAACCTTAGCAAGTGAAAGGAAAAGCGGAAAATGATTGATGGAGGACAAAGGAAACGGAAGAGAGGAAATGTTCGGAAAGCCCGAACATCTGTGTATTTGACCCTTGAAAATTCCTCTTGCGGTTAGGAGGCCAATTAAGGGTATCATTTCTTGTAAATCACCTTCAGGAAATTCCTTGATAACTGCATCGATGATACGCTTCTCTTCGGACCGATGACATCCTGGCATTCTAGAATTAATCATGAAAAATCACCCTTCTCATCAATATCCATCAATATCTAATATATACGTAATATACTATGACAGTTTTTCTGACGTTGAATATCCACTTTTAACAGAATTCAATGAATAAAACATGCCACGGAACACGTTAAAATATAAATTACCAACCGAAGAATAAATAGAAGTGAAAATAACGAGACTGGGACGCAAACCCATGTCTCCTACTGCCCAGGCAGTTATTTTAATCACTATACTACCATCCCGAATCCATTCTACAATGTTCCAGAGATGCTGCAAATGACAGCAAAGCAAGTAACGCTTCACATAGTGGCACTAACCACCTCCAGAGGTCCTCAACGAGTCAGCCAACTCACAAAGCGATGGAGGTATTACTCCCAAAGGAAATCAACAAGGATGAAGGAAAGTGGTACACAAAGAGGTGTGCGCCTCATCTATCACGGATTGTATTTTGGATTCTTTGGGTGGTGTTTCTTGATTTTACTTATACTCAGGGATATGTAGGTGTTTTATAGGGTTAGTATCCAGGTGCTTAGAACGAGTTAAGTATATTAAAAAATTAAGTAATGTAAATTTTTAAAAATGCATTAGAGATGTCGGTTAACAGGCTTATGAGAATTTAGGAACACTGAGAGCATATTTTTGGCGACATGATTCTATAAAATTTATGTTATGAGGGTCAAGTTAGGTTGAAGAAGAGACATTTTGTCTCAATCTCGAGAAATCTCTAGACAAAGACCTTTAAGACCATTATTTGTACCGTATCGCATGAATTTTAAAATTGTTCTTTACCGATTAATAATAGTTCATGTCGAAAATACGGACTTTTTAGGTACCCTACCGCTAAAAATATATATGAAAGTCTCTTAGGAAGGATAAAATTGGAGGCTGGAATGGAGAGCTATACAAATCTAAAATACTCGTCATTATTGGTTCTGCTCTTCTCGGCAACTCTCGCGTGAACAGTATTTATTAATATGCAGCAATACGACTCCTCTCATAGCGATTTATTGCTTCATTCTCATTTATTCTGTATTTGCGATGACGCTCAAGGAAGAAAGGATAGGGAGAACGTTGGGTTCAACGAACCTTTATGAACAGCGATAAAGATATATTTGCATTAATAGAAGATCCCACGCCAACATTTGATGAAATATAAATACGTATGTGTTTATGCAAATAAAGACATGTTTTTCCGTACGAGCTCAATACAATTACGTACTTCTGGATCCCGTGTACGAAAAAGTCGATCAGCCATGTAGTAAAGTTCGACCAGCATACACTAAAGGTAGCGTTTTGCGAGACAAAATGCATCTGAGTTTTTGGGTGCAGTACTCAAAATATTCAGGAGTCGTTAAATTCTATTTCGACATCAAAAAGCTGTGGATGTAAAATTTTCGACTATGTATACTTTTACATCGCAAATCTACATCGGATACATAAGATGAAGTAGTTTTATTTTGTGATTATCGACGTTAAAGTCTAACGAATATTCGATTTTAGAAACCAATTTGTGAAAATTTTCTGTAAATAAAACTTCTTGGACGAGAAATTAAAAGGCTTGTCACAAATGTCTTACTCACGAAGAAAGAATTTATGAAATAATAATCATTGTTGCTAAAACTATTATTGCTATTGATACCAAAACGATGGACTATTACAATCTTAAGATCTTATGATTTTATTATAAATTATTGATAACTGTAGCACATAGTACATCCTAACTCCTAACCTTAATCAACAAAATAACTCTCTCTCTTGATAATAACCAATGTTTTCCGTAAATCCTCCTCGTGTCATACGAAATTAGTTCCCTCATTTCCACTGTGAATATATATTTTTCAAAATTCGTGCTGCCTGTTTCATCAGCTCTAAGGCATACGCAAAAGGTCGGGTGCGGGAAATGTCAGATATCATCACCATGCTAAACGAGCATTGAATTTGATTGGCATATGTCCTCGTTTATCTTTTTAGGAAGTTTGAAAGCGAAAGTCTCCTAACAACTCGTTAAATAGTAATCCCACCTCTTCCGAAGCTGACACAGGTCTCTCGAGCAATTGAACGCTTTGCTCAAATTGTACCTTTCGTCCAACGAGCAGTTTTAATCAACCAATGAATCTCTTTAGCGTATGGTGATGATGTTCATGCATAATAGAAATAGGATCGCAAATTAAATATAAACGGAAATATTTCAAGGGTTATTTGCGGGCTTTATGCCTTTAGAATGAAAATCGCATTTCTTATTTTAATATTTAATGCTATAGTATCTAGGTGTCATTCTTAATAAGAATTTTAATCATGATTTCTAGTGTATTATATGTTGTACTTTAAATTATAATTTAAATTCCTGAATTAATTACGCTAAGTTACCTTTTATTATCGTTCATTCTCGGATGCTGTGTCCTTTATCTATTATGTTAATAATTTCACTCCAAAGAATCCTTTTCAATCAGTGGAAAAATTGTTACCTGATTTTAAGCCAAAATACATTATGAACGCTTTAGAGATTTTGAAAGTTATAAGTCTGATACAAAAATTGTATGATTAGATTTTATAGATGAATAACTAGATAAATAAATAAATAACTAGATAGATAAATAAATAGATTATTTACTAAAATCTAATGAACAATGAATCATAAAATCGATAACTTCTAAACTTTGTCTCGAGAACTTAATTTAGCTTTTTTAAATAATGTATGAAAATATTAAGACTATTCTTCTTCAATTTTAATAACATTCTGGGAATTTAATACTTATAAAGACTTAATAAGGCCGCGTAAACTTTAAAATGATAAGTTTTAGCTAGTAATCAAAAGGAAGGAATGAAAGTATCATCAATTACGTTTGTAAAAATCTCTTACAAAAAATTGTACTTGTATCAAGCATAAAAAAATGACGGAAACCTTAAGTGAAGTACGTAACGCAACAATCTGCTTAATTTTTTGCTTTAAACTTGCTGCGGTATTACCCAGATTTAAATGCAAATTTTGGGAACAATTCATCGGGGAACGATTTATCGCAAGGAAGCAGCTCTCTCTCTCTCTCTTTCTCTCTTGGGATGAATCGGTGACCCGTGGCCTTTTTCGGAGACGTTTTCCATCACCCAATTCACAAAGGTATGCTATGCCAAGGGTAAGGTTTCCCTTTTCATACCTTAATGCTCCGTTCGGGAGAGCGGACAACATGAAAGGTATTTAGAATCAAATTATATACGCGTGAGTACGAATAAATGTAATTTGATTCCTTTATAGAATTCCCTCTAGTGAAGCATGAACTTACGGGCGCGTAACATATAGTAAATATACAGGTAGGCAAATTGAGTAAATCTTGTTTATGAGAGAGGTACCTTGGGAAACATCTTATTTAGAGGAGAAATAGTAATGTAGTAGTCCTTTACCTTCCACTTTGTGGCGCCTTCACGTATAAGGTTTATTTCTTTACTTCTTGTAGTCAACCATTAACCAGGAAAGGTAAAATTGCTACGTAACCAGTCGAGCGTGTCAAATTAAATTTTTAAATATCTTTTCCCTACTTAGTCACTAAGTTATCATTTAGTGTATTTTCTCATATTTATTTTGCTTAAAGTATATTCACCTAATCCAGATAAGTATACTGACCCCTAATCATAGGAAAAATTCCTATATCAGCCGTATGCTGAAATATTTAGATAAATTTCAGCAATTTACCACGCATTATTTTAAAAGAGCTTCGACAGCTGAGGTCATTTCGCGGAAACGAACCCAGGGCTGCTTTCACCAAAGTCGAACGCGTCGCCCTAATTAATATCTTGGGGGATTAACCAATGAAAACATTAAGTTCGGTTGAGGTGAAACACTGTTTCAAATTACAAATAATATCTCTAAAAACAGAGAATAATCTAATGAGATAATCCATCGAATAAATGGATTAGATGGAAATCTTATGTGATTCTTAAAAGTGATGAGTTATCACGTGAGATGTCTGATTCTCTCTCGGAGTCGGCTAAGACTTTATGTATATTCTCTAAAATATGGAACGAGGGAAGAATTCGACGAATCTGATAATGAATAATGGAAATCGACAAGCCCTCAATTGGGAATTGGGAACAATTTTCCGAAACCCTAATACAATTGAAGGAAAGACCACCGATTGATTTTCTCGATTTCCACCGTTAAAATGGAAGTTTTCAGTTTTTCCCAGCAAATTGAGTTTGTGCAGATTTCGATTGAAAAAGTTTAACTCGAGTCTTTTTTTCCACCAAAATCATATTATGATATTAGGGCAACTATAACTCCACGATGACCTTTTATTCGAACCTTCGAATTCATGAATGATTCATGCAAAGGGATATGCAAAAAGAATTCCTTTCTTTGCGGACAATGTGACCCCTTGATTTTTAATTTCAAGAAATTTTTGGATTACAAGGGCTCAAATTTTTTAATTTTGAAGGAATGAATCTGCGTTGTGTTCTCACCTATATCCTATTCCTTCCGAATCGCACTTCACTATCTGAGATAGCTCTATCAATGTCGGAGATCCAATGAAATGAAATTAATAGAATTCCTGGTAATGCAGGACCTAATATAGATTCATGCAATCGAACTAGACCTTTATACTCTAGGTGGTTGAACCAGTGGACATAGGCCTTTGAAATTCTTGTAATATCGAACAAATTAAAATGATGGTGAAAATTTACATTATGTATTCTAGCCATAGATAATTAATCAAGTAGACTTTCTCCACTTCTTCCTCCGCTACTTCCGCAAATAGAATAGCTGAATTGAATACAAATAAACAATTATTTTGGTAAAAGGCGAGTCCTTAATTTTTATTATCAACTCACAGACATTAATTATAATTCCGTGATTTGCTTTTGTATACTGAAGCGAAAATCTGGATGAACGTATGGCTCGTTGGGAATTCTCGTTCTCCCCAGGCTTATGAATTGTAAATGATATTACTCCGGAAGATAGGAAAGCCAAAATACCTCGAATGGATAACATGTCTATGGAAAATTTATGAGGGGGGTATCTTTGCCTTTATGGAGTAGGTATCAAATACATAGAAAGATTTTGCTTAAACATCGTTTCGTTGAAATCGAAGGTTTTTCACCAATGCATCAATAAGTGTATGAGGGCAACTTTTCTATATAATGTTCTCTGAAGAAGTATTTATGAGACGTATGTGTAATAAAAATGTTTTTATTACCTCCGGACACTTACCCCTTCATCGCTTCCAATATTTTCTACCCTTAGATGTTATTGAAACTTCATTATGTAACCATTATAGTAGGTAGTTTTCAGTTATAGTTTCCTATTGAGGAATACAAAAATGAATTACTGTATCTAAATAGCCTACAGAAAAAGTTATCTTATACTACATCTTTCTAGAACTATATGTGTGCATCCACTAGAATTTACATCCCATGTATGGTATCAATCAGATGATTGTAGCATTCGTTTATTATCTAACGGCAAATTTTACGTTTTCGTAAGAATAGTTACGATAATTTTTCCCATATGCTCTTCGGAATGGGATGGGAATCGTTTGAAGATAGGGTATTAAACAATGGGCTGATATTACTCAATAAATTTAGAGTTAGAACGTTCCTTCACATTACTTAAAAATACGTATTAGATAAGATGCGTCCATCCTGTCAAAGTAGGGAAAATTAAGTAAATGCTGGGGAAAGTCGATTCGAAGACTTTCCCTCGGGCAAAATACGGGAGTAATAGAATAGAATAGGAATAAGAATATAATGATGCACCCCTAAATCCACCGAGAGGCGACTCGTAAATATATGTGGATAGCAGATAACTACTTGAGTAGGAACTTCAATCTTAGGAATCCTCTTATTCGGGAGATAAATCTCGTTAATCGCTATTTTAGCCATTTGCCCTAAGGAGCAAATGCCTCATGGCACCAAAATTAAGCTTTGTAGTGTAAATTATCTGAAATAATGAGCCACGGAACGAATAATTCTAAGCGGGAGATGAAAATGCCGGAATTCGCGGAATTCGGAAGAGAGGCACGGATATATGCTTAGGTAAATAGAGGGTAGACATGGAGAGGGAGGGGCCGAAGAGGAAGAGAACGCAATGGGGAAGCAGATAAATACGGAGAGAGGATAAGAGTTTGCCGGATGACAGGGTCTCGTCTTAAGGAGGCGCTTAAAGAAGAGGCGAGATAAACGCGAAATCCCGGAACTTAAGAAAGCTACGTCTTCTGAACAAGCCTCCGTTGTCTTAGAGACGCCACTGTGCCATCCTCTGAATAATTGATCTCCCGACACCTGCTTTGCTTATCAATTTCTTAGCGTCCGCGCCGCTCTACGCCGTGCTTTTAGCGCGGAGGCCCAACGACAACGGGCTTGTTAATGCGGATATCATGGCGAAGAGTTAAAATAGACCAATTTGGGTCCCGCTGAGGGAGGAGATTTGACCGATTATCGTTGGTAGGAATCACCGAGTAATGAATGAGCCATAAGAGTATAGGATATTGCTCTTCTGCGGCATCTATAATGCACAACTCTGTTATGGAGCTGAAGTAACACGTCCGAAATAAAAAGATCTACTAAAACAAGATCTACATCTACATGTGTACCCTGCAAGCCGCCTTTCGGCGTGTAGCAGGGGGTGCAAGCACCATGATTCTATTTTCCTAGTCGATTATTTTTGCGTATTGTTCTCGGAAAAAATGAATTCTTGAATCGACTAGTTCTAGCATCTATTTCTCTGATCTTTCTCGTGGGATCAGAACGGCCTATATAGCAAGGAGGGCTGTAGGGCATAATATCGGCTACATCTTCTATGAACGTGCTCTGTCTGAATTTATCTAGTCATTTAAATCTCTGATTGAGCCTTCTTTCTTCTAAAGATTCCCATCCTGCCTCCTGAAGCATCTGAGTAACACTTACCAATTTATCATAGCAATTTTTTTACAAAAAGTATTGCCTTTCGTTGTATCTTTTCTATCTCGAGAATACAACACAACACAACGAGAATACAATACTCGAGGTGAGGCCTAACTAGCGCAAAGTAACATCGCTCGCGGACTTTTTCTTCGCTTTTACCGACTATTCTTTGATCCAAGATGGAGAGATGAAATTCTTATAAGTTCATCTCCGATGTATAAGCTTATCCTTCTGCGATTGTTTTGGAAATTTATACTTTGAGTTCCAAGAAGAAATGGAGCTAATCTCTGATGGTATCGGGATGTGAACCGAGCGTCTCAATTGCTGTTAGGCTGTTTCAGCCTCTGATCTATTTGATCTGCCATTTGAGAGACTTTGTACCCAAGGGTGTGAGTTCGTCCGACTATGCGGCATCGTTTATTGCCAACGGTCTCATAGGGGCACCGGAAATACAAAGCGATGGAAAGGAGATCCCCCCTCAAGGAAAGCGTACAAGGAAAGGTGACTTTGCACTTAGAAAGGTGTCTTGTTCTTAGTGGAACTGTTTTCCGACAGGTTTATGCTGGGCTTCTTCTACCTGGACTCTCGGTCCTGGTCATATTAATTTAGATTTCCTAACCATTTTCCCCTCCGTTCATCGAATTCCTTAAATTTCTACCTTTATGATTCTTCTGGCGTAGTAGTATATGTCCCATCCAAGATAATATTCCTATTTTATTTCTTTAAGTAGTTTCTTCTCCTCTCTGATACTCATTAGCACATCTTCATTCCTCTGTTTATCTCTTCATTTCACCTTCACTATTATTCTCCAGCCATATTTTAAAACTTTGCAGGTACTTGTCCTCTCTCTAAAAATCCGAGTTTCACAACCATAAATGACCACAATCCAAGCAAATAAATGAAAAAAGCAGAAACTTATAAGAGATATTTCCTTTGACAGAAGAGTAAGATTTATAGAACCACTGGAATGACTGACTTGAAGAGGGAAGCAAAGCAGAGAAATTATGATGTATTCTAAACAGATAATTAGAGACTTTACTTATTATGTAGTATTGATCAATAACAGTAAGAAAAGGATGAAGATTTGAGTACATGAAGGAAGCAAATATACAAATGCAAAATTTTCCACTATATTCCTATAGCTGGAGTTTCGCGTAACATATTTCTGTGAATTTAACCATCTTTACTAAATGAATTTTATCTTTACTAAATGAATACTAAAAAGTGCCGTATCTATTATAAATTTTGAAATTCAGTTAGAAAATCAGTTTTTTAAGTGAATGTTATATTTCTGTACTTGGAGATAAGACAAAATATAATATGCGATGATAATATTTGTCGAATTTGATCAATTACGGAGACAAAAATAGAGCATATATCAAAAGTACATGATACAAGCTCTAGACAGATTTTACAGTGAAATAATAATAATATCTGTGAGTAGCACATTTAGGAGCCATCTTGAGGAGGAATTTGCATGAAGCTTACATTTTACAGGATACATATCCTGGGAAAGGCTAAGGCATAATGAAATATAATTGTTTAGTTTTCTTTACATAAGTTTCAGAGGATATATAATATTTATTACTTTTCATCACAAAAATTGGTATATCATTTAACAACTTATCACTAATATTTATAGCTTATTAATTATAGCCTAAAATGAGAAGAAAAGGCTTTTGAAGTTTTAAAAGTAGGAATATACCCCTTTGGCTCTCTTCTGAACACGCCTCTGGTGTATCCTATCTTTATGAAGATTTCAAACTTCCTATTTGGCGGCTATTTTTTATTTTGCACAGTAACGATTAAATTGCGGCTTTCTTTGGCAACTGCAGGAAAAGAAAGGGAAGTCGTTTTTTCGAACGAGTTACGCAATGAAAATGATTATGCGAAAGTAATTAAAACTCAAAAATTTTCCTTGTAACGCCCCGGTTGCATGAGTTAATTGTTACCTCTCTCTTTCTTCAAATGCTTTCCGGGTGCCACTTCCGAAAGAAAGAAGGGATATCGATCAGCTTCGGGTAACCTAATGCCACTAAAGTTTTACGATATGTTTCTTTCATTTTTACAATCGAGGTACACGAGTGGGTTCCACTCCATCCCTTTCCTAGCTTCTCCCTTCTGCTTTTTCCACTTGACTGCCTCTACTTAGGCCTCCCTTTCTCTCTATCCTTTCCTCATTCTCTCCCTTATTCCTTCTCCGAATCTCCTCCTCTCACTCAAGCACGCCCTCTCCCCCTTCAACTGTTTATCTTCTCACAACATGTCGCGCCTTTTCCACGTTTCATCTTCTTCTTCGACTTCTTCCCCCTTTTATTTCCTCTTGAGCGAAAACGGCCCTTCTGATCGAGCCTCCCCACCTTTCCTTATCCCGCCCCCCCTCCCTTTTCCCTTTGCCCTTCGTTTAAAACTAGTCCCTTTCCACGTTTCTTCCTCAGCTCCCGCTGAATTCCACCTATTTCTCTCTGCTTTTCATAATCCCCTAAGATCCCACACTGCTGCCACCTAGCCGTTGCACCCTCCTCGGAAGATCCCTCACGTCTTCTTTCCTTCCACATTCTCTTAAAGATGAGATCTCCATTCTTCCCTCACCTTTCGCTCTTCCCGCGCTAAGCCCAGCCGGTCCAAGACGCCGGCGTCTCTTTATCACGCGAGCGCAAGCTCAATTTACTTTGCCGCTCTTTCCCCCTTTGAATGCCTTCCCTAATCATCTTTGGCAATCCGAGCGCGCTTGTTTACTTTTATTATCTATTAAATATCCTTAGATCTCGCTGAAAAGGGTAATGATGTCCAATTCAAAACCTAAGTGATGGAAGGATGGAGATTTCGGTCTCTGTTGGTAAATCGAGGTGCTTAAATAGAGAATGAAACCCTTGAATCACGTGCCGGAGGCCCTTTTCCCAGGAACTCTAAAGAGAGTAAATTTTGGAATATTAAGTGAAAGAGAGAGAATCAAATGGAAAATTTAAACCATTAGAATGGAGAAAATTGCAAAACTAAATACATTGGGAGGTAAAAAAAACTTTTTCTCTAAATAAATTTGCTGTAAGCATTAACATATATTATTAACTAATATTCCTCTTTTATGGGAGCTTATAAGACATCAATATCGGTTTATCATTATTAAATATCATATATATTTGATACTCGAGTATATAGTTCCAGGAAGCCCCATATATAGTATATTTCAACGTATTTATGGAGTATGAAGCCTATTTTAATTTTACATTGGCTTACCCGTAAATTACCATTGATGAAATAATATAGCTCCAAAAGAGTATCGAAATATTACGCCTATAACTTTCTGTTGTAATTACCTTTTTCTTTTGAAATCTTTCAACAGACAGGTAGGTTATCGATAAATAGAATAAGACAAAGCTTTCTGATTATTCTTATTCTACACATTTAACATTATAAGTGAAAAACATCATTTACCTTGAGTAGGGAAATAAAAAAGTAAAGAAATCTAGTAAAATTGACGCGTTTTAATAAAAAATTCATTTAGGAGCCAAAAATATTTCTCAACTCGAGGCCGCACTCTTTTGCCTATCATAAGATAATACGCGTAGTAAGTCCCATAAAATGTGCATATATATTCATAAGTAAATATTTCTGAAATTTTAGATCATTAAAGAAACGCGGAATATTGAAAATTTAATTTATAGAGGTTCCGGAAGAGACTGAGGTAGTATAAATTGCGAGATAAAACACGTACACACCATTCTCTCGAAAAAAACTTCTTTGGAATTATCGTTTAAGTATCTTGGGGTGGAATCTCAAGAGTTTGAACCTGCTTGTATTGTGACCTATTTGAAAAACTTATTAAATAGCAATCCATTATTTAACCAATACCAAAGAGAAGGAAATATTTTAAAAGATTTCAGTGTTTCTTTTGAAACAAAAGAGTAGGTTTAAAATAATTTAGGTAGTTAAAACTTACTAAAAATACGTACTAGCATTCATTATCAATGTATTTTGTCATATTTCTATCTCAATTATTCAAAATAAAGAATTTATGAATTTATCTTCACATCTTGATATCACTTTTAATTTAGAGTTAAAATGCAGAATTATTGAGAAGTGCTGGAAAATTGTACTCCAAAAAAATTAACGAATTTGTAATTTAACTATAATTAGAGTCTCCTGCTGAAAAGTAATATACCTGCACTCCGTAAAATCCTAGTAGTTTCGGCTCCAAAAATTATCGTTGGCTAGCAAATATCAGTAACATAAATAAACACGTGGCATACATAATACATAAATAATGAGCGGCATTCTATTTCAAGCCTAAAGAGAACATTCCAGAACTATGATGCATATTCATTTCAGTAGCGATATTGTCTAAATCAATAATCGTGGGTTTCTGGCTCGATCTAATACTATTAAAATTTAAGATACTCTATTTACATTTGATAAATTTTCATAAGGAAATCACAATTATGTGAATGTTATAATTTAATAAATCATCAGCGCTTTGATTAACATATGTGTCGCTGAGATGACCCAGAGTATAGTTTTTATCGCTTTTGGATATTCTAATTTCCGTCTTTTTCGAGTACGTTGGTACTGATATTAGATAACACTGCGAGAAATGGTTTTCCAGTTTAATTAAATCTTAAAGATACGGATAATATGAATGATACAATTTTTATGAAGCATAACGATTCACCACTTCAGTGATGAATAGAATTCATAAAGGCTCATGTTTTCATTGGTGTATACTAGGGCGTACCGAAAAACAAAAATTTTTAGAAGCGGGAACGTAATAGGTTGGAAAAGTTGCCTTTTAGGCTCAATAAGAAATGTGCAAAAGATGGGCTCTAACAAAGTTCGTCTTGGGCCTGACCAAAGAGCTCAAAAATTCGAAATTTTAGTGAAAATTGCGTTTTTTTAGGTAAGTTAAATTTTTGACGGAACATACATACATTTGATTAAATGGCTGTTTTAATTCGTTTTGATCGAGGAACAATTAAATTAAGCCATTAAAACCGAATATGACGAGATATCATACGTTTAAAATTTTTGGAAACACCATTGAAAGTGGCAGCTCCTCACTGGTTCAGCTGCAGTGAGCTATCCAGGACTCATCATGAGACAGTGACTGCAAATCGAGTCCCGCCCGCCTACACACCCGTGGAAGCATACCAGATAACTAGCTGATGTCTTTGAAGGCTGATTTTGTTCCAGTTTTTGGTATTCGCGAGAGGATCATCTCTCCTATGAACCCATCTCTTGCATCGTGGCCGTAGACTAAACGTGAGGCCTCTGTGACTTCTTTTACGTTTCGTTCGACTGCTTGAGAATCATTTGGGAGGGCAAATAATGCAAAAAGCTGCCTTATAGGTTCCTTTGCATTACCTTTAATGTTTTGAAGATCCTCGGGAGAAAGACTGACATTAAGTGGTGGCTTGGTGACAGTGACTTTATCCCAATCTATCAATTCTTCATAAGAAGGCACGTCGAACTTCTGTTGCGGGATGATGAACTGACAAATCTACTCCGTTTGATGGTTACCTGCGTTGATGAATCTATGTCCTACCTGTGTTCTTATAATAGGTCGCTCATCAGTAAACATAGCAATCATAACCCGAAGTTTGTCATGCATGTCTACGTTCCAATGTGGTATGTCATTAAGAGAAATCACACAGTGAAAAATAGAGCCGTAAAACTCCTTAGCTGATGCACCATACCTTCCTATGCAAACAAGAAACTTGTTGAAGATGTAATTCAACATAAATGTCTTTTATGCTCGTCCAGAAATCGTTTTGGTTGTAACGATCCATTATGAGTGTGTATGATAAATTGTCGAGATGAATAATGTGCTAACTTCGAAGTGGAGTATCATGATATGTACCGAAATAATATTTTTGTTTCAAAACGCTAAATAGATGAGCGAAGAAGGTGTTACGCTGAATTAACCATCAAACGGAGTAGGTTTGTCAGTTCATCATCCCGCAACAGAAGTTCGACGTGCCTTCTTATGAAGAATTGATAGATTGGGATAAAGTCACTGTCACCATGCCACCACTTAATGTCAGTCTTTCTCCCGAGGATCTTCAAAACATTAAAGGTAATGCAAAGGAACCTATAAGGCAGCTTTTGCATTATTTGCCCTCCCAAATGATTCTCAAGCAGTCGAACGAAACGTAAAAGAAGTCACAGAGGCCTCACGTTTAGTCTACGGCCACGATGCAAGAGATGGGTTCATAGGAGAGATGATCCTCTCGCGAATACCAAAAACTGGAACAAAATCAGCCTTCAAAGACATCAGCTAGTTATCTGGTATGCTTCCACGGGTGTGTAGGCGGGCGGGACTCGATTTGCAGTCACTGTCTCATGATGAGTCCTGGATAGCTCACTGCAGCTGAACCAGTGAGGAGCTGCCACTTTCAATGGTGTTTCCAAAAATTTTAAACGTATGATACCTCGTCATATTCGGTTTTAATGGCTTAATTTAATTGTTCCTCGATCAAAACGAATTAAAACAGCCATTTAATCAAATGTATGTATGTTCCGTCAAAAATTTAACTTACCTAAAAAAACGCAATTTTCACTAAAATTTCGAATTTTTGAGCTCTTTGGTCAGGCCCAAGACGAACTTTGTTAGAGCCCATCTTTTGCACATTTCTTATTGAGCCTAAAAGGCAACTTTTCCAACCTATTACGTTCCCGCTTCTAAAAATTTTTGTTTTTCGGTACGCCCTAGTGTATACCCTTTACTGGATGAATATTTTTTCACTATGATTACCATGCTCAGTGATAACAGTATCAGTAGATTACCTAATTTTTATAATTACGGAAAATAATGGTCAATCATCACCGATGTTCGGTTTTATGAGTTCATGATTTGAAAATCAATAGTAATGCATAATAAGAATATTGCTTGTGATTATACTGAAGATATTTTGGTATAATTTTCAAGAATTAACTTTTTCGACATAAAGCGATTTCTCAATTCACAAATTCAAGCTTAAATTTATTTTCCATGTCTTGGGAAAAATGCTGAAACCTTTATATTATAAGGTATGAATCATATTGTATTAATATGAATTTTAAAAGAAAAAAGTTGCTATGGGAATAGTATGAAGCCTGGATTTACAGCTGGGAGCCTCAGGGTAGATATTTTCCGGGTCTTGTGGACCGCAACATCAAATATTTTATATAGAAAGCCGTGTTTTTCCTTATTAAGCCTTCGATAAATATTATTTTAATTAAGGAATAAAATATACCTACCTTAGCTTAAGTTGTGGTAGGCTGTTGGTTGTGCACCACTGCTCAAAGTAAATGTAAGCATGTGTGTATACCGTAGCAAACTCTTCTGGGACAAGGAGTCTTCTAATTCTCTGTCGCGTTATATTTCCATTCAGTATGAGAGTATGGCCGAAGTTCTTTTTGTGAGAAGAAAGTACATTAACGGAATGCACGGGCTCGTTGCAAGGATAGAACCGTGCGGTTGTCTCGCGACTACGATTCCAACTTTCCTCCCAAAAGGCCTTCTTGGCGTGCGGTTTAAGGCCCTCATCTCAGCTGCCTACACTTTCAACTCATACACAAAAATTCCAGACATTCTCCTTTCTTTCGAACTTATAAGCGAGCCTCGCTTTCTTTTTCTTTATGTTTGCCAACTCTCCAAAAGCGAAAAATTCTATACTCATATAAGAACTCGAAAGTTTTCGTGGGAAACGTTCCCTTCCATAGAATAATGAATAATGATTTTTTTTAAAGTCAAATAATTGCTCGTCAACTTCGTAGAAGTCCATGGATTAATTATGAGGCTATTTGCCGAAATTAATACGTTAGTTAATTATGCAATTGAAGGCCCTTTTCCTGTGACAAGTTCTTGGAGATTGTAGCCTGAGATAAGAAATTTTTAAACACCAAGAAAATGTTCTTCAGAATTTATATGTTTTTGCGATGAAATATAATTTACATGCAATTGAAATTTCATACTGAGCTGTGAAAGATATGAATTTCATACATATAAACCATCGTATCTCATTTGTTTATCAATAAGATCACGATTTGGAAATTTTTAATGTATCGTTAAATATTAATTTACTTACAATTTATTGAAGTTTTTATTGAAGCAAAACTTGGTTAATGTGTGCAATGTTTTGCATAAGTAGTAATCAAATTCTTGACTGTCGTAATTCAATTTCATTTTTACGTTTATTTTATTTAGAGGGAAGGTTCTTAGAATTTTTACAAAAATGTATAAAAGAATTAATTAATTAATAATTTAATTTAACGGATGAAAACCCAAACATGGATTCAGAGAAAAAAAATTTTCCACGCATTAAAATTCCTTGGTTAAGGAAAGAATTAGATTTTTTCAGTTTAAGTAAGGTTGATTCGAGCCTTCAGCTTTTTAAGTCTATCTTCAAACTAAATCGATACTGAAATGTATGGAGTACATATGTATAATTTTTATTATATATATAAAAAGAAGTTGGTATAACCTCTTAGACAGTATAATGAATGAGAAATGACTGAACTAAAATAGACATCTTAGAAAATAAGCTTCAAATCTCGCACTAAATATTAAGGATGAAACGTAAAAAAGTTTCTACCCCTTAGTAGTTAGAAAGTGTTTTTGTTTATTTTCCGTACAATTTCTCCAAGAAAAGTAATGAGAATGTAATCAGAAGTAATCAGAATAGCCAGCTGATTTTCTCTGCTGATATTGACACTGTATTGTATGTAAGTATATTTATTTATATGTGAATCTCTTCTATAAATGCGATACATAGTGTAGAATAGAGATTGGGTTCCCAGTACGTCTGTTTGAGGCTTTTCGGGCGTTCAATGCGGTCTTTTTATGTTTCCTTTAAATATTAAAGGCATTTAATGAATTTTTTCCCAATCTCTTTTATTTTAACAGGAAATGGGATTACAATTTATCCACCTAAGTTTACTTGGAAATTAAATTCGGATTCTTTCGTATTATTCGAATACGAAACCATGTTTATGTAGGCCACGCATTTGTGATCTAATCATTTAATATGCGGCTAAGTGGTATGTACGGGTATATGGTGCCCTCCGGTAAAAAAGGTTCACCTCCCCTGGTTTAGGATATTTTCAAATATTCCTTTGAAGAATTGCATTGTAAAATTAGTTAATTTGTGCTGAAAAGAGTATTTTCTATGGGAGCCAGATTCTGTTGTATTAAAATTAAAATGAATTAAAATTAAAATGAACGAGAATAAAATTATCAATGAATATTTTCTACTGGTCACATAATGTAAATTTAGGATAAAAGGAAGAAGATGGAATTTTTGCGTTCAAATGAGAAGGAACTTGTTTGTGACAGCAGTGAATACGAAACTGAATACAAAGCCTCGGACTTTACGAGTCGCACTAGATGATATTCCATTAAATTTTCGCAACTTTTCCCTCGAGAAATGCCCTTGTATCACGAAAAAGATTAGCCCTATTTGCCTTTGTTTACCTCTCCTTTCTTTACATCCGTGTATTTCCGTACGTTTTAACCGCACGCGATGGAAATTAGACTGCGACGAATTATTACCGTCTCAAAAAACGACGCCCTCGGCGCAAATCTTTAATTTCTAACGAATTAATCAAATTAAATATTTACGCGGCGTAAAATGTAAGGCGGGGAGAAAGGCATTTCGCGGAAGGATGTATTTTTTCCGAAAGGACATGGAAAACTCATCAGCGGAATACAATTACAGCGAGATATATAAATAACGCGGGTCGCATCATAAACGGACCTGTTTTTATGAAGGATGCAACGAGAAACTTATCTTGCGTCATATTGCTTTCCTCCTCTTCGTCACTTTTATTCCCTGTTCACCTCCTAATCCCTCTCCCCACGGCTCATTCCGGCGCGGCTTTACCTCGACTTCCTCCTCTCCTCAGCTTTACTTCTCCATCTCGACTCCAAATACCACTTCCAGGCCACTCAATGCTCTCCACGGGCTCCCGAAATATTATGCGTCCTTCTGCAAAGCTCCAGAAAACGCCTCTTTCTCTTGCCCTCCATCTCAAGATATCCAAAGGAAAAAAGATATAATCCTTCCCTGGAAATGCCTACCTATTATTCCTTCATTCCGTTCCTTTTATTCAAATAGATCCGGGACCTTGCAGAAGCGAATGGTCTTTTCTCAAAAGCCGTTTGGTCATGGTTAATACAAAGCTAGTTCTAGGAAACGCATTAATTCCTGTCTATTCTATTTATTGTCCTATTTCTTGATTCATTGTTAAGAGTTACAGAGTTAGGACACAAAGGAGGGCGAAGATTGAATTATTCACTAAAATATGCAATGGTGAGGTAACAAATATCGCTCATTCATTAACTACGACAAGATTTCAATTTGAAAATTTTTTCTAGTTAAAAATTATATTATCAACAGTATTTCATTGGCTAGAAAGATAAAGAAAATATGCGCAGCTAAATTCTCATTGCGTGGATAGCTCGCAAAATATATCCCTGCCTTTTGTTTAGTTATTAATAAAAAAAGACTATTCAATCTTGACAAAGTCTATAACTAAGAGGCAGAGGAAAATCAATGCTCTATCTACATTTATTAACCTTTTTTTCGATTTATAATGTGTGAATTCTTCTCAACAATTCATTCCAAGTTTTTGATTATGCGAACAGTTTAAAATTTAATACTTATGTGATCGGTGAAACATGAAAAGAGACCAATGCTCATTCCTAGTTCTACACTGCTGAATGCGTATCATTATGCGTAACTGGAAGCCAATCAAAGCGATTAAAAAATACAAATATACATGGTAGGTCTGATAAGTTTCCGACATATCGCCATTTCTCGACATGTTTTCTGAAAATTTCTGAAAATTTTCTGAAGATATCTTAAAAATCTGGAGTCGGAAACTTTTCAGACCATCTTCGTAGCTAATGTAAATCTATTAGATTAAGAAAATATTAATAAATTTATATATCTATTAGATTAAGATATATAAATTTATTAATATTTTTATGCGAGCGCGTCTTTTGAATCATATATTATTTATAATGAATATTCTATTATGATATCTTCAAAAACATTAATTTTTATGAGGGTAGTTGATAAAAGTACGGCACATTGTTCTTTTCAATATAGAATTTAGTATTCACTGAAGCAATAGTCAAGCATTAACGTAAGATAAACGAACTGTTATTAGACCTTAAGATCATCATAAAAATTCTCATTGAATACTTTGAATGGTTAATATTTTTCGAGGGTGAAAAGCTAAGTTGTACCGAATGATCACGTCGATTACGAATATAATCCTCTCGAACCTCAATTAAATAAACGAAGGAATCAAATGGAGAAACGTCTCGGGATAAAGCATTCCACCACCTGACTCTATTTCCTTTCTCCATTCCATTGATTCCCTAATACTCGGATCCTTCCCTACGACTGCATACCCTCCGCCATCTTGTGTCATTCGCCAATTCCCCTCCCTCCCATTATCCTCCCTTTCCTCTCCCATTTCCTCCGCTTTGAGAATCTCTCCCTGCATCCGGCGATAAGGGCTACATTACGTTAATTTCTGCGCTGGGATCGTCCAAACCCCAAGGTACCATCAGCACACTTTCCACTCTCCCTTCACGGCTCTATCCTCGCCTCCTGATAAATTCCTTCAATTTATTTTCCACGAGTGGAATATTTCTAAGAAAAGGACTGCTCTCGTCTTTTCCTCTTCCAAAGAGCTCTCATTCTTCTCCGATGCTTTCCTCTTTCCATCCGTCTCCTCCTGGTCCTCCGCTATTTTCTCCGTGTTACTAAGGCTCCCGTCTTTGGCAAACTGCCACCGGAAATTAGAAAAGATCCGTGTCGCGGGTCCAGGAGTCGTTCGAGAAGAGTCCGTCGTCCGTGGGCGGTGGTTTTAGTGGGCCTTCGGGAAGCTGTGCGTATTAGATATTGATGCAGGTGGCTTAAAAATTCAGGAGGCGAGGGAGAAGTAAATACAGGGCTCCGTTTCGCGTGCATTATTTAGCGAGTATTGCGACTGCGACTCATTCAAATCAACGTCTCGGGCATTTTTTCCTCCGTTTCTTGTCGCTGTTAACGCCGAGAGTTGAAGGCCATCGCTATTGTCGGTCACATTTGAGGGCTTGACGGAGTGGTGGCGTTATTCCTCCGTTAGGGATCACTGCCGTGCTCTTGCTAGTTGTTGGGCGCAAGTTACTCACTGCCCTTCCTAGAGGTTGCACTAAATAGAGAGCGTTCGTTTTGAAAAATTATCGCAGCAATTTGAAACTTACAATATGCGAAATGTGTTGGCGACTGATCACAAATATGGTTCAGGATTGAGAAAAAAGGATAATTTTCACCCTACCAAAAGGAATCTGTGTATTGTTAGAGCCATACCACAAAAATTTTTAAAGAGCAAATCAATGATGAAATAACGTAGTTTATAGAACTAAATCATTTCATAGCGTAATTTTAAACTGATATTAATATCCTAGAAGTGTATTTCCTGTTCAAGAGAAGTATTGAGCTCGAATGTATAGCGACAGGAATAGCAGTTTTTGACCTTCATTTAAAAATATAAGATCAAAGACTGAATTAGTTTAACTTCAAATACCGCATGGACGATTCTTATAATATATATGCTAAATTGTTTATTTTATTTTTATGATTATTGGTGTGACGTTACGTATTTTTACGGAGGTTATTGAAAGACTCAAAGATAATATGAAAACAAAATGAAATTTTCTCATTATTCAAATAAAAAATTTAAAATGTGGAATTCAATCAATAGGTTTTACGCCTAAATTTTTTAAAGCCGTGAATTATGTTTTAAAGAATGTGATGAGTACCAATTTAACTGGTTAAAAATATAGCAACATGTCCAAACATCATAGGCTTGAAACATAACACCAAAGCATAGCTGAAATACGCGTAGAAATGGAAATTTTACTTCATATCTTAATCAACGAAAGGGTAAAATATCAAGAGTTGTAAAACTCTTCGCTTGCGTTCTCTGGAAAAAATGATGTCCCCATAGGCGGCCACACTCTTCTCATAGACCTAGCGGAATACGTAAAAAACAGAGACAGGAAGTTATCCCCTTCCGTCCCGAGAAAGAATTTCGTCAAGTTACGACTTCAAAGTGAGACGTCGAGAAAATGAAATGTGCGCGATGGAGGGAAGGTAAGGATGATTCGGTGGAGAGAAAGGAGACGAGAAGAGATGAATGAGAAGGAACATATTGGAGGAAAGGAAATGGAAGGGCGATAGAGCGGAAAATGGGGAGTATTAGAGGGGCGAAAGAGAGGAGCGAAGGAAAAACGGGGAAACAAAGGATAAAGGGTCACCGTAATAATAATAATAAAGTCTGATCTCCCTCCTCTATGGCCTCATTTGTTTCACTGCTTGGGATTTTCTCAGAGACCAAAAAGTGAGAGACCCTCCGAAGCGATCTGCCCCCCTTCTTCAATTCAGCTCCTCCCCAGGCCTACTTCGCTCGCAGCCTTTCCCTTCCTCAACTTTTCCAATCCACTCCTACTTAGAATTCGTTAATTCTTCTCATATCCCTCCTCGTTCTCATTCCATAATGGCCCTGAATTGCTCAATTTTCTATACTTTGAAAAATATAATTTTATATAGAACTGCAACTTTTTCATTGAATCTGAGGGCAGCGTTAGATCTTGGTTATTGCTTTTCTCTCTCATTCTCTCTAGGGTCATTGCCTCACAATTTATAAATTTATATAAATCGAAGGAAAAGAACTCAAGCATGACCTTTCTGTTTCATCTTCTGTTTTTTATTTCTTTGCTCTAATTAAAATTTGTGTTTTCATAATTTATGATCCACATCCATTCCGCATGAGATGAATAATCTGGAAAAATTACTCCATATTCCCCTTTCATAGTAATAACGTAATAAATTGAAAGTATACAGTTTAATTGATATATAAATGCACACTCCAAAGGCATATCTATATAATTTTTCATCTTTACAAATATCTTATCAAGGAAATTCTTTTATAATCTGTACTCGTGAGATTAATTTTATAGTGAGCCAGATGCGCCACATAACTCAGAAAGAGAAATAAAGAAGAAATTAAAAATAATTTGTAGGAATGACTCATTAACCAGACCCTTCTTATGCAAATGAGGGCGCCCGAATCTTAGGCAATGCAGTATACAGTACTGTATTGCGGGCAGCATAGGCTCTAGGATAGGGTTAATAGCTGTATTCTTACATGTTAGCCGCGACTGTATTTCTAAGAACGGAATTGTCATTAAAGATTTTCTGGCTATACATTTTTAAGTTTACTATCCGTGGGAATGACTAGTCTTTTCCAGATTTCATTTATCAATGACATTGCTTGAGTGAGATTCCAATGAATAAACGCTCAAAGAACGCTTTCACCAATATAACCAAAATTTGAATTCTTACATTTATTATTAGCGAATTTTACTAATATATGTAATAATAATATATGTTCAATTCAAACAAAATTAAATTTAATCGAGGGTTGCCATTCTAATTGTATCTTTCACTTTCCAGTTTATGATGAGAAGATTCAGGAGAATATGTATAAGATATCTTCCGACAAGCATGAGTTATTGATTTGCAACAGAAACTTTTCGGTGACAGATATTCTTATTCATAGGGAACCTTCACACAGGAGCATATTGCAAAGGTCACATTACAGGTAGAAATTCATGGGAAATTTCTGTAATTTATTATTAACAGGATCAACATACTATAAAAATAGTAATTGGTTATAATAAGAAACAGATTATGTTAGATTTTTTATAAATGCCAACAGAATAGAGTTCATTAAAACAACTAATATCACTGAAAATATCAGTAGTAATATCTTCTCCAAGTATCTCCCGAGAAACTTCTTCCCATCTAAGTAGTTTCCACAGTGATAGCCGTCATGGAGCAAAATTTTGGCGTGTTGTTAGAGTATCACAGTAAAGCGTCAAATTTCATCGTATGTCACGTTGGACGCTATTAATTATTATAGAGTGAATCAGATCTATCTCATAGTTGTTGTGCTGTAGCATAATCATTCGCTCTCACTTGACCGTTCATCTTTCCTATGAATGCTGGCGTATGTATCCCCGAACCGCATAATGAAACCGCAGTGGTATTTGAGAATGTATGATCGTTCATATTTCATCTCCACCATTCGGTCCACTCCTACAGGAGACCTTCATCTCGCAGCAATCACGCTCAGTTGTTTCCTTGTTTCTCGAGCAGTAATCCGAGTCTCTATGACAGTCGTACCGAAAGAGTGCATAATTTGCAGAGGGTCTTCCCAGCGGAGTAGTCCGCAGTAATTCGGAGAAAGGGGTGAATGGAGGATCAGAAAATATGAAAAGGGAGGAAGAGGGCAAAGGAAAGGAAAGTAAGGAAGATGAATCCACGTGGTTAAGCTGAAAGAAATTAGTTGCAAAGTGGAAGAGAATAACAAGCTTACCAAACGCGCGGAATATTTCTGAAGAAGAGTGAAAAATGAGGGGACGAAATTTATTTCGTACGTAATTGATCACGCGATGCTAATTATTTAGAAATTAGACATTTATCATTGCCTAAATATAATAGAAGGTTTACTACACATTTTAATCGAATCTAATGTAGATTTTACCGGAATGGAGGACAAAGATTTTGTCGACTTAACATAAAAGAACTTTATTGTTATGTTATTCATAATGTAATTTTAGTTTATAGCAATACTAAAATATTATCATAAATTTTGTATCATCTCATGCATAAATGAAATAAAGATTATTCCATGATGTAGGACATAAATTTTTGGAATATTTAAATAAACGTTGAATGAAAAATAAGTCTGTGTTGAATAAGAAAGCACAAGTTAGTTATTTCTTCTGTGTTATGACACAGTAACCTGATGATAGCTGAATGTAGTTATGAATGTTCTGAGAAATAGTTGAGGATATAACGCATAATTAAGTTCGACTAGGAATAAAATAATTCAAGACAGCATTTTTGGAACTAATAATCTTTATATAAGCATATGTCCTTGTAAAATATAACTAGCTCAAACATAGTAAGAATAGACTTCGTGACTTACATTCTGAGCCTAAAAGTGCCTGACATAGCTATTGATTCCTCACGAGAGAATAAAGTACTTCTCTTACTTGGTTTTGAAGGTATTGTAATCAAATTTATTTTACGAACGATCATCTGCTTAGGTCTGGAGGGTTAACTATCTTTTATGCGTGTTTTTCAAATTTTCATTCCAATTTGGTTTATATACAGTAAAATATGATTAAATTTTTACTAACAAACACAAAGCTAGAATTAAGATTTGATCTTTTAGCTTAATTAAGAAGCTCAAAATCACTGCCTTTAAACACATATTTCATTCATACAGCTGTTTGAACTTCATCGTCCGTTTTAAGGTGTCCTAGGGTAAATCGCAGTAACGTATGGAGCAAAGTAGGATGAGGTTAAAACGAATGCGCCATTTCGGTGTGTTACACGAGAAACTGCGATGAGAAAGAAGAAGAAAATGCGAGGTTTAAAAGAAAGGGGTCGGAAAGTATGGCGTGACCTTAAGTGGGGGGTGATTAGGAGAGAATGAGGGGAGGGTTAGAGGTAGAAAGAGAAGCGTAGAGGGGGAGAGGGTGAGGATGAGATATGGGTGGCGAGGCAGCGGGAGAAGGAGATTTATGACGTGGCGAAATAAGATTCCGATCTGCTAGCTAGCTATACGTTGGGGGCATTTCTGCGGGCGAAAACATGGGAAGAGCGAAGATATGAAGGCGTTTTGGGGGAATGTGGTTCCCAGCAAAATACTGTACCGCGTCTGCTTTACGTCTTCACCGAGATTCATAGAAGCTGCCCGTGAAAATACGACTCCGCTCCGTAATAAACCGATTGCACTTTTCCAACACCGAAATTTCATGAATACATTAACGCTTTAATATGTTCTTCGCTAATGTGTTTCTCGAGCCAGAATTAAATTTTGATGGGGTGTTCTATCGCGAAACATTTTATGAATATTATTTTTCCTATCTCCGATTTAAGTACCGTATTTGATGGAGATACTGAAGAGGTGAAATGTGTAGGAGAACCCAAGATATAAAGATATGAGTCCACGAAACAGTCGCCTTGTTACTGGAGGAAAGTAATATACTATGAAATAGGCTTTGAAAGATGAACATTGCATTTAGACAAGAAGAGAAGCGGAATATGATATAGTAGTTGGAATTTTATAGGAGACAAGGATAAAAGAATCAACTGTAAAAGTAAATTTAATGAGCTATATGAATAAAAATATCTTATACAAATTCGGGTGATAGAGAAAACTGACCCACTGGCAATATAGAGATTCAAATCATGATTTCCTAATTTAAAGTTCTAATTCTGTATTTTTGGGCTACACTGAATTTTAGCATTATAAAAAATGTCAAAGTAATTACACATGATTTTACATTTTGGTATTATAGCTTCTGAGATGAATAGTTCTTTGAAAATCGAACTTATAAATCTATCTACTTGTTTTCGATCGAAATAGAAAAGCTAGTTTAACGGAAATTGATGAATATCCTTATGTATATGGTTTTAGTAGCGTAGTCTTTCTAATGGTTGTGCAATTTTACCCGAATCAAACGCAAGCGATGAAATGATCATCTGCAGTATACAAAGATAATTCGAAAAACGAAGATAATTCGTTCCGGAATCGCTTTTTTAGCTGTTACCGCTAAGGGAGATTTTCCACAAATTTCAATAGAAAACCGTTTACATCACTCCCTGAGATACTTTGAGTAATTGATTAATTGAGTAAAGCATCAAATACATCATTTTGTTCACTCGATGAGAAGGAGCGAAAGAAACACCGAATGGAACAATTCGGTTATTTTGCGCAATAAGGATAGAGCGACAAATCGAAATATTTTACGAGGTCTGTTCAAAAAGTTCCCGAACTTTTTTTATAGTGTGCCTCCAGTTGGTTATTTTTTAATCTGCCTGTAGGCGTTGTATCCGCGAAAGCTTTCCAAATAACCACCTACCTTCAATCACTTTGTCGATATCTTGCTTTGTTCATTAGTTACGGATGTTTATGTGAACAGATGATCGTAGAGTGCGGCGAAAAATCGGGTCCGCAGAAATGAGCTCTTTGATGGAGCAGCGTTCTTCTGTAAAATTCTGCGTGAAAGTGGGCAAATCTTTCACGGAAACTTTTGAGTTGATTACCAAGGCTATTGGTGAGCATGCTATGAAACGTACCGCGTGTTATGAGTGGTTTATACGGTTCAAAGACGGGCGAAGATGACGAGTGTTCTGGAATACCATCAACGTCCACAGATGACCCCCACATCGAAAAAGTGAACGATCTCGTTCGTGCAAATTGACGTTTGACTGTCAGGGAGCTTGCAGAAGAGCGTGGCATTCCGATTGGTTCTGCTACGAAATCCTAACTAAAAAAAATTAAGGATGCATCGAGTCGAGGACAAATTCATGCCTCGCCTGATGACAGCAGACCAGGAGCAACACGAGCAACTCGTGACTTTTTAGCCAAAAACAAGACCACTGTGCTTCTTCAACCACCCTATTCACCAAGCCTGGCTCCATGTGACATTTTCCTATTTCCTAAGCTAAAAACCCCGCTCAAAGGAAAAAGATTTGCCACCATTCGAGAAATAAAGAAAAATTCGACGGAGGAGCTTATGAACAGTCCGAAAGAAGCGTCCCAAGACTGTTTTAAATAGTGGAAATACCATTTGGATAAGTGTATACGTTGGGGTGGGGAGTGCTTTTAAGGAGACTCGGAGCAATAATTTGAAAGTGAAATATTTGTGCTGTAATAAATAAAGTTCGGGAACTTTTTGAACAGCCCTCGTATTTAGAATATTCTATGGAAGCAAACAATCGAATCATTCTATTGTTTTCATGCGGCCTTTTTTATCTCTACGCTCATCTAGCAAAATATTCGTTAGCCGAATACACATTCGGTAGCCGAGTCCGAAGAAATAGCGGAATAACGTTCATTAGTCGTGGTACTAGTTGGCTGGCCTATAATTGAATATACTTTTTATTAACTTTTATAAAATAATTATTATACTTAACCTTCGCAATTTAATGAATTTTCAAATGCAAGGTAAGGAAATCATGTTAACTAAATCGTTTTAATTTCTGAGGTTTCAAAGGCTAATCCCAAAATCATGTTAACGAAATCGTTTTAGTTTCGGAAATACCTTCGTGAGAGATAAGTGGAACAAACCTTGTAAGTGTGGAAAAGCACCACCTTAACGCAGCTCCGACGTCGGCGTAATAAATTACGGCGGCTATCATTACTAGAATAATGCGTTTGTTT
Source organism: Pachydiplax longipennis (assembly GCA_036926295.1). Taxonomy (NCBI): domain Eukaryota; kingdom Metazoa; phylum Arthropoda; class Insecta; order Odonata; family Libellulidae; genus Pachydiplax; species Pachydiplax longipennis. The sequence goes on along the minus strand of JAVFKF010000081.1, from coordinate 390,832 downwards.
TCAGCACCGGCCGTCACATGGGCGTCTCTTTATCAGGTTGGGGAGGGCGAATAGACGTGTAGCGATCAGTCTCTGGCACTCGAATCCGTAGCATGAGAGTGACAGGGCGTCGGTGTGGAGAGGGGATTAACGCGAAGGACACATTGCCGAGAAAGACGTGCGATCGAAGGGGAACTTATTTCCTGCGCTAACTTAAGATGACAAACGACGGCCGCTTAGAAGGAGCGGATTCCACGGCCAACCATCAATCCCGCCCTCTACACCCGCATCGAGACGACTCCATTCCATCCCTTCAACTTATTCCCATTTCCTGCTTAACGATGGACTTTTCCTCGTGCCAACTTTGTGACTCTTCGCAGATACTCTTCCCCACGTCTCCTTACCTACTAACACGAATTCAGTGGAATGTATTGAGAAGAGTAGTGGAATTGTTAAGAAAGTATCTATAGCGATAAACCGTGATGCATGTAGCGGTGAATTATTTTAAATAAGAATAGCCCGTATGCATCAAATAATTAAAAATCGATGATATAATAATGGGTACATTAGAAATATAAATAACCATCATCTACATATATACACCAAATACAGAATAATGTATCAAAAAATATAGTACGCAAATATGTGTTAAGCTTTAAACATCTCCAAAAAGAGTGGCGTTATATTGGCAAATATTGGAATAATTGTTACTAGACTAGAATACACTATTTATCTTTACTGAACATTCTACAATCGTATAAATATTACCAAATCCACGAGAAAAAGTAAAGTAATAATATCAATAAAAGTCAATTCTATGACTTTAGATGAAACTTTATGGCATATTTTATGATTGGGTCTCGTTAATTTTATTCGATTGACCTTTTCGGAAATATCAGAAAATTTGCGTATCTTATTAGTTAATCTTAATGAATTCATAATGAATTAGTCTCCATTGAACAAGGTGTAAGGGTGTATAAATTACGGTTGGCTATTGAAATTTTGTGTGTTGTGTATTATTGTGAAATGTTGTGTATTAGATCAAAAGAAAAGCTAAAGTCAATTATTGTCTATGTAACAACAGATGAACATTTGCGCTCGGAAATCTTTATTATTTTCTAAGCATATTTTTCAATTATCTAACTGAAGCCACGACCATTTGTTAGATAGATATGGTGAAATGGTAAGATTACTTTGAGATGTATATCCACATGGGAAGAGGGAGATCGACGGTATTTGAAAAATGTTTTCGAAGTTAGAATAACTTAAAAATTCTCCCGTTGGAGAAAATAAAAAAATATATGTAGAAGAATGTACCATACGTTGGACATAAATTTGCATAAGAAGAATTATGCTCAACCTCTATAGTGCTATTAGTAAGAAGCTATTTTATATGGAATGCATCTTCTGGAAGGATAATTTTATCACTTGGAATATTACTTTAATGCAGGTAATAGAAATTTGATTTTAAAAATTTGAATAATACCTGAAGTGCACAAAGATAGCAGTGCAATTCGCAAAATTAAACCCACGCGATTGTTTCATTGAAAACACAATTTTTGCGCTTAAATGGCCAACGGCGAATTCTCATATCTCGGCTCCGACCGTAAGATTTAGAATTCCGCCAATAGTCTCTGGAGAAATTCAGGTTCATTAAGATAGGATTCCGGCGAAATACACGTTTGCTCTCTCCTAATTTATTCGGATCCCACCTCCGTCCTAAACCTTTGACGTCAGGTTCATCGCGAGCAAAAAGAGAACACTTTGTTTCCGATCCTACCTTTTACGCATCCACCGCCACCAACGAACCTCATCAGGGATAAATCGAATTCTGCGGAATGTTTCAATTCAGCTCAAATAGACGCGAAATTAGGCGGAATACATTTTCAGTCGCCTATTCCTCCCGAAAAAGAGCTGCAGATTTTACCTCGTTCCTAAATGGCCCCTTTTTTTGCCCGCCACCTCTCGGAATAAAATTAAGTTAGCCGTTGGCTCCCTCTTCTCGCGCATATTATGCCGAGGGAAAAAAATAACGCCTGCGAACAGTTCATCCCTAAAGCCATTTCTCATCTGAGGAAAGGACGCTCCCCATTCCACCGCTTATATATTAATACTTCCTTCGCTCCCTTCCTCTCTTATTTATCTCCCTTTTCTCTTACCCTCGATATTTTCCTCCGAACCGCAACCGTTTATTTCTCTCCTCTCTTTTTTCCGCCCTCGGAAAGGGAATCAGATGATCGCCATGATGAGCAATCCAATTAAATAGAATCCAAAATATCGAATCAGCTCCCCGCTTACTTACATCCACGATTCCGTTGGGTCCAGTGCGACTGCTCTTGTTTATAACGAAGTCTCACGCCTTTCTCTATCGTACAAAGATCTAACTGGATGCAAAAGGAATTTTCACGTAACAAAATCCATCAATCGAGCCACAAGTAACATTTAATTAGTGATTCTTCTGTTAAAATTTTATTTCTGAAAATGTAGTACATCTAGTACCATCTAGTTCATTATCTTGATCTAGTTTTACATTTTGCCACAAAATATTTATGCTGTAGTCTCGGGATGTCCAACCTATGTCGCCTCTGTCAAAAGTGGTCATTACAAAATTATAAATGGCGCAATTAATCAAGACAAAAATTCATTATCACACAATTTATACTCACATACTTATGAATCCAACCGCTGAATTATAGAGCGCTCATTCATTATAGTTAATCGCTATAGAATATTATTCTAGTTTTTAATTATACTTTATTATTACAGTTTATTATGGTATTTTATTTAAAAATTTATATTATACATTCGTATTTGATTTTACTATTTAACATAACAGAAGGTATGTCTTTATTATAGTTTACTTATATGGTTTGTGTAGCGCATTATTGTAGGTCGTATGACTCATTTCAAGTAGACATATAGTTAACATAATAATTGACGTCTAAAGAATATTAGATTGGTTACATTACTTTCTCCTTAAACTTAAATGAAGTATTAATAATCAGAAATAATAATCTAAAGTGAATAATAACGATATTTTTTAAGTTACCGAAGATCGCAATTTTATTCTGACTGATAATACCTCAATAGAGACTTTATCTGATTTTGCTTAGATTCCTGTTTCTACGGCAAAGATTGCATAACTTAAGCCAATGCTCTCTCTTCACGTGGATCGTAGAGAATAAGATCCGTTTTTACCTTATCTTAGGAGCTCACAAGCCATGAAAATAAGCAAATATGATCGTAGATAAGATATTCATGTGTCCCTCGAACATAATGGATACCATAAAAGGGTACCGCAAAAATAAAAATTCATACAATAATTCGCAAGTGTACTACGTAGTATCATTCCATGGAAGACAAAATCAAGCTCATTCGAATCCAAAATGAAATAAACATTCTTTTATACATCTGTATGTTCTTTCGAATATTCCGACCCTTTATGAGAACTCAAAAAAAATTCGAACCCCTGCCTTAGATGCTAGCAATATGCCCATCTGGCTAATGACAACTACTCTTTTATTAACGACGATTGAAGCCTATTTTTTCAGGCAAATTACTCTTCTTCCTTTAAAAAAGAATTCTTTGTGATGGGGGAAAGGGAATGGGGTGGAGAGTAAAAGGGAGGGATGATGGGGAGGGTTGGGATGGAATGGGTAGTGAAGCGGAAGGGTGAAAGTGGAGTGAAAGTATGGGAGAGTTATAAAAGGAACGGATGGGAGGTAAGGCCCTTTGTTTCTGACACGTACGGAGCGGTAATTAATGGCTTAAGAAATGGAGCTCAATTATGGAGCCATTGAATTATTTTCTAGAACTAATAAATTTCGCTTAGCCCGCTTCGATAACTGTACCTATATGAATGCAGTGAATATTTCACATTCCACCAGTAGGGCGTCGACAGGACACATATCACCTCGCGACACATAATGTTTCGAATTCCATTATCGTTATTCCGACGCTACTTAATGGCTTAAATTTCGAGATATACTTTGTTCTGGGAGCGAATCGGTCGACTTTATACACACTCCCTGGGAGAGATTCAGCGGCATTAACTATAAATTATCTTCGTGGCTCTGAAATTCATCTTGATTTGAATATTAAATTCGTGAAAGTGTGTTGTAAGAAGGTCGGTGTGTAAGCAGGAGTGGAAATTCTTTTTCATTTTGGTTTTGCCATCGGAAACGAAATTGAGATACTATCTGAATTCAACACCGTATACTGTATAAATATGTAATTAAAGTTGTCAACTGATAACAAGTTATCCATGTAAAATACCATTTTCAAACATAAATTAGGGAAAGGGCGACGTTTTATTAATCCAGATAAATTATATTTTACAATTGTCGCTAATTTTTGAGGAAAATACAAAGACGAATTGATAGGGGCAGAGCACGGTATAATATAACTTATTATTTAACTTTTGTTATATGTTATAATATATTTGTGATATGTATATAATACGGTATATATTGATATCAAGCTATTTCATTGAATTGAAGAATTGTTATAACAAAGTTACCTTTTGTTTTATTCAATAAGTCTTCGACTATGTCGGAATCCCACAAAATTTCGGCCTCCGTGAATTTTATTTTTTTTCATTGAAATATTAAATATTATGTTGAAATTTAGTTGAAAAGTTAACACAAGAAGTTATAATCGTAATAATAATTATGATAGACTTTAAATATGTTGATCGTAAAGAGTTGAATATTCTGAACTAGAGGTTTTTGACTGCAATGATGCAGGAGTTAAGAGGCTTATGTTTCTGATTCGGATTTGCACTGTCTGGCGGAAGTTTACCGTGATGTTTCCCAGTTGCTTTAGGGTGAAAACCAGGCTGAATTAATTGTCCTCACCAAAGGAGAAATGTAATCAAACTTTCCTCCAACAACACTGACCTGAAGCCAGAGGGTAGTTAGCTTTCAAGGTCTTCATTATCAGTAAGGTTGAGGTTCGAGGTTTTCATTACTTGAAAGATAGTAAACTATCCCTTAAAAATGATGGAAATTGATTAAATTATTTAAAATTGGATACCCATTATTTCTTGCATGTGATCCTCGTAAGTCATAATGCGTTAATCTCAGGTCTTTTAATGCATTGAAATGAAAATTTTAATGTTTCTTATTTATTGCATCTCCTTGATAACAAAATAATTACTTGTCACCAACGTTGTAACACAATCTATATTTACAAATCATTTGGGAAATGAGAAAATTATTCTTAGGGAGGATATTTTTGCTATCTCATAGAGAAGTTTTCCGCATTCAGTAATTACATTTCGTAATTTAAATTTGCTTAATTTATTCGTTATCAGCTTCTTCGCCGAATTTAAGTCGATTATTCAGACCTTGTCTTATTTTCCTCTCTGAGAATCAATTTCGATGTAACTGTGTTGAATCAGAAGCCTCTTTTCACAATAAATAGTGATTTATTGACGATCAGTCGAATGAAATCGCTCAAAACGTGGTCATTCTCATACAGTCATCATCAAATACTCGTTTCACTGCATTGTTTTTATATCACCATTAAAACCTGAATGAAAAATATACAGGCTTAATTCATATTCGTATCACAAATATTCTTATCATATACCATAAGGAATTTCCATTTCCGGAAAAAAAGCATCATTTTCTTAGATAAAATTCGATTCAAGAGATCACTGACTAATATCCCTGTTTAAAAATGAAATAATTATTAAACCCACAACTTCATTTAGTAATCGTAAATTCTTATAATAAATTCCACCAAATAGTGATCTTAAGTCAAGATAAGTGTCCATATCAGGAATCTTTGAGCGTGAGTAAAATTAAAATAAATTATGCTACTACAATTAATTAATTAACTAATTAACGTAGCATACGAGGAATAAACCTCAACGGTACGAATTAATGAAGCGTAACTCGCTATGGTAAGTTCAGTTAAGTCAGTGAAGGATTTGGTGATTCTGGAAACGGCATGGACTTCCAAAGTAAGGGCAGATTGATACAGAATTCATGACAAAATTGTGACCTAATTCCACCGAAAGAAAAGAAATAAAACGGGCTATGGGAAGTTCACTGTGGTATTCTGGTGAAAAAGAGGAGAGAAAGGAAGTAGTGATAAAAAAATCATACCGCAGAAAGAAGGACACCTAAAAAGGCTCCCACGTAGAGGAAAAATTGCTAAGAGATAACATTACAAAAGAAGCAAAGTCTGTGGCTGAGAGTTGAGAACTCAAATATGGATAAACGAAAGTAAAGAAAAGAGTATTAAAATTTCAACATCAAACTTTTGAATAAGAGATTACGAAGTCGCATAATAGTTTCTTACTCATCTTTCTTTAACATGCTCCACGTGCGACATTTTTCAAGAAATTATCAGTTATCAAATCTGTAGTGTTAAATTAATAATTATAGTAATAGTGGCATTTGTTCATTGCGTTCAGCCTCGGGAGATTACCCAGTTATGTCTGCTAGTTATTGACGTAACGGTGTAAGTAAATTTAATGTGACCACCGCTACGATTTTACCGCCTTAATTACTCCTTGTACAACTGCTGTACTGTATTCAATGACTGATTTGCCTTTTAGTCCCTGACCAATCATAAAATATTCGATTGTGGATTGCCGTTAACGAGAATCAAATCCCAGCCCTCGGCGTAGCAAGCAAAAATTCGCCGCCGAGGCAATTTGATTAAACATTTAAGAAAAATCTACACTCGCAAATTTCGCAAAATAACAACTATCATTAATTTCATTGCGATTGTAGCTATAAATATTTGTAGCTAAGAGTTTGTTTTAAATTATATAAGGGAAACCCATATTTAACATTCTTACATTTTCCTAAAAATTTAAGGTTATATTGAGCTAAGAGTCCTCAAAGATGAAAAAGACGAACTTACTTCGCAAAATTTTCAGAACGTTTTGTCATTTCTGTGTAACGAAGTAGGCATCTCTCTTATGTCCTGTACGAAACCAATGTTTATACTAAGAATCCTTTGACGACATTTTTGACGACTGATACAATTTCCGTGGTTTTCGATATTAACCTCTCAGAAATTCGGTTTAATTTTATTGACCTGATCTCATTTAAATGAAGAAAGTCTCATCGTATAACCTAGCTGCTTTCATCTCCATAAAAATGTTTTATTTTCACGAAAGTATATTTACTCCTTGAAAGAAAAGAAATTTCAACTGAAACATAGTTACCAGGTTGAAGTTTTCAGTAAACATCTTCTTTATTTGTAGTAAATAATATATAAGTTCAACTCTTAGTGCTACGTTTTGGTGGACGAAATACCATACTCCACTTAAACGAAAAGTTTGAGTCTTGAGAGAAATAAAGAATAAGGTAGGAATTCAAATTCACGAGAACCTGCACCTCATTCTAATTTCGCCAAAGAAGTGATAAGTAAATAGTTCTCTCCTTACTTAACCTCCGCGTCCTCTATGATGTCCAACGTCGAGATAGCTCATAGTAATTTCCGTAGTGCGGTGAAATAGCGCTCGTCATTAACCTTATTTTCCCAATTAAAACAACTTCCCCGGAAAAAAAGCCCGAGTCTCCACTAGAACTGCTGTTCTTAATTGAAGCCAGCCGCACACGGGAAGTATGCGGACGTGTTTCAACTCCTCCCTGGGATCGAACGACTGTAAGTTAAGGAGGGGGAGAGTGAGAAGAGAGAAAGAAAGGGTGGGAATCGGCGTTTGGCGAGGGAGGTAAAAAAGGTGAAAACAAATTAAAGGGAATGAGGGAGGAGGAAGAGCTAGGAATTGCAGGAAGAGGAGAAAAAAAGGAGTTTAAGTGAAAGGGGAAGAGGGAAAGTTGTGATGGACAGGAAATAGAGAGGAGTCTATTCGACTACTTTGGTGTGTAGAGCGGTGGAGAAAGTGAAGAGGAACGGAGCATTCGGAAATGGTGAGTGGAAAGGGTGAGATAACGATTGTAACATCGGATTCAGTTCGATATAGATTCACGCTTTCAATGATTACTTTAGCATTCATCATACTAGTTTGAATTTTATACAAAAAGTGAGCAATTCAGCAAGAAATATACCCTCAAGGGGATTAGTCGGATAGATACTTAAATGTTATTCTTCAAGTCGCCGGTTGCTTCCTAGGATATATATCATAAATGGAATAGAAAAATTGTGTCTAAAATGCCTTTATAAGTCAAATAGAAATTGATCAAAATAGAAACTAAAAATCGTAGGCAAAATCTTTGAAATTAACCTGGTATCATATCGCGCCTTCATAAGCAAGACAATTAGTCCTAAGAGGAAAAGATGCCTTCTTATTAAAAAAAACTTTGGTTCGAAATCTATAGCTATTCGTAGATTTCAGATTTGATTCCAGCAGATGAGTTTGAGCGGAAACGAAATAAACAGTTTTGGTATTTCGTTCATTCTTCGAATTTCCTAGAGTTTACAATCATATAACACTATGGAGTATTACGCATTTAATTTTGCGATGCTGATGTTTAGTAGTAATTTAGAATAATTTAATTGCAGGAAAACTCTCTTGAAAAACATCGCCTTGGGCGACTCGATAGATATTTAAATTGTCAATTTGTTGCAGTAAAAATTGCTATATCAATTCCTTGTTACGAGTACATCGTATGGCCAAAAGTTTACAATTTATAAAAATTAGAAATGAAGCATATCGAAATACATTGGCGTCTAATTATGATAACTGAATCGTAATATACAGCAACTGATTATTTTTTCAATTTTGACTTTTCTACACCTATTACAACAGTCCATCAACTACTTGTTACAGATCGTAGACCATCAAGAAGTTGCGATTTTCTCTCGATGTTTGTATAAAAGAGTATATAAATATTTTGATGAAGTTATTTCAGAATGATTTGAGCGGTAAGTTCATTATTTTTATTCACACTTTCGGAAAGACGGCAGATTGGAAGGGGATCAGGAATACGAAACAGAACGAATGTCAATTCAGAAAGCACTGGTCGTACATGTCGAAATACGAATTTTAACAATTTGCAGAATATACTAAGTCTTCTTGTAAACTTGTTCTACAGTTAATACTGGCGTTCGACGGTCCACTTTCACGAAGTATTCCATAACATTTCCAAGTTCTGAAGGACCGAGCCCCCCCTATATACACGAGTTTCGGAGGGCTGTTTTCGCGAAGAAAATCAACTTAAAAGTGGGTAAAGAGGGGGCAGGGAAGGGGATGCGGCGGAGTAAAAAACCGTAGCGCGGGAGGGGTAAATTGGAGCGGCAGGTGGGTGCAGGAATGGGATTTTGGCACCGACAGAGGTCCATTCTTAATTAGCACTGCGCAGGGACATTAATTATTCAGGGTGCCCCGTGTGACGGACGGGAAGCGGTTTCCCACCCCCGCCCTCTCCTCTTTAACCGTTAGCTTTCACGCTCTCATTAACCTGTCCACGCACTCACTTTTTCATGCCGCATTCGCCTGACGAATGATGTTCACTAAGTGCACAGACTCCGTTTTTAGGACCCCTCCAACTACAACTTTGCTACCTTTTTTTCCCTCCTTTGAGCTCTTTCCCTCCTTTTTTGTCAAACCCTTCCTCCTAAACTGTTTCTTCCCCTCTTAGGCTCCCGAGGGGTAAAAAAAGCGCCTGGGAAATGGTCGTGTCCGTGAGTATGCAAGCTTCTATTTGTGCGTTGGCGAGATCGCTTCGAACTGCATCTTCCGCTCGGGTTAAACCTAACGCCCAAAGAGAATTAATTATCGCTCGAGTGGGATTTTCGGAAAAAGTACGTTGAGTGCAGAGAACCGTTTTTAAAGGTTGTTTCATAATACTAATGGGAATCCGATGAGTTCAAACGATATATCAAGAGCGGGTTAGGTTTCTTACAGAATATATAAAACGCGTACACATAGCATGTTTTCCACTTTGTATTAATTTATATTTCTTTTTCTCCAATGTCTTTTTTTCGGAGAATCAATTTATTTTGTAGGAAATTTCAATGCCAGTTTAAGAATCAGGTAAATCAACAAGTAATATTTCTAAGCCGATTTTGGCTCACTGAAACCAATTTTTATTCAATATAAAATCAACTTTAACATGGTGAACAGTATATCATGGTAAATATCGTGTAAAAAATAACTAAGGAATTGATTGAGATAAAGCGATATCTGGTGGAGCTTATCCATCATTTTTGAAAACTGTCAGATATCTTCTATTGATTTCCAGTGATAGTCCTCAATTTCACCCTATTAGGTATTATTAATATTGTAAGATATATTATGCCATTTTTTTCAAAACTAAATATAAGAAAAGTATAAGTATGGGAAGCATGCAGCGACAAAGTAAAATCTATTACCAAAAATACATAGCCCAGTCATTGTCCGTAACATCTTTCATGACCGTACATACGTCTTATTTCGTAAAATTTCGTGAATATCCGCCACCTATCGCGAAAGAGTAAATATAGATATGATTCAGCTCTCTTTAATGATTAGTACTCTACAAACGTTCATTCTATGTCGAGACCTGATTCACTTACACGTTAAATCGTAATTTAGTCCTTGGCTAACAAAGCAGTAGAGTTAGAAACTTTCAGGATGATTTTACGGGATACCTAGCGCAATAGGGAAGATAACGAGTTTTTTGGCCTCTGTTTATTAATTAAAACTCTTCATCGTGCTAGTGAGCAAACCTGACCTGTGAAATGAAAAATCCACATAAAGAAAACTGTTGATTTTTGGTGAATATCGGCGCGTGGATTTGAAGTTGTTCGCTCTTGACCAAGAAGTGTTTGCTTCCGTTCTGGGCCATGCTTTAATAGTTAAAATGAGGAGGTGGTAAAGGCTCTTGTATTCAGGTCAATGAGTTAAACGCAACAAGGTGTTTTATCTCAATTGGTATTCGGAGTGACAACGTTAACATACTAAATGTTTGAACCCAGTTTTTGATCGGGATCTATTTAATTTTCAAATTATTCTTTCATTCAGATTATCATCGAGAATTTTAAACGAGTAGAATCATTTTTTATTGTAATAGAAAAAAGGATTAAGTTAAATATTGAAACATATGCATGCAATTATTGATGATACTTTCCAATTGTGTTTATTATTTAAACACATAATAAATTGAAAAATAGTCTTACTTGGTTTACTTCGATGTTTACTACGATGAATTCGATGTGACACGTACGTTTTCCATGATAAACTACTTGAAGTTCGACGTTGCGCCAATCAAAACTGCCTCTACCGTTTCATATGCAGCGTATTATTTTGTATTGTAAATGAATGGTGCATAAATTAAGTGATAAAATGTCTCCACCTATGGACTAGACAATAATCTAGATTGACCAATGCATGTACTGTCTTTGAAAAATTTGCAATTTATGTTATTGCAATACCTCGCATTCAGGAAATCGTACACTTATACATAAAAAAGTTACCCGATTTCCATATGGAAATGACGGTGGTAACAAACTGTAATTCTGAGATTGCAAAGACATAAAATAACTAATCAATGTGAGATGGGAGTGGAACGGGGTCTTTAGAATGAGAGAGAGCACTTCAAAAAATTAAATCAAGACCGGAAGAGGGCAAACACGCGGGATACGCACGAATTTGGTGGAATTGGCACAGATCAACATCACACGGAGTTCTACATCCACGCTTAACCAACTTGCCGACAATGAATAATGTCGATACATTTTGCCGAGAAATTTTTACCTGGGAGTGCTTCGGGCGTAGGTCGCTATCAAATGCAGATTGAGCTACGTTTGTGGGGCCTCGGAAATTAAAAAAAAGGCCATGCCGGAGAATACGCAAGCAAGAGAGTGCAAGGAAAAAGCGACGTTCAAAGGCAGCGGCTCGTAACTTTCGTATTCGATTAGCAACTGGAATTGAGGACCTGTATTGGGTAATGGAGAGAGAGAGAGGGGAGAGAGTTAATCCGCGTAGTGTAAATGCGTGCGGCTCACAGTGCGGCTACTTGGGCAAGAGACGCTCCGCAGAACCACGCTCGTTATGCACGAATGGACACTTTGGGAGATGTATTGGGTATGAATGACGCTATCGGTTGAATTGTGTGGCGGAGGAGAGTGGTGCTTCTGGGATAAGTAGAATGCGCGTGGGAGACTGACAACAGAGAAATCTTTTCTTTCATCTGATCCAAATACCTTCGTGAACACTTCCTCTCTTCCATATGCCAGACGGGTTACTCTCTTACACTGTCCTATCACATTACTGTCCTATTATCACATCTTTACTGTTTATGTGCTGTGAAAATTATTACCACAGAGCATGGGTGGGCTAGTGTTAGTGTCAATAATCAGGAGCTATGTATAGTAAATTTCGTGATATTCTCAAGAAATATCCTTTTATTGTTCCTTGAGATTTTCCTGGATGCACGCCATCTCGTGCAAAATCACCCTACGCATTTGCTTGTTTCGCAATATTCTTAGTTATTTTGTAAATTCGGCTTCAAGGTATGATTTTGCATAACACCTGCTCTTGAGAAATAATATCCGTTTTATTTGATGATATATTCTTCTATTTTAGCTTCGTATTGAGGTGATTGTCTGAGAGATTGCAGCGAAATGCTGTGAAGATAGATTGGAACCTATAGAGAGAATTTAGCTGGTTCCTGTTTTGACTTCATTTTTTAAGTTTTTAATTCAAAACACAGTAGTAATAAATCACATTATAGTCAGAAAGATCATTGTCAACCAAATTTTAGTACGCTTTGAGTTGTAGACCTAATCACGTCGATTGCGCAGAGTAGTCTATTTCCATTTGAATGTGGTACACATGAGCAGAGAAGTATTGACACAAAGTCATCCATAAGAGCAATGTATATCACCGCACTCGTAATAAAATCGTTATCGTTAAAAAAGAGAGAGTAGAAGAAACCATTATAGAGATATAATCATGGAAATGGTTTAGTGAATAAAGAGAACAATAATTCGAAAGAGAGTTATCATGATCGTTCGAAGCAGGACTTAAAATTGGGAGCAGTTGGGAGCTTATCAATTATAGTTTACCCATAAGAGCTACTTGAAATCGTTGTACAAAATAGTGAATCAAAAATGATGACGGTGATAGTTTATCATCAGATATTCTGTCTATGTTTCGGTTACTAAATTCGTTTCCCAATCAGTTTAACACCAAGAGATACCATATAACTTTCTAATCAGATCCCATCTACAGCGTCTTGTGAAAGGTTATACATATTAATAATTAAACACAGTAGGGTTAAGAAAATCTCAAACAAATTGCTTTTATAAATATGTTAATCAGCAATAAGATAGCGAAATCACACACTTTTTCAAAAGATGGTAGTGAATAAAAGGTGTATGTATGAATAGTATGGATATTGGAGAAATTCTAAAACAATTTCCAAATAATACAGAGATAGATTATATTATAAATAATAGATTATAACATAGGCTTAGAGTCTATAAGGGGGATTTTAACATAAAAAATAAACTGTAGTGGTGAAAATCCGTGTTTTATTGTGAGATGAAAGATCCGAAATGATCTTGGGCATTGATGATTTACAGACAAATGAACTACAATATACTACCTCTCGTTATCGGAAAATAATGCTTCTAGAATATAGCCACCACTATTGTGAGCGTGGCGATTACTAACCTTATCGGTGTGTATCGGTGTATTGGAGCTTGAGGGCGATACCGAAGCAGGCGGCATTTTAATGGGTGACACGTGGCCTGTGCGACGACTCCCACGCTGTCTCCTGAATGTGTCTCTTGAAACCGTTTTCGCTGATTCTTAATGCAGATCATCGATCTCACGGACAGTCTGAAATGAAGAGGAAAATAAACCAGATAAATGAATGAGAGATTCATGTAGAAATATGAATGCTCAAACGGGAAATCGTCTCATGCTCGTCAATTTCATTTAAGACGACAGCCGATGCCTCGATTTATGTCAGAACAGAAGAATATTTGTATCATATTTATCGTATAAAAAGAGTGGAGCATAAGCTAATGATCACGAGAGTGAAGGGGAAAAATGATTGATTGATAATGCTGTGCCCTGAGGACTACCCTCCCTGCTTAATAATGTGTATGAAATATTGCATGTTATAAAAAAATTAGGAAGGGCCTTCTTTGCAGAAAAAACGCCAATTCAAATGTCGATCGACTTATCATTTTTCTAGTATATTATTAATGAGTGAGATTAATTCAGTTTCTTTTGTATCTCTATTCGTATACAACATTGAAAGTGGTGATGGACAATGAAAGAACCAAATCTTTGTTTTTCATTAATATTTTTATGCCTGTTTTCGAATTTCATATTAGTCTCTTTGAATGATATCATTTAGATAAAAATACCAACGCCAACGTTAAAGCATTGGTGACAACGTTTTGAAATTTTTAGTGTGCTTTTAATACTTAATAAAATTTCTTTTTCAATAGCGAAAAACAACCAGAACAAATTGAACGATTTCCTGATATCCCATAGAAGCCTATGCGAAATCATGTTTCGCTCAACGGCTTGATTCCGGAGCGAATTATCTTCGTTAACCGAGGATTCATCTTAAAGTAGAATTCCAATTTTGTGAACTATGGTAACGTTTTCGTTAGTAAATAGCTATAGTTTCGAGCAACTTCAGAATGGATCTTCTATAAGGGAAATCAAAAACTTCGCTCCTTTGATTTCCGATTTCCATTTCTCGTCCCGCAGAATAGCGAAACGTTGCAGTGGAATAAATCCATCGCAGTCGCTGATAAAATACGCACGTGTTTGTTTCGCTATTTTAGAGTGCAGTGGAAACCGGGAACGAAAAAAAAGCGATGTGTGTGGGAACGAAAAAAAAAAAAATTCGGGGAAGATGGAGAGAGAGCGTTGGTGCGGCCGAGAGGGGATTCGCATGTTAAAAGCCATTCATCCGCACCCACGCACTCCGTCTGTCTCTTGTTTAGTGCCTCTCAATCTGTTTCCCGCGCTCGCCCATTCGAGGACCGCGATTTCCTTCCGTCGAGGTGCGGAAAAAGCGACACCTGCCCTTGCACTTCCCTCCCCTAACACACCTCTCCATTTTGCATCGTCACCCCGCCCTTATCTACTGCCCCTTACATCCAATCTCCATGCAAATTCAACTCCGTGAGACGGTTAATTTGAGGGATGCAAATACTACTCGGAATGTTTATCCCCGCTCGTTTCCACAATGCTCGTTGGATGCATCATATTCCGCACGTTCTATTTTGATTGTCTAGAGCAGCGGACCTCAAATCGGGGGCACCTCAAGGACTTTTTAAGGGGTGTACTGTAATGACGGGGGAAATATTCACGCCAACTCGTGCTGTGTCTCCTTACGTGTGATTCGGACACGTGCATGACTCAATCCCAGATATCTCAGTGAAAGTAGTAGATTTTTTTCCAATTTCTTATGGAAAGTTCGTTGTAGACCTCGTGAAATCTAAATGATCGGTAGTTTAATGATTAGAAGGAGCGGGATGTTTAAATAATTCTCGCCATTTTTTGGACGTAAACAGAAATGACAACAATGACAACAAAGCATAACGAATAATTTCGAGTTGAGATTTAAAGCCTCAAAATATCACTCGCGTATAGCTCGAGTCCATAGTTCTCTTTCTGAATGTTGATCCCAATTGCTAGAGCTAAATTTGACTATATACGCTACTTTTTCTGAGATTCTGATACCTTGGTACTTTAGCATAATATCCCTCATTTCCTTTCTGTTGATATTTGAAGAATACGTATTACATTACAATGATTCCATCATAACTTGGGGTTGCCGTAAATTTGGGTTTTCAATTCTCGCCTTATCTGGATGCCTCTTGATTCAAAATGGGCTTTGTTAGGGGATAACAGATTGAATTTTAGTGTAAAATTACACCAATTATTCACAGATAACACGCTTTTGAAACAGATTCGGATATATAAGCACCCACTTTGTGAGATCGGGCCTTACCTTAATTTTATCTGTAAAAAGCATACATTTCTTTAAGATAATATCAGGTAAAAGTATGTTCTAAATGTAACCTTATAGCTGACATGGAGTAAATTTACTGACTCTTAAAATAGAATAAAATCGATGGAATAACCCGTCACTTTGTGAAACTCCATCCTAGGTGAGGAGAAAATTTGCGGAAATTCTCATGGAGTATTTATTTAAACAGGCTGATGAGGAACTTGTAGTTCGAAATTGGTCGCCTGTTCAAATAAATACTTCACATGGAACTTTGCGTAGTCATTTTCTCTTTACCTCAAAATAGATGTTAAGCGCAAATTACATTTCGATGGGCGTATTCACTAAACGGGATCTATTTTTAAAAAATCATCAACTCGAAATGAGTATACAGTTGGTCATTAGGATAAATATGAGTGTGAATTTATTCGAAACATTACGAATTTTTTCTTGATTAGAAATGGAATATTAAAAACTGGTCCCTAGAAATATTAACACATGTACAAGAAAATTTCATAACTTTTTCTCATTAAAAAATTGACTTGAATTTATTTTTAAATTGCAGCTCTGTTAGCGACTGCGGGAAATACTGCTCGGGGAAAATTAAAGGAGAATGCTCATCAGACGGTCTACTCAATAAAAGGTAAATGCTTTATATTTAATATAACTATATGCAAATCCCTAGGTAGACTTATTTAGGAGATCGGATTACATTTTTAAAGTATGACTGTTAGTAAGTGCCTTTTAAAGCTACGTAAAATAATAGTTCGAGACTGATTTCATCGTTTTATATCCTAAATAATTATATCTACGATTAAATACAGCTCGTGAGGTATCTTTCTGGATTTTTGCTTTTACGTGCACCTTATGGTTATGGGCTTGAACCTAATCGAGTAAAATTTTAGAAAAAAGATTTTAATTGTTAGAGAGATTTTACTTAAAGCATGAGTTAAATAAGGTGCATATATTTTTCATTATAGGTTAAGTTAAGGTTGATATAATGAGCTGAGAGATTTGAATGCTGATATAATCTGAGGTTTGTCCATCCTAATTATGTTTAACTTCAGAATTAACTACCAACCGTGAAAAATCTAATGATATGATAACATCTTTAGTACGGAACATATGCATGCGTGGAAAATTACCAGGGGATAACTCTGAATAAGACATTAATGCTACTCATAGACTTACAGGAATATTTCACTGACGTGTACCTTATACTTTAGTATACACCGATATTAACAAAGGTTGCTTCGGATTATTTTCGACCTCATCGAAGAGTAATATCCTTATATCTTATTTGAATTTGGACAAAATTATTAAAAACAGGAAACATAATGCTAAGGGGTTTATGGCATTATACTGTTTTTTACTCATCCATCTTGTGTCTTAATTTCTAAATAAAATAACTAGCATGAAAAGCTGAATACCTCTAATTCTAATATATATTCATATATACGCAGAAAATAATACGGTTCTACCATTTCTGAAACGATTCAACAAAGAGGTTCTCTATTTACAAAAAAATAACAGACTTTACGAAAACCTTCACGAGAGGGAAAAAACATATCAGAATGTATGGCCCTTAGACCGTTCGTCATAAATTGTACGGTTCAACTCTCAGCAAAATGATGGCGACATCCCTGTTTACCCTTCGAGGGTAGGTCAGCCAACAATCGCCACATTTTATCTCGCCTCAGGCAGCCTTTGGACACAGTCATGTGTGCACAAACACCTGTCTGAAAAGTATCTCTGCATTTCGAGTTTTTCCTTTCCTCGAAATATGCATGCATATACACATTGTCAAACTGAACCTCAGAGTGCTTACGCCCACGTGAGTTCTTTGTGTTCGAATGTTGTGTAAACTTTGACTAAAATGGATACCTTTAAAATATAACGCTATCTGATTTTCTACATAACAGCTGGAAACGTTAATTCAAAATTTTCCGCAGCTAACAACTTTTGCTTATCCATGTGGATAATGATAGCTTTCAATGTGTACTATCATTTGGATAAGTTAAAGTATTACAGAGTAATGAGATATTCGCTCATAATTTGATTTTTTGCTCTCGTGGGATGTATATACCCCTTTCTCATTTTATTGTCTCATTAATTTTTTTTAAAGTAATATTTATTGTGTGTACTCTTAATCAGACATTTTGATACATCTTTACTTTCAACCGAAAATGTAAGGAGATAATTATAATTTTACGAGCAACGTAAGATTACGTCAACGAGACTAATTGATTGATTTCAGATACTGAAAATTATAACAGTTCAGCTATTAAGTAATTTAAACGGAAAGCATTGACTTAGTGCTGTTATAAGCCAGGGAATAGAATTAGAACCAAACCGATAACAAAAACTGAAAAACGGTTCTATTTTCCAGAGTTAAAATCTAACCCGAACTGAGATACTGAAATTCTTGAACTTAAACCAAAACTCGAAGTGGGATTTTAGCCTCAGGTTTGGTATTGGTAAAGCAAGGCGTCATCGCCTCAAGAAAATTGTAACTACTTTCAGAAAGCATGCTACAATCCTAGTTCCTACGTAAATAAGCAATAAAATGCTTGATAGAATATTATTAAACATAAAATAATTCAATTTAAAAAGTTATATTTCCTGTCATAAAACATATTTCAAGAAAATAAACCGGTTCGATAGCTGCTTCCCTATAGAAACCGAAATTAACCTAAATACGGTGTTACCATCGAAACGTAACGAAAACCGGAACAAAAAATCAGTTCGTTAATGTAAATATTCCATGATTTTTAAAAATATTCCAGATATTCAATATTTAAAGCTAAGCATCGTATTAAATTATGGTGATTTAACCAGCTTCAATCCTCAAGATCTTTGCTTTTGTTTTGTACCGCTCGGTATATCTAATGAAATACAAATAGGGAAACGCAAAACACATCGGAAATCGGTCAGCGGATGGCAGTAGCTTCTCTCCTAGTATAATTCTCATTGGATTTCCGCCATGTCATCAATCCCTTTTTATCTCATATCTAGCCTGTTATTTAGGGCGCCCTCACCCCTATCCATCTTCCCAACGTTTGATTCAATCCCCCCTCATTCCCTCTGCATTCTGACACGGATAAAATTTGCCGCCGTAAGAATATCTATATCCGTTTCCTTTCCAATCTCTACACCCCAAATAAACTCCCATTCCTCTATTTTCCCCATCCCCAGCGCTCCACTTTACATAACCCCTTCTATATTCCACCCTCTCGCCACCGCTCTCTTCTCCACTACCCTCCCGGGCGTTATTTATCGGGACTCGATTCCGTTTTCGTGAAATACATTCGTTAAAGCGTTCCCCAGGGTCTCTAAGAATGGAACAGGAGAGCCGAGGGTTGCAGAATTTCCCCGAAAGAGGGAGCCAGAGGACACGGGAGGAAGTTTAGGTGGTCGGAAGAGGAATGTGGGAGGGATTGCAACGGGGAATGTGGATCCCTTTCGAATGTAGCGGGGGAGGACGTGTGCCCCCCAAGTGCGTGTTGCAGATGCGTTTTGTACGGCTCTTCCGACCCACGCTTCCTTCCCTATTTATTTATTCGGAATGTGGTTTTTATTTCCTCTTTTATATCGGACTGCCGTTTGCGACAGAGACCTTTTTTTCCTGTCCAAGAGGATTCGTAAAGCAGGACGTTCGGTAATTCCATAGTAGAAGCAATACCTCGCCGACCACACCCTTCCGAGTGCGACTCGGGAAAAAGGCGTTCTTTTTCTCTTTTATGTTCCCTTTTCACTCCAACATCTACTACTAACGCCGTAGTTATCCTGTTCGCTGGATGCATTTTAGGGGCTTTGTTTTTTTGAGTGAAGGGTTCGCCGCGTTATCCCCAACTTTGATCACAGCATTCCTATTTGGTACCTCAATCATTTATGCCTTTCGGTGAAACTCAGTATCAGGCAAAGAATTGGTGAGGATGAAAATTCATTCTTGTGTATTATACAAATTAAAGTATTTGAGCGTTGACGTGTAGTTTTTAGCCGAGCAGGTTTCAATCGGAAAACGCTGTTCACTCTTCCAAACACCTGGGAATTTTAATGAAATAATAAAAGAGGGAAAGGACTGACAGCAACCTGTTTGAAGAAATAATATAATTATCCATGTGAATTTGAATAAAAATTTTTATAATACCTTCAGTTACATTGAAGAATGATTTAACTACCCTATAGTTCTATTGTCAAGTTATAGCGAATAATTTAAAAATTATGATAAGTAAATATTTATATTTTTATGATGTATTAAGACCAATATATCACATGCAATTTTCCAATTGGATGTTACGTATATATTTATCATCTACTTAATGTATTATGCAATTTTATTACATCTAGCTATTTCAATTTTTTATTCTAATTATTTTTAAAGCTCCATTTACTCAACTCTCCAAATTGTTTATATATTTATTTATCTATCTATTTAATGTTCTCTGTTTTCTTAGTAATCTTTTTCCTTTACTAATGTATTATTTTCATGTATGTTATTGTTTTGTATCGGTAATATGCAACTCTGACGAGTAAATGTTGGTACAGGGATACCTTAATATTGTATATTTTTTGTTTATTAACATCATTATTGTTATTAATATTTATAGGTTTTAATAGGAATTAGGTAATGTAACAATAAGGCTGAGAATAAGATAATTGATTGCTCCAGGCATAAAATTTTTATAGCATAACTTTCCTTCATTTATTAGTAATATAAATTTTAAAACATAGGAAATGTATATAACATTCATCAGCCAGAGTTATAGAACATTCCTGTTCCTCTATTTTGAAATATCTTAGTTATTAATTAATTAATATTGAATTATTTTTTCAATTATTCCAAAGTTTATTACTAAAATATTGTAACTTTTAATGAGCATTAGGACTATGGCTAATCCGTGACGTACATTTTTCGACTTCATTTATTTTAAAATGCAAATGAATTCCACCAAATTATAACTGTATATCGTAATTAATTAAAATTTAATGTTTTCTCACGCATTTTCAGAATGTGCTGGCGAATATATTTATGCTCGTTAAATATAAAAATGGGCAATATATACTAATCTTTATGAATTTGTTTTGCACGTGAAGCGTGAAAATATTCCCGCTGAATCATTTTGTAATACCATCCTATTAATATTTATGAAGCTTTCAAGTTTAAATCGACGGCTGTCTGAGATAACAGTAAATTTATTTTGAGCAGAATATGTTGAAACTTTAATCTTAAAGCTTGTGGGACGTGTGGTTTACATGGTTTTACGCTCTGCGGTCGAATTGGGTATACGATTGTTTTTGTAAAGGAATTAATTATACCTAATGGACCTAGAATATATTGATGGTGACGCTAATCTTGTATAATCTTTATATTCATTATATATATTTCCAAATGGTGTGTGGAATGCTCGATAGTGAGGCTTTAATGATGAAGATGGGAAGTGGAGGATCGCTGGGATACCACATCAACTGTGGCACTCAGTTGGGATAAGAGCACCGCAATCCATGCGATCCGATTTGATGAAAGCGATCGCTCGGAACGGTAAACTGATATTAGTAAGATGCGGTCGGGTTCCGCATTAAACATTCAAGATTTAGCTTCTCTGTTTCGAAAATGCTTCCATTTGTGCTAGGAATACAGACAAATTTTCTGTGATAATAAAAAAACACGATCATGGTCATTGAAATATCATAAAAACGTTCATCCTCAATTTTACCATCCTATGCAGATGTTATCCTGTGAATATGCTGTGATAATTTCATTTGAGTGCGAAAATAAAAAACAAAATATGGCAAAGTGAGATGATAATTACTACGTAGGTTTCTACGGCGCTGATTGAATGAATTCTATGTTATTTTGGTTTAACCTCGTGTTTTCTTCTTCATTCTATCGCTGGCTATCCTGCGGGCGTCTTCAGATTGAAGTGTCAAAGCACCACAGGATTCAAATCAGATGGTCGTTGGAAGTTTTGATGTACTAATTACGAATTAGTATCGTAAATTGAAATTAATGTGTTAAATTAAACTTACAAATTATAATGAATATAAAGAGGGAATCAACGTAATATATAATACGAACTCTTCTAGCTCTAACGATTGTTATTAGTCTGTAGAAGTACTTGCATTTATCAAAAGTATAAAGTATCTAGTCTTTAATATGTCTCCTAAAATGATTTTTCATTTTTTAAATTAGTCTCAATAAGATAAAGATAATTACTGTTTTATTTAGGTACTAACCGTAAAACTTCGTCAACATGTCATAAATCTTGTTCATAAATATTCTAGAGGCTTCATTTCACCTTCGCAGAATATAATGTTCACGACAAAAATAATGATGTACTAAGGCCAATCAGGAGAATATATTGAAATAGGATTTTATGTTGGTAGCTAATGAAAATGTTTCCCTTGTGTTAAGAAGCAAATACGGCTCTTGTTGCATTATCTGTATTATTTCAAGAAACAGATATCAGATAGTGTTCCACGCTTAACTACCGTGATATATTTTCTTGAGGCTTATTTTCGTGAATTTCAATAACGACCTGATGGCTCAATCAGAAAATGGTTCAACATTCAATAAATAGCGATACAAAAGCCATTCATTTGCGACTGAATATTCTGTACGGTATTTTTAGTAATGTTTTCTTAAATTTAATCATGGAATTTTATTTAGAAGATATATCATCGAGATTACGAATCGCGATTCGTAGAGAAACGGTATTTCAAAAGAGCATCGACTAGCGATTTATAAACTTAAAATACGGAGGATGTCATGCTCTGGCCACATCAGAGATTTTCATTTGAAAGGTATTCTCTCTTTCTCTCCTTTTTTCGGTCTACCATCACGTCTATAAATTAAAACGAGCTTCAGTTGGATCGAGGCGGATTTTTCGATAAGGTTAGCGCGTGTGGGAAGAAGTGGAATGGGAAAATGGGATTTGGAGCTCAGGGAAGCTATTGGAAGGGGGCGTATATGCGGTTTGGAAGAGTAGCGAAGCAGTTGCAGTGATGCATTCGGGAATCCTCAAGGGAAGTGGACTCCTCAGTCGCTACGCCACCATTGCCAACGATTTGCATTCCCAATTTAATCCATTAATCAGTTCCATGCAATTTTTAAAGGGCCTTTTCCTATTGACATTCTCGCTGGGCTCGTGATTCGTTATTCCATTAACGATCCTCATATCCGCGATGTCACGTGACCGCGACTTCCGCAAAATCAATGCGATTGGCGTCGCCTGAATTTATCGATGCGTCGCCCGAAAATAAAAGTGTCACAATTATCGAATTTCGTGGGCTTTACTCGATTCCGAAGCGTTTAGCTTTCCGGCACGGAGATGCGCTCTTATAAATGGCTAATCTGCCCCGATTGAAGTTATGACCGCACCCAAAGATGAATCAGGTCGGAATCCTACGGTTAAAATAACATGAGGATGAGATTAAAATTTCCCATCAATTACAACCCTTAAACTGTTGGAGGGCTCTTATCGATTTCGCCGAAATTACCTAATTTTCAAAATACCTATTCCTAATTTTTAAAGGAAAAAGATTTTTGCTCCGACTGTAATTCCAAATCAAAAACACTGAGAAATTCGAATTCTTGTGATAGAAGGTAGTTATCTGGTAACAGTGAGAAAGACTGGACTCTCTTAGACTCTCTATTTTTAGTATTAAATGAAAATAGAGGCCTTGAAATTGTGTTGCTGGTGCAGAATGTTCAAAATACCATAAAATAACAAAGTAACCAATGTATAAGAGTTAGAAGGATGGATGTGAATAATACATGAGAGATACAAGGAATAGAGAGCAGAAGAGGAAATCGGATAGGAAACCTGCTAAGGCATTCAGACTAATGAACCAGTCTTATAGCAGGTGAGAAAAAGGCCAAAAGGAAAGTAAGAATGTCAAGGAAAGAATTTTTAGCGGAAATAGAAAATGGAAGACCGTACAGAACAGAGAAAGATTAGGACTTGGAAAGCCTTCCTCTCACAATAAGAGGATAAATGCTTCCCAAAACCCCAAAGGTTGAGGAGGTAAAGGAGAAGAGCATGCGAAAAGTTTTCTCAGAAACTTTCCAAAATCTCTATTTAACTTACAATAATCATAAAAAAGATTTAGTCATTTATTCGTCAATATAGTACCCTCACTAACCAATGAAATTTACCAGTAAAATAAAGGCTATTAGTAGGTAGGTAAAACTAAAGCAAATAGAGCTTGAAGTTGTTAAGTTAAATGAATCTTCCTTGAATCTAGAATATCAGCTGCCTATTACATTCAAACAAAACCAGTTTGAATAGGAGATAGAGTTAAAGAATCAAACAAATGCAATTAATAAATTTTCTGACTATTGGGGAAAACAGATGCAAAAACAATTACCATAAAAGGAAATTCCAAATGTCGAAATGTCGTCTGTAGTCTCTTTTTACAAGACTTAGGGGTAGGTGGGTGGATTCAAGAGTAATTCAAACGTACAGAATCATTTCCTGTGAATTCAGGCATTGAGATAATATAAAGTAATAGGACATTTCGAGATATTTTCCTATATTGTAATGATAGACTAATTCGTACAGTTGATAGGCAAAGTGAATACTATAGATGTGATGTTAATCTGAAATCGCATTGCATGAAGTGTATCTGAAATGCATTTCGAAAGCAATTCATCGACGCGATTTCATCATCAATCAATTTACCTGTGAAAAATAGTCGATAAAGGCAAAGCACGGGAGGTCACAATCATCTTTGCCTTCGACTGGACTTGAATTCGTGACCCAGTTCCGGGAAGATAGACGCACTGGGAACTTCTTCACCGAGTTAGGCTTCGAATTACACTCGAGTATCATTCAGCGACTTCCATTTGCGGAATAATGCTGATTCATCTCACTCAAGTGATTGAGCTCTTATCTGTTTGATTCATTCGAGCAAAGGTCATGTAAATATACGGGATGATTAGCTTTCGATTGAATACGGTTACTACTAAATTTTCAACTAAAATTCAGCGAAAAGATGTAATTCTCAAATAAATATTCAAAGATAAATTAAAGCACGAATGACAACATTGATTCTCTTAAGTGCGATTGGAGATACTTAAAGAAATCTTCGAGAAACGGGACGGCAATAAAATGAGAATAAATATGCGTTTTATGCTATTAATAAGGTAAAACTGGATGCTTGAATGTAACATTGCATTACAGCCGCTCTGAGTTACTTGGAGAAGCATCCAGTAATGAAATATATCTATCACTACAAAGGCTTCGAAGGTAGAAACAGAAAATTATAATTAATGCTATGTAGAATCTATACAGCATAAATAAGGAATGAATTTCTTTTCCTCCATTACTCTCCTCTATTTCTTTCATCGCTCTATTATTACTTCTTAAACATCGAACTTTAAAATGGACTATTTAGTAAATTAGCATTCTAATGTAGAGCAGTAAGTGAATTCTCCATCGCACGCATAGAAATGGTAAGTATAGAAATAGCTGTAAATAAGGAACTTAAGAATAAATATTAAAATATTATTAATAGAAAATTTGATCGGAATCAGAAATATCGGAAATCGAAAACTACAACCCAACAGAGAGAAACAAAAAAAAAACTCTTTCAAGTTAGCTTAAAGTCAAAGTTAAGTTTTAAGAGATGTCTTCGTTACATACTCTCTTGGTTTATCAATTAATACATTTACATGAAATTTCATATGACTTCCGGAATCACCTTCAATAACTTTATCATCTCAACATGCTTCACTACTTTCCCACCAACTATTAATCATTTATCTAATTCTTCCCAAGTTTCCTTCATCATTTCCTATGCAATTATGTTAAAAATTGATTGAGGGCAGACATACCTGACACAGATAGAAAAACAGATGTGATCCAATACTCCTATTTTATAATCAACCAAATCTAACATTCCGTGAGGATATCGACGGCACATAGTAACCCGGCCCCAAGGACGTATCACACTCCTTTAATTGAGGAATCGTTTACGGCGCAGGAGGCGAAAAAAGCCCGAATTCTTGGCTCAAAGAGACCTTTCAATTTTCCCCGAATTTGGGCCGCGGAGGAAGCACGAATTCGATTGTTTGCGCCGAGTGTTTTGTCCCGGAATATCCGTCACCGGGCGTATTTGCTTCGCCTTAGAGCGACTTGCAAATTTCGCCGCCGGCTCAAGCCAATTCATCACGCCTTTGCTCTTATTCTCCAAGGTCGCATTCGACGCCCATACATCCTTATCGATTTCAATATTCCGTGGAAAAAACTCCAAGGAACACGTTCTCGGTCAAGTTGCGTCATTTTTTCCCGCAACCGCTTCTCCTTCCCTCCCCTTCACGGTCACGTACCAAGGGGTCGGGATGGCGTAATTTTGTCAAGTTCGATGAAGCGAGTTGAAACACATGCGCCGACGGGGGTAGAAGTTCGGAATTCGTTGCCGGAGCATTCATCCCAAATACCCTTTCCCCACCCCGTTCGTTTGTAAGGGGTCCCAATCACCCGCCGATACTATTCCAGCTCCTACTTCTTCGCTCTTGGGTTAGTGCGGAACATAACCCATTGGAGAACTGGGCCACAATTTATCTCCCCCTTTCGAGAGCGGGCTCCATGTCCTTAACCTCTTACCTTGTCAATGCGATACACCCTTATCCGACTGTGTGTTCGAGCCCTCAGCCAGCCGTGGAGAGAATGGCGATGGTAAAAATCTACGAATTATACGTGCTTTGAAGATGGCAAAATATTTTAAAGCCTTTACCGCGGTTGCCAATTTGGCTTTTCTGTGCTAGATTTAGCGGATTTGCAGTCACTTAGGGGAGGAAATTTCAACTTTGCGGAAAGCGGCAGGATATGGGTGAATTTAACTAGGGATAAATACCTTCTATAATGAAAATATCTACAACTCTCTATCATATAATTTTAAGCTAGCAAGCTCTTACAAAAGGGAGGACGAAGCGTTGGACCTAATGTAGATTTTGTAAATTCTAGGCAAAGGGCTTTAGAATATTTGGCACATAAGGATGTACATCCAGAATAAATCCCAAGGGGAAACGAATATGAAAAGTCTGAACCCCGGTCCGATCAGACTTTTTTCATGTCCGTTTCTCCTTGGAATTTATGTAAATCTTATTTTTATGATCTTTTGTAATACTGTTCTTCCTTTGGAAATTTTTATTACACAGTTGTCCCCCAGCACGAGCTAAGTAAAGCTGTTCTTTAAACAGAAACTCATTGTCAATGTCAATGTTGCATATATTTCCTTTTTCATAATTTTTGGTAATACTTAACGATCATTTTCACGGATTTCAGAGTTAATTTCGATTGTTTTTATCCAAAAATCAACGTTATAATTTGGCAGGTCTGATTAGCGCATAAAAATTTCTATTACGAATGTCACCTGTGCCCTTCCTTTTGTGCCTTCATAAAACCTTGGTAGAATAGCTACGTTCCGTACCGAAAAAATGTGCGGACTTTTTCGATAAAGCCCATGCGAGGCTGGCTGTAAAGCCCATGAATTATGTCACGTCAGCCACTGTTCTGTAGCTAGGTCATCGCGCTTTGTCTGCGAGGATGAACAATGATTTTGCGTAACCTCGACGATCTATTAATTAAAAATGACCGCAGTATTTGTGTGAATTAGCAATGCGATCCCGCCCTATGAATCTATCACGCAATTATTTTGGGCGCAGCTGCGAAGAAAATAATAAACACATTGTGAAGCATATGAATGTATTTTTCATGCTGGGTAGCAAGTTGAATCGATGAGATGATAGGTGGATTAATCAATGTTTAACTACTGTAACTCCACCAATCCCGATAAGGTTTTCATAATCCAAGAGGTGTAGATCAGCTGCCAACAATTGGAAACGTCATCCAGTTAAATTCTAGAGAGTCATTTTTCTCTTTCCGTTACGCAATAATTTTCATAGAAAATATTCAAGAGCAATTTGGATACATTTCATTAAAATCAAAACTCATCCATACTCAATTTAGTAGCAGAGTTTATTTACTAATTCGTCTAAATTCTGAAAGCAAGCAGGTTCCTACTTCATAATAAGGCTAGGAATAATTTAATGTTTTTGTGGAATTAATTTCACTGCAAAATTAATAATAGAAAGATTTCCTCAGCAGTTTACTTGCCCAACAACTGAGGCAAAAATCACTCTTAATTTTATTCAAACTTCATCAAAAGAACACGCAAAATCTTATTAGCGTTATTTTTCAACCTTTTTTCACTTCATCAAACTATGAATACACCTAAATTCTATTAATCCCTGTCATTTTTACCAGTATGTGATCTCACCTTTTGGTTTCTAATTCCATTGGTGCATTGCTTTGAATATGCTTCTGCACATTATTACTGGCTATGCTGCAAAAAAGAGTCAGAAATCAGGAATAAAATTAACGACGAATGGAGGAGAGGTTGAGGATCCAACCAGCTTTCAATAAATTTCCATACAGTCTAATAATGTAGAAAATAACGGAAATATTACACGTAAAGGAATGCGTCTTAGGCACAGCTGGGTAATAGGGAATAAGAGAATTATTTTCTTCTGATCTCATCACTCCTTGGTAAATTGAAACGATTCAGATTTCAAATACGTTACCAGTACCACTGGTAGAGCAGACCTGACTTAAATGAAGAAGCCTCTTATAAAGAGAGCTTAGATAGAAGTAACCTGCTTGATGTTCACTCATTTGAATGAAGTTTACGTGGCCGAGCTACTTTTGCCAACGCATTCATCGAAGCCTTCTTCGGCCATGTTTCGCTACCGCGCCAAAAACCTTAAAACGATCCTCCGAACCCAAACCTCTCTTACACGACCATCCTCTTTATCGTTTTGCCGTCCGACTCTTTCCTACCGCACCCGTCCTTCCTCCCGACCTGCACTCATTTACTCAAATATCCTATTTGGGATGGCTTTTCTATGGAGGCCATTTATTTACTCTTGTTTTTTAGATTCACCGATGGCGGTACGTAAGGAAAACGCTAGGTTAGTCCCTCAAACAGTTATTATTACTTATATTATCCAAATATTATGGAACTAAATTTTACGTGTTTCATAATTTTTTAATTTAAACGCCTGCCTGCTCCTTTTATGACGGAATTTTTGGATTGTTTTTCCTTAAAAATTTAATGTATTTACTA
Organism: Pachydiplax longipennis; assembly: GCA_036926295.1. Taxonomy (NCBI): domain Eukaryota; kingdom Metazoa; phylum Arthropoda; class Insecta; order Odonata; family Libellulidae; genus Pachydiplax; species Pachydiplax longipennis. The sequence continues at coordinate 361,832 of JAVFKF010000081.1, read as the reverse complement.
TTTAAAAATTAATGAGATATTATTTGCTCGAGGTTTTGATGAGTACCGGATAACTGAACACAAATTTTTACTTTTCCACAAAAATATGTTATCTTCTACTATTTTAAGTGCACTTTCTTACTTTCTAAAATTTTCATTCTAAATCATTGTAGATATTTGATATATTTATGGAAAAGTAAAAATCTGTGTTCAGTTATGTATTTCCACCACATTTCGGCTGAATCGACAGATTATAGTACCGGATAAATTTCCAATAAAATTGCTAATGAATCTTATTTCTTTAGGTGTACCTTGTAATTTAGTGGAGTCAAAATTCGTAAACGTTTTATATTTTTACCATGAAATCTGTTGATTATAAAAAAGAAAAAAACTGTCATTTTCTCACATTCTCGTGTATAGTTGATGGATAAAAGAATGATGACCAACATCGTGTTTGGTATATTTTCCCTCCAGTTATGGCGGAATTTAAATTAAATAGAATTTTCAGTATATAATAAATTAATAAAGAACTTATTCATACTATCCACTTTAATTACAACGGTCAACTATTACTTATGGAACTATAATCGAATCATGAATTAAAACAGCGCCTGTTTCTATTTCTATGTTACTCCACAGAGATGCTCCTCAGTTCATTAAGAGTTTTGTAAAAACCGTGTAAAATACTAATTTTAAGTAGATTTTGGTATTATTTTAATTTGTTAAACGTATATTTTATCGCTCTAGGCCGTTTCAACTGAAGTCTAGGGGAAATACATATCGGTGATACATATTCCCTTTAGGTGCGTGGATATACATGTAACAACATCAATAATGGATTCCCAATCAATGAAGTTGCTACTCTGAAAGATTTCGTGAAATAAATATCGCTTCACTAAAACTAGGGCGTAATTCTGAATATTTCATACTCATGCATTCAGAGATCATTAAAATTGTTGTCGATGAAATTATTTTATTACTTACTAAACCTTGTAAGTCCACTTCTTACTAAGAACTGTTTTTTAGTAACCTAAAAGGTCAAACAGTATCTTAACGGTAAAAGGCTCTCACGGATTGCATTTTCCCCTTTATAGCTTCTCACGAGGTATTTTTTCTTCTGACACCCACAGCAATGTAATGAATTTGCTTAGTATCGGCAGACTCCCGCCGGCATATTTACGCGATTCCTCATCTTAAGTATTATTTCATAATTGACTATATATTGTACGCATACACGTTGCTCAGCTGAAATGAAACCCATATCTAAGGCTATGCACCGCTTTTTGTAAAGTATAACAGCAGTTACGCTACAGGGTATCGTAAAATAAACTACTTCTGTTAAAAAACATCACGAAGTATCCCTCTTTACGGCAAAAAGCTTAGATTGATCTCACGTGGCCGATGAATTTTCAGATGTTAATCCAAAATTTTTGACGGTAAAGATCTATGTTAGTTGCCTCTAAAAGCGATTACAGATTCAATGGGAGTTAAATTAAATCAAAGCCAAATGTTCAACTCAATTCGTTTGCCTGAAGTTGATCAACGAGTTGTGTTGTTATTTTCATCTGTGTTTAATCGGAAAAAGAAATCTGTTCCGGAAGTCAGCCATAAATTCGGTAACAGCTTCCTCCAATTCATAAATCAAGCAGAATGAAACGTTTTTAATTTAATAATTAGTGTTCATGAAAGTGAGGATTGCTGGAAATTGTTGGATGATGAGATATTAAGTGGAATCTGCTGCAGTGGATTGGTGAAAATGTTTTGTAATTAATCCGCTCTCTACCTCATTTTGTTCTTTCATGTTTTATTGCCTTTAAAATTTTCCCCTGAGGATGCAATACTCCTTTTTTGTATGTAAAGCCATTACCTACGGAGCCTGGTTCTTTCCACATTCCTTCCATGATACGTCGTATAAGATAATCTCTTTTATTATATCTGCAGACATTAGTTAATGCAAGATCCTATAGAAGAAATTAACCGATTTAAAAAATAAATATAAGTTAAAAAATATTTGGACATTATATTTAAATTGTTAAGTTAAGAAAGTCTATTTATCCAGCCAGGGATTCATCTGTTTTGACTCTAAAAATTTTTGTAGATCTAACGATCTGAGAAATAATTTTTTGAAAACGAAAGTTAGCACTGCAATAATAAAGGAAAGTTATCTGTAAAAATTGTTAATTTCTACTGTGCATATGGTATTCCTGATTACTTTAAAGGTAATTTAAAAATAGGAATTCTATTTGCAGATAATTAATGTTAGATAAGAGGGGCGTGATTGGTGTCATTTTATGTATTTTTTATTTTCAGTAGATGCCTATTATAGGTCATTAATATTATTGTAGTGACGCAGAAGATGACTAGAATCCTCGTGCATTGAAGGTGTGATTTTTAAAATATTCCACCAATTAATTGAGGAAGAGAAAAACGTAGAAAGTTCCCAAGAATGGGTGATAATTGCATTGGTGTGAAAATAGAACCAATAATATGACCTAAAGAGCACAAATACATCCTTTTCTATAACATTTATAAATAGGGGTTTTCCTAGTTTATATTTTAGTTAATTGTGAAAGTTGGTTCCACTGTTAATACTTATCAGTTGGCATAATAAACATTTCACAGAAAATCATTTAGAGTAGCGCATGATCCAGCGCTGCTTGCAATGCCAATGTTTAAACGGCTTGTGGCGATTGCCAGACTCAGGTTTCATCGCTTTATTAGTAAATGAAAAGAAGTAATTAATAATGAAACGGAAGAAATAAAAAAGAAGCGTAAGCTTTCAATCAATCATTTTGATTGTCAATGAATGTGGAATGTAACCAGCAGGAATAAGAAACATGATTTATTTTCATAATGATAAGTATATTAGGTAACTGTAGCTTTCAAAGATTAAGTAGCGTACTTCAAAGTGGAAATTTTATACAAGAAGGCCAATATTTTAGGAATTATGCTTCGATATTCTTCTCAATATGACTAGACCAAATTTAACTTATTCAAAAATGTACATTCATTTTTGTGTACATTTAAAAAATTCTCTTGAGGGTATATTGGATAATCAAAAAAATTACATTGAAATTTAGAATAAAATACACAATTTATATGGAAGTTTATAAAAAATAATTATATTTTTTAAAATTAAGAAGTACTCAAATTTCAAAATTTTATGGCGTAGAATAAATAAATATATAAATGTATACATACATAAATATCTGAATTTATTTAATGTACACAGCGGACATTATTATACATAACATCCCGCGGATACATTGAATAAATTTATGTATAGTGTACAATCAATGACCGAATATGTAGTCTCGCAGTGCATCGTGAATCTTTACACTTTCACGATATGTTTGAGGAGTAGCAGACGATTGTGGCAATAGAATTGACATCGAACCGATTCCTCTCTCCTCACGCCGCTACTTCCCATGCTTTTTTGGCCTAAAAAGTTTCAATTGGAGGGCGTCTTCTACGTTCCTGGAAACTCAAGCAACGTATCCAGGAGGGCCTCAGTCGGGAGAAATAAGAATCGTCGGCTGTTGGAGTGGCACCGCGGGTGAGGCCGATGCTGTTCGTTGCATTCCCCCGTCGTCCCAGGAGGACATGCGGAGGGTTAGGGAGGAAAGAGGGCGGCGCATTTTACACGATCATCTCCACAAACCCCACCGAATCCCCCTCTCATGTCGGCAGATTTTTCAACATTCCCTTTTGTCACAGAAACTGCGGATTTGTCTGAGATGGAACGCCGCTTTAACAGTTATGAAACTAGGTGCGAAGATGAAGACAACGCGAGATTTCCCGAAGGAATCGTCTCGCTTGTGGTTTTCGATGAAAAAATTGTGGTCGTGGATGATCGAAATTTCGTTTGAGAAAGAATCCTGTTCAAATTGAACCGTAAAACTCATATTATTTAAGATATGATGGAGTGTTTTTTTTATCGTATCCAGATAATAGTGGAATCGTGTACATTATATGGTGTACATTACTTATCAATATAATTAAAAGTAAATTTAATTTTGGATTGGCGGTGAGAAGCTAAGTTAGATTTATTTCAGTACATGTAGACCCGAATATTGCTGAATTTTCCTTCCTTTACACCTAACTTCCTCAATTTCTTCAACTACGTTTTTATTTTACCTCCGAAAAACTTCAATTTTATAGAATTTAACCTGCATGGGGTATCATTGAGTTGCAACTACAGCAATTTGTGCGACTGGTATTATGCGCCGGTTAGAACGTGTTCAGTAAGAGAAGTCGTATCTATTATATATAGCTATAATGAATTATAACGAGACTAGGAAACTAAAGACAGACTTTCAGGTATGAAAAGTAGAAAGGGGAAATAGCGGCTCTTTCCTGTAGCTATTTTCACGAAACCTGCGGAATATTTCCACGATATCTGCTTATTCTCCTTCGTTATGGCTAAATATTTTATTTGAAATTATGCATTAATACCTCTTTTTGCCTACAAAAATGCATATTTATATTTCAAACAAGTTACTGCTCAATATATCTATTTCTAAAAATATTTTCGAAAATTGAGTTATGTATTCTGGCCGGCTGACCAAACAGTGTTTGCCTTATTTGGCCCGCTAACATCAATCGGAAAACTTCCCCTTGGCTTATAGTAAAGAAAGAAATAAATATAATTGAATATTAGCTCGTTTTCTTAAATTTTGTTTCAGTGTCAATCAACTTACTGTCCTCCTGTTATACTCTCGTACAATCATCGCAGACCCTCTCTTTTAACATTGGATAACAGCAAGAAGTCATATAAATTTATAGAACTCAAGTTTGACAATTACGCTAACATTTGGTGAGCAATTGAAACCCCTGCAGTGATTTAAAATTGCAGACCTACAGGGAAAAAAGGATAAATAAGTGAAATTGTTTAATATGCTTAGTAGCCTACTACATTAATATATCAAAGTGCAACAACGTCCAGTATTCCTTTTCAAACATCTTAGTCTTTTTGAATACCCAATTTTTAAAATTTTCATCAAAGAATATTTTTATGAAAGGAGGTCTGTAGTTCAAGAGACAGAAAAATGAGGAAGAGATGTCAAAGTTTTGATTGTTAGTTAACTATGAAGCAAACAGGAAGTCAAGTTAAAATGCAAAAGGAAAAGAAGATTTTCTTCCTTTTTTCCATTCTGTATGCATGAATACCAAGATCGCCGGCCAGTCATGCGTAAATTATTTTAGGGAAAGTGTCATGGAAGACGAGATAAAAAATATTTCATTAATTTTTTCCTGTCTAAATGTATGACTCTGTGACGTGGGTCAAATATTTATTAATCAATTTGGGGAACCTTTTGTGTGCGGTTAAAATGGAAGATAGAAACGTGGCTCGATAGATGTTTTGTTTGTGTAACGAACTTTCAGTTTATCCAAACATACTACGACCTATCGTAGGCTATTGCTCTTTCTTTGGGCACTAACTGTACTCACTTCATCTCGTATTCAATTTATTTAAACGCCATCATTCATATCACGAGAGCTACTTGCTTTATTGCAGCAATGGAACACCCTTTAAAAATTTTTTAGAGAAGATTTCAATCAAAACTGACTGAGTCAATATGTACACCTTTTCTTGGGGTAATTCTGTAAGTGTAATCTATTATGGTAGGGCGGACTCAGTGGAACGACTTACTGAAATGAAGTGAGGATAAACCTTGTAATTTCCACGAAAAATATTTCAATTTACTAACCGTTTTAGTCATATGCCATCATCAGACTTGATGATATGTAGCTGAAAACATGAAAGAGGTTGTATTTTAGTAAGTCGTATGTTTTTGCAGTTTTTACGTTTTGAATACAAATGGCCACGCGAACAAAGCGAGAGAGGGAATTCAATTTATTTGATGAGATTAAATGTTCGAAAAAGTATCAGCTCAGGATTTTTGAAAATTACCAGGACTTCGATATCATTACAAGAAACGTTACTTTCTATTTATATATTAATTTAATATTCGATGGAAATTAAAATAGAAATATCAATATTAATAAATATTTCACGGATTTGAATGCATGAATCAATTGAATAGATGCTTTATTATTCACATACTTTATCAAGTGCCATTTGATACATAGAAAACATATTCGGGAAAATATACGATAGTGCTCTCGGATAGCCAAATGGGAACACTTTAGGCTTCGGTTAAAGCAGTCTCAAAGTCGATTCTTGATGGAGGACCACGTGCAAAATGACAATCTCTCTCGAAGTATTTTTAAAATTACTACAACACCCAATAGCAAAATGAAATCTTACTTTTGGACTTTATCTGTGTAAAAATGAATGCTTGAGTCTAATATTTTACTATCGGATTTGAGTTATTTGAAGCAGCTTTCTGTATTTAAAAAATTTAATTTCTATAGAAATGTCGTACTTAAGAAAACGTAAACTTAACTTAAATTTTATCTACAAAAGTGGCTGAAACAGATTTTTTTGTAGAGGTTTGATTAATCTTTTACGACTTTAAATATTTAAATCATATATCAGAAGATGACCATAGGGAAACGTATTTATTTCATAAAAATCTGTATGTACGTTAATAAAACTTTTTTTTCTTAAAAAGATTAGACCATATATCTAAGCCCCTTCATTTCTAACATGCACTAATGGTCTTAGAATTACACATGTTGGACACGAGATTTAGATTAAAGTAGGCAGCAATGGAAGAAAGCACTCTCTCCCCTTTGCTCAAATACGAAAGATGAACAACCCTCCAACATGAGTTATCATTGCTAATGCTCCTCTAGACATTCTCTCGGAACAGATGCTCTCCAAATAAACAAATAAATCGAGTCGCGTTCGGGGAGATAGCGCTGGGAAAAAGTACATTTCGTTGTTCATAAACATGAAATATTTTACATCAAATGGAGAGAATAGAACACTTGGAACGTCACTTCGAGAAATTAACTTCAGATTCGCATTCTTAGGCTGCGAGTGTTCTCTCGTATATATGTTGGCTCCCGTTTTAATCTCTTCTTTGCATTCAACTCGCGGACTTTTCTCGTTCTCTCCTTGTCTTCATTCGCCCATAACGCCCCCCCACTCAGAATTCCCACCTTTTCCCCCCCATCGCTGGGACTCTTGTCACGAAGACCGCCCGAGATACAGTATCCGAGAGGAGCTGAGTAATGTAGTTTGGGGAGCGTGGCGCCAGATGGCGGAGGTGAGGCCTTATTCTTTCCTTCGAATATAGCGTTTCGAAGAAAAATGAAGGGGGTAAGCAAGGAGAAGAATGGGAATTCAGGGTGAATGGGGTGGGAAGTGGATTTAGTGGAGAGGGATAAGGGAGAATTACTCGGATAACAACGTGTGCAACTGTTAGAATTCGCATTTATGGAACTACAGGTTTTCTCTCGCAGCGTATGTGTGATGGAGTACTCAGCTACCCTTAATGTATCCTGAATTGAAAGGAGATAGTTTAATGCCGAAGACACAACTTAGCCTAACACATAATTTATAACTTCATGTCAAAAAAGAGAAATCTTTTTTCGGGAGAAACTAAAAGAGGAATATTTTCTGTAATTAGTAACAGTATTTTCAGTCAGAATTTTTTCAATTTTTGTTTTCAGAGCTCATCATATTCTCTTTTGTTACGTTCCCTCTTCCATGACAAATTTATTATCATTAGTGATTCTTATTCATACATGGGTGGTCTGAAAAGTTTCCGACATTTCGCCATTTCTCGACATGTTTTCTGAAAATTTCCGAAAATTTTCTGAAGATTTCTGAAAAATCTGGGGTCTAGTTTGTATTTATAATCTGATCTGTATTTGAATATGGTATTTGTAATTCTTAGAAATCTAATTTTAATGTATGTATTTTTCCTTTTCGTAAACAACTTTTCATGGAAAATGGAATTTAATTCTTCAAAACGTTTACAGAAAATAAAACGCATCACCGAGATTTTTTAGGGTCGCAAATCATCATCAGACGAACAAATAACTTTTCATTGGGATGCGTGACTTAGTGGGAAAGCATTAAACTAATGGAAGACGTTTAAAATCAAATGCAATTTACGAAGAGTTTCCTATGCTTGCTTACATCATCAGAACCTGAAATTGTTAATTTTAATTTTTTGCGGAAAATTAGTGAGTTTGTCATATCCTTTTCTTTTATGATGAAACCTAGCTCCAAAACCCGATGATTTATGTGCTCTACGATTATCTACATGTGATAATGAATTCCAAGCGTGTTCCTCTACACCACTAATTTAAGCCTCATTGTAAACGTTATAGGAAATCTGTTGCTATAGTGTTGCCAAAATATTCTTGTGCACAATGTTTTGAACTAGGTTATAATGAAATATAGTTCATTATATAACATGGAGGTAACCGAGAAAACCACTTGATATTTGGTTCGATTCTGATGCATTTTATGATCATTAACCTCACTTATGATAACAACAGAAATTTAATAGACCTTATAGTTGTGATTTTTATTGATTCTGTTTAAAATGAGACTGTAAACTCATAAAGGTCGATAGGCTGTAAGAATATTCGTTCAGAAAACATGCTTATAATGTAACTTTCCCTTTGCAGCTGTAAATGTGAAGTGTTATTTTTCAACATCATTAATTTCTTCGGATAATATGCCTAGAATTCCCTCTTACGTTATCTTTTTGTTTCTGCTTCCAATTTCAATAATTAATTACAATATTACCTTTATCCTTTTAGATATATATTCCAGTCGCTCGTCAGGCAATTTTATCCGATTTGACCTCTGGGATAACGCCTTTCCCCGTTCAAAAATCTCCATCAATCCCTTTTCGCTAATATGTATCGAACCCTCAGCGAAAGGGTACAAGCCGGTGTTTTTAGTCGGTGACAATTGCTCCGCCATCCTGTTTGTTTAAGGTGGGATTTGGCCCGTCGTTTTATGCAAATTACTGCTATTTATTCTTATTTGCCTTTGTCGAGAGGCAATGCCTTTTAACTGTGTCGGAACTTCCTGAAGTGAGGGCAAAAGTGAGTGTATTTTCACGGAAAAACTAAAACGGGCGGGCGTTTGCTCGCCCACTTTTTGCATCGAGTGTTGGAGAGAACACACCTCGATCACAATGCTCTCCCCCTTTGCTGCCGAATAACTGCTAATGGAAACATGTGGTTATTACCGTGGATAGAGGCGTTCGAAATGCAATCGGAGCCCTTGAATTAATCATCATAGAAAATATTTACAAGTGAAAAATCAGAGCTAAGCGATTTATTTCGATTCCCTAGGATGCGAAAAGGAAAAAAAATTAAGCGCTTTACAATTTGAAAAGTGAGGAAAAGTGGTAATAAATTAGTAAGCTCTGGCTTTGAATATGGTTGCGTGGTTTAACGGAAGAGGTTTATTCATTTTCGTCATCAGCGAAGTCCTGGAGCTACTTTCTCTCGTCATAGCTGATCTCCACATCGCTTTGTATGAACTTTGCTTTCTTCTGGATGATGACGCTCTTGACATATGACAGTCTCTGTCATCCTTTTCCTTTTCTCCTTTTCCGTTGATGTTGAAAGTTTTTCTGCCGCATTAGGTTCCCAAACGCTGTCCTATCCCTTTTCTATAATCTGTATGTAAGAGTCCCCTGTTTCATTCCTCCATGATTATGATTTCAATTTTCCTCCTATTTTTGATTCAACCTGTTTCGCCTTAAAACCTACATGGTATTATGTACTTCTATTCAACATTCTTTATTTCTCTGTTTCACCTTAACTTAAATTCATTAATTTACTTTATGAATAATATCTCAAGCTACTATTTTATCTGCTTTTTTACGTGAATTAGCAACTTATTTTCATTTTTACGTTTCTTTTTCCCCATTTACACTCCTTTGTAATGCCTTCATCTTCCTCCATATTTATGTTCATAGCGAGTAAACATGCTTCTGCACGAATTACCAAATACACGAATCTTGAAATTTGTTAAAACGCTAAGAAGGAGGCGGAAATATTCGATATAAAATGTAAGAAATAGTAAGGGATTAGAGCTTTTGAGATATCATGACCTTATGAAGGTTCACCTATTAGAGACTGTTGTATATAACTTAAACATACCTACTTAAAATATACTTAAGTTGAAAGCAATCACAATTTCACTAAAATAATCGTGATAAATCATAAGCACAATGACCGAAAAATTTATTGCGAAGATTAACAAAAAATGAGGAATAATTTGATTTCGTCATAAATAGTAATATTATTAGCTTGAGAAAATCATTTAGTAAAATGTCATTTCCAAAAATTACCCCTTAAAAATTTGCAACTTTCGTTAAAATGCGAAATTTTCGTCGAAAGTAAACTAACTGAAGCGTCACGGAAGGGTTAAATAACCTCATGATTTTACTATAAATCGATGAATTTCTAATTTTATGAGTCTCTCCGTATATCACGTATTTCATATCACGTTTGGGGGAAAGAAATGAACTCCTTCGACACTGGAGAACAGTAAATACGTCCCCACGGGCGTATTATTGCTCCCGGATGAAATAGGCATCTTTTTACTATGAGAAGGAGCAGAAGGTGCAATATTTAAAATGCACAGCCATTTGCAGGCGAGGGGAATTTATCGGAAAGAGAAAGTAAGGCAGTAACTCGCGTTCCGCACTGTTTCACGGTGGTGATTTTCGTTTACTGGGCGGAGGAAGAAGGAGAATCAGAAGCGTATTTCGGTGGGTTCCTCGGAAAGCGGAAGAATATGGAAATAAAATCCGTAGCTTCTGATCGTAAGTCGCGAGCGGTGCGAGGTGAGCGTTTTCTGAAAGCAAATGACTCTGTTTAGCGCTTGAAATACGCGCTGGAATTTGCATTCTCACTCCGCCCGAGATATACGGAGACTCTTCCCCAAGAGAAGAATAAAAGAATACCGACGGACATAACAATTGAAACACTTCATCTGAGCCCCACCCTCTCTCTCTAACCCTTTTTCTCTCTCATTCTCTCGTAACCCTGTCCCTTTCCAAACCGCACCATACATCCCTCTCCCTTTCCTCTCATATTTATGTAATTTTTTTTCGGAAAATGCTCACCGGCTCTCTTTTTAAGGGAGGAAAAGTTATTCAAAAAGTTTAGGAAATAGTATGAACCAGATACCAATATATAATCAGGGAGCTCAGCTGTTTTGGGTGCAAAGGGGAACGTTTTTGTAACCCTTTAAAGGGCTGTAAATAAATGCTTCGGTATGATGAATGCAGAAATATTGATACAGAACCATGGAAAAGGAATGGAGATTTTTGTATATTTTTTCCCAGTGTATATTGCTTACTTCTTTCTTGTATGCGTTATCTACACAATAAATTTACAATCGGGATCACCATAAAATTATAATGCGAATTGTATCAGCAAAATTTTATATCTTCCGTTTTTGGTGGTGCTTATATAAGTTGCTTTTTTCAGGATAATTTTTTTTCGAGATCGAGGATTTTCGATTATGTTAAATAACAATGAATTGTAATTAAATATTTATTCAAAAATTAATGTATTATATAATTTATATGGATCGTAAGCTTTTCAGGTGGATACAGGCCGCCTTATACTTGTTAGTAGGGGGGAACAAATTAATATTAATAATAATACAATAATTGGTTCTTTTATTTTCCTTATGGAGTGCTGTGAGAATCAATTTAAAATCTATCTCTACTTTTCAAGAATAATTAACAGTTCAATCCTATTTGAAACAGGTTTGACGAATATTTGTGTTAATATAGTGGAATTCAAATTAAATCGATGTCATTCCGAGTTTAGCTCTGTCACCAATAGAAAAATTTTCAAATGTCCATCCTTGTAATTTCTTTTTGACCTCATTTTTCCAGCTTTGTTTCAATTCTGGTAAAGTCTGTGGGATCAGCATGAAAAAATGTCTCACTTAATTTATAGTAAATATGGTATAGGTGTTGTTGTTATAGTAAATAAGGTAGGTGTGACAATATGTATTCCGGGAGAATTGATCGCATAAAATGGACTTGAATATGGATAAATCCAATGGTTTTTCCGACAGATGGATGATACTTTAGGCCTTAGCGTTCCACGTTTGAGACCATTACCAAGAACTATACTTTTTTCGAAGGGAATTCTTATTCCCAGGGGTTCGTTTCGTTCAAACTACGGTGACATGACCAGCTCGTTTACTCGAAGCGGTAAATCCGATACTTAAACGTCGGTACCGCTTTACGGCGTGTAGAACCTTGGCAAAGATAGATTGTAACACCGTAAAATATCTCGAATGGTCCTTTATTCTTACACTCATTGCACTTACGACGAAAGAAGCATCCTGTAAGGGCCAAACGACTGATACAATCGTATAAGGATTTGGAAATCGTAATACATATTATCAAACCACTTTCGATTAAAATTAGATAAAAAATTCATGAAGTTATCTTATAGGAACGATTATGTTTGATTGAATTAATGCTGGTAAAGTATCTTGAATCTTCAATCGTAGACGAATAAATTAGTGCAAAAGAATCAATGTAGAAAAATAGATGAAGATTAATTCCTTCCAAGGTACCGTTCCAATAACTAACGACTAAGTTTGGTTAGTAAGTAATTAACGTTTTGAATTATTTATTTTTTATCATAAGCGATTTTTCTCTTAAACTAGAACAGACAAAAAACATTCTTCAATCCGTTCAGTCCTTGTCCCATTCAGTAAAGCACCATTCTTTGCCGACCATAGAACGCATTGTAATTCACGAGATGTTTGAAAGTAACTTGTCAAGTACTGTAGCTGTGCGAAGTCGTTGGAGAGATCGTGAAGCAAAAATATAAAAGAGGCGGATTCAGCAGAAGCTAGGTTTTCGATCTACAAGGGATACATGTTACAATCACACATCTGCTCTTCAATGTATGTCTTTTGGAAAATATATTCTTTGTTCTCAATTCTAACCGTCTCTTCCTTTTCCAACGGTTCATGTATATTTCACTTTTTGGTGTCCATTTTACCTCATAATGAAGCTTTTGTGCTGAACCTTGTTCTCATGAGGAAAAACTTGTGGAATCTATTATGATTGGTAAAATTTCTGTTTCAAGATTCCTCGAAGCTAAAACGTTCGTCAGCGAAAAAATATTACTATAGTACAGATTTAATATATACGATATATACGTATATAATATTATACGATAATAGATACACCTTTATTATTTAAAAATAATATAATTAAAAAGATTCACTACTATGAATAATCTCTGGACCATTTTTTAATAAAAATAGTTCTAAATATGAAGTTTTTGAGCATTTCTATAAGTACGACATTTTAAATAAGCCTAAATTATTCAGTCCCTTTCATTTTAATTGACCAACTTAGGATCCGAATCTACTAATTAAAGACGATTAAGAATTGACTCTTTTCAAGTGAGAACTAGAAAATATTACATAAACACCGACATTCTTGGTTTTTCTTTCTATTAAATATTTCAGTAAAGTTTTCCGTGTTTTTTTATTTTTTTGCAATATTTACGTGGTCGCATGAGAATATAACTTGAGGTATCACCCCGGCAGGTTTTTTTTTCTGGGGTACCTATATTTCCTTTTTCTTTTCTATTCTTATTGATTTTATTTCCTTTTTAGCCGTGTTGCTAAAAATGTATACTGCGCAAATTATGCTGAAAGGGTGGAATAAATGTCACTATGATACCGCAATGATTTGCTAGATCCGTGTCTTATGAGCCAAATATTTCTTGCTATAGATGCACGTGATGATCTAACGAAGAAAAAGTGGAGCAAATGGAATGGGGATTGACAAACAATGGGGAGTGGGGAAAAGGATAATAAATCGGCATGGATGAGGGACGAAGCAAGTGGGGAAGGAGGGAAGAAGGGCCAATGTGGGGCAAGTATGAGCAGGAAGAGAGTTGGTAATGTCCCTCACGGGCCGTCGCCTTTCCGATAGTTGCCGAATGCCATTTCGCGTCCCAATATCTCAATCCCTCTTCCTCACTTCTTTTCCCCTGCGCAGTCTCTCTTTCTTCTGTTTTTTCACCTCCGACCGATTCCCTTACTTCGAGACCCTACTATTCTCTCAGCCGAAAAGAGACGTCTGGACTTTCTTTTGTTTTTCTGCTACGTTCGCCTTTCCAAAAGCCAATTCCACTTCCCTCTTCTGCATTGCTTCCTCACCCGTGAAGCACTCGTGTGTTTGCAGCGCTACCCACTCGCCTTTTCCTCGTGAATGACGTTAAGAATTTCTAAAGGGGGAATTTTAAAATTTCAATGGGGGCGTAGGTGCTGAATTATTTAGTTTGGGGATGGGAAAGCTAATTAAATATGATCAAATTGTTTCCAAGAAATTTTGTTTGAGTCTCTTTCTTTATCCGCATTCCTGATTTGCTAATTTGATTATCCTTAATCGACAAGATTGAGAGGAAAACTTGATGTCAAGGAGATTAATCTAATATTTCCGGTGCTTAATGCGATTAATTTTACGATGGTTAAATTTATCTGTTCGTTGGAAATCCTGAGCACTTATGACAAGTGGTAATTTGCAGATTCCCGATTATACTGAAATATGTCCTCGATGTGATTTCCCTTACGTGGTTTTTGTTAATTTTAGATGGGATACTATTCATATCCTCTAAGTGAAGGAAAAAATAGGAATTGATATATCTTGTAACGTAAATGTAACGGAAATATTTCACCCCTCTTATTTCACATTCCCGTATTTCTTTATAAAATTTCTTAGAAATTTCTCCTTTTCCTTGAGTTCTATAAAACTGCTATTCTTCAAATCAAGGATCAAAGAAACTTATTGCTATAGAAATAGAACATTTTTCATATTTTTCACCTTTTCGGATTAATCGCTCCCGGAAGACATTCATCATTAATACGGCTACATAGTTGGTTTAATTCATGGTTTTCATCCTTTTCTTATTTTTTCGTACAAATTAATGATAAAGACAAATTGTCTTTATTAATATAATATAATGATCACATTCATGTATTTGATTACATAATTATTCATCGGATAATAGTAACTTCCATAAGAATTGCATAAGAAAGTTTTCATTTCATGCATTTCTCCATGAGCCCATTTCTCCATCATCATCCATGACTCCATTTACATAATTTATTACGTAAATGGACAAGAAGATTGTTAGAGAGTGAAAATACTTTTAGTAGGGAGTGTGTAAATTATATAAAAAAGCTTGAGGCAGCAATGTAAATGTATTTGCAAAGGTGCTATTTTTTCTTTCCTTTTTTCTGATGAACTACTTTTTACACTCATTTACATTTTTTTGTTTCTCTAAACTATAGTTTTAATTACTAAATTATAAATTTCTTGATTATAGAGAAATTCATGGTGGAAATATTAGAAAATTTCAAATAAAACCAACTATAGTTAATTAGAGATAGATTTGTATCTTTCTACAAAAACATTACTGATTTCATACAGTATTGGTTTCATTCATTATTGGTTTTTGTAGAAAAGTACATACAAATCCATCTCTAATTAACTATAATTATGACGTTCCACAACATCGCGGCCGCATCCATCGATGGTAAAAACAACCACTAAAACTAATAATTTATATTGATTTTATTTAAGATCGATGCCATTAAATCACGGATTTCATACGCAAATATCCTTCTACTTTCGAAATAATATGAGTGATAGTTGGCGTAGAACGTATCGGCATCCATCGCAAAGGTTTCTATTTAATGCGTAACATTTATCCGCTCTTAAAAACGAGAGATGTACGTCTTTTGGGGATGCCTTTCGAACTGAATCGATCTCTCTCACTCATCCGCTTTTTCCGGAAAATCTCTTCCGAGAGCAATTCCTCGCATGGATTTCCTCGCCGATGTCTCCTCTCTCCTCATGTCCATCAATATCTCATATTCTCTCAATTGCTCTCATATTTCACGCATCGCTCTCCCTCCGCTGCCTCATTGGCCCACTCCCGTTTTAAAACCCATCCCCTGCGACCAATAACGCCTCTCTTAGAGTCCCACATGCGTCTCCGCCGGTGAGTGCCCTCACATCTTCTGGTAATCGGTGGCTGTCTCTTGAGGAGAAGAGGGGGATTATGTGGAGGAGACGGAATGAGATGGTAGAGGGAGCAGAAGGTGGCAGTTGGGAGAGACGGTGAGGATAGACGGAGCAGTAAGATTGAAGGAATGGAGAGAAACGTGAGGGGAGAGCGCTACCACAGAGTCATCCGCCGATTTTCCTTATTTCCAGGGCGTCGAACCGTAATTTTCTTCGGTTGAGTTGAAAGAGAAAAATTTGGGAGCGCTAGTGAGATTGAGGGTACGGTATTTTGTGCGTTAGGGCGTAAACAGGGGTAAACCGAAGGATAAACGGAGGTTAGAAGTATGAAAAGGTCAGGGATTAATCACTATGATCCTCTCGTAGGGCGGATTATTTAATAATTGATGTCTTTAAGGATCGGAAACTATTAAAAATGGGCTTCAATATAGCCAAGGGAGTAACGCGTTTGATTTTGGTGATAGCGGTTCCCGGTTCGATTACCGTTAGGACCCACAAATGGGCAAAAATGAACTCACCTGTGTAAGCACATTCATAAAAACTACCAATTCTTAGAGATACCATAGAATAAGGGATATGAAGTAGGAAGGGATTTTGTAAGTAAAATTTCCTGCAAAGCTTCCCTTAAACGTAAATTCAATTGGCTGAATCTAACGCCCACAAAGTGGCAGACCTTGAATTGAGGCTCATTCGCAAAAACATCAAAGGAAATGATTGAATGAATAAGATTACGAGGATATGAGGATGTGCATCTGGATTAACCCAACGATGAGGAGAGATTGAAAATTCTAATGAAACAGCATATGATCTACAAGTCTTCTCTTGAAGGCAAGATTCTTTTATAAATGAGGTCACCAAGTCACCAAGGCTGAGAAATTCCTAAAAATGTCTATGAACACATATCTGGGAAAAAATCAGGAAATAATATTCCAATAATAATTCCAAATCCTGATACTGATTGCTGAATTCGCAATTGCTTTTGTATGCAAAATAGAATCATTTGGTTTGAGAACCATTCACATCAGACGCATAAAAAGGAATGACAGAGGTGAAAAGTAGCGACATGGCTGGGGTTTGGACCCAATACTTTCCGACCAGTTGTTCCAACCATGTGACCACTATGTTGCATCGATTCCTCTACTGTTAATTGGCGCAGGATGATGGTTTAGTGGTTACCTACCAGGAAAGTGGGATATCTGGGCTCCATTCTCAATCATGCCGATATTTTCCTTTATTGTCATTCCTTCTGTTTTAAGACGCACGCTGCTTCTTACTAAGTTAATCACCTTTTTCTCATCCTATTTACATTCCAACATGCATTTATTTTTTAAAAGAAACGGGATAAAACTGGGGTATCAATGAATAAAGAACATGGAATTTCCCATCGCCGAATTTCGGCAACCGTCAGGAGCAATTCCTAAGAAAGGATTATTTTCAGGTGCGGCTACCGATTTTCAGAAATTTTCTCTTTCCTTGTTGGGGAATAATAATCTGCTCTTGGTTTAGTTGAGAGTATAGCGAAGGTATGAATACGTAATATTCTTGATTGATTTATTTCACGAAGGGTTATGGTTAGTATTGGTTCACTTCGCTTTGGTTCCACGTGAATTTGTTTTCGTATCGACGCGTTTAGTGTTATTTATTATGTTCTGTTCTGGCTCGGATTCAAAAATACTGTTTCTTCGGTTCAGTTCCGCTTCGATGCGCTATTATTTGAAGGTTATCTACAGCACCAAAACATATTTCGGAAGAGTTTTCCTAAAGTGTCTTCTTTGAAATCGTAGGAGCTAAGATTCAGTGCAATTCTGGTGTGTAGAGATGAAAAATGGTCCACGATGAATTGAAGTATAGGCTGACGTATAATATTCAAAAATTAAGTTTAGTTATTAAATGCAGCTTAAATCGAAATGTTTGAAAATAACAACAAACCTCATAACTTCATTAACATTTGATATTGAGATGGCGAAATATAAGTCATATTTGGTGGAATGTTAACAAAAACTATAACCCATCAATAGAACGTATGAAGTAATGGTGAATATCGAATTCGATTATCCTCTGCATGAGAGTAAAAAATTCGAGATTAAATTTATAACTTCTTAAGGGAATTTCTCAACGACCAGCATTTAAGATTTACTTAAAAATATTCTTTATATACGCAACCAAAGGATTAACTCTGGTTTTTTAAATTTCAAATATGTATTACGGTAGCTATAATAAACTTAAACTAAAGTCCTAGCATTTATGATATGTATTAAAGCAAAAATGAGAGATTCTTTCAGTTTCTACTACATCAAAGGCAATTTATGGAAATTTTTGGAAAATAGCAAATATTTCTGTATGAAGAAATTAAATTCTTACATTCATAAGACCAAATGCACTAATGCCTACATAGTTAATGACAAATTTATATAAATTTATATGATTGAGAATATCGAAGAAGTCAAAGTCTGTGAAATCGAAATATTCTTCAGAGGATATATGTATCTCTTCTCTGCTACGAGTTAACGAAATTTCCGATTATAAACAGAATGATTTTACTATTCAAGGAATTTTGTAGGGGTAAACTGCAGGCTTAAAAGAAGAATCCAAGTACATTGAATTTTTCTGAGAAACGCTTAAGATAACATACATTTCCGTGCTACGCCATGTATATCATGTCAGCCTCCATAGCACGGTTAAGTTTGAGAACTTCGGTTGAACTCAATCGTCACTACCTTGCATGGAGGAAGTGTAAGCTGATCTTTCCAACATAAATAGATCCACAGTACATTCAATTTAGTTGCTAAAGTACATGCGGTATCTTAGAATCAACGGAACTTAAACAGCTTTAGGTCATGCGACTGAAGGAATGACGTTATGGTGTGCTAAAGCATCATTACAAATTGATTATATGTTACTGTATTTTCCATAGTCTATCCACATTCTATGAATTAAA
The DNA here is from genome assembly GCA_036926295.1 of Pachydiplax longipennis. Classification (NCBI taxonomy): domain Eukaryota; kingdom Metazoa; phylum Arthropoda; class Insecta; order Odonata; family Libellulidae; genus Pachydiplax; species Pachydiplax longipennis. Next base: position 342,941 of record JAVFKF010000081.1, on the reverse strand, counting down.
CAGGTTTTCATGTTAAAAAATCACTGTATTTTGGCGTTTTCCTGAAGTTTTGAGATGAAATATTGCTGAATTTCTTTGCTTTCCAAAAATGTTTCTTCTGGAAGTAAATATTGTTTTCTTAACATAAATTTTCTTTCGTGTAGCGAACGCATAACATAATGTATGAGATGACTGACATGTATTCATCTATGTATTCTCGTGTCAATCGCTTCATATTTTTATAAATCCTAGCTTTGATGTTCACCATCACCTGCCACTTGCAATTCATTCTACATCTACCTGTGTATAATTCCTGGCTTCATCACTCCGTGTGATTCCTCTTTCATAAATCATCATGCCCTTCTTCTTTTAATCCAGTTTTTCTACCGATACCCCTTTATTTCTTATTCGAACGATCTCTTCAATAGTTACTCGATCTAATAATTTTTCAATTTTCTCCTGTAACCCAACATCGCTATTCCGTCTAATATTCTTTTTCCTACTACTTTCAGAGTGCAAAATTCATAGTTGCACTAAAGACAACTCGCGTGTAGTAGTAGCTTGTATTATTTGCTGCAAACATTCGTTTTTCTTCGTAGAAAGCTCTCTTCGCTTGGGCTGTTCTACTTACCATTTATCTTTCGCATCTTCCACGGGTGCTTTTTGCCATCTAAAAAGTGGAATACCTCGGCTCCTTTCAGTTTAGTAGAAAGAATAATAAAGTTTGTTTTAGTGAGTGACCTTATTCCTAGCGAGAAGGAACCTTTTTCATTAGATTGTTCATGTTTAAAGGTAATATTAGTTGGTTATCATTATTTGATCATTCCAAATCCTAATTTATTTCTGTCAATTTATTAGTAATTTTCCGTTTTAGGAGGAAAGTGATACCCTTTTGGAATGAATGTTGGAATGTTATAGCTAATCTACGATATCAAAATATTTATAACTGTCCTCTTTAAGAGTAATTGATAAGAATGGAGAATTTCCTTAAAGTTATTCAGTAGAATATATTAGTTTCTATAAATTTCGCGTCAGAGAAAATAATCAAATTGAAATTATTCAGTGACTATTTTTCCCTTTTAAAGATCGCACCGAGGAGATAAAACATAATTCATCATTGTCCATTTTCTCCTCTTTTCAATGCATCATATCAGCAGTCAATATTCCGTCTAATTGTACTATTCAGAAATAATAATAAACTTTATATTGATGCTTAACTTTTCTCCTTGTAATATTGAACCTTTTTTCATCAGATTTCACTTTAAAGTTAATATTAGTCATGAATACATTATTTTTACAAACGGAAAATTAGTAGATTTAACTAAAACTGGATAGAAAGTAAAAATAAATAGAATATTAAAACACGCCAAACTATGACCATCACCAGGTGGAGCGTAAGAAGGTAACCATGAATATAGGAAAAAAAATCGGGCGGGTGGAAAATTTTGGGAAAAGTGGGACACCAGAATTAAGGAAAGCATGAAACCTTGAGGAATTATTTGGGGTTGTAAAGAAGTGAGGTAGGATCAACGTGGGTAAGCAGCTAATTCTATTTATTTTACGAATGTGAAAATGGATTAGTTAATCCGTAGAGAAGGGCCGAGAAGTTAAAGCTTTCACTAACTCATAGGCTGATGTAAGTCTTTGATGAAACTCGGATATATCACATCCGTGATTAGGAAAACACGTCATCCGATGCTGATCGTCTAAAGAAATGAAATTTCGGGCATGAAGGGAAAGATGAGGCGTAGATTCCGGAGATCGATAAAGAAAGTAGATTGGGATGGCAGAAAGCAGTGGATGAAGAGGAAAAAGAGAGAGGGGATGAAGTGTATGGAGCCGTGGTTAGAGGGATGCTGGGGATGGGAAGCCGAAATCAGGCGTGAGATGGAGATGGAGAGGTTGCTTTCGAGTTCTCCGCTTTCCGATGTGCAGAAGTGAGATAGAGAGCGGATGAGCCGGGAGAGGGAGTGGAAATCGAAGTCGGAATGGAGGCGAGAATTCGTGTACGCCGTAGACGGCCTTTTTCCCCTTCCACAGTAGGCGGCGCCATGGGAAAGAAGATCAAAGCCCCACCTTTCTATCTCTTTCTCTTTTTGGGACACATCAAATCTAATTCACCTCTTACTCTCCGCTATTGTGTATGAAAACCGGGGCTCCTCCTATTAAATCAGAAATCTTATTGATAGAGTTTGTTTCGTCGCCTTTTACCGAGGGTTTCATCGAACGAATTTCGCCTTATCAGATATAACAATGGGGTGATCGGATTTATAAAAGAGGTTCCCCGCCAATATATGGGTGCCGCGGATCGTTTTCGGTGTTCGTATTGTGTAACCTTGCATTTGATTTACCTGGAATCCGACTTTTGGATCTCGGCGAAATGAAATGGAGTTTCCGATGAAATTTGGGAGATTTTATTCCATAAAAGAAGCTTCTCGTCGTTTTTCTATATTCAAGATTTCTTGTAGTTGATTACATTTGGTGGTTTAATTTTTTTCATAGTATAATTATATTTATGCGAATTGTAGAGTATATGCTGATTTGATATTTGTATATCATTATTTGTACTTTATTTATAATTTTACAAAGTACAAATATAATTTTTATTATAATTATTTTATCATGTAATTTTATTTTTTATATAATGCAGCTTCATACGTATAAGTTTCCTGCTATTAATACATAATATATTTTAAACCAAAGACAATATTAAATAGTTTTACATTCAGTTGCAATTATAAAGCTGCAGTAAATGAATCTCTATATTCTTTCCTATTATCCTTCAATCAGCCAAATGTTTTGCTTTTTCTGTCTTAAAAATTATCTCTCCCGCGTAGAAGATCTCCCAACTCAGAGGACAGACTAACTTTTTTAATCACTTTGGAATTTTCCACTCATTAAACACTATCCCTATATATTATTTACTATTTTTAAAACAGTGTTTTCAAATACATATTACGTTTTTGTACCAAAATAAAGGTTTGATGAATGCCTACATCAATAATAATGTTTTAGGTATGATAGTGGTATTACACCGTACTACACTTTTATAACACAAAGACAGGGTTATTGAAGCACGTAGATAGTAAAAAAACATACATGCTTTAAAGGGATTTTTTTTAATTTTTCAAAACTGTACGCAGATATATGTAGCCAACGTGTACTGGTAATAAAGATATCTGAACAGTTAAATTGGGAATGGGACGAGGATAAAAAAATAACGAGAAATATCTCCGTCTCAAGGGTGTTGCGAAAGCCTTCGAATATAAATAAAAGAATAAATGACTCTCTAAGGAAATCCTTGTGGCTTTAATTTCGAGGTTGAACCTGTGAATGGCTCTCCTGAGTAAATCTTTTGTATATCTTCCTCTTCCTCGATATTAAAAACTGATAGGGATTCTCTTCGATTCCTTGCGTTTGGAGCATTCCCATAAAAGAATATCACAGGACTGGAATGGTCCACCACTTTAACCATTTGATCTCTCCAATCCTAATTTATTTCAGCTTATACTATATCGTTTTTTTTTCCGTTCATTTAGGAGGAGCGTAAGACACTGTTGATAATACTGGAAGAATGAGTGCCCTTGTTATAGCTTATTTACGAAAATAAATAATAATAAAATACAAAAGTATTCTCTTTAAGTGTTGATAATAATGGAAAATGCTTAATAATAATTCAGTAAGTTACTGAAAATCTCGCGCAAGACAAATTATTCGAGATGACGTTTATAGTTTTGTATATTTCTCAATTCTATACCGAGGAGATAAGGCATAACTCATCATTGTTCCTGCCGGTGTAAAGCATCGTATCAGAAATCGATATTCAGTCTTAGTCGTTTCGGTAATCCTCTCTATAACTCAAACGGAGGGGGTAATTGTCTTAAGGTGCCACAATGTTTATCATCATTGAAAAATTACTGGAGACACTCGATGGAACTTGAACGTCGTTGAAGGATGAGTTGAAAATATTCATTTTCATCTTGTATCGGTCCAACGTGACGTTCCCATTCCGCTTGTATATGAAAATCATACCTATTGACGTCGTTTAAATTCAAGCTTACACCCTGCGTAAGTGTGAGAACATGGGGAACCTATATGTTCAAGGAATCGTAAGTTCTAAAATTATCATGAATAATAGTAATAGTAGAAGATATAGAATTATAAGATACTATATAATAGTAATTCAGATGAGAAGATCTATCGTTAGATACAGATCTTAAAACCAACCATGACGTTTGCACAATTAAATAAATTTAGTCACATTCAGCATGCCTTAAGACCTACAACTCCAGCGTTCGTCATTACAAAGTTCAATCACCATGCTATAAGCAATGACTCTATAACTCAAATCCTTGATGCACAATAATCACCCAAGATTGCCAGCAATATCGTTTGAGGTTCTATCACAATTCAGCCAGGAACACGCCTTGTACAGTGCTTTTTAAAACAGAAAAAAAACGTGAGGTTTAATTTCCGTTCTCAAATTCGCAATTCTTTTAATTATCAATGTCTATCTTATTTTATGGATTATGAAACCTTTTAATCCAGCAGACTTTTTAGCGAAAAAGCTTTTGCTCGTATTAAGATATGTACTCTTTAATACATAGTATGTAAATCTAAATTCACCAGCTCAAAAAGGTGTATTCTATAATGTTCTTTCTTCTACACGTTTTATGCCATTGTTTATTTATTAAGCCAATATCTCTATTTGTTTTATCCATGTAAAGTGTACTTGGTCTTTTGCCTTTCGCATATGTTTTAACCTACCCTCTCCTTAAATTTAGTGAACCATCGATTGGTTTCGCAAATTTTGGCATCCTGTGGTTGTTATCTAGCTGTTGTGTATTTTTTATCCGTGCAAACCTTGGATTTTAAACCCACAAGGTAGTTTTCTTTTCGCTCTTTCTTTTCAAGGTATCGCTTTCTTTTAACTTTCATATGACGGATGGTGAGGCGTAAGGAAAAACTTGCCAGTCCCAAAGTCGCTCAAATTAAGTCGATTTATTATTATTATGATAACAGAATGAAAGTATTTCCATTAAAATGGCAAATAATAAACTTTGATACATCGCAGTCTCTACAGGAGATACATCAAACTTACTGATAATACATGTGATAAATAAGTGAGAGTAACGAAGTAGGATCTGCAATTAAGGGGGTACAAAGAGTGGTCGGTAGCAGCTGACAGAAGAGGATTCGTGGAATGAGGGGAAGCAGAGATGGGGAGAAGTTGTTAGAGACAAACACAAAGAAACGAGAGAGCAAAGAAAGGGGAAAGGAATTAAAGAAAGAAAGAAAGGGACTAACGACAAGAGGAGGGGCGCTAGAAGACGGGGGGAACTCAGGCAAACAGACAGACAAACATCTTTATTGGGTGGAATTGGGAAAAGGAAATCAAGACAAATGTAAGAGTCTCGAGCGAATAAAAAGTTACTCAGTGCAGTAATCCTTCCTCATTAATCCCCATCTCTAAAGATAGGCGGTTGAAAACTTCAAGTTATTCACATTAATATCTGTCATACTGAAAACCGCTGATGTCAACTTAAAAATACTTAGAGGTAAAAAATTTCGGATACTTACCGTTGTGTATGAGCAAAATACAAAGATAACACGAAGGTATGAGGAACAGGATAATTTAGTCCCAAACCAGTAAATTTACACCAGAAAATACGGAAGTTGTACGACTCCAAATTGAGACATATATTCCGGAAATTAGGTAATCCGCTAGGAATTAGATTGCTCTTTAATTCTCAGTACTTGATCCGATGATGCTACTTTCATTTTTTTCGCGGGCGTCTAATCATAGCGATTAGAAACTTAACGAACGGCTTGCAGCAATACAAGCAGAATCGGTGCTTCTAATTTAGTTCTACGTCACTTCTTAATGCGCTTACAGATTGCAGTTACATCCAAGACATTTTTATTCAAATCCTTAGAAATTCCCATTCTTTCTGCCTTATCGAATCCAAAGTTTAAGTTTAAGCATTTCATCTCTATTATTTGGATAATGAATTCCAAAAAGTTGGGCATAACGTGGGGGATAAGCGAAGGAAGAAACTTGGGTCTTTCAGTTGGAAATGAATGAAATAAGTAGAAAAATAATGCGGAGGACGTCGCTTATGAAAAAAGGATACCATGCGTTAAATGGTTTTAGTATTCATCCGCGGACTTGGGGAAGAGTGGGGAAAAATGTGAAAGCTCTTTATGGGGAACTACGGGTGAATATAAAGTTCATTTACCTCATTAGCACCTATGCCAGAGATAAAACAGCGTAGAAAGAAAGTGTTCAACGACTCTGACCATCGAGGTTTATCTATTTTTCCATACCTTCCTTTTATTAAACCTACACTGCCATTGCTTCTTCTTAACGAACCTTCTACCTATAGTTTACCATCTTCTTCATTGTATTTCCAGAAATTTAGCTTCCTGCGTCTCAAATCTCATATACTGGTTCTATTTTTGAAGTTCTCCTCCTTAAACTAGGATGAGGAAGTACATTGTCGAAAGTTAACCTTTTGCTAAATTAGTTAATTGATCAGAGGGAACGACTTCAAAATAGACTTTCTCTTTCGGGGGTAATCATGGCTGTAAAACAATGCCTCAAGGAGGATGGTGGGTTCGTGACACCCGAACCTTTACAGGATATTATCCTCATGGAGACGGGATACAATTCGATACCTTTCGACGTTATTTTGAGACAATATTCTTATGAAAATTTATTTCATCAGAACTTAACATGGCCAGTTTATAGAGAAATATGTAACATGGACAAACAATACAACTAGTTTTAGTCACATTCAATATAAAATAACCTACTCTGTTTTCGATTAAAAAAAAGATTTTTCCTAAATATATTTACAGGATGTAGGTAGTGTATAGATGTTGATGTTTAATAGAGATAGGAATAGTTAATAAAAGTCTCTTTGTGTATGATAGAAAGAATTTTATTAATCTATGTTGACCATAAATAGTTTTTATTTGGTTGTACTAAATCTATTTTAAAACTCGTATTTCTAAAAAATAATGAATTATTTTGAATAAAAGGTTACTCTTTAGTCGATAGATTAACCACGCTACGAAAATTAAAAATTGTGGCATGCAAATGAAATAAATCCGATGGTATATAAAAGGTAATCCCACGATTGCGTTTCCTTTAACCGAGAATCGAGCATTTGTCCAAGAAATTGAAAAAGTCATCTTTATAATCCCCCAACTTATAAGTATTTTAAAAGGAAAATAATATAATTAGGAGATATCCAGGGTATGCAGCAGCCAGAGTTTCGATTTTTATGGAAATTAGTTCATAAAAGCCATTGAATGATATATATTGAAATTCCAAATAAATTCTGTGCCTAAAATGACCTTCGAAATAATGAGTAAAATTTAATCTGAGTTCAGAGAGGGAAAAAATAAGATTCTCGGTCACAAAAGAAAGCTCTCAAGGAAAGATATTTTTTCAGAAAATTAGAGAGGGAAATTCCCAATATAAGATCCCGCTCCTTTTTGTTTTCGTGGATATACTTATGGTATCTGTCCATAATTACATTTATGAATCAAATGCAGATGGTGAGGCATCCAAAGCTTCTATGTAGTCGAAAAAAAGTATTAAAATTTTTTCCCAACTAATTAGCTTATGTATTCCAAGGGAATATATTTGGAATTTAAAAACATTAACAGAAGTATACCTTAATTTAAGTCAAATTAGTTTAAGGCTTTCGAGAACGCTCTTGCTCCATTTGTTGTAGTTTCTGACACCGTTATGACGTGGTTGTTTGTTAATTTACATGAATCAGGCTAATTTAAACTTAACTGAATTTATTTACTAAAACTAATTTTTGAATTGTCAAAATACCATCCTCGTAAAAATAAAAATATTAAATTTATTTAGACTTCATTATGTATCAATAATTGATGTATGAATTTGCATAGAATGTTTAATCTATTTCGTGAAAATTTTTTGTTTATAAGGCTAATGCTTGTAATGTAATGGACGATTATTTTTATTATTGTAGTTAATTATTTATATTATTATATTACTGTATAGGATGTTTTTTATCACAATAATATAGTACTATAGTCAAAAAACATACTTATAAAACGATAAGAAAGGAATCAATAGTAAACATGCATATAATTTTGAATACAAGTTCTTTAATTTCCGTCACATTCCCAGCTATACGAACTTCTCTAGTTAACTGAGATCGGGAAACCCGAGGGTGATAAACCTAAATATTTACGCAGCCGCAAAACAATAATCGTATTAACCAAGGAACACCAGCTCCAACTGTATTAAGGTACGCAACTTCCTTCCTTACGAGCCCACGCCATTGTTCTTGATTCGAAGTCAAAACAAGAGGTCTTGCAGCGCGTGTTTCTGAATGGCCTAGATATTAATATAATAGAGCAAGGCGCCGGGGCTAGGAAATTGAAATTTATGATACTCGTAAGGAAAATAGCTTCTGATGTTTAATATAAACTCGGTCGTCGGCAGCACCTGCGAAACACAACTAATATGCGGAATCTTCGTACCCACACGCTACTCTTGTCAACGGCGAAGGCTTCTTTGTAATGATCTCTTCTAAGAGATTCTGCCTCCTCCTCATTCTCTGCACAAGGCAATGAAAGTGCTCCCATTTTAAAACCCGAAGTTTCACTGGCGGAACTGCATCTCAGCAGGCAGTGTGCGCTAGTTTCTTGAGACTATTCTTAAAGTGAAAATGTTTTTGAGGCATTTCTGATTTGAGTTCTGCGGAGTTGATATATTTGAACCTATATGATTTTAAGATATTCCCCAAAAATATAGTCTGCACTAAAAATGCTTATTTTGTGGTGATCGATTACTCCGCTCACCAATAATTAAAATAAATATTTAGATTTTGCACTGCTTTTTAACTTTTATTTTAGTTATAACTCTTGAAAAAAGTTGATTGACATAATTGCTTAAATATCCTCCAAGTCTATTTATTTACAAGATGGATAATGAAAGTGGGAAAATACTATCATTCCATACTATTTAATAAAGAAAAACCGATTTCTAATTATTCTGCCTATCGGAATATTACACACATTTGCAAATAATGAATCTCCTTAAAAATTTGGATATTTATGTGTTAATTTAGAGATGGAGTTCTATATCCTATTTGGAAGTTAAAGTTAAAGATTTATACAAACAAAAATAATTTAATTGTTACAGTGACTTCGGCACTTTGTAGGATCTTTATCGCATTGTGCAGGAATACAAGTCGTATTTTAAGTTTAAAAAATATTTGTGAATGTTAATGTTTCAACATGGCATTTTTCCAGGAAAATTATGTGTAGAAGGACCTGAGTAAACTTCAATTAAACGAAACGAATCATATTCAATTTAAATGCAAAAGAACTCCGATTTAAGTTCTTGAGTGCAAATATTCTCTTTGATTTTCGGCCAAATTAAAAATATGAATATGAAATTATCTTAGAAAATTTACAGCTTTCTCAGTTTTATGATTGGCATGTATAATTAAGCAGCCTCATTAATGTTATCTGTATTATTACCTCGATTAGTACATTAAGTAGAAAGTATACGCCTTTCCAATAAGTATTCTACTTCCGGGTTTCTACTAAAAACCAATTAAATTAATTGAGAAACCTCTGAAAAATCGTGTGAAGGTTTATAGACTTAGCACTCCAGTATTTTTTACCCTCATAATCATACGCCTCTCTGTAATAAACCGATGTGTCATTTCAGTCGAGATAATTAATACGGCAAGACGGCTGCTCGTACATTTCATTAAGTTTTTCCTCACATAGTTTTCTTTCTCCGCCTACCGATAGTGGATGAAAGCCCGTGGAAAGATTTAGCACCGCTGTCAAGAAAAACTATTTACTTTCCACTTTTTAAATCTTCATTCGGTTCGGATTCTCTCAAAGCGACTCAAAATACTTCATGGTAAACGCTAGACTTCGTTAATTAAATGTAATTCGGCGCGAGGGATTTTAATTACTCCTCTCACAAATAACTTTGAGGTGCACTTTCTCAAAGCGAGCTTTCCCCTCAGCGCCTGAATTACTCTCGAGGGGAAGGTGGCGTCAATGAATCGTTGACGTCATATAAAAACCGAATGGGTGTGCGGGATTTCTTTTGTGGAGCGTTGCTAGAGCTCCTCGTAGATCGCTTCTGAAGGGGTAACAATTTTTCGGTTTACGGGCAAAAGAATGCCTTTTAGCGAGTGAATAGGATCGGCGGCTATGTACGGCGTAGTTTCAACTGCATTAGTCGAAATGATGATGACGCGAACACTTTCTCCGTTCCATTCACCAGCTACTAGCTCACAATGTCATCTCGGCTTTTGGCAGGTTGGTCTAGGATTCGGCGGAATGCCTCCATTACGTTAACTGAGTTTCTTTTGATGAGTGGTTATGACTGAAGTGCCACTTTGAGTTTAGCGACGGGAAAGTGAGGGCACTTGCCGAGAGACGAGATTCTATTTGATAGGCATTCAGGAATGTCCTTTTTATGGCCTTCACGTATAAAGTTAATGTACAAATTTGTTAAGAAACGCTATCCATCGAGGACTAACGAGGTGGTTCCGATTTGTAGAGAGAAAGTTCATCCTGCTACTACGGATGGGTCATAATTTTATCCGCAGTACAGATTTTGCAACGTATTTGTTGAGATTTTATGTGATCTGTGGCTTTTAATGAGAAATATATACCCAATGACGATGTCGAAAGGTTTCAGTTTTAATCTACATCATTTTGCTTTAGCCATCATTGAGTAGTATTAGTAGTAAATAATGACTATCTCACATAATTTTCCGAACCATTCTGCGGTTAAGTCTTAGGAAGGTATGTGAATCTTACATTTTCACACTGAGGACAACCCTTCATTACATGATTTTCTTTCACTTGATCGTATTAGTTCAAAGATACTCGTGCTAATTTATAATCATTAGACAATGTCATAATTTGGATATTATTCCTGCTCCGAAATAAGTAACAACATGTAAATAAGTAGTAGATAAGTAACAAAATGAAGCAAATTATTCTTTCGCGAATATTATCCGCTATGTCGATTGAATTTTAGAAAAAATGTAAATTAAAATGATAACTCAAAAGCAGGTAAATATCACTTGAGGTCATAATTAAATATTTACTGCTCCAAATATAAATTTAATCTTCCCAAATTATAATATACTGAAAATATTCATCCAAAATGTAACTTTGGGGGAATTTTTCTCTTAAAATTTAAAACTCTCAATTTATTAAGAAGCTAACTCATGTTTTGATTCCGATGGAAAGAATATTAAGTCCCATTAATTTAAAAATTAATACCAAGCAATTAATCAACATAAAAGATGAAAAGGATGTTTATCTCGAAGTAGCATATGCTTCACCGAGAATATATAATAACTTATGAACGCATTAGTAAATATATATATAAATATTAAACATAGAAATACGTTTTGGATAGTTCCTTGATCCGGCACATTCTAATTGGCGTGCAACTCCACAGTAGAGTACCGCTAGTTAGTTAATAAAAAGTTCGAGCACACGGTCCTGCAATTAAACATTCTTTAATAGAGGTACCAGTATTCTTTTTATCATTCTTTAGAATAAAGCAGCACAATGTGAGGGCAGAATTATTAGATTGGAAAAAATATATTTTTCATTCTGTGTTGACTCCCTGAGGATAGCATAGCTATCGAAATATGCCTTGGGTGATTCTTAGAAGGTCCGTAATCCGGAATTTCCGCTTCCTTCCCTTGGTAATGGTCCGACGGTTCGGCTAGAGTGTTTTTCAAGCCTCTCATTCATTAGCAGCCTGAGTGCTATTTTCTTTTACTTCAGCAAATAATTTTAATTGAGCGAGAATTTTAAAGGTAACTATCAAAAGGTACTAAAGTAAAAATCAAATTCTGTATAACTCTGTAGAATTCTGTATATTCTGAATGTTTTCATTTCTACGGAAAGAAAAAAACTGTAATCAAGAATGCCGCGAGGTATTAATCTAAAAAACCGCCAAAGACTAAACTTTCCAAGAATGAGGATGAAGATCTTCAGTAGATTTCAAATTATGAAGTCGTTATATCGTTTCCGAAAAGATACATTCCAACAACAGCAACGCTTAATTTCGGTAGTATCTCATCAAGGTCTCCACTCGCCCTTATTTGACCCAGTAAGATAGGAAGCGAATTAATCCAGCTTCAAATTTAAACCTTACGAGAAAAGAAGAGGATTTTCCAGATACATCAACTCCGCCCACACATTAGATAGCATATCTCCAGATATACTTAATTGCACTCTTTTCCCGTAAGAGGTCCGATACAAATGATGTGGTTGCACAAGTAGAGAAGGGGGCAACATTAGGGAGACGCCTGAGGAAAAGGGACAAAAAAGAGAGAGGATGAAGTAGAGTCAGGTGAGGGATGGCGGAGTGGAGGGAGGAGGCTTGAAGGATTGCGATAAAAAACGCGAAATGTGAAGGACGATAAATCACTTAAGTGAGGGATTGTGGAGGGGAGAGTGAGGAAGAATATGCGGAGGAAGGAGAGGGAGGGAAAAAAGAATGGGGGCGAGAAAGAAAATATAAAGGAAAACAATAGCGCTTTAAATAATGGAAGTGAACGTGCCGGAAAATGGAACTTAGGGAAGAAATAGGACGAGCGACCGTCAGCAAAAATACACGAAAACAGATAGAAGAAATAGAAACGAAATTAACCACTCCGATGGGTCGTAAATTTTCTCCATCTAACAGTAGTAGAAGCATTTTATTTACGCTCATCGACAGCTCGGAGCGCTACGTCTTTTACTGTTCTTATAGAAGACGGAACCAGGATGTTTAAGCCTTTGGCATATAACCTTGATAAATAAAAAAGGGTAAAATCATCATAATATATAAGATTTTAGTAAAATAGAACATTTTTTGGAGCCGAGGCAATAATATTTACGAAATTCAGATTCACCGCCATCATTAACAGCTTAAATTTAAGTACCATTCGTAAAAACGTTTAATAATTAAAAGCTCAATGAACGCTTATTATTTAGAAATACATTTTTTATGAGATAAGATGTTTTCATAAGTATGAATTATTATTATGCATGTATTTCATATTTAATTTTTGAAACGTGATAAAAATCTATTCATCGGTGAATTAACCATGGATACATTTCTTTCTGAATGACATAATTCGAAGAATTAATCATTTAATTTTATTTCAGATGTTGTAGGAAATAAATTTCATTCATCTCCCACATGTTCAATATAATACAGCATTTTATATTTATAGAAATTATGATCTCAATTCCGAAAACCTTACATTCCTATGTTTCCGCTTATTTTAGTTGACACTTGATGGAACTTTTATTGAGGCTTCCCTCCTGGAATTATAAAAAATCATTTTTAGCATATTATTAAATTTAAGGAATGTCTGTTAATATTTACTATCATTCTGCGTTCCTTTGATTTCCATGTCCAACCAGAAACATTTTCCTTTCCAAGTGTTAAAATTTAGCATAACTCAAAATAATTCATAGGTCAGCTAGGGTATCATATCTCAAAAATAAATATCCTTAAAGTTAGAGAAGTTCCTCAAGAACGTCAGTTGATAATGCTGCTTATTTCAATATACAGATCGCGATCTTAATGAAGTTCATTGATGAGCATTGATTACTATACGATATCAGTGACACTTAGTTATATACAAATTTAACATTTTAAGTAGATAATCATAGAATTCACCGTACCATTACTTCAAAAGATATTCTACTCGGGGCATCGAATCAGAAGTTTCGGGTCAGAAACAGAGAAAAAAATGGAGAATTACTCTGAAAATGGAAATACTCTGTTCCCGAAATAAAGACATTATTGCTTTCTTTCTTTAACTGGAAAAAATAATTCTAAGCCTTATCTGTGACATCATCTCAGCGATTCTCCACGATCGAGAATCCCGTCTCCATTTATACACCGACCTATTATTTCAATCATAGTCTCACCTGAGGAATCACCACCCAAATTAAATCTTGATAATGCGCCGGGTCAGGCGATGAGAAAGCGCTTCAATTTGCGGTAATCGGATCCTTGTTTTCGACGCAACTTTATGGGAGCAAAAATTACGGAAAAACCGTTTCCCGAAGCGGAGATCGAATGGAGAGGCGAAGAGTAAGTGGTAATTGCGAAAATCGGAATGGTTCACGCCCATGTTCTTTCGGCGCGGGGAAAAAAGAATCGAGTAATGGCCGATGGATGTTGGAATGAATGCGAAAGAGGGAGTTTAAATCGTGGTAGCGTGGAGGTGGGAGAAAGCTCGTCGATTGGGACTTCGGCGATGAATTCGAGGGGGGAGAGAGAGAGTACGCTCGGGGTGGGGTGCGCGCCTGTTACACTGTAGCGGCGGCCTGAGAAGATTAATACTGAAGAGTCTTTGGCCACAATTTACTCCTCCGCTATTTATACACATCCCTTCTCTTCCCATACCACTCCCCCGCTCTGCCACGCACTCCATCTCCTTCCACTCATTTCACTTCTTTTTTATCCCAGGGATTTTTTTAGGACACCGAAAAGAATGAGGCTGGATACGTATTAAAACTCCCATTTTTCTCGAACCTCCTGTCCAACGTTTTGTCTTATGATAGTGTCACTCCTATCCAAGGAATTTCCTCCTTCTTAAAAGAGTACCGCCTGATCATAAATTTGGGGAGTTCCTTTTGATACGGGCCGTAACATATTTCTCTGGCACTTGGTAATTTGGAGAGTGTCAAAAATTACTATCACGTCGGTATTAAGAGGGTGAGATGAATCATTATCTTCTCATGCTTCGGACTTTTTACGTTCTTAGATATATCGGAAGGGATTCTCTTACGAATACCCCTCAGAGGACAATTAGCAAGAAACTAAAGTAGCATTAACTTAGAAAGGGCGACAAAAAATCAGTAAACCCGCCACCGAACACAATTTTAACCACAGTAAAAATCTATCACAATATATATTGGAAGCATTAGAATTAGAATTAGTTCGATACCTATTTCTATTGGATAAATTTATCAAGTTATTAAAGTAATCGAAAATTACATGCCGAGGATAAATTATACTGCAGGCTCAATCAAATCCTGACTTTTGTAATTATACATATAGAATACATATTGATACACTATAAGTACTAAGATACAAAATACAAAGCGAATGGAAATATGCCCAAAGGTTCTCAAATGATGGAAAACTATATCTTATTTTTACAAATGAAATATACGTATATTACCAGCTTTGTTTCTTAACTATTATAGATTACATTCCATTGTTAATTACGTTCGTATCAATAGCATATATTCATATAGCCTTTCATCCTCTCTTTCAGAAAGGAAAATTATTATGATTTTGAAATGTCAATTGAAGTGAAAACAATCTTTATTAACAGTTAATCAACAGCCTCTACACACTGAAAAATAAAATATTATCAAGGACGTAATTTTATCTACATAATTGTTGGTTATTAAGCTATCAGGCCGAGAAATTTATGACATTTGATTTAGACAAGTCAAAGAAGGAAATAAATATTTAACTATTAAAATTTTTGTAGAATAGATACTCTAATTTAAGATTTATTATTTATGAATTTTGCTAATTATATAATGTATAGTATGTTATAGCATTTATTGAATTGAACGTGTCATAGAAAATATATAACTTTCTGAGTTAAATTTTAATTTTATAAATCAAAAATACAGAAACTTTAAGATTATTATCAGGAGGTATTAGCATTACTTTAAAGAGACGATTTTGTATAAAGGATATAGTAACTTAAAATAAGGCTTGAATAAAATAGTTTACTTTTTAGCTGATGCACTTATTAGATTTGTACTCGCGTCAATAGGCCTTCATTTAGGCTGTATAGTACAAAAATACCTATAGATGTAGCGCAATAACACCGCTCGTCAAAGCTCTATGTAAACAACGCTTATTCGAGCAGAAAAAAAGATTTCGAAAACGATATCGTCTCTGTAATCAACTGCCAACATGATCCCGTGAAAAAGTTCCCGCGGAAATCCTTTATTGAGAGACAACATTAATGGAAAATAGGAATCCTCGGGAATATTCCCTCGCTGAAGGCACACCGAGGCGAAAAACGGTTAAGGAGATCCGTTCTATTTAATGGCACAAATAAATAAAGCCTGCGAATGATATCGACTGGAAATTTAAATCCTTTGATGTATAGGGAATCGGGTAAACGAAGCGAGGGATTTTTCATCATCCTCAATGATTGGGCCGTGAGATCTTTGCCAGTTAACCCCGCCTTCGGCGAATCCATCCCAACAGATTGGGTCCAGAGGGAGGAAGGATTAAGAGAGGAATGAGTATGCGTAGACCTGGGAGACGGATGTCTTGGACGGAATGAATTATGCAGAGGATTGGAGGGGACGGAAATAAAAGAGGACCATTTTGAGCGGTTCCTTCCGGAGAGAGTAAATGAGAGAGTAGATGGACGCTTCTTGTATATACTCCAAATCCTTCACATGTAATACCTCCTCCTTCTTTCAAAGCCCCACAAGCCCATCCAGTCTGTCGTGAGGTGTTACGCTAAATATTCCGTTATTCCCCAATTAATGAACGAAAACAATTTGTACTTTTTCCACAAATTTTTATTATAAACAATAAAAGACAGTAAAACACGAATAGTTTCGGAGATTGATCTCCATCATCAAGTCATGATGGAGATGAATCTCCGAAACTAGTCATGTTTTACCGTCTTTTATTGTTTATAATAAAAATTTGTGGAAAAAGTACAAATTGTTCTTGTTCGCTGTGGCATATTTCCACAAGACATCACCGGAGACTATTACTTTTACAATTACTTTCTCTCAGAATTTTTATCCTAGTTCGAAGGTGTGCAAGTTTTTCACTATCGATAGCTTTGTAGAATAAGTTTCGTTTGTTCGTATGTATCCGCGTAATATATTATTAATATAAAATTATATCTATAAATAGTAAAATATAAAAGATAGATAGGGTCAAAGTTACCAAAGATGAATATGTTTTATCTCCACTCGTTGAAGTTTTTGATTGAATTTCAATTTTTACTGTTAATAGCTTAAAATCTTGCTGGTAAGATGTCAGAGCTGTTCTCAGTTCATATTAACGGTTCTGAGTTAGCCTTGAGAAATCTCTCCTGAGATCTATAGAGTAGCATTGGGAGCTACGTGGGGCTCGAGAGCCGATGTTTGCTCGTCACTCTTCAAATTGATTCTAGGAAGGCAATCTGTGAAGAAATTGTATCATCCCTCGAAATCGCCAACTAGATAGATAAACGTAACGCATTTACATTATATTCTAGTAACGTCACACATTTAAAAACCGATGGCGAACAAATATTCTCATAATTTCAAGTGAAGGGTACATTGAGTTTCTCTCGGAAATTAAAGCAAGGGTAATGGGCATCTAAATCTACATATGCATCCTGAAAACCGATTTTTTAGAGTTTGGCAGGGGGTGAATGCATAAAAAATTTACTTTTCTAATCGATTACTTACGTATGTCGTTCTGAGAATGAATTCAATGAAAATTTTCCGAATGCAGGTGTATACAGAGATGATGGTGTACGAGTAGAGGTCATCGGGTGTTCGATATTACTCCTCTATGTTTAAGAATGATTAGAAAATAACCTTTATATTTCACCACACTAAACATTCTCAATGCTATACTTTTATCTACACGATGAATATATATGTGATGAATGATTGGTTGTCCGAAGAGAATTAATCAGCAGAAATAGTATTGCTGAAAGTATTTCGACAGCTAAGGTCATTTTGCACATTTGGACTCCCACCTGAAATCGAACCCGGGACCACTTTCTCTAAAGTTGAACTCGTAGTCCATTTGGATACCCGGCTTTCCTGAGAATGATTGAATCACCTTAACCAAACGCAAGGATTCGGTATTTCAAAGTTAATCTTTTATTTTAACTTTGATTAAAGCGGCCCGGGTTCGAATCCCGGTGAAAACTCATGTGTGTGGAATCACTTTAGCTGTCGAAGCACTTTTAATTATACTAATAATTCTAAACGCAAAATTATGATTTTGTAAACGGTAATGGTCAAGATAAACGTGCCTTGTAGAGTAGTAGATAATTAAAATAGAGACGCAGTCATGGGTAAAAATCGCATTAAAACCGAGTTCTGAAACGCAAATGCAAAACAAGAGAAAGAGAGAAAAAAATCGCGCGCGGGCGGAGACGCGTAAATCGGGAAAATACTTCATTTCAACAACTTTCCATCGGCGAGGGCGTTTCGTAGATCACTGGATACATTTGACATAAAAGTGCATGCGCGCGTGATAGGGCTCTCCCATAGAAACATTCCATTCGCCCGCGTAATTCGTTATTTCACGCGGATTATCATCGATGAATGATCGCGCCATTCGTTAGAATTCGTCGAGGAAAATCACGCACAAAAGATTCTCTCGTCAACTTCCGGAAGTAGAGAGCGAAGTCATTTGTTTGAATTAGTAAGATGCCCGCGTTATGGGGCGCTGAGTGTAACATTTGTCTCCGCTCTCAACTTCTCTCTGATTTAGGAAAGAAAGCCATGAGCCGTAACTACGCTGCAACGTGTAGTTTCCGAGATTATAATTTTCTGCGCGCCCGAGAAGAAATGCTCTCGATGAATAACGTTGATTTAGTGGAAAAATTACTTCGTTCAAGGGCATAACAGAAGAAGATTTCCTCGGGACAGAGTGAAGTATCTGACACGTTGATTTGAACTCGGTTTTGATGTCTAATGCTCGCGCATTACTTAAATACGGGGACCGCGAAGTACTGCGACTGAATCAGATTCACGAGCGGAATCAGTATATCAATTCTTGGTAAAGTTTAAATTCCATGTTATCTTATGGCCAAGGAGAATAAATAATTCTAATGCTCGATTTTATAGAGCAGGACGGATTAAGAGATAACGAAATAGGAGGCTAGTTTAAAACATAATTAATATTCGAGTTGTTAATTTTACTTTACACTAGATAAAAAGCTTGTTAAATATGTGTAAGTTTTGCCTTATTACATCATTCTAAATTTCAAACCATTTAATACTCAATTCATCAATTAATTTACATTTCTCACCTGTTAATGCTTGGCTGTCTTATTTTTCCTTTTCTATCAATTAAAAGTTTTGCGATATTTATACAAAAAAGTATACTTAAATATAGTTTAAAATAGAGCCGTAATTTGAAAAAGTACATTTCTTTCATTGTAATTCTGCATTACATTTAATCGGCTTATCTCTCGAAGATTGACTGGTAGAGAAATAAATCATTCATTGAAAACTCTTTTATTACCCGCAGAATAACTTTGATTCAGGTATTCTCAATTATTTTCAAATTCAATTTTCGAGAAATTTCCAATACTAGTAAAATTTTGAAAAGAATTTTCCTCTTTTATTTACGGCGGATAAAAAAATTAATAGAAGCTCCGAAAATTGAGTGGAGTGAAATTTCTGAATAGCTTACGGGGTAAAATCTAGATAGGTTAGGAAGTATCCAGTTAGTTAGGTTGTATGCATTACAAGTTTGATGTGCCAGTTGCATAAGATTCAAGGGGCATCTCCAACTTATTCCAAGATCTTAAATTAATCAATGCTTTATTATATAATTTATGCCCTGGAGAGTCAATTTAGCACATTTTATTGCCAACAAGTAAAGTAACACGATGAATTAATTATAATCTTTAGCGTTATGCAAAGGTTGCCGTGTGTTAACTGTAAAAGTATGGTTAAAGGAATAGATTAATAAGTCTAATAAATATTTATTTTTATATTAAGTATTATTTAAAAAATTTTAATCGTCATTTACGCTAATTTTGTATCTATTAAAATCTGTTATGGGTACATATTTAAACAATTTGATTTGAAAAAAAGTTATTTAATAGAATAAATAGAATATAATAAAACTAACATGCAGCTTAGGGTCAAACGCGGAATGACAATAGGCACTTTAAAGTTACTAAAATTTTACATTTCCTCATTATTTAATAATCCAATAACAATACTTGGATATGACATTTAGCATTCAAATCTCGACCACACAATTTTCAGTAAGAAATTATAACAAATTATATCCGAACAAATACTCTAGATTTTAATGAAATTTTTTTCAGTATTAATTTGATTACAGATGTTTTGGAATTGTGTTTACCACTTCCACAGTAATAATCAGAAATCTTGCATTTATTTAGTAAGTTAGGAAAACGGTATTAGTATTTAGTTCTCTGTCGCCATATTTATTGTAAACTTTAGACACAACATGAAAATTCCTTTCAATCATAGTATTTCTTAAGCATTACCAAAGTTAATATCCGTTATCAGTATTAGTTTTTCTACATAAAGGATGTGTACATATATATAATTTGTCTTTATGTATGAATTTATCGTAAATCAAGATTGAACTTACTGTTAAGCATAGAATTTCAGATGATGATATAACACCTTCACACACCTTCAAGCAGCTCCACGTACGAAAACATCTCTGTTAAAACTAAACACGTATACCGTCAAGTGGACACGTACTTTCCCTAATATCGAATTACAAGAGCTTGTGGCAAGAGCAAACGTTGTCTAATGAAACAAAGCCGTGGCTAGCAGCGTGGGTAAGGGTGACAAAGGCGTGAGAGAGAGAGCGACACTGTAAAATGGAATAAGGGTATGGAAGCCATCTTTGGACCAAGAGATGCCTCTGCACGAACGAGCCTCGACTCAATTTCCCTCAGCCACCGCTCGCTCGGGAAGAGAACACTCATAAATTTCGAAGTCTTGGCAGAAGTTTTTTAAAATGGAATAGCTTAGAATCTTCTTGACAAACGGTAGCAACAATGCAGTCGCAGCGTTTGTTTGCCGAGTCTAAAACGCCAGGAGATGTGGAGAAAAGCTGCTGAAATAATGTCGATTCTGGAACGCGCTAATTTTCTTTAAAGGTGATCTTACATGTTACGCGATGTAGCCTGTTCTTTTATAATCTAGGAGAAATTTTACGAACTACTTTCTAAAATCAGTTTTGCCGACTTTTGACAGATAGACGTTTCCACATTGTTACTTCAATACAGAGCCTCTTTTAAAATCCATTAAGATTTAATATGATTTTGTAGAAGTATAATGTAGCAAAATCTAATGGACTTTTGCGAGTAAGAGAAGCCTTTGGAATGTTATCTCTGAATTCGGATGAATTAGAACGATTATAAAATGCACTAAGGGATATCAATTCAGTCGCTATTCCCATTATTGCAGTTATCTTGAATATTCCCCAAACAAGGAAATATGAGACGAAGAATAATGAACCGCACTTCCTTGTGGGTTTATCGGAAGTTACACAAGCTCTTTTCCTCTATCTTGTCCCCTCTTTAGCAATCAATCCTTTCTCGATATTTGATCCACCCACTTCTTCTGTCTTCGCCTTATCTCTTTAATCAAAGCATTCTTAATTCCCACTATTTCCAGCTTTTCCTTGTTTGTCTAGCTGTCAATCTAACCTACGTTTTTATGCTACTCAACGCTTTAACTCTGAAAGAACATGGATAACATATCTATTATATCAAATTCAGGATTTTGCTAAGGAGTTCTACGTTTTCAAAAAATGTATTTTACTTTGATATTACAGAAATATAATCCTTAATATCCCTAATATATTTTACTCTATAAGTGGATTCCCATGCCTAGATTTAGCAAGGGAAGAATTCTCTATAAATATAATTACGTTAACTATTACGATTGTAAATCTTAAATATCTTACTATTGATTTTGAGATTTTAGCATGAATACTTATAAATACGTCTCTATGTAGCAATGTAAATACGTCACTATACATTAATAAATGATTGAAATTAACTATGATATATTGATTTTAATTTTATTACCTGTGATTAGTGGCCAATAGTGAGATATGCAATGTAACTAATTTGTTCTGACTTTATGCTATCATAATCAGTCCAATACATATCTAAAAATATGCTATAGATTCCATAATGGAAAATTAAAGAAAGGGTCATATTTCATATCTCTGAAAACTTTCATTGAAATAAATAAATATTTCCCTCCTAAGAACTTATTAGATTGAACGTAATTTGTCCAGGTACACTAGTCTAAACATTTCATTTAAATACTTAGCTAGAGTTCAATGATAAGTTCATAGATATAGGGATAAGGATATTTTCAGAAAAAATGATTTTTTGATGAAATATAGTACAATTATCTCATTATTAATATCACTATAGCTCTCATCAAATTAAATAAGTAATTTTTAAATTTAAGTTTCTTCCTTCCATTTGTTTGATACTTCTATTATTCTTATCTGAGACGTATTCAGCTATTCACGGCACCAGAATGTACCTGTTACTTGAGACTTAACTTTCCATCAGACCTTTAAAACACCATCAACGCCATTAATTCTTCAGAATGCCTCCTCCTCTTTATCACTTTCCTCTCTTTTCTCTTCTTCCCTGCTTCCCAAACTCTTTCTCTCACCTCTCTATGGATCCCATTTTTCTTCCCTCAATACCACATTGTCCGCCGCTCAATTCGCGCTGATGACTGCTGGGAATTCTCCAACTTGTACCATTCCCTTGCGTCCTCTATGCATCCCCAACGCTATATGCGATTGTTGTCTTTTTGTTTCTTTTTTTACGGTTGCCGGGGGCGATTTCTTATTTCGCGGGAGAGACTTTGGAATAGAAGAAACTTTGGGGCCATTCCGCATGCAACTTGAAATCCAACGCAAATGAGGAAAAAGAATGGAAAGGGAGCGTAAGTTGCGGCCTCGAGGAACCACGGGAAAGAAAGGGCTGTTTCCAAACGCGAAATTCACGAGTATGGAAATGGCGATAAAGTTACACATCGGTTCCCCAAGAAAACGTTGGATAGGCTTTTGTCTGTGCGAGTTTCGGCGTAGGAAAAGACTATGATTCCTCACATAATTCTCCGCGAAATTACTGCCAAATTGAACCTTTCCATTATTTTAATGCTTTAATACGAAGGATGAGATATTATTTAAGTTATCTCTCACGTACTGTTCGTCAACATTTCCTTCGATGCCTGTTTGAATAACTGAAAATAAACTTTTACCGCTCGAGCTAAGATTGTTTAACATTCAGTCGATGAGAGTATAAGAGTTTACATTGACACTCATTATGGAAAGGGAGTTTATTATTTATATATGCAGTTATATTATTTAAATTGAATAACATGACTCCTTCCCTTAGATTTCACGGGAATGTTATTGTTAGGCAAGAGAGAAAAATAAACTAATTGAAAATTAAAGTATCGAAGGCACTTTTTGCCTCACAAAATAAACTGATGAAATGGAGCAATACGTGAATCGTTAAATTTTAATATTCTACAGGCACAAACAAAACACATCATACATAAAATTATGCGGCAAATTACGAAAAATAGAGTTTCTGGTTTTCTAAAGCTACATCGCTTATTTTCAACTATATTTTTAATTATTTTCACAGTAATAAAAGCAAACAAATTACTATCTATGTGTTTTTACTCATGAAGGTTTTAGATATTCTGCTTCGACTGCTTGTGGATTAAAAACAAACCTTATGGTTTAACTAAAATATATGACACTGATTAATTTTTTGCCGTTGCTACACTTCTTACCACATGTTACAATCCGAGCGTACATATATGAAAAAGCTGCGGCCGGTTAGAGCCAGAGCAGTAATAACGTTGTGTACCGAGCGGGGTCTTGCCATGGGAGTTTTCATATATTTTTATTCTTATGAAGCATTTCGAAAAAACATAATTATATTCTTTTGATTTTAAACTGACTCGGGACGCACAAAATTAAAGAAATTTATTTGCTATAGTTATAGCATGACCATTAAAAATATCCCCCTGGGGTCCTCTGAGGGAGGATACCTCTCTTGGTATGTTAAAGGTCAACCTTTCCGATTCCATCAAAATTCTTTTCCATGAGCCTAAGATAGCTGATACATATCAATTGAAAGTACGCACCTGAAATTAGAGAACGGGTATTCGTTGTAGTCGTCAAGAAAAGACTTTCCAAAGATCATCGCTCACCGCCTAAACTAAGGAATTCTAAACCTTCTTTAATCCTCAAATTTGCCTGAAATCAAATACAGAGATCATTAGTGGACAAGTAATTGATGATGCTGAGGTTGACCGTGGTTAAAGTTACCTCGTGTCGAGTTTCACGAAAAGATGGGACCATTAATGCAAAGGTCCTTTCTTAGGGTAGACAGCTAGGGTAGCGCACTTCTGCTTGCAAATGCCATAATTTCCAAAACGAAGGATCTTAGGATAAAATAGAGAATAAAAAGCAAGAAATAAGAGACATTTAAGGATCACTTGCGAAAATAGTAAAAAAAAGAACTGAATTCAAATTTACTGAGTGAATTTCATTTGCTTTTGCGAGGAAAAGTAGGTAAATATATTTTTTTGGCATAATTTACTGACAGTAATATTAGTTTTAAAATATTGCTATAATAGAGACAATTTATGTAAAAAAGTTCAAACGCAACTTGAGTAATGGTCAAATATTGTTATCAGTTATTTTAGTTTCCGAAGTTAAGATACCCATATTTATCTAGAGGCCCATGTAATAGAAAGATGATGTTAAACTTGGCTACCTGGAAGAAATTAAGCAAATTATGCAAAGCAGCAGAATGAGATTATAATAAATAGATTTACTTTTCTATGTCATGGATAAATTCTACATCGAAAAGACTATTAACTAATATTTACTCAAGAGTCAAGGAGTGAGAATACAGCTGCTTAAAAGGCAAACTAGATTTGTTTTCATAATTTTTTGTTAAAAATTTAGCTTAGAACTAATAAAAGATAGGATAAATCTAATAAAAATGCTTATGAATTCAAAGGGTTTAGGATGATAAAATCAATCATGAAGTACAACTTACAATAATAATAAACATTGAAGTGTAATATAATGCCCAAGTGTAATTTATGTCCAGAATTATAGACCAGATTTAGAATAACCGTCGTTGATTCCAGTTTACGGATGCCTAAAGTGGAAGTAACGATGTCAGAGATTAGCTTCTTTAATACCTCGTGATTGACGTGCGGCTTAAATACTATCTGATCTCAGATTTCTACACGACCTGTACATATTAACATCTTCACGAGGTACAGATTAACCTCCTCCCTGGTAGCTTATTCATAGATTAATCAAACCATTTAAAAAAAGATTATTTACGGAAATCTCCGGAAGTGAGAAAAGGTCTTTTGCCCGGAAAGCGGCGAAAGACTGCAAAATTCTCCCGAGTGAAAGAGGAAGAAGTTTTTAAATTCTTCAAGAAGCCTTCTCTTCTCGAGAGAGTTGAGGTACAAATGCAGATCCCACTTGCGCGGAATTCTTCTCTTTGCCTTCTCAACTCAATGGCACTCTGTCTTCATAAAATGACGTCGAAAAGTTTCCTCGCAACATTTAATGAGTTTAGTATTAAAAGCATTCACCAGGGGGCATCCTTTTTCTCGTGCGCTCATTATTTCGTTCGCGTGTCTCAGGACTTTGGCCAAGGACTTCCTTTTTTCCTCAATTCGGAGAAATGAAAGATTTCTTTTTACCAGACTTTTGTGGTTTGCGGTTATGAATAACAAAGTGTACTGCTGAATAATTAAACCCAAATATCACTGCGTAGCCACGTACGAACGGATAGGTTTCTGCAATAATACTGTTCTCTCGATACTATGAAAAAGTATAGTTAATTACTTATTCCGTTAGAAAATTATTGATGCCGACATTAGTATCTGTGATTTTATATTATTATTATTAATATATTGCTACAGTTTGACATTTGTCAGGTGGCAGCCACAAACATCGTTAAATTACACACCCTTTTACACTTATAATAATATTATTTGTAACTGTTTTTTTTCTGGTTTTTTCGGAGTTCATGACAGGCCTTCTCGGCTACCGTAGCGGTCACGGGGTAGAAACCCCACCGTAAATCACCCTGTCATGCAATCCCCTACTTTTCCAGAAGTCCCTATATGACTAATACACATTACACAGTATTTCACAACATAACTATAACATATGAAAACATTTCTTTTTGAAAGATTTTTTATTTTCAGGTAAGGGCCTGTATATGCATACACAGTCATATCGAGCTGTTATGGTAATGTATATTGAATAAAATTGCTGTAAATCTAAGGTTTATGAGAATCATTCGATTAAATTATCAAGTACAATAAAATTTATTATACAATATTACAATGTTATACACATAAAAATGTACAATTGCATTTCATGTGATGGTGTTGCTATCCAATTTAAGTGTACTTTTAATTATTATATAACTAATGTTCTGTGTTCTTCATTTCGAATCATGAATAAGCAAATATAATTATCTCATTAACTAGGCAAAGAAATGACGAGTATGCATGGATAAAAATTCGATGGAAGTAGGACAATTTAAAAAGTATTTTAAAAGACTCCTGAGGTAATGAGGAATGCTAATTTTCTAAGCCTTGGCTGTATTAACGAGTCGAGATTTTGTAATTTCGTTAAAGAAACTTCAAGAATATGCCATTTTTGTTAATTTTGCCTTGAAAAAATGTAAATGACTCTTTCGTTGAGTAAGAATTCGTAATTTACTCAGCAGTTCTTACTCTTTACCGTTGTTCAGTCCCTTTCAAGTTATTTTTTAAGAAGAAAGACTTTGAAACTGAGCTGTGGTACATCTGCATAGTCAACGCTGAGCATTAAATTCATTTTCACAAGCATAGTTCACACTATAATGTCCTTAACATGGAGAACTCGGAAGAAAAGTTTGAGGAGGGAAAAATTTCGATTGAGCTCAGGTTCTACAAATTCCTGACAGATTTAGTAACACACACCACACCTCTTAATTGCTTTTGAATTAATGCAGCCTACATGATCCCTGAATGGCTTCTTTCAGCAACATTTCATCCCTATATGCCTTTGCATAAATTCTTTTAATGAAAATATGAAACAGCGCGTATGATTTGTTTCCCTGTCCGTAAACCGCAATGAGTATAATTCAAATTATATTGACAAGTTGTTTGAGATGAGGATAAGGTATCTCCCTATTTCGTAATTATTATCGGTGATATTTCACTTCTAAACTGCTTAAATGCCAGTGCCATTCAAATTTCATGACTTCAAACTACAATCGTTTTCAGATAAAATATTGAAGGGTATGAAAGTTTTCACAGATAAATCCATAGGTGTTTAACACTTTTAGAATTCGAATTTCCGTCAGCTCTAACTTTTTATTGATACCGATGAACTATTAAACCTTGGAGAGCTCGAAATTTTCTATTTTCATCAGTTTTAATTTCTGTTTAATTATCAGGCTTGCATAGTGCATCAAATGTTTCAATTCCGGCAATCCAATTCAATCGGTAATTATAGTCCCTTTACAGAGACACCCAGGCTGAATTTCTGGTTTCGTAATCTATATGAAAGCTGTCTGCGTCAATTAGTTTCGAGTCACTAAATGAAGGATGAAGTAAAGCCAATCAGCTTTGCTTATAATTGGCCCTACGTTTCACAAAACACGATGGCAACTGACTGGAATAATCGTTTCGTCAATAAACATCAGTATAGGTAATTACGGGTAAAAATACGTATCTGAGTATATATTCTTTTTAATCAACATAAGACGTATTTGTAATCTGTAAATTAGTTTTAACTGACAGAGCGTTAGTCGAGTGACAGAATGAAATTCCAATTAATACCTTATAGAGGCATTTCTACTTAAAATGTATGGATGAAGCCTTTACTTTGTGAAACTACATAACGTGTAAACATGAAATTAGTGTCATTAATTTCAATTTAGGTTCGAATCCGGTCATTTACTTTTATTGCGGGATTTCCACATTATGATTTTTATTTTTCCCTTATTTGTAATTATTGCCAATATCTTAATACGCCTAATCATATCCACTCTAACGATACACCCTCACGAATTGCAAGCGATAAGGCCACAGTTAATTCTTATCTCTAAGAATTTTGGTTTCCTATAAGAGTTAAAGAAGGTCCCTTCAATTTTCCATCCCTCCTCAAATGCCTGCGACGAAATATCTGCCAGCAATGACATGGAGTATTACCGGAGTTAAGTGAACGCAGAGGGAATGTTTGTCTTGAAGAGTCCGAAATGATTTACGGAACCGCTTCCGAAGCACTCTCAGGGAGAGCGTCGACACCAAAAATAAACTGTAAACAAAGGAAGCAAGCAGCCGCAGGCGGAACATGGCGTTTGGGGAAAATATATCCGTTGGATTAGATCAGTATGCCTATAAGAGTAACACCTGTTTACGCTCTCCGCATTCAGCTCAGCAAACGGACGATTCTATTCGCTTCACCTCTGGCGAGGACCTTCACATAAATAATAGTCGCAGAAGCACTCTCGAGAGAAACTGCCTCTCTCTCTCGGAGAGAAACGAAATTACGCTGAAATTACCTTTCAACTGATTATTCGTTACCTGCTCTAAATGGATTTTATTACCTGGATCTGGACACTGAAATATCGCTCTTTTTGAATTCCGATATTGTTTTCTGTGTAATGGCACCAGGCTGTTACCTTGTTATCCTATATTGTTCCGTTTGATGAATGCCATTCAGCACAAAGGATGCACCACATCCTGAGTGATAATGATTACGATGATTTATTGGTTACCCCGATACTTATACATCAATTTGAGTATCAGGGTTTCGAAGAAAATGAATGTATTTCTGCATATAATAATAATTCCCCGCATGTGAAGCAGCTACGTTTACGAATATATGAAGTGACCAAAACACGCTAAAAGTAACACTGCAGAGAGAGGTATTATTTTGAAGACATTTAACAGGATTAATTATCTATTACAAGCTTATTAAAATTTTATAAAAATACCTTTCATGTGACTATTTTTTACTTCTGTTAGCCTTTAAATATTAAGGTGCGTACCTCTTTGTGCCAAGTTAACACCTTTCCCTCATACTTAACACCGTTATAAGAATTTAATATTGAAAATTCTCATTAAAAATTGTTATAAAGATACGCATCTTTGTGGAATTATTTCAAAAATTTTCATTAAGCTTTCGGGTGATCATCGCCATGAAGAATTTAGAACGATTTTTTCGCCTAGATTCCAATAGACGTCTTAGACTATATTCGATCTTTGTACTATCTTCGACCTAAGACGCTTGGTGGAATCTAGGCGAAACCGTCAAACTTTTAAATTTAACATCGCGGTGATTACCCGAAAGCTCAATGGTAATATTGGTAACATTCTAAGTTTATAATATTACATATCTTTATGAAAAAAGATGCCTTATTTTAAATTAATATTTTTACCTAGAGAGGGAAAAAATGGTGTCGTCACAATAGCTTTTCGAAGTGAAATTCATTTTATCCATTTCTTGAGGACATTATTTCACAGCCACATAATAATTAATCCAAATTGATTCATTCAATTCAAAATAGTATGAATTTGTGGTTAGTTTTGAGTAGTCATAAAGGAATTACTTGCAATTTGTTTAAGTCTTTCTTTCCTCCGATTCTTCGTCAGAAATAGAATTACTTCATGCTCAGAATTTCTGCAAGGGAACGTATCTCGGCTTCAGTATAGGAAAACATGAGTCTCAATTGTACAGCAATTAAGTTTTTATCCTACGATAATTTTAGCTTTACAATT
This sequence comes from Pachydiplax longipennis, assembly GCA_036926295.1. Taxonomy (NCBI): domain Eukaryota; kingdom Metazoa; phylum Arthropoda; class Insecta; order Odonata; family Libellulidae; genus Pachydiplax; species Pachydiplax longipennis. The sequence goes on along the minus strand of JAVFKF010000081.1, from coordinate 313,319 downwards.
TTACATCGAATCTATTTGTATACTATGTGTAATACCTATTATATATAGCTATACTATATATCACAATATTTTACTAAAGATTATAATAATTAAATAGGATTTGCTCACGATTACAGTTCTTTGTTTACAAAGCGTAGAAAACGGAGTGTTGTATTCACAGATATATAGAAGATGGATTTCCACAGCACTTTGGCTTACTTTTCAAATTGTGTAGGAAATACTTAAGATTTACTCCAGAGTGAAATAGTAACACGGATACGAAAATGTGGGAGTGGCGGAAGTTTCTTTTGGTGATTTCAGCGGATTTGAATGCAGAAAAATAAAAAGGCGGCGAAAGAAGCTTTGAGGAGGCGAAGTGGAAAGAGACGACTTAATAAGGATTTTAGAAAGAGGATATCTTAATCCGGAGTGCGATACCGAGAGGGCGCTGAGTCCGACATTTTAAAATTAAAGATGAAAGCAGACTGGGATTCTTCCTAAAAGAAACGCACAGTTCTACTCTGTATACACTAAGAGAGGTATTTGTTACCCGTCCAGAGTATTTGCTGATATTATTCTCTTGATACGATATGGATTTGGAAATGTCACATTTCCATTCGCTATGTACCCTTCATGTTGTTAGAATTAATACTTGAAATAGCATTTATTGTGGTTTTTAATTACTTCTAAAAGGTAATTAGTATTCTTCGAAATATATTGGCACCAATTTGGGTGCAATAATTATCGATAATGGAGTATCATTAATGAATTGAATATAAAATACTAAGAAAAAGTAAATTTAAAGCCCGTTTGGGTTGTTCTACACACACTATCTTTATTTTTATTCACATTTCATAGTTTCCTGCGCAGTATAAAATCTGATTGGACAGTAATTTTCTGACATTGAGGCATACAAAAAATAATAATTTAATTAAGAATATACTATGGAGAGCTAAGAGAAAACGCCTTTTCAGAATAAGTTATGCATTCAAAGTCAAAGCATTAATTTTGAGGGAATATTTTCATTTCCTGAATGATTGCTCCGGTAATTAACATCATACATTGTTCCGATAATTCTAATCGAAAAATGTTTTTTGAAAAGATAAGTTAAACTTTAATTTATGCTATTCATTAGAACTTAAGATAAATTTTTATAAATCTTCAGAAAAAATAAACCTTTATAATTGGTTTTAGAGTGACCATCTTATTCTTAAAATCGTTGTAAGCTCTATCAGATAGTTTCAAGCTTAAAGCTTTACAGTTTAGAATTTAAGCTGTATTTTTATAAATAACATACATTCTTTATAGCATAAATATTCAAAATTAGCTCATGAATCTAGGAAATAAAGTCGTATTGAGAGATTCTCAAAAAGATCGGGAGATAATCAGCATAGGATAGCAATAATGATGACTTCAATATTATATTTTGTCTTGAGAAATCAGTATCGCAATTTATATTTAAACAAACACCATACTTTGGGCTGTAGTTACCATCCTGGTCTCTACTGCCCACTATTGAGCGATTTGAAGTTTTCAATTGAACGATATAAGATTTCACTTTTGCGGTTTTTCTGAATGATAAAAAATTACGATATAAGGATAATAATGATGATGATGATGAAGAAACACTATGAAAAATTCCAATGGCTGTATTTTGCAAAGTAATTGTATAAATAAACTTTTTTCATAAGAGTACCACGGTAGGCGGTGGGTGAAAAACGTTGGTTACCTCTTAAGAGATACGAACCCAAGATCTAGGATTAGGCTAGCTCAGTAATTCCAATTCCATCAAGGCCAGCTTGTCTAATACTGATTTAGGAGCATATGAATCATCAAACTGCATAATAATGGTGTAAAACGCGTTTTTTAATATATAATGGAAATAGATGTTTGCTGGAAATGAAGTTGGTGTATGCTGTAGGAATGATGGAAGATAAATGCTGACAAATACTGATGAATATCTAATTAGAAGAGAGATATTCTGTTTGATGACAAAAAGAGCTTTGCATAAAAAGCCTGGATGACGGAAGCGGGTAGAAGAGAGAGTTGAATGGGGGAAAATCATTGTATATCTTTAGTTTGTCATTCCCAAAGGGATCGGTGAGGGGAGTATCTATGCATGTTTGCGATAAATTGTAATTAAAGAAACGTCAATTGCATATTAAAAAGTGGTACGTAATAAATATTGAGCACATCTGGAATGGTAAATATGAAGCCCGTGTGAGTCCCTTATCGGGGATCTCAGCTTCGATGCCGAAAGTAAATTCACCGGGGACTTGGAAGGTATTCTAGGGGAAGAAGGGCAGAAGTCAGTTAGGGTGCGCTCCCCAGGGTGCGAGTCACCCTCTTTCCGCTCGTCGTCAAGGAGAATGGCTCTGATTGAGACAAATGCGTCCTTTATCCCTTTTAAAGAGGGCATCTCCCATTCGTCAATTATTACTCTTTGCCGCCCTTCCTCTCCTTAATGGATGATTCACTGCCGAATGCCGCTCTGAGTGCATCAAAGTCGCCATCGAGTGGACCACTAAAATTACGCATTTGAAGAGTAATGGGCGCAGATTTGCTATCCAACGAGTATTTTTCTCCCTGACTAAAATCTGGATTGGCATCAGGAAAATTTTTCTCTCGATTACACGGAAATGAACGGACATTTGGCGTGTTTGAGTGCATCCGTAATAGGAGGGGAGAAGGAACTCACTGTGGCATAATTACCATGATGTTCATTTTGTTCATGGTGCTTTTCCAGGCGGGTAAATACATCCGTTTCCTCAAATCAATGCGGTAATACCTCAGATAGCAAAGATTGTTCCTGAATGACATTCGTTAGCCGAAATCTTAATTTGCCAAAACATTAATTTCTTCGAATTTTTTATATTATAAATAACGATAATTAAAATGTTTAATTCATTCTGAACGCTGCCCACTATTTTAAGTATGGAGTGAATGAGCATATAACGTATAATTATATAGAATGAAACATGAAATATAGAATGGTTCAGTGAATGGAGTGGAGCGAGTGAAAAACCAAATAGAACCATTCGGTTTTTCGCTAAGAATAGATTGAAAAATCGAAATCTTTATTCTAATCATATGGTGGAAACAAAAATCGAAATCTTTAATTATTTTCATTATAAACGACTCAGATTCTGTTGTTACTTTGTGGTATTAATAGATAAAAAAACTGCTTCATTGTAAACTTTTACTACACCACAGATTTACATAAAAAACACTTCTTGGTTTCGTAACGATGACATCATCAGGCGAGGAAACTTTTTCCTCACCTGATGCGAGAAAAGCACCACCCATGAATTCGAAGTGTATTAAGATGTAAATGTTTATAAACAGGCTCTAATTTTCCAATTTTATCTCCTTAAGAAGCTTTACGTCAATATGGATTCTGGAGTAATTTTTAAAGTAAAATTAACAATATACCTAGGCAATAACTGAATACCTTAAGCATACTGACCCCTCTTATAATTTCTAACCATCAACGAAAAATCCCATTATCGAAAACTTATTACTATTTCAAACTTCAGACGAACACCAGGGGCACCCTAAATATATTTTTTGCGCGCTACTTTCATACGAGTTCATAATGAAAGAAAGCACCCGGATTCACTGCAGAACTCTTCCGGCCTTGCACCGTAAAAAGCGATGTGTGAATTAAAGCAGCGTTCCGTAAACCGAATTTTAAAACACCGAAAGCGATATCCGACGCTTGTTAGTATTTTTAAGGAACATGTTTGCACATTTGGATACCGACTGCGGTGCAGAGGGACCAGAGGAATTCACTTCCGCATAACCCCTCGTCTGCGGTTGCCAACGTAAATATCAAATGATTTGATAATCGAATAAAAAGCTTTGTTTTTCAATTTCGCCCCAATTCCTATTTACTCGATGTACTTTAAGCCACGCTATTTGAGTCCAAATATGGGTCAGATGTTTAAAGGACCGGACGGAAATGAATTTACGTGCATTATGTACCGCTAAATAAATGGAATTTAATGGGAATGTTTTAGACTGACACATATTCATATGAATTTTACGCTAATGTAACCAACAAAATGCATTTACTAGAGAGCCCCTGTAACCTTTATTATCTTTAACTGTAATTATTCTCTCTTCAGTTCTAAGATTAATGTCGCACACCCCCTCTTCTTCCTTCAACACACTTTTACGGATTCACGTTATGAAATTTTATCGAAAGTATTGATTATAAATTATTGATGGGATGGGTTTCAAGGTGATACAAAATGATTGAAAAATTGCAACTCAATCTGTGTCAAGAGATTCTAATGATTATGGTAAAAGAAAATTCGATATTACTATAGGAAAATTTTTAGGTCTGATATTCGATCTTTTTCCAGCACGTTATGAAATTTTATTTGAAAGAAATGATTATAATTTATTGATTGGATGGATTTAAGTAAGGTAATCGAAATTGATTTGAAAATTGCAACTTAACCAGCGTAAATCTGTGGTAAAAAGAACATTCGATATTTCAATAGGAAAAGTTTTAGGTGTGATATTCAATCCTTTTTCAGAATGAATAACTTATGTCGAACATTACATTTGATGATATGATGGTGTTCGTTAAATGAAATCATCCGTAATGCCCGGAAATCTATTGGGAAAATGCGGACCTTGGTTTAGGCTTTAGCATCGCCATTCTCATCAGCCAGGAAGACAAAAGAATACCACAGCACGGGCGCTTTTCGTGGTTTGTCCTTAACCCAATTTGCGAAGTTGCTCGTAAAAATTTGGACTTTGTATTGATGGCTCCCTCCAACTGTTCCTGGGCACAGCCACGAAAGTGAGGGTGGAGAGGATAAAACTATTAAATCCACGAAGAGTAATCACCAGAATTTCGTCGTTGGAATAGTTGTTCACAAAACTCTTGGCCGCACTAAGTGCAGAAAATCCCGTGAAACTTCTTGCGGGTATTGACGCCATTTCACTTTGGAAGGATATCTTTCGATAGCAATCCCCCGCGGTGTTTCTGATCAAAGTTTTATTAGGATTTTCACGATGTATTGATTTATTACTAGGAGGAATGATATGGTTTCTCGTTGTGTTTACCTATGGATGATTGATTGACTATCAGATAACTTAAGCTATTGCGAACCATCCGCCAAAGCATATCAAAATCATAAGCTCTAAAAAAAGCAAAGAGAAATAATCTCAAGAAGATGGCTGAAAAGTGTAAGTAGAAGAGAAGTAATAAGTCGAATTCTCATCTTTGGAGGACGCACTCAGCGTCTAAAATGTTCAAACAGAACACACGAGGATTTCATACCATTTGCAAATTTGCAAATTCGCTGACGATCGTACCGGGAGAACGTGAATACATTATGAGGATGGTAAACATTATGAGAAGGAATAAGGCTTAGTATTTGCCGAATTGCCTCTACCTATGCATGGGAACGGAGCACAGTCATTCAAAAAATATCAGCTAAAGTAGCAAGCTTTTGGTTGCTAAAACTGATATAAATTTGCGAAACACTGCGGTAAAAACTTGCCTGTGTAATTAATTAGTGAATTTTTTAGAGTGTGAAATCAGTTTTTGTTTGGGTGATCTGCTGATCTAGATAGGTTACAAGAATGTTAAATTTTATTTTAACGGCTAGTCAAAACACGTATTCCTAGAATCATTTATATCATCACGAATATATTCGTAATAACTTCTAATACAGTGGTATCTCAACTTACGGATCTCTCTGCATATGAAATTTTTTCTGTCTCCATTCTGACCTCTAGATACAGACGTTTAGATTCACGAACTTAGAACGAACGAATTAAGTTCTAAAGTCGAGGTACCATCATATATGATTTAATTCTTACCATGTTATTAAAGCTAGAATAAAAGGTCCATCAAGGCATGCACATCATCTGATAGTTAATTTCATGTTAATGTAACATTAACGTCAACCGCAAATTTTTAAAAGTTATGAACTAACTTAATGACTTGAGTTTTACTATGGACTGGTGTAGTTAATCACAATTTTTTTAGGTGAGTTGGCTCTGGAAAAACGGAAATTTTTGTGCAGATGGGAAATTTGATTTCCTCCGCTATTTTGGGGGAATAAAGAAATGCATTCAAAAATAGTTCGGAAGAAATTTTGGGAATTAATCTGCATTAAGATATATTGAACATCAAAGTTGTGATTTCAAGAATGAAATGTCACGGATATCGAGACGTATCGCTGGCTTGGTCACGCATGTGCAACTATACCTTTAGAGAATCCAAAATTTCTCCTTCCCCCTAGCGAAACACAAGCTGCACTTCTCCGTAAGACACGCGGACATAAAAAGCACAAAAAGAACCCAAGAGTGTATCTCAGAAGCTCCAGTCAATTGAAATCGCGGCAGCGGGAAACGCCCGGCAGTTTATAAGATAAAGGGATAAGGGGCGACGGCTCTAAGTAATCGCCGTTTTAACTTAATCCCTCTTCTCAAGACGGCGTGTAAGAAAAGATCGCTACTCGATGTTTCTCCTCCCTCCCAACAGAGGCTCTCTTATCGCGGCCGCAGAGACAGTTGACGAGGGCACGCCAGGGATCGCCGAAGGCCTTCCATCGGATCACTCCGAGACAGATAAGCATACGAGGGAGTATACCTTTTCCTGCAGCGTACCGCCAGCGGGCAGCACTGTATCTTCCTCTTCGGACGCTGCATAGGGTGGCGTAATAACCCGACATCTCTCGCGAACCCCTCGAGGCCTCCTGACCCACTTGTATCTCAACCTTACGGGTAATCCCAAAGTGACTGCAGAATCCTACGCGAAAAGAAGCGGAATCGCATTCTTTCTCATCTCCATCGGATTTCTCTCGCGGACTGGATTCCTGAGCGGGAGACCTTAATTCGACGAGGAAAAACATTCTTTGCCGCCTTTGATCTCCACGTCGCATTCAGGGAGCGCTCGGTCATGTGACTCGAGAATTGGAAGACGCGCTCAGACAAGTACTTCTGGGAGGAACGAATGCGCCCGTTTTCATTTGGATCCATGTTTGAAACTTTGTGTCTTTGATGAATGGCGGGAGATGAAATGGCGCGTCTTAAACGGGGATGAAAAAGTTTCTCATCAGTGTTGTATTTAAGGGGTAAATGTCGGTGAAAGGGTCAAAAATATGAGTATGTCAAGCATTTGAATGAGAGTCTTGCAGCCATTTTTTACTAGGAGCTTGAAGAGGCAAGATGGACTCATGCGAATCTTTTATATCATAAATGAGAAATTTTCTCTACTGATAGCTGCAAGATCTATTGATAGCGAGTAAAATCCATAAAATAAATACATAAAAATAAAAATTAAGATTAATATAAGCTTTTACTTATCGATAATTACACTCACGACAAGGTTATATTCTTCCTTTTCTGGTAATGTTACTCTTTCTTCAGGACTAAGCGGTTTTACGTGTGCTCCTTATAGATGCTGTGTTCAGTGATAGTGTTCTTAAAAGAACGTTTCAACTTAAGATCATTTAGCACACACCAGAAGATGCTACTCCGGGTAGCGAAACCGGTCGACAGCAATAAACAGTGTGGGAAATTTTTTTCAACAAAGTTACGCCTGATCATGTAGATTTCATCATTTAGCACATGTGGGCAAATTCATCAGTCGAACTCGGGACAGCTTTCACCAGCCGCGAACGCCCTACCCACTTGGCTACCAACGAGCCCCAGGTGTTTTGATATATTTAGACCATCTCTCTTACAGAACTTCATAGTAAAAATCCCTGATAACAGCTGTTGTTCAGTAAATTATGTGTGATATGAATGTTAGTGTTTCAAAATGAAATTTATATAATTATGATAATTAGTAAACCGCTAATTTTAAGATAACCGAAATGAATGACACTAATTTTCAAAGCCACTTCTATACATGGTATTGTTCGTCGAGGAATGTTGTACTGAATTCTCCTTGCAAATGGATGCACTTCTCAGTTCGTAATAGCTATTCTTATTCTTTCTTAGGTGGTCTTTTACTTTACTAAAAATAGACTACTTGATATGTTTTCTTGCCTTCATATTCTCTCAAATCACAAAGCTTACTTTGTTACTATCTATATCACGTTAGGATTTACCCTAAAAATTGATTCGAAAATTCCTCTTTTCTTCTTCTATGAGACTTCTCAGTTATATGGCATTAATTGAGAAATAAATTTTTAAAATTAAGTATAGGAATAAATAACTTATAATAATAATAAATAACTGAATACAAGTTTTTTGAGGAAGGTTCATAAAGTTCTTCTTTTCCTTTAAGTAGACAACTTTCAGTTTCAAAAGCTCAGTATCTGGGTCAATTTCTAAACTAAGGTATCATTGTGTGTCATGTTTCTACACGCGATAAAGACTTTCCTAAAAATGTATTAATTATCACCTTCATATGTCTACAATCAGTCCCCAAGTTTCGTTTTAGTCTAATATCTTATCCATAACAAAATTATCCTCTCCTTAGCCCTTCAGTTTGTTTGATTCGAACCACGGCCACCTCCTTCTGGCAGATTTACACCTGAAACAGCACCGACCTTGAACTTCAGTTCATAACTGCCATAAAATTTCCTTCTTCAACTATCCACAAACTGGCTTACTTCTTGCCGACTCCATAACTCACCCTGCTACAGTCTTCGCAGCAATGACGTCTCGACCTTTCCCAGGACATGCTTGTTTCAAGAGTCCCAACATCTAGGAATGAAAAAGCACACCCTCTCGGGCATTCATTCGCTTTAATGTTATTTTCCTCTCTTTATCTCTCTCACTCTAATTCTCCCGACCTCTTTTACTATCTAGCATTCGCAATTATCTCTCCCGGGGATCTCCCGCACAGTTTTATGGTTAACCTAAACTCCGTTTTCTGCGGAGGACGCGATGAGAAATTATATCAGCCCTTTACGTTGCCCTCCTCACGCTGTTTCTTCCAAAGACGCCTTATTTCTATCCTTGGGAAAACGTTGCTGAATGTATGCTTTATTATATTTCAGAAAATGCATGCGTTACTGTTTCCAAAAATTCTGTTTATTTTTCCTGTTACGTTACCACGCTGCGAGTCCTGCTTTCTTCATTCTTTGGTGTTATTATCTCGGTTTGTGCGATGAAATGTCGTTTAGTGGGAGTTTATGAGTGGAGATATCAAGTAGTTCTACTCCGAGAAAATGTAGCTAAGGTTCGACCTCCTTAAGCCGTAATTGTGTAGCGGTTTGGCATTGAAACAATTCGATATTTATGAATGATTAGTAGAAATCTGACTGAAGACAAGGGCAACCTGTCAATTGTTGTTTGTTTGCTGGCTTGAAGAAAGATTGACCGGTTCTTCTGGTCTTCAATTGACATTTTATAATAGTTCCGAAAGATTGAATAGTTCAGCTCCACTCCAATACTCAATTAAGAGTAGAGCAGGATGAACCCTTTGCTAGATTATTCCGTGTCTTTTACTTATGAACCCCATCCAGCAGCCGTGTCTCGGTCTTTCAATTATCAAGACTCTAGACTTCATTTATAACTTCGCAACAACGATCCTCAGCTATGGTTATGATCGAATTGAATGAAGGTTTATCAATCTGGTATCACATAATTCGATCGGTTCATCTGTGAAGGCGTATTAGTAAGTTTGAATGAAGCTTGTTAATACTGTATTTTTGGTAAATACTGGATTTTTGGTAAATACTCATCATATCAGTAACTTATAAGAATAATAAGCTTGTTGCTAGGTGTTTCGTATTCACAACGCGTTCGCCGACCTAACTACCAAAACCTATTAGACATTTTAATTCTATACTTTCCTGTTGTTTGTTTCATTCAATTGCAAATGAATATACATATATTAATGCATATATCATGAATTTTAAGTATTGTAATAACTTTTGGAAGCTACGTGAACATTGATGAAAGATTATTTTTATACATATTTTTATATATATTTATTATATTTCATACAACTTTTTTGTCCTTCTCTTTCTCCCAGATCATTAAGTTATAGATAAAAATAGCAATAAATAAACGAAAACTTGGTGAATAACTTTATTATAAACTATGAAGACTATGCCATGTTTTGTGGTGCAAATTTAAGAGATACCTCGCCTATTCTTTTAAATATATTTGATTTTAAAAATAGGTTTCATTTAATGAATGTAAATGAATTGTCAAAAATAATATACGCTTCGTAATATAAATTTAATTCAGAATACCTTAAAACCTACGAAATGTAGAATATTTCAATCGATGTAATTTCGACATGATGAAAACTTCAAGTCTTTCCATCAAAGGGATTAAATTATATCATCGAGACTGCTATTACGGGATGAACCGATTATCAAAATGTCTAGTAGATTTCAATTAAAAGTCATGAAAATGGCATTGAATTACGTAGAAATACATTTACTTATTTTATCGCCTCGAATTATTCCTTCCGAAATGGTTAAAAAAGACACAGGAAAATATCAATCAATTACAGGAGTAAATCATTCATGGAGCAAAAAGATTTTCCCGAGGCGAGATTACAAATGAAGAAGTAAAAATAGATGGGTGATGTAGTTTTCCATTCCATTTTCCTTTCGTTATATCTTTTTTGAGCATTCAATCGGCCGTAACGTTGTAATTAACTATATCCATTTTGAAAGCAAGGGATCAACTGCTTGATGAAATTAACGTTTAGATATTCACAAAAGCAAGATTACAATCGCTTGTGCTCCCAGTTTTATATCATTTGCATGAAATTGTCTGATCTAACTGGATCTTTGCATGAGTGTTGGCTTTGGATAATTTCAAATATAATCAAATGAGATGAAAGAGAAGACTAGAATGAACAATGTAAGGGCTCATTTCATAAAGCGTAATGAGTTAAAAATACTCCTTCTTATTTTGATTCGAAGAACCCTTTGTAATTTAATAGCAATATTGTCTTCAGCACTGCCCTTGGAACGATATTTAGTCAATAACATAACTTCCAATTTTCTGTATAGAGATAGAGAAGCATTCACGTGACAATAGGTATAGGGACTGGATGAAAACTTCATTTTATATAACGACTTTATACGTACAAATTTCAAAATTCCTTATTACGCACAACTTTACTGATTGTAAAAAGAGATATGATTTTATAGAGTCAGTTTTTTGCGTTCACTAAAAAGTACATCTCCATTTCGTTTCGTTCACATTGGGATTCATTTCTTACAAACAATATTTATTACACTTCCGAGAATCTACGATTATTTAAGTGATAGAGACTAGTTGAAAATAGAGAGGATTAAAGATTCAAATGAAGTCTTATTAAGTAGAATGTAGCGTGAAATTAAAGTAAAACGTGGGGCATGTTTGTATTCGCTGTAGCACCAGTATCGCAATAAAATCGCAAGAGTCTAACTAACAAAGTTTCTCTACAGTATGTTTTTAACTTGCCTATACATTCGCTGCAAGATATTATTCTATTCCACGTTAAAGAGGATGGAACATTTTTTTCGGCTTTGCGACCGAATGATTAAATTTCATTATCATCCACAAGCCCCATTTTTCTCCGCAAGAGGAGCATTTCACGGATAGGGATTTTCGAAGGACGCCCAAATTGAAACATCCTTATGGGGCCATCCCTCCTTCCAGCGCTGCATGTTCTTTAATTAGAATACGAATTTTTCACGTTAATTGCAGAAAGCTTATTCTGACGCTCGAGTCTAACGATAATTTCGCGCTAGTCTAAACGAAACACCAATTGCCTTGGGCGGAATTCTTACTCATAACGCTTTCTTCGCTCCCCGCGCATGCGCGTTAAGCGTTTCATCCGGCGAGATCCATTTTGCTCGACCTAAATGCTTACGGAGCGAAGCTTCTCCGATGATTCGCACGCTCTCTACCCAAAGTACCCTACATCAAAGAGGCATTAGCTATAGCCGGGAAATAAAAGAGGAAAAATACGGAGGGAGGAGGCATAATTGAATAGGTTAATTATAATTCCCATAGTGAACGATACTGGAGGAAATACCATTTCGAAGGAGTTACTTCAACGGCCTCGCGAATGGTTCCAATTTAGTCAGATTTGATTAGGCGAGCGAATACTCGAAGAGAATAATTTAATAAAGCTAGAGTTGGAAGAAAAACATCTCAATTATTTTAGAGTGCCAAACTAAGTAATTCGATGAAACTTTATGAAAATACCGAATAATATTTCGATCCTTGGTGATAAGTTAACTGATCTCAAGACATAGCTTTAAATTACTTTAAATACATTACCATAATATATTTTGGAAGTAAAATATATGCAAATAATAAGATAGAAAACTAACTGCGGGCTTAAACGATATACGGGATAAATTTTTAACGGTTAAAAATATAAAATGGGAAAAATATTGCGGAATAGCATTACTTTAAATTTGAAACTTCTTTTAAATTATAGAATCAAAATTTATCTTTAAATATTTACGTAGAAACTTACAACATTATAAATGGGAATAAAACATAAGGCACTGTTTTCAATACTAGTTTTAAGTTAGTTGAATTAATTCCCTCCCAATAAAATATTTGGCAAATTAAATTAAATCTTTGGTATTACTCGTCTCTTTAAAATATCTCTCGAAGAATTTAAATGAAATAATTAATTACCATTTTCTCTAGATGAACTTCCTTTTTTCAATCCTTCTCTCATGGTTATGCTAAGAATAGAAGGTTATCAAATAAAAGCTCAAATATTATTCTTCATCGTAATATGACAGTTTTAATAGCTTTTCATTGCAGTACAGGAAAATAGGAGAAAAAATATTTTCGTTCGTTTACTAATGGCAGCGGCCAAATTTTCAAGAATTGAGTAAGTAAGAAAGCAATCGATAACCTCGTTTTTCACTTTTATAATACTTGCTAACACGTTTGTAAAATTAGACTTTTTTAATGAGCTCTTATGAAATTCGAATTTTTTGTGAAATAGCATGAACCACTTCTTAGATTTGAAAAACCTTTTGGTGTGCTCTAAGCAGAAATTAATCTCTTATACAAGACATACAAATCACAACTTTTGATGGTATACATAACACCCGTCTCTTCTCACTGCGAAGAGTTTTGAGCTGAATTTAGTCTCTCTGCTGAATTACATGCAAAAATTCTCTTTTGACGAGTAACGTCTTTCGATATTTTGGGAATTTGAAACGGAGTGCTATAGGATTATTTGTTATTTCCAGTTGAGATATCGTGTGGCAGCTTTCTTTGACGATGTTTTATCGCGAAACCCAATTTCAGCAGGGTTTTTCCACAAGAGAAGAACTTAAAGAGTCAATTTGTGGTGCTGGAAGATACATACCTGTACTTGATATCTACTTACCTCTTATTTCATAATCCTAACAACTCCATGCTCTTATGTTCAATACCATTGTACACTATTTAAGAAAAAATAGTTTTTTTCGAATATTTATTTTCCGGTGTGTTTTTATTAAAATTTAATAAAAATGAAGATTAAGTATAGAAACTAATACGATTTGTAAGAAGACCTTAAACGGTCATTTTGTGGTGCTGGGAAATATATAAACATACCTGATACCTACTTATTTAAATAATCCTAAAAACTACATGCCCTTATGTTCAATACCATTGTGCGGTATTTAAGAAAAAAATGAATTTCTTTATCAAATTTTTCTTTTCCTGAGTGTTTTAAAATTTAATGTATAAGAAGATTAAGTATAGGAAATAATACAGTGGATCGATAGGCTGCATTCGGATGTATGACCGAATTCACTCTTCACTGTAACAGTCCCTCCCCCAATGAACCCCCGGTAGCAATTATTAAAATTAAGGTCTGAACCGCTATCACACCGGTTTCCGCAAATCGATAAAATCCATCATAAGTTGCAGATATCTGAAGTCGGAGGACGCAAAAAAATCCGGTGGGGAATTTATATAAGTACCTCCTTTCCTAGGATAGCTACGTCAGCTCCAGAATCTATTGTGATTACCCGGTGGCGTTATTATACGGGAATGCCCCAATTTTATCTCGCTGATGTTCCATCTTCTGGTCTCCGAGGCTCGATTCGGTGCTAAGAGCACCCACCGACCTTCAATCGCAGGAATAATAAAGTGCCACTCATAGAAAGGCTATTTCGTGGTCGGAAGCCGCTACGTTCGGAGAAAGCCTGAAATGGCGTGCAAATGGGGAGGACGTAAAGCGAGGAAGAAAGTGAGATAAAGTCTGGTGAGTGACCTTCTAAACGTGTCCCATTTGAGAAGTCGCCCAAAAGGGTGATTTTCGACTTCTCCTATTTGCTCTAATGCGGGTCTTGAGAGTAAATATATCGTGAAAGTTATTGAAAGAAGATGTCTTAATAGAAGAGTTCAGACTGATTTATTCCGTTGCTGGATTAGTGCCATTCTGGTTTGAAAGTTCAGGCATGGTCATTGGGCAAATTTGCTGCAATTTTGCGAATCGGATGGGAATTTTTTCTTATAATTCAACAAAATAATAATTCATTTATTTCATAGTCATAGTCATTTATTGACACGATAAATGCATATTATATACATTGAAAAAACAATGATGATGAATTGATGTCTCGTTAGATAAAAAAGTTTTACACAGAATACATACATACCACATAAAATACTTATTACATACTATACACAATATTAAGCAATATCATACATAATAAATAACATGAAATACTTATTACTTATCTTCTATATTACGTAGTAAAAAATTCTTCAATTGAATACAGACATTTTTCTATTAACACATTTTTTAATTCTATCAAAACAATTTTAAAATCTACATGAAATTTTTCCCTAAGTGTAGTCGGCAGATTGTTAAATATTTTTATTCCTATGTAAATGGGGCAATGCTCATGTAATTTCAACCTGTATATGGGATAATTGAACAGTTGTTTATTTCTGGTATTATGCTGATGGTTTGGCAAGTATTTTGTTAGGGTTGAAAAATTCTTACGTGCAAATTTCATTAATTCATATATACATATATGATGATGGGAGGGTAAGAATCCTGTAGTTTTTGAACAGTGGTTTACAAGTTAGTCTTTTTTCAGAATTTGTAATTTGATAGGAAGGAATCTTTTTTGGATTTTAAAAATTTCCGACCATCCATATATTTCAACAAAGTAATAATTCAATTAGTTTAATGTCGCGGCTCCTCCAGAGAACATAGGCGTTGGAAGGTCCCATCAAGGCAAAGCTTATCTACATCTAAAACTTCATATGCGTCCTGCAAGAAAACTCTATCCTGTGAGATCACGTAATGGTCTAATGAACAGAAACCATTGTTCCCGAATCTCGCCGTTATCTTAGGCTAAAAGCAGTTTAGGAATGACATGCGGGTTGCACAGTATCAGGAGCTTATCCATTATGGTTGCCGTGATTGTGAGAGTTTACATATACTTATGTACCCTGCAAGCAGCCTTTCGGTGTGTGGCAGGGGTGCATGCACTATGATTCTACTTCCCTGATAGAAAACTTTCATATATCCTATCGGAAAAAAATATATCCCTTAATCTACTGGTTCTAAGATCTATTTCTCCGATCTTATTCGCATTATCAGAACGGCCTACATAACAAGGATAACGCATAATATCGGTTGCGTCTGTATGGACAGTATAAACATACTGAGTTTAAGTAAATGTTATTAGTTTATTAAGTAAATTAAATCTCTGATTGAACCTTCTTAATAATTACCATCCTGCCTCCTGAAGCATCCGAGTAACGCTCACCGATTTCGCATAGTAATTCTTTAGCAAGCGTATTGCCTATCGTTAAACATTTTCTAATTCGATAATAATTTATACTGTGTAATGTAGAGTGCCAGTTTATAATGTAGAAAGAAGAAGAAATTTTTAAAAGTGCAGATGTCCCAAATATTCTCTTAGAGGCAAATTATCGATTTACCTGTACAAAAGTTGTCGAAACTAAATATAGGATGGAAACGTTTTATGTGATGTTTTTCGATTTAATGAAACCAAATATCGTAATCCCAGCCAACCACGGAGGATACGCTCATGAGTTTCTGCGGTTGTTGTAACCACAGTAGGAAAGATCAGCTTTACGTGGAAGAGGAAATTAGTAGAATAAAAAGGGGTGAAACGTTGTTTATGAAAAGGAAAGTAAATTTAAATATATTTTATGGCATAGAAACGACAGAGTGTCATGATTGGAGATTATGTGCATCAATATATATTTAATGTGGAAGAAAAAGAACTTTTCTCTTTAATATTTCATCAGATTTATCTTGACCGTAATGAGATTGTAACTTTTTTTTGTTTCCTGTTCAAGGCATAATTTCTTTGGGTATCTCTGAATTGTTTTAGAATGTAATTTCAATGCTCATAGTCGACGATACTGCTTGCTGTAGTTGAGTAATGATCTTAAATACTGCGAATTCCCCACTTTTCTATCCAGGAGCCCTTCTTTAATTAACATTCCTGCCGAACATCAAGAAATATAAAATCTCGGAAAGTCACACCGAATAGTAAAAAATGTACCCATTGCTGGCGAATACATGAATTTAAACAATGAAGCGGGAGTGACAGCTTTTATTATATGAACGAAAAGAATGAAATGTTGGAAAAGTTAGATTAGGTTAAGATTTAGAAGAAAGCGAAATAGAACGATTTGCAAAGCGGAGGAGAATGGAATGGCTGAATGTCCGATAAAGGTGAAGAGCAGAAGGAAGCGTTGGAGGGGAGATGGATTGGGAAGAGGCACGGCCTGTGAGTTGGAGATATGGCGATATTGCTCTCTCTTAAGCAGAGAGAAATTGTGTTGGAGAAAAGTGAGACTTGAAGGAAAGAAGGATTTGTTGCAGATAGATTTCGGATTCCTCGCTTTCATTCCCCTACATATCTGTGCAGCTTCAATTTGATTTTCCAATATATCGGTGCGAATTTTCGAAATACTATTGGCTTAAGCCTGCTTACCAGCCTGAGTTCCATATCAGAATCTAATAAAACTTGCACGGATGAATAAAGGAAATTGTAAAAATACTAAACCTTTTTCTTATATCAAAAGATCACCAGTCGTATTTTGTCGTTTTTATTTTATATTCATGAAGGTATGACAACACATTTTGAGTACGGCGAAATTTTTCTCCGTATCTCATTGTTTATTTTAAAATTTTTTTTCCCTGCTTCTTGCATTTCATACTAGCCTTATTGATTTATTCGTCCTTGAATTGAAATTTTCATACCCATAATGTGAATTATTCTGGTAATTTTCGTCAAATGTTCATAGTAGTATAATCTAGAATCTATTTTTACAATAAGCTATAAACATCAAGTCCACGAAGTACGGCCAAAAACGATTGATTACATAGATATTTTACATTTTCCATAAATGAAAAAATCTTTATAAAAGATATACATATCTTATTTTTATTTCTATTGTGAAGATGAATTTTCACCGGATATTACTTCAAATGATTAATTTAAGTAAGAAAAAATTCTTATTAATAATATAATTCAGTTCCAGTAGTTAACTCAACCATTGATCTCTCTGATTAAGTAATAAATTATGGATTCAAGTATACATATATATGTTGCTTAATTGTCCTTCTAAAATATTATATTATTATACATGGGTGGTCTGAATATTATTGTATTATACATGGGTGGTCTGAAAAGTTTCCGACATTTTGCCATTTCGCGACATTTTTTCTGAAGATTTCTGAAAAATCTGGGGTCTGAAACTTTTCAGACCACTCTCGTATATTGAAAGCTCCTCGACATTTTTGAAATTATTTGTTCATTACATCATTACTACAAATTCCACACTATAAGTAGATGCGTGACCTGGTGTCGGAGGATACAATGCAGAAATAAATACGTATTATGACAATACGAACCAGCAACGAAAGTATATGATATTTGACACCTGCCTGGCATTTTCTAAAGAATGGAGGAAAACCCATCGGAAAACCTCACTTAAAGGCCTCTCTTTTCGATATGCTCTGAGATATTTTTGTCAATAAAAAGTAAAATAAGTACTTAAAAGTAAGTTTGTGTATGCTAAACCTATTTATATAATTTCTTCTTACTATCTTTTAAGATAGCATGTAAATGCTGAATCTGAATTCGGGAATATCAATTTCAAACTTTCTTTCACGTCTCAATAGCGGCCATGGTAACGCTAGAGGTATGCTTCATGTTAACCTGCTCTTTACGGCAGTCTGCATCCATAGTTGAATAAACACAGATAAAACGTTGATATTTCGTCTGTTAGCGTTTAGCTTATCAAGTGGTCACGTCCGGCCCAGTATGCAGCAACATTTGCATTGTAGAGTTAGCCATTTGAAATTGGAATGTTGGCTGTTAAGGATGGGGATGGATGGACGGAAATGCAGGAGTCTGATTAGGCAGCCTCAATGATGCGAGTGATGACGGGACATAACAAATATCTTGCTAATTCATCCGTTATCTGGATCAGCCTAATGTCTGTGATGTCATTTCGAGAGTTACGTCGATGATATGTTATTCCCATTCTGACGATTGAGCCAAATCATCCGTTTGACTTCAAAGGGAATGAAAGCTGAAACGCTCCGTCTTCATGAATTAAGAAATACTTCTGCTCAGAAGGAATGAGAAAACCTATGTTGAATCTTATGATAACCAATATACGAGTAATTATTGAGGGATTAGCAGGTAATATATAATTAGTGAAGGTATTTTTGGGGATAATGGAATACCTGTACGATGATAGTTACTGCTTTCTTTGTTCTGTTAAGGGAAACAACCAATATTTTGCTGGATTTAATTTAAGATTTTTACAATACATTCTTATGATTAATGTTTATTCTTTTGAATTGTTTTAGAGAAATTTAATTCTTTATCTTATTTTACTCCTTTTAAATTTAGAAAACAGGATTCCGGGTCAAGAGAATTATAGCGCTCACAAATGAGTTCAATAATTAATTTTAATTACACATTTCCTGCCTTTAGGATTACTTAGAAAACTTGATAGAAATTTTGCATAAGTCAAAAAATACAAGGATATACAGAAACATGGCATTAATGAAATAATGAGGATGATAAAAGCTTTAAGGAGTCGTTTCTAATAAAAATTTGCAAAATGGTCAAGACTATTTGATTCATCTAATTTCAAGTGTCTGTTTGTAAAGTCATCAGGCAAAAGAAGATCACCAGGCTGAATCCATACCCCTTCAATATTGACTACCGAAAGCTTTGGAGTGAGAATCACGCTTACTAGGCTAGGTGAAGAGGGGTCGTTTGCGAGAGCTTTTCCCAGTGACCCGGAATGTTACAAGGGGAACTAGTGCACGTAAGTGTAGCACCTTTACCCCATGAGGAATATTTATCATAAAATTCTGTAAGTAGTGACCACGATGCATACCATTATTCAGAGTAAATGAAACCTAAGAAGCATTCATATTATCATCGCTATGAATAAGGCTGAGATTTAAGTAAAAGATCGAGGATATATTCCTTGTACCTCTCATCATACCAAAAAAAACAACAAAAACTGCTGATTATCTCAACTTATGGTAAAAGGAAGAATTACAAGAATTTAATTTTTCAATTAATGGAAATAAGCATATTTTTCATTAAAGTTCACGTATGTGAAGCAGAATGACTCTATGAGTAACACTTTTCGTAGCATTCCATTACGACGGACCTTAATCAATGTCATTATTAAGGATCATTCATACCTCAGTAAATTTCATATTATCACAACGTTGAACAAGACTGGAGCAATAGTAAACGAGACATACATTTTTTCACAATTTGAATAAGACCAAGGCAATGGAAAACGACACGTACATCCTGAACCAAAAGGCAAATGAAAAATATTCCATTCGTAAGGATATGGTAACAGGACTATGTATGCACCATACAGTATTAATAAATGATACAGAAATACCACTTCGTTTGCATATTCTCCGTTATCAGTAATAACATGCTTAGAGACAATTTCATGGAGAATCTGACTACATACTCGAGTCCATCTCTGCATCTATGGCGATAACCGCTGTGGAACACGCTCCTTGGATTTCGTTTCAACCTGTGCCTAGTGTTGCAATCCCCAAACACATCCTGCGCTACACTACTTTAGTTCGCTCTTAAAGGGCCGATGGAACTCAATGGGGAGCTCTCCTCCGAAGTGGATAGAATTTCTACACGAATAACGATTCCCACCCGCCGATAGCTTCTCTCCCCCGTTTGTTTCCGCCTTCCATTTCCGTTCTATTGCTTGCGAGGGATCGCATAAAATCACATATTTATCGTGCACGATACATTGGATCCCGCTTCTTTTTATCGATTCCTGTTCCTATGTAGCCTTTGTTTCGCGGTCAGGTGCCTCGACCGCAGGTGTCTTTTTTTCGCTAAAATATGGCGCCGAGCCGCATTCAGGTGTTCCCTCCTGTTTGCGGTTTACAGTGTGGCACATTGTCGGATTTTCTCCCCTCACAAACGGATAAAAATGGAAGGCAAAACTTTTTGCGCCGTTTCCTTTGTGGTTTCATTTGGAGCTTTTTCTGTTTAGAAGTTAGGGAAGTTCAGGCCGTGCGGCGACCCGATGGGAAAGCACTTTCGAGCGCCAGAATTGCTGCTTACGGAATCATCAGCGGTTTTATTTATTCTCTTTGTAACAGCTGTATGGTTAATGCCGAGCTTTCGGGGTTGTTTTTGCAACTGCGTGTGATAATTCTTGAGGAGGGGTTTGCTAAATCTTTCGATCGCAGCTGAGAGTGGCGATTTGCGGGGATATATTTTGCAAAACCAAAGCGTTTAATAAATCCTACTAATTTTCCCGTTCCTGGCCTTTTGCGAGAAATGTTGAGGGTAACAGGTAAATTACAAAAATTCCTCTGCGGTGCAGCTCTGGCTGATTATATGTTTATACCAGTATCGTATGTACCCGCGTGTAAGAGGCTCTTTATCAGAGCTTTAGGGTAAAAATCAGGGTGCGTCCTATGGTAGGGCATAAATTTTGTATGGCATTTCCTATGATAGACCAAAAATAGATCGACCAAAGACTCTAAATTATACCACAGCGCATTCTATGCGTGGGTATATTCACGGCGATTGCTTAAGTCATTTTCTATGAAGAGATTCGTTAACACAAAGATATACGAAGAGAAAGAGAGAAAAAAGGATAAGGCTAGAGGTGGACGATCTCCACTTCTAGCCTCAAAATATCCGATATCTTCAATAAAGATAACGAATAAACTAAATACTCTAGGGTGATACCCTAAATTCAGTATTCATGCAGGAAAGCAGCAGTGGTGGAACTGGTGGGTGAGAAAAATAGATAATAATTAAATTGCGAATAGACTGAGCGATTTCGGTGATTCATCACCATGAGTAGACCACAAGCAGGTAAATTTCCTGGAGTATTCTAGTGAATCAATAAATCCCTTGACAATCAGACTTAAAAGAACGTGAATTTAATTCGTTTGATACTGATGAATTACTTCGACCACTGCTCAGCGACTACTTTTTCAGTTCACTATCTCTCCATACTGTTACGGTAATCCTTCGATGCTGCCTGATACACTCTGAAGATGTCATTAGTGCAAATTCAAATTCTTCTTTGAAGATATCATCGATACTCGACGTATCCCTTTGTAGGAAATTTTATTATACGCCGATTTTTGTGGAGGTAGACGGTTTTGGAATTAGGGATACATACACCATTAGTAGCACATTTATCTTTCTAACAGTTCCCATATTCTGACAACAAAACATCGGGACAAGTAAAATTACGAATAAAATAAATGCTGAAGTATTTTGAGCAGTTGCCCCAAAACTAAGTTTCGCCTATTTCCTTGAATTCAGTTATTGTGCAATTATATATTTTGAAGAAGAACCTGATGAAATATATTTGTGGGAAATCGCGCCTTTAATAGTGACGATTTTGCATAATGGGGTAATCTTGGAACGGATTATCGTCGGTCAATTATTCCTTTTTAAGATAACCACCGCTAACCAAAGTACCGCATATTATTAAATAATATATTGTTTTAAAACGAAATTTTCATTTTCTATGGACTCATGTGAATCAAAATTCCACTGAATATTCGTTTTAACTCATATTGAAAGTGATTTCATAATTCATCCCGTGTGAAAATCATGCGAACCAGAATTCCCAGTTATCTCAATAAAAAGAGTTCTTACTTTTCCCCATAGAAACATCGAATTTATATTTTCAGCGTGTATCGACAGAAGCTGCCGTCCTTTTCTTGTTTACCTGGGGCTCATTTACACTCTTACTCCGCAGAATGTCAACGGAGACAGTCCAACAGTGGGTTTGGTCGAAAGAATCCGCAAAAAAGGCAATCTTTTCCCCTTCTAGACGCATGTAATTCATCGCCCTATTAGGGGAGAAATCCAGTACGGGGCGATTAATTGACCATCGTCACATCTTCCACGAAAAAGGATTGCCTTCATTTGAGAATCTCAGTGGCAGCGTCGCTCTCTCGCCAGCCCCACCTTCCCGATATTCACGCTGATCATTTATTTTCGTGCGCTTTGGAATGTAGACTTTGTATCTCGCTTCCAAAATTGTCTCCCGTAATTGGATAAAAAGTCTCTAAGCGCGATTCTAATTAATGAGGATGGATCTTTTATTCTGGTACTGCAGACCCTTGGAAAAGAAAACAGCCAGCGGTTTGATGGGGAGAGATTTGGAAGTTTGAAAGGGTCTGGAGGAATGAGGGGAATTGGTGCGGATGAGAAGGGGAGATATGGCTCTGGTAAGGGTAAAAAGGGAGTTTCTGTAGGAGAATAACAGACAAATGGCTTTACAAGGGATGGAACGTGGATGGTAAAATTAATAAATATATTACTCAGTCGTAATATACTGGGAACCTAACATCAATCAACAAGATTTAAGGAAAAATTTCTAAAATTAATTCAGAAACCCATCAAGGATCATGGTAATATAATTAATTGTAACTTTCTCAAGAGAATGTGACGAAGCTTATGTATTTCATCATCCTTCCTAGTATGGACCACAAAGTCGATGATTCCTTGATTGAAATGATTGAAAAATCTAATAGTTACTATGCTAAAACTCTTCCTAACTTTAGTGACTTACTGTATATAATTTTTATGTAGTGCCGTTTTATTCCTCATAACATGTCAATTTCCTTTATATGATGCAATCTTCAAGAAAATAAGAAAATATTTACTAGATGAAGTTTTTGTCTTTCAATATACTTCACAGAATCAGGCGATGTATTATGGAAATCTGCAATAGAAAGAAACTCGAAAAATTGTACTTTTTTGACGACTTTAACTTTGTGGAAAAAGTACAATTTTTACTGTTCAGTCTTTTCTTCATTTTATTATAACTCATATGACCAAATATTTAATCCGCTCTTTGAGAGGTATTTTTCCAATAACATAAAATGTAACTAACTTAAAAAATCCAGAAACTTTTAAACATTCCATAGATTTTTGTCTCTCAAAACTATATTTGCTATATTAAAAACAAAAAACCAAAAATCTAGATTCGAGTTTCGACTTTTTCTCTTCTCATTATTCGGACAAAACGTATGATGTGGCGAAGAAATAATTATTTCAATGTCTCCTGATAGAGTCCTGCCGCGTTATCATGATTCTTCTTCTGGATTATATAATTTCATTGTCCCTCATGATACTCAAATATAATAAAAGGTTCAAATAAACGTGGAATTTCCACGGCAGATATTTTTAAACTGTAGCAGGAATGAGAAATTTGGCTGTTTGCATATCTTGCTATGTAGTGCATAAGCAATTATTACTAGTTTAAAAGATTAGAAGTCGCATATCTGGAAATACATTTCTAGAATCAATAAAAATATATAAACATTACATTAATGATACTACATGCACGCAATCAATTAAAGAACTCAGGGAATTAATTCCTTTACAAGTAAATGAAACCTTTTGTTTGTATGAAGTATGATACAATATACGGGAACTATTCAATGTGCAATTATTTTCTTTTTATAAATATCGAAATAAATTTCCGCAGAAAAGCTCTTGATTGAATGATTATAAACTTCGCGGTTGTTTCTCCTGGAACCGGAGCTATTTAATCATTTTATTTAAGGGATTTAATTTAAATACATTATACCGATTAAATATATTAATAGAAAAATGTAATATGTCAATGGGATGTCGATTCGAAATATAAATCATCGGATACCAATCAAACATTGAAGATTACATTCAGTATTAATCGAATTAAAAATTATATGTAGGACGTACGGATCTTTGTTTTGAATTACTCAAGTATCTATTAGTAATGTTTAAAGCAGTTTTTAAGCAGGATATCTCAATCAGGAAATAATTTCTATGCGGAAAATTAATTCTCTAGCATTTATTATAAATTGATAAACCCACGTAAAATAGGCAACATATAAACTTTCCTAATATCGTGTAGAAAAATTACATGATCAGAAATTAGCGACTGTATAGAGATGGCTTCAATTGATGGTGGTGAAATTAAGGGGAGAAACCATGGAGTATTTTAGGAAATTAAAATATAACTGGCGAGAGTAGAAAAAGTGAAAATGAAATGAAAACAACTGAATGCAATGCTGTTTTAACTTAAGAAAAAATAAAAAATGCTAGGTTAAGAGCATAGAGCGGAGGATTAACGTATTCAAAGGTGTCCCATAGTATGTGAGAAGTGGTAAAGACTGGTAGAAAGTAGTGAAAATCGACAAAAAAGACAAAGTCACTAAATAGGCTACTATGATGATGCAAACGTATAAAAAATTTTAAAAAATTGATACTAGTCGGGTAAGATCCCCATCTTTCATAAACGACGTGTCCTAACTTCTGTATTCGTATTTTGTCTGATTATATTTAACACCAACGATTTGTGTACTAGGATCTTTCGTTCTAGTACTTTGTATTAATTTATTTCTCTAGTTTACTTAATCTGATACTACATGGGGAACTCTTCGTGTCTGTTATTCCAGCCCTATGATCTCCGCCGCTGTTGAACATGGAGAAGCAACAGAGGTGATAATCGACGGGGAAATCCGAGAAGAAAGCGGAGAGGAAATTGGAAGCAGGCAGAAGGGAAATGGGATGGTAAGTTGTAGCGGAGAGTAACAAAAAAGGGAAAGGGGCAGAAGAAGGAAGTAATGAGAGCGGGAGAAAAGGCGTTAGTTTGGGTAAAAGGGTCGAGATACTCATATCACTCCCCATTTCCCTTATCGCAGCATGGGCGCTTCCGTAGCTGTCACACTCGGACCCCGCCCCCCTTTTTTCCCAGGAAACAGATACAGCGGAGGCGACAAACAACACGTCAAAATATTTGACTGCAATTTGCGGACCATTGTTCCGACCCATCGGCAGCCTCCATTACCGCGACAACTCCGATGGAATCATCTCCCTCTGTCAACACCGCCGAGCGCCTCTAGCGGCGACTCTCGCAACTGCGATCGCCCGAAAACGCGCTCGCAATTAAATGCGGGCGAATAAAAAAATAAAAGTGCGAGCGAAGGAGAGGTCCCTCTTTTATTATTTGTTTTCGAAACAGTTTTGATTCGAAATCGCTTTTTAAAACGAGCTGTTTCGTCCCTCTTGTTAAAGCACCTCTCGGGGAAGGCATTAAGCTTAAAACGTAAAAAATGAACATTCTGGAGAGATGCGAGCGAGATTGGTTGGCGTGAAAATGTGAGCGAATCTTTCTGAGGGAGAATGGCGGTGACTATGGCTTTTGAGTTGGCCGACGTCTATAGATAGGAAGCTGAAAAACGAAGAATGTTTTGCAGCGTTTAGCCGCACGCTTATTTTAAAACGCGGATATGAAAGTTCCGATAAATAGCGTATCCTTTGATATCGAAGACTGAAAGACAGTGTTTGTCCATTCTCATTGCCTTTCGTGGTATCGTTTTCTGTACTCTTTAGTAAAGTGGTATACTAGTGAGTCTAGTGAGAGATGCTTTTTCATTATTAAAGACGGAAATACATTTCACATTCCGGAATAAGTAATGGACTCATCCGTCTTTTATCTTTGTATTCACAGTTTGATGGAATAATGAGTTTTATTTGAAGGTGTTGCTGGGTATTTTAGTAGGAATGCAAACTTACACCATGAAATATTTGACTTCGGAGTAATTTTCTCTGATCTTGGTCATAGTAACTTTTTCAAAATGGTAATGGGTAATCATGATGCAATTAATCTTAAGAAATATCCTACAGTTATTGTTCGACTAAATAAAAGCAAACGCATTAAGGGTTAAGTCGCACAACTTAATTAGCTAAGTTAAATTTCATTTTCATCGCTTGCATTAAGTTTATCTTAATTATTCAATTTATATAATTGTGACAGTCAAGAGGTACAAGCGTTACTGTTAATTAGTTTACTTAAGGAATAGTCCATTAATTTCGCTATCTTGTTACTATTGGTTTTATTACTTTATACCTTAAAAAGAGATTCATTTCGCAGAGTTCATTGGATCACGATGAAATCATTGTAATGCTGGTACAGTAACTTTATGGAAAATACTCCTGCATTTTAATTTCTTCCGTAGGTAAATACCGGGAAAGAAGAAAAGAGAACCGACTGCACTAGAAACTCATTACATGAGTTACATTTTTTTAAATGTTTTATTTCGTGAACGAAGTACTAATCGTGTAATACTCGTTTTGTAAGATGTGCTTCAACAGTTGAGATCATTTCACACATATGGACTTCCATCGTGAGTTCAACCCGAGTCCGTTTTCACCTAAGGAGAACGTGGTACCAATCTGGCTATTCGTGAAGTACTAAATTTAAATGTAATATGCAGTGCAGATTCCTCTCATTACTTTTGATTACACATTAGAATCGTTCTGTATTTCAGTCGAAATAAACAATATATTTCACCTAGAAACATTCAATGACGAACGGTCATTCGAACCTTACATGTGCCTCTTGTATGAGGGATACACAGCTACAGCTGAATCCTTCTCTTTTCTTTTTGTTTTACGACGGTCTTTCCGACGACTTCTTGTAGTACTTGACAAGTTACCTTCAAACTTCTCGAAAACTACACCGTGTACTTCGGTCACAGAGGATCTTGCAATACTGAGTTAGGAAACTATGAGGTCGAATATAGAGATTTTCTTCCGCAATAAAGGGGCTAATTGCTTTTAGAGAGAGCAGGTTTTAATGCAAAAATAAATTTCTTCATTGAAAGTATATTCTATAACTAATTTCACATCGTCGATGTTTGAATCAATAAATATTATATAAGAATCGTTGTACGCCTGGGATTCTTACCGAACGAGAATTTATTTTTATCTCATTTATTTTAATTCCCCGAGGAAATCAGAATGAAATAAAATACAATCATGAAGGGGATGTTTTTTAATTGACGTTTTTTTTTAAATGGTATCTGAACCCTAATAACATTCGAAAGTCACACTTCCGGGTTAAAATTGAAGTCCCATCGGCTGAATATCGAGATCTCTTTTTCTTCCTATTCTTGTTACGTAATCCCATAGCAAGAGCGAGAAACGGATGCTTTGTTCTCCCTTGAATCCGATAAAAAATCCTTTTCCCTTGCATAACAGATCGCCGGTTAGCTGTCGGCTGAGATTATGCAACATAAAACCTTGACTTTGGTGATCCTCTACATTGTAAGTCAGATCTACGATTAAACTCGCTGATATAATGCTACAGAGATTAAATCGAAAGAAATGATAATAAATAATTTTGGGAAGCCGAACAATTTATTGAGAATTCACGAAAGCAATAGAATTATTTTATGATATTTTGTATTTTTTCGTGAATTATAAAGGAAAAGCTTAGAATAATTTGCTACCAAGTACTGTAAAACACGGTTTAATTCTCTTTTGAGGACAGTGTAAGAATCACCTTATAAGCGGCATAGCGTTATAACCGTTATATTACAAATGCATTTTTATTTTACATAAGAAAAAAGGTAGGGTTGGTTTCGGCCCTTTAATTTTTAAATAAGTGCTTTATATCTTATAAGCGCAAAGGAAATTTCGTAAGTTTTCTCTACCTGCCACAGCTGGATATATAGTCCGCGAGCCATTGTTGTGTAATACTGGTTACCTTCTTGTCATATTTCTTAAGAATAATCTGCGTTTCATTCAAAGAGAGCGGCTAGGATGATAACTGTTGATCCGCTACTAAATGAAACGAAGCGATGTAATATTTCGAAAAATAAATCATATAAATAATGTAAAATAAGTATTGTAAAAGTAAAAGTACTGAGCATTAAAAAGCCACGTTCCATATCAAGAACATACTCTTAACGACAAAAACAACGCGCGTAGAATAATGTATTTCCGCGGTTTAAATGAATCGCATTTTTAAAAAAATTACTAAAAAATTGATATCGCAAATAGTTCATGATTCGAACTTTATGTTACTCATAGTCTAGTATAAATATAATAGTATTTTGCAGCACATTGACAGCATAATCCCGAAACACCAGTATGCCGTGGCACAGCAGTTAGAAATTACTGCCTTACATTAACTATTTGAATAATAAGCGCTTCATTGAGTCAAACAAAAGCGTCTCAGGCCTTTTATGTTTAATTTCTTTCCACTTACGTCCCATCTGTAGCTACTACTTCGATATCGCATCTTCTTTGCTATAAAGGACCTACGAGTCTATCGCCTTTAGCCGATCATATCTAGATATTTGGGTTCCTTTTCCCATCGTTTCTTTTATCGTCTTCCTTATTTTTTCTTTGGCCACGGATGTTACAACCATTTTGTCTGAAAGTTCGTGCTCACGGTCTCCTCAATGTTCTCTACCGTCAGATGTTGTCATAGACTAGGAGCTTCATAGTACCTCTAGAGGAGTTTTAATAGCTTCATAATGCTCTTAAAAATCGTTATCATTATCTACTTTACCTTCATTCTTTCCTGAATGCTTCCACATCAAACAAAGCCCTATTTTTTATTTTCTATGCTATATCACAGCTACTTTCGTTACAATCTATACAAACTGTATATTTAATAATATTCTAAGAGGAAGAAATTATATAATTATCTTGTATGTTATATCTATTTCTTAGTAACCGCTGAGCTATATCCACCCTAGGATAAATTAATATTAGTCCCTTCCAATAGAATTTTAAAAATTAAGTTCGACTAAGAACAGCTTCTATTCGGGGAAGACACTTATCGTAATGGAAAGAAGAGAGAGAGAGAGACACGGCCGTTAGTATAATGTTTAAAAATAATATACTCCTAAACCGTATATAAACATCTTATTGTTTATTTATAAGTTTATTTTTAATAGGTTTTTTATTGTTTTATTTATAGGTTTATTTATATACGGTTTAGGAGTATTTTATTTTTAAACATTAACACTTATCGTAACTAATGGAGCCTAAAAGATGGTTTGCGGTTTTATAATACCCTTCAAAACCTCATCCTTCAGATACAGTGGTGGTGTTTTGTAAGTGAAAATCATCAAAGTGTTAAGAAAATTCATTTCTCTCTCAAATGAAATGGAGTATTTAAGGGGAAAAGGAAGATGAAGGAGATGAACGAAAAGAAAAGTGAATAAAAATCATCATGAATTTTAAAGGAAGTGGAGAATATATCCTTTGAGTGCGTACGTTTACTTCTCCATTCCATCTTCGAAGTCATTTCACACTTTACGTCGATAACGATCCTAACAGTATTATTTATCACCGCATCATTAAGTGCGAAACACGAACCATATGACTTTGTAGATTAGCTAAATACCTCAGGTAACAAATTTATGTATATTCTATTTTGTTTTCAAACCTATTTGATCATTCCATAGGCGAGATACTCTGTATTGGCATATTACCATTTCGTTTACAAGAAGTTTAGAGGATTTAAAGAGGAGCTTTGAGTGTTAACCAAATTTAAACTCACAATCTTGAAAAGAATAAGTACTAAAAGCTCCCTTACAGAATATGGTCTATGTTACGTACAAAATGCAATCATATTATTATTAGAGATTACTCTATGAATGATATTTCTCATTCAGTAATGTTATTTGGAATCGATTAGTTCTGCTTAGCCTCAGAATTTGCATTAAAACTCTCTCGCTTTCCTAGTTTAGAAGCTTTGCATCCACATTTCCTATTTCTTAAATGATCATTATTGACAGTCGTTGGGTTTATTCATCCTCAAACGATTCAGAATTTCCAGCAACTCTTAAGCATATCCCAAATGACTGCGTTTAGGGATTGGGTGCGCCAATTAAAATTTTCTCTACTTTAATCCTTTATATACACAATTATGTATATATTTACGTTACGGTATTCCCAGTAACGAGTGGGGTCCTAAAGATGAATTTTCTCCTTAAAATCTCAAGACCTTAACATACTCTCGCATTAATCTTATTAACTTAGTTATCGCTGGTGAGGCTGTCGCAAGAAATTTAAGTGGCTCTAAATGTTGAAATATTTTTATGCCGTATCTCATGCTTTAGAGAGTCTTATATAGGTCACAGGAAAGAAGAGGAGAACTACGAAATAGCTTCAGCTACAGGAGCATTCCAAAGCTCCGAGAAAGGATTCTTTACGCTCTTGCGAAAAAAAAAATGAAAAAAATCTTTTCATACTCTGCTTCCATAATAATACTCTACGATTTTCTAGCTCTTTAATTAATCATTTGGAGGCTATTTCATTACTTCGTACAGTAATACGGCGATCCGATAGAATTCATTTTGCAGTTACTTTGGGATCTATGAATAATTTCATGCAAACGCCTCTTTCTAGATGCGGCAGTTAAAAATTCCTACGAGCGATTCTTCCATTAGGACAAGCACAAGTCAGAGGTA
Source organism: Pachydiplax longipennis (assembly GCA_036926295.1). Classification (NCBI taxonomy): domain Eukaryota; kingdom Metazoa; phylum Arthropoda; class Insecta; order Odonata; family Libellulidae; genus Pachydiplax; species Pachydiplax longipennis. Next base: position 282,628 of record JAVFKF010000081.1, on the reverse strand, counting down.
TATACTGTGATCTTTATCTGCGAAATTTTTGCCGCGAAAATTTTCTTTTACCTTACAATCAATATGGTCTGGCCGGACAACTTGAAAAGCCATGAAAGGTTTTAAAGTATAACCAAGAGTCCTTTAGGTTTAGAAGATATGGAATATTTATGGTCTTAATTTAAAACTACTTAAGTTTCCTTTGATTTACTTTAATAGTAACATCTTGTACGACAGGCGTGCCTCGCAAAATGTCTACTCAAAATTCATCTCACCTCATAAGTATGCCTTTAACTTGTAAATCAACCTGTATCAATCTATGAATGCTTCAATCCAATGATGTAGCACTAAAATTTTATTTCAATAGTATTTGGTAAATCAAAATAATTGTAAGATCTTGAAATTCATTCACAAGTCGTGAATAAAATAAAAGTTTAGCAGGGATCCGCTAGCCTTCATCATATGAACAGGGATGTAGGTGTTCCTCCGTTGATAGGGAGGAAATACCTGCACCCGCATCATATATTTAATTAAATTGAAATAATATTTCTAACACTCTTGTGTGTACAATTTACCAACTCAAAACGTACTTTTAAAGCTCTCTCCAGTAGAGGTTGGTCCATTTATTCAGGTTTCATTTGGTATGAATGTGAAATTTATAAATGTGAAATAGACAATCTTCCACCTAATCCCAGACTACATAGAAAAAGACGTCCTTTTCCCTGCTTAGTAACTAGGACTAAATGTATAAATAATAAATGCGGATATAGACATAAGCTGTGCGTCATTTTCGATTAATCGTACACCCTCTGAAGAAAACAATTTAACATAATATATATATGCTTTCCTGTCTTTCCATTTTTATTTCTTATACATGCGTATAATTTATACATCCTGTACATTATTTTTAATTAATATATCATTTATTTTATTTGATATTTTAACTTTTCAAATTCAAAAAGGTTTTCATGTTACATCCAAACATGAAATATCAAAATCCGAATTATGAAATTAATGTTTAGCATAACGATCATGGTCATGAGCTCCATCCTCAGAAGTGTGCCGTTTGATCTTGACCTAACCTATGAAATGAGAACATTCGAATACGCATTGATATTCTTCTGAGAAGAGAACATTCTAAGGCGATCCTTTGAGATTTGATCGAGATATCATACGATAGCATATGAATGGTAGTTGCGATTCTTGTCCTTGCACATCCTGTAATGCCGCCCTTTTGACCTAGCTTTTCTAGGGTGAACGTACATACATTCTTTTCTAAAGCGTATACGTTCTTCTCACAGTTTCGGTATCAAAGAGTTCGACAAAGTAAAATTTTCGACTTTGGTTACAACCTTACAATGAAAGATCAATTCATGGGAAAAATTCCATATCGCATTCTTTTCTTACTTTTTATATTTCTGGGATAAATTTTATCGTACTACTATTTTACCTTTCCGCAGATTCAGATGCATTATATATTAATCTGACAATAATTTGTCAGTCAATAATTTATTTTATTTCCCAGATATTTATGCATCAGAGGGAGTTCAAGTATCCAGTATCTATCGGACTTGGGTATTTGGACATAAGAATGGCGCTGACGATTAAATGTGAGGGGCAAAATCAGAATCACGAAGCACTAAATAAGGTTTGACTGATTATAAAAGTGAGTTTTTAATTGATCTGAAGTTACTGAATTGGAGAAATATAGCAGGATTAAGTTGTTAACTTATTATCGACGGATGAAATAAGTAGAATTATTGAAATAATTTAAGAGCAGCGGAAATCTGCGAGCACTGTAGCATTAAATCAACTACTGTGAGGATGGAACGAAGACTGTGGAAAGAAAAAGAATATTTACCCCCAATAAACACTTTATCATAGTATTATTTATTTTGTGAAGTAACGTCCACATATTTTATTTATTCAATTCTAAGTCGCAAGGGGGCCAAGGATAGATTACGAGATTATCTCTCATGGGATAAACATGCATATTGTAATATAATAATAGATGAAACTTGTTTACAAACAAAATCAAATTTACTTTCATAGACATCAATAAATGGATGCTGCAAAATACACCACATATAATTGTAGTACTTTTCCGAAAATATGTAAAAATACACAGAGAGCAGACTAACTTATTTGTATTTCTATAATATAACATGGTAATAATGTAATTTTACTTTATAAATTCCATCAAATGAAACAGTAATCATAATTTATAATAATTTTACTTAGAACTATAACGCAATTTAAACACATAATAAAAATAAGTGGAGTTCAGTCATCCACTTAACCCTAACTGTATTCAAAATTATAAAATACTTTGGTAATAATTCTCTTAAAACCTTCGCAGGAAATAAATGCGAAAATTCGATGATTATAGATGCAAAAGTGGATATCCTCCACAGTTCAGAATTCTGAAAGGCCTCGAAATATCTCCATTCCGCAAAAAGCCATGCCAGAAAGCAACACGTCGTTCCGGCAAAATAAAAGGGCAAAATAAACGACTCAAATCCGCAGTACAGATTTTCCTCGCACATCCTCCGGCGGTATTGCCAGTCGCTTATCGGACAATATTAATGCGAAAGTGGAACAAAAGAGAGCCGTTTTAACTATTCACAATACAGCGTCATTTCCTTAAAAAAATATATAAATAAATCGGTGCCGTTCATCTGGATCCGAAAATATAACGAGAGCCATTGTTCATTAGTCGCTGAAAAGCGCACTATCCTGATAATATATGGCGCCGCGGGTAATCGGTCGAGAGCTCTTGATTTATCTCCAACGCCGAGTGCTAATAACTCACGCTCTGCTGTCCCTCACTCTCCCCTCTTAATCCCTCACCCTACTCCCGAAGAAAATCTCTATATTCATATTGCTCTCCATCTACGCCCATGGGAAGAAATGGGTTTCATGAAAATATTAAGATGATGCGATAAAAGAGATTTGGCGGATGGGAGTGGGAAATTTCGACACGACTGGGACTCGATCCGTGGTCCGCTTTCCGGGTAGATTTTATATCCTCTTAACCGGGGCACTGAACCGAAATAAGTTTCGTTCCGGTTTTCCTTTAGGGGTTCCCGAGTAGCCAAGTGGGTAGCGCGTTAGGCATTTGTGAAAGCGGTCCCGGGTTCGATTCCCGGTAGGAGCCCATATTTGCGAAATGACCGCAGCTGTTGAAGCGCTCTCAAAAATACTACTATTAATTTAATTTTTGTTTCTATCTTAGTTTAGTAAAATATAGTTTATAGTCCTTTTGTTTTTATCTAGTCTAGTCATAATATGGTAGAATTAAAACTTTAATTTAAACAATAGTACATACATTAAATACACGCTTAAGACCAAGGTTTCAATGCATAGCATCATCATCGGGTTCCCTGGTCAGGTCACATTATGATGGTTATGCTTATGCTTATGCTATGACACCTAGGTCGTGTGCTTGAGTACTTAATGTGGCATTGTATGAATTAAAGTGCCAACTCTAACTCTTAACATTATTATGGTACACCACCAAGTGAAGTCGGAAAGCATCAACATAGTTAAGATTAGTCTAGTAGTTTTTTCTATAGCCAGGGGTTACACAATCTTTATAAAATATTTTTAGTTCATAAGGGTATTATTTAAATACAATTACTTGATGATTTTGCTATTCTGTGAAACCTAGGTCGTGAGTTTGTGTATTTAATGTGGTGTAGAATAAATTATTGTCAATTCCATTATCTCATGTTAATATGGCATACATCAAGTAAGGGTAGAAAACATCAATGCTATTTAGATTAGGGGAACTAGTAATTTTTTCTTTAGCCAGGGATTACACAATCTTTATAAAATATTTTTAGTTCATGAGGGCATTACTTAAATTGTATGATGCCACACAATTGATCTTTTGTGCTCTTCGAGTTTGGAGATGTTACGTTTCAATGGGTGTACCGACAGATTTAAGCCTACATTCTTTCGCTGAGTTGCAACCCAAATACACTAAGGTAGAAATGCACCTGTGAAATAAGGGTGCGGTCGCTACTCGACGAAACGGCTGGAGCCCGCAAGGTCGCGTGGTCGTGAGTCACTTGCGGTCGGTATCCTCCGTAGGCATGAATACTGGGGCATGGAAATGGTGTGGCTCATTCATTATTCTTTGCTTCACTTTTCAAGGTCGTCGAGAACCATTGGGGAACCAAAGAGTCAGCGATTCCCAACATCCTTTACTGAAAGTATCTTTTTCGTTCCTCTCTTTTTCTTGATTTTACCAAAAAGAATAAAAATCAATGTTTTTTTCGCAATAATTCCTCGCCATTTTGACCTCAGAGATCTGGTATATTGCAATCAAAGAAATAGTTTTTCATCTAAAAAAGGTTCGAACAAATGTATAAAACATTCCTATTTGGTAAAGGTATGACTCCATGATTTGTTTGTTAAAATGAATTTTTAGCCTTGAATCCCGTTGGAAAAAAGAATTATTCCTTCCCACAAGATCTCTCAAACGTATTTTTAAACCATAAATTAAAATTTTCGGTATTGATCTACATGCAGACGAATTGACACTAATTGTGAGATACTGCATATATCTCTCTAAAAATATTTCCGTTAAAATATTTTTAGATTCAACTAATTTTGATCCCATCATTAACTTCTGCTTCATTAATGATATCCTATCGTATGTGTTTCATGTTGCAATATTTTTGTGCTTAAAAATACTGAGTAAAATTTTTTACTGCAAGCTGCAGTCATTAATTAAGATTCACAAAGGATCATTTTGACATGCCATATACAAGTTTCCGTCCTTTCTGATGTAGTATTCGTTTGTACTTTTGGAAAATTCTACTTTTTGGGATTAATTAGCTATTCCAACACGAGGGAAATAGTTCAGAGGCAATATTTTTTCTGCAAATGCCAGATCGAGATATTTTGCTCGTTTATGATTTACTTTGTCAGCAGAAATAGAGCCTTTGTCAGACGTATTTACTAGTGCATGTCATTCTCCGGTTATCCACAATTACGGAGTAAATAATTGACAATCCTTGGATCCCGGGAATTTTCTGTGCATAAAAATTTCGAGCCAAATGCGCGATGAAATGCTACAGATAATTTTCATTTTAAGATTATAAATTGTATCATAATCAAATAAATTCTATATTTTGTTACAATTTCTCACTATTTACACAGTTGAAATATTTTGATAAAGGATGAAAATATTTTATACTCAGACATTTAATTACGTATGATTGAAAAATACCGCGCATAAATTTGAGGAAAATATAATGTAGGTCAGAAACGTAACTGATTCAGACATGTCCCTAGGAATAACAAAACCATAAAATACTATCATTAAAATCACTAAATTTCATTCAATTTCTTAGGTCGAACTTCAGAATATTGAAATGTGGGCGTGGTTTGCCTACGACACCGTTTCACCTACTTACATCGATTATACGAGCTGTTTTATAATTTATTTATTATTTTCCTCCTCTTTATTATGTGAGGAATGGGAATGTAATATGGAATCCAGAATGGAATGAATCTCTTACATTTTCACAACGCACCATCCATCATTCTCCAGAGCCCCTCCTCCTTATCTTTTCCCTCTATTTTCCACAGAAGAACTGCCGGCGTCACTTGTCACGTGCGATTTTGTGACATCAAGCGCCCTCTCTGAATAAGCATCTACGCCACGCATATTCGCTTAGAGCCGTCTCATGCTAGATTTTCGAACAAATCGTGAGTAATTTTGCGTCGGGAGGAATCTCTTCTGGAAAGTTCACCATTGTATTCCTACGGCTGTACCCACTAAACCTAAATCGCCGTGCATCAGATGGTATATCACACCAGAGCACGTCGTGCTCCCATTTACTCATTTCTTTTGGAGAAGAGTGACGCTCAATGATATACATTGCGGATCACTGCTCTTCGTAGATCACCGAGTTATAAAATTCTTTGTGGTTATTCGTGGTGCTGCCGTAGGAGGAAAATTTAAGTGAATCCGGCGAGAACGAGAGAGCAACCATTTTAGTTACGAAAGACATAATGAAGCTGTGGTTCCGACTTGAAAAAGTACGAGTGTCGTATCTTAATCTTAATTTGCAGTACTTTAGTTTCATTGAGTAACTGATCAGAGCGTGAAGTTTATTTTTAGGTGTATTTCTACCAAGAACTAAAAATTTCTTCAGTGTGATTCATTCTTACTGTCTAAAATCTTATCGGCATCAAAGGGACAGTGTTACAATTATGTTGAAAAATAGATAACCAATAATCATCAATCTCATTTCGGTAACCTTCTCTAGGCGCAAATTAAACTTTACTTTACTCGAGAGAATATATTTTGTTTTTTCTTACGGAGTAATTTTTATTTCTAATTTTTGTTTTCTAAATCTAATGGCACGCATATAACCTATATATTCACGGTTATCGATTTTAATACCTTAAGTAACTAATTTACCAATTTATGGCTTGTGCAAGATTATTTGTTTCTAAATTCCGAATGTTTGAAATGATTAGAGCTTATAAGATTAAATTATTAATAGTAATAGGGAACAAAGATAAGAATAATGCTCCAAAGTAAACTTGCTCGGTTTATTGAATTAGTATAAATAAATTTCCCCGTTAACAAATGATAAGACATCCTTTCTGTAAGGTGTCACAAAGCGATAAAAGCTCAATATTCGAGAGATGTCAAACGCATTGATGACCCACCCATCAAATGGAACGCATATCACGTGATGTATCCGCTTTGTCACTTCTTCGAAATTTGGGTATTTCCAATGCTGATGGACCGAATTTGACAGGAAACACGTCAAAAATGTCCCTTACCCTCGGTTTGTAAAATATGAAGTGAAATGAAAGATAATAAAATAATTTGCGAGCTAAAATTTACTAAAAGTTTATACACAAGATCCATGAACAATGAAAATGTTCTTTACGAAATATATATTTTTGTTTTATTTTCATTGCTATCGATTGTTTTTTCAACTAATAGAATCGGTTTAAATAGAAAAATATATTATCGTTTTATATTTACATTTCGTTTTTGGTATATTTGGATTTGTATATCGTTTTTCGTGGTATTAGTACAAGAAAATACGATGATTCCGGTCGCAAAATTCGTTGATGAATACTTTTAAAATATCTATCTAACCCATGAATCCATGAGAAATGAACACCAAATGGAAAATTGTTCACAAATGATCCTATTTAATGATTTATCTGTAGCAATTGCTCTTCCCTCGTAACTCCTCTAATTCTACACTCAGAATATTTTATTTTTTAACTCTTTTCTGTCTTTTTCCATGCATCCCATCTTCAGTTCTACAGCAATCCATCATCTCTCAATATTTGACCTTCTACCTCCATCTCGTTTCTTTAATCAACACCATTTTTCCCGTACCATTCCCAGGACTCATACGTTTGCTTTCGTATTAATCCAATTTACTTTTTCCAGTCCATGTCATACTCACCTTTGACTTGTAATTAACACACACAGCACTACAGTTGTGAGAATCGTCATGTAATTTTATTAGTTACCGGTATTAGGTCGTTATATTCTGCGAGGTTTTTTTATTATTACATGTGCTCAATTGAATCAGTCACTTTTTGCAGGTACTAGGAGTGATCATGGCTAAGTGCAAACGTCAAATATATTATTTGTCGGAATTCGGGAATTTTTATTTTAAAGCGGAACTTCCCAGCCATGCAATCTCCGCAGTGAACCTTTTAAGTCAAACTCAAGAGCAAAAATGAAGAATTCGTTTGACCTTCTAGGTTAGTTTGAATTCAAACCAATAAAATTGAATATTAGAGACTGTTCTTGAAGCTGTAGATGAATCATAAATTAAATTTTACGCATCTTTCCCAAATATAATGTAAAATCGCAAGTCTGCATTTCCATCAGAGTTTTCAAGGCAAAATTACACCTCATTTTGGTATCCAGAGTGAAAATATATACAGTAAACACTTTCAAAAATGCAGAAATAGCTTAAATCGTTACAGATGAGGCTAATCTTTGGATTAAAAAAAATTTAGGATAGGCTTCCAATAAGTTTGCAAGATGGTGAAAAAATTTTCATAGGAATTCGCGTTAAAGATGGCGAATCACGGGAAAAGTGAGTGATCTTATATAACAATTACATGAACAAAAACGATAATAACAGTTAACTTTTAGCCTTCATCACCTTCTATGGTAGCCATTTCTTATCTTCAAACCTGATTCTTCTTACCTGAAGAATCAATTTCTTTTTCCGTTGGTGTTACAAATTTATATAAGAGTGTTTTTTCTGATACAAACAACCAACAAAAGTTTATTATTATTTTTTTCGTGCATCTATTTCATTGAACCTTCCTAATCGAAACTTAGCCATCGTAGGAAACATGAAATTGCCCTGATACGTTTACTGTACTGTACAGAAACCCTAATAATCAGGTACCGAAAAAGCCGTAAGGTGTAGCTCAAATTTCTAGTAACACGCTCACGAAATTCAAGATTCGCTGTCCAAGAAAATGAAGATTTCATACAGCGGGCGTAGAGCACCTGATGATGCCCTCCGGTAGGAAACCAAGAGCACGAAAAAGAACAAAATAATCAGAGGCCGGGCTCCTCCTCCTCCTCCACGTAAGATAACGCAAGAAAGTTTTAAAACTCCACGCGGAGACTTGATAACAATGAGAGGGAATAATGAACAGGGCCGGAATTTCGCGGCTTCTTTTTCAGGACGTACATAACTTCGTACCTCTCATTCCCCGTAAGAAATGAGCGTGGCCGCACAAACCATTCTAATTAAACATCTTGCTCGTCCATGGAAACTCACTGCCCACCCGCTCAATTTTATTTGTGAGGCAGCGTGTCAGGGTGAGGAACTTTAGTGTGATAAGCGGAACATCAAATAGGAAAACATTGGAAGTCCACGGAGGGAGAGATTAGCACATGCCTTCGGGATAAGAAAGAACAGACGGTTTTGCGAAGGGAAGGGAAACTTGGAAGAGGGAGAGGACGTGAGATTGGAGGGAAATCTTGATAGGGTGGGGATGAAGAGAAGAAAAATGACAAGGCGCAATTTTTGCAGCACAAGGGAATGAGAAGAGGGGAAAGGTTAGATAAAATAAGAGCAAAACATGAGAGGAGAAACTTTTATGAAACGGAAGATAGTGCTAAGGAGAGGATGAGAAAACTCCGGAAATCTCGTGAAAGGGGAAAATTGAACCACTTATTAATCATCGGAAAGTCCCTTTGCACTGAGATGTTTATGATAATAATTAATTTAATACTAAAAATATATCATTTTTTCATAAATAATTTAATTTAATAATAAAAATATAAAATTTTTATCCTTAAATTAAATAAAATCAATTAAGATTATGTGTAATTCAGAATTGAACTGAAATAAATCGGTTACTAATCAAAAACACTAGATTAGTGTTAAAATTTATACTATGATATGCTTAAATTTATGTATTAAATTAAGTATTTGGTGTTGTGTAATTGACGTAATGCAAATTAGGCCTTTTGAGAAGAAGTTACTTCTTTGCAATCTCAAAGATCAAATTTTTTTCTTTAACTTTCTTAATATTTTTACTATAGTTGACGTTACATTAATCAGAACGGAAATTAATAGATTAATTATACACAGTTACATATAATATTATGCATTGAAATATTGTCTAATGTAAATGTATGCATTTTTTACCGATCCACTTAGCCTGGTGCTCTTGACAGAAAGTAAACAATTAATTAAAAACGAAGAGACAAAGGTTCTTCAAAGGACCAAGTGCCGACAGCGGCAACCGTCGAGGGCAATTCCTCGGAAAAAGATGATCGCCTAGGCGGCCACCAGTTATTCAGAAATCCCTATGCGCATTTCGAAAGCTACACTTTCATGATCACGGGGGGTCCAATGCTGAATCATTATTTCTACTAATTATCAATTCAAGTTATTTTACTTTTGGCGAAAACAATATATCTATGTGTGTCTATACATATATAAATTCTTGTTAATATGGGTAATTAATTAATTAACTAAGGTATATAAAGTAACCTATTCTTCTGAAAGGAAAATCCGTTCAATTTGAAGAGTATATGCGCCCGCACAATCCATTTAGCGGAGAACATACGTGTATATCTCGCTCGCTTGCCATCGACACACATTTGAATCATACGTAGTATCATACCCCTCGTATTTAATATAGTAGATTATCAAAAATATACACAGGGATGGCATGGCAAAAGAGGAGACTTGCGTGTGAGACGAGCTTCGAACGAATTTAACAACCGAGCAGAAACATTAGCAGAGGAAGAGAAGAGATGGGAAAGGAAATAGAACCAAAGCGTGAGGAAGACCGTGAAATGCGTGATAGGAGGAGAAAGAGGGGCTTAGGAAATTGGGTGAGAAATATAAATGGGTAAAGGAGGGCAGGAAATTGGCTAAATGATGGGAAGGGAGGAAGATCGAGGTCAGAGTTCGGACAGCAGAGTTTTTAATACAGTAGAGAAGGGCGAGGATTTAGAGAGAACGATAAGAGAAAGAAGTTTGAGAAGATTGCCTTCACAGGGGAAGAAGAAGAAGGCGATTACAGGAAAGGTGCGATAGGAAGAATGGAACAGTATGTTCGAAAAGAATAGGAAGAGAAATGGATGCTGGAGAGGCCAAATCTCGATTGTGCGAACAGTGTCGGAACTTAGGAAAATTCCATCATTTGAGGGCTTAGGAGATGTTGTAGTTTCCTCCCGTTGCGAGTTTCAGATATACAGCTGAATTGCATACCATATAATTTAGAGATAAGTATGAAGGATGCGTTTTCACATTTGCGACCATAGGGAAAGGTTCACTATTAATATAATTAGCTAGAAGTAGACTTGAAAACCATGAGAGAGGGGTTCGAATTTGCCTCTCATCCAGACTTTTCTTAGATGAATTTTAGAGGCATGCTGAGTCCAATAGATAAGTACTTTCTTCTCTGGGATACAGAGGAACATACGTGAAATGAGTCTAATTGTAAGTAAAATGAGACTCATAACCGGACCATGCCCTTCCAATCTTTCATTATATTAATTGGAATGAGGGAAGAATCAAGAAAATTTTCATTATTCATGTAGACTTTTATCCTTCATCTATATGAACTTTTATTGAAACTAATAAATGTGTGGTTTAGGGTGAGGTGATCTAAGGGTAATATGAATAAGTTTACCGTGGAGGAAGTTAGGTTGGGTATCAATACACTGAATTGCACTAGATAAGAATTATTTGTCAATATCCCTAATATTTTGCAACTAAACGTTCAATTATATGCTCCAACTTCATTTACTTTTTAGAAATACTCCTGCATAGTTGACCTTGCATACAAGCTTCGCAATGAGTTTAAGATTGGTTCAACAGTAATATAAAGTCCGTGCTCTCGCTCACAGATGTAATCGCTGTGTCACGAGTAAGTATGGATAACTTATTGTAAATGTAGCAGAAAAGACTGAATTTACTTAATAAAGAACATACATTGAATTATTAATAGTCATGCTAAATATTTTGAATCAAGAACCAAAGCTGGAGGGTTAGTTTTATATACGATAGGGGTATAATCAATCCCGTAATCTTGCATAGGTTATGGTTATTCCTAAACTATTGTTAATTACCGTTAACTATGTATTTACGATAATTGATGGAATATAAGACTCACCCTTATGTGAACTCAATACGAAAGAAAAATTTTTTATTGTTGAAACATAAGTTGTAGCTCCGTTTAACTATAAACTTTCCGTTTTCAGGCTATGTCTTTTAAGCTAATAATTTCCAATCTATCAAGGTCATTTGATATCTCGATCGCACCTCCTTCGATATTGCAGATGCGAGCTAATCAGTGAAGAAGGCCGAACCCTGGCTTGAATGCGGGTCATTTTTAGCCATAACTTTCATACCAGAAGTGCGTCCTATGTGCCGCTAAAAGCAGTAATTACTATGCCCCAGTCTGCTGTGTGAAGACAACAACACTGGCAGCTAAATATCAGCAGGGGCTAAACTCTCTGAAACCTAAATAAACATGCGACCTCGGTAGCAAAACTTGTCGCAAATAAATATCCTGTAGAAAAATTACAAATTTCTCCATTATTATTTTGGATTTTCACAAAGTAACGCCCGAATACTTCACAAGTATTCACAAAGTAACGCCCGAATTCGGTAGAAAAGTTGCTCAATGACCTGTAAGGAACACTGTGGGATAAACAGAGTCCGCTTGGCTGCATGGGATATAATTTAGGCTTCCTCGTTTGAGAGTTAATCCCTATGCTGTGAAGTAACGATGAAGAAATAACATAGACACCCTCACAATAAACACCATCAAAGGTTTCTTTTGGTGAAGCTCAGCCGCCTAAAAGAGAGTGCTGATATGTTAAAGCATTGATTGGCAAACAAACACGCATAAAATAAAATCGACCAAATAACAACCGTATCATGAGCTGGATTTCCTGGAATGAACGTTAATAAAATAATTCTTTTTGGGCGGAGTTCTTTTCTCTATTGGGGCTGTATCCAGACAAAGCGAAAGAGAATCTCTCTGAGGAGGCTGGAGGTTAGTGGGAAGAATGGGGAAAGAAGCGACCTCTATTGGAAAAAGAGGAGAGAATGGCGGCGAATGAGTATGAGGAAAATGTGGAGGGATCATTGAGGAGGAAACGATGGATAAATGAACGGATGAGAAGGCATTAGACGGAACAAGATATGTGAAGAGGGATAAAGGAAAGGAAGTGAATGTTATTACGAAAAGAAGGAAAAAAAGGAGAATTCCAGTATCAGGTGATGAACGGGAGATTGATATTGGGAAGGGTACTTATTAATAGGTGGGCGAGCAAAGGATAATTTGTCAATATCCAAGTGTTGGATTTTTTTGTGATTAAACCGGTTCGCTCCCCTTCTCAGCTTGTGATATATTGAGGTCAGCGATGGATCATATGAGCAAACTTTCATTCGCCCCACATCCTTCGAATATTCAATTTTTATATATATTTATGTGTAAAGGTTAATATACGCAAAATTATCAAAGAATAAAAATACATTATAAATTTAATTTTATATTTATATGTAAATTCTTTTTTTTTATTAATAGACTACTACTCTCAATGTCACTTCAATAATTGTAGGAAATAAATTCAAAAGATTCGAACGTAAACTATTTAGATATTAGCATTATGTTTACAGTATAAATTTCTTCAGTAAATTAAGGAAAATTTGAGAATTCTCTATCTAGGTGTTATGGTGCTCACGGTGGTATAGACTGTAGAATCGCGGTAAATATTTTATATCATTACCTTAACGCATTAGAAGGTAAAATTCTTTGGTTCCTACATAGCAATCTTTGTGGAAATACAATGTTCTTCCTAGCCAATGCTACTGCTGTACTCTACAACACTCAATTTTGTATCGTACCCATCGAACATCACACAATGTTTCAGATAATAAAATAAGGGTTAGCCCGGTTAAGATGCCGAAAAGCGTCTTAGTAGAACCGCATTATCAGCGGAATAGCGGTTTAACAGGGATAGGGCCACATTAAAAATTTTCGGTTGTAGAAAAACACGAGGTAAGGCATTTTTTCTCATAAAATTGATAAACGCAAACAAGATGATTCTTGCAAAATCTTTAATAGAAAGGCGAGGCCAAAAAGAGAGGAGGAGGAAAGTGATACAGGTCATGTAAACAATGTTGATATATATAATGAGGCGGAGGATCTTGAAAATAATACACGTTCACAATAGATGTAATCAACATATTGAACGCAAAATAAAGCAAGGGCCTTATTGCAAATGATCTATTAGATAGGAGTGGGGAGTGGTAAATAATTACTTCCTTAGGATCTGAAAGGTAGGGAATATAATTTAAAACGTAACACTGACGTAATCTCGTTGGGATAGCGTTAAAAGGTAAAAGTGTATCCGATGAAAAAGTAAAACTGCCTGCGTAGAAAAGAGGCAAAAGGGCAGCACCGTAAAAGGGAATCACCTTTACAAAATTCGGTATTCCGTGAAAGGGTGCGTGCAAACGATTAACAGGGGACGGTTAATTATTGAGGAGAGGAGTTGAGGAAAGGGGTGCGCCACGGAGGGAAACGCCTCTTCAACGAGTTTTGCTACGGCGAACTCGGAACTTTTCGAATCCTCGCGGGACACGTAAGTCGATAAATTGAGAAAAGTGTGCAGGACAGATGTAAAAAGCCTTGGGATGGTGGGAGGGATTCCGGGAGATTTGGGAAGGATCCTTAAACTAGGGAAGTGAGCGAGGCAAGGCTTACCTGAATCGAGCGAGGGGCGTGAGGTTGACGTTGCAGATTGTTTCTTGCCATCCCCGGTAACTTACGGAGTCTTATCGGGGAAAAAACGTATATTTTGAGACGGAAAACTTCAATGTTGTACCTAATGCACACGTGCGTCTGGAGTATCTGGGATTTTACAGATGGAGAATTCGTTCCTTCGAGGAAAATTCGTTCTTTGTCGCGGAAAAAGTACGAAGAAAATGGCATTAAATATTTGATAACCCAGAAGGAGTTTGGTTCCTCCACGTAGCAAACATCTGCATTTCCTTGGAAAAATCTACTTATATTCCGATGAACCTATATTCGATACGATTTCATTACGGATTTAGAAATGCAAATAGGTCGAGATTTAAAATCAGTATATTCGTTTTGACTTTTAGAGGAATATAAAATCTATTAAGGAAGTATTTCGGGTGTATAAAATTGCCTCTGAACATTTAAATTTACGGCAAATATATTGGTTGCTTGGAAAGCGTGACGTTTTCACAATATCTAAGTCAACGAAATGTGAGAAAATTGTAAACAGGTTATGGAAATAATTCACCTTTCTAGGAGCATGAAGATAGAATTTTTTATCCAAAACGCATTTGATAAACATCTTTACTTGAGAGTTAAGGTCACAAGCAACATTTCATTCCCATACATCCATGTTTACCTCCACGATTTCCAATAAATTATACGGCTTTTGGGAACAGTTAGTTGCAAGAGACTTCCTCAGACACCGGATCCACTTATTAATATTTCATAAATTAATTTTTAAAATTTATTTCCTCAGTAAGTAAAGAGAAATTAAGTCTGATTAATTAATAATAATGAACACGTTTCCAAGATTTATCCTTCCACTTCTTTTTCAAATAATATATGAGAAAGCTTCTAATTTAATCTGCGATTTATCCATAATTGATGCTAAATTAATTGAAAAATAAGGTGATAATAAAATTTACGCAGACGAAAAAGGCAAAAAAGAACTAATACATTTTATTTTATATTATATGTAAGTATCTTTGGGAAATCTACTCTCTAACTTATTTTTCAATCTCATAAAATCTAATTTAACTTATGAATTGACAATTCTGAACCGCGATAAATTAGAGTGCGGAATTTCATGTACGCTTGATAGCCTATAGAGAAATAATTAATTTCCCATTCTTTTCTATTACCGAAATATCGCATCCAAGTATTTAATTTGTATTACATCTTTTCAAGCTTTTTGGTAGAATTACGCTATTTCGCTCTTGACACTAACACGCTCTTAACAAGAATTCTCATTAGTAACTAATTCTACACTGAAATCTTGATTTCTAAATAAATGAATCCCCTCATTTATTTCCTGGTAAATAAACCTTATGCATAGCAAAGTGCAAATGCACGTTCGCATGTGATATTAGACTGTGTCAGGGCACTTTTGACAAATCAAATATTTAACATTAATCCTACGCCGAAACATATTTAGCACGTCTTTGGACTATTGTCCTCTAATGAGAACCGCTATTATTATTACAGAAATTTCTGAAATGTTTTTCCTTAAAATCCTCGAAATTTACTAAGAAACCTTCATAAAAATTATATCTCGACACGTTTTTATATATGAATTCACTATGATTTTGTATTCTAAAGATACGTTTCATGAAAGATTAAGAAAAGATTTGAAAAATTTCTCTCTTATAATGTCATGTAAATATATGTCAAAAGGACTGCACTTCTTCACTTCAATAATAATTATAAGTTAATGAATTATCACTCATTATATTTTATTATTAATACTAATTAGTAAACGAAATATTTTTAAAAAATTTTGAATTCTCATAAATAATTATTTACATAACATGTTATACGAATTTTAATCTGCGATATTCCAAAAATTTCAAATTCTCATAAATAAATATTTACCTAACATGTTATACGAATTTTAATCAACATTTATCATTAAGGCCCTTAGTCCATTACTCATAAGCATAAATGCAAATTAATTTTGATCTTAAAATAAAATTTCATCATTACTTCAACTAAGGCACATCTATTCCCATGGCACTTTATATGAGTAACCTTTCCCTATTTTTCGCCTCATTCGTGTCTTTCAAACTTCCCCCACTCCTCCCATCACATCTCTCCCACACTCCTAACCTCCCACTCCCCCTCTTCTTTTCTGCTTTAAGCCAATCTTATCTCTTCCACGATTTCTTGCCCTAATATTGATCCTCTGTATTCCAAAAGTTTTTGCCTCCTTCTCACATATTTCTTGGTCATTTATCGGCTCTAGAACTTCCTGATCTGCACATTTTTCTTTTGACAGAGGAATCTAGAGCGATGTTCCAGTAAATTACAATCACCTTCAGGGAACGCTTTTTATGGATCGCCGCAGAAATGAGGGAAAATTCGTGAATCTGATTTTATTACTCTGCATCACTCGGCATAAAGTGACGTGATATCGTGGCAGAGTTTACGTAACGCTAGTTTTCGGAAGTGAGACGTTTATTGCAGCTTTTCAACTTCCCACTCAGTGATTGTTTGAGACATCTCAGAGAGCATTTGGTACAAGAAACCGTAAAGGAGATTTTAATTAATCCGTGATGAACAACTTGGTGAAAACGCCCCAAGACGATGTTTTTTATCGAATCCAAATAAGATGCTGTATATTTTTACAGATCCTACATTACAAAGATAAAAATGCAGCTGTCTTGGCCATATTCAGTGCATTAATTATAATTTATCGTCTTGGTAATCCCAGAGTTTTACAAGAAAAATTGAAATTTGCGGTATCTGACAAAAATCTGAATCTTAGGTATTTTTTGAATTGTTAATAGCTTGTAGCAGGAACTTGACATGAGCTGAGAGCCGAATAAACATACCATAATTACAATAACTGTATCATAAAGAGGTATGAGTTTTTTAAACATTTTATAATCTACTTGAACTAATGACACAAAGGAAGATGAGTGGAATTAATGTTTCCCAAAATGAATGAGAAGGATGCAAAAAGACAACGCCGTTTTTTTCCTGTTTTCCTGTGATTATCTGAGAAATTATAGCAATCAAATGTAATTGATTTTGCTCAGCCCAAAATTTTCGCAGTAACCTATGATAAAAATATTATTAATGACATAAAATTTAAAGTGTGATTTTTACACAACCTATGCAAATATTGGTTCCAGTTAAACTATGGAATATCTATCGTTATTGTCTGCCATGATGTACAATTAATTTTACTTATATTCGAACTGTTAGTGGTAATAAAAAGCCATTCAACAGTCAATGTCTGTGATTGATATAAATTGAATCTCTTTCTATAAAATATGTAATTAATTATGTAAATTCGATAGTTTATTATGATTCTGAGTTTCATTGAATTAGAAATAAAATTATAGGAGCATGGACTATGACTGGGCAAAGTATTTATGTACACTTTTCAACAATGTATAAATATTCCAAAATGTTTACTCATGCGATAAAATGTTGAAGGCTATAGCAATGGAAGTATAAACCCACATTTGCAAGTAAAGGGAAAAAATTCAAAATTATGTACTTACAATTACGTGAAAGTGATATTATGATGGAGGTTAAAGAAGATACAACTTGAACTTTCGTAACCTTTGAGTAGATAGAAATAAAACCACTATATGAGCTGTGTAAGAGGAACGATGGATAAGGGGAAATATAAATCAATCAAAAGTTGATAAAGACCGAAATATTAAGTGGTATTCAATCCTACGCAACTTTTCGAAATCCACTTCAGCTCGATAACTTTGTGGAATCACTTCTGAGGAAATCCTCCTGTTTTCCTGTTTATTTCTATACAATTTAAAGGGATTTGTACAATAACGAGGACCAAGAGCTCCTCAATCTAGCTTCGTGGTCGTTATGGGAGGCTCGAGGAAAAAGAGATATGAAAGAAGGTGAAATGTTGGTTTCTAAGAAATATAAAACGAGTTCCATAAAAAATAAATTGGCAATGTGTTTTATGAAGGTATCAGTAGAGTGACAGAAAATTTGGGACTCAAATGATATGTAATGATAATGGGGGAGAGAGAGGCTGTATATAACTTATCTCTTTATTTTCCAAAAGCTATATGTACTATGGGTAATAATCTTTTTTAAATTTCCTGATAAGGTTAGAAGAAAACTACAATCGTGTATTATTAATCAACCAAAGTAGATAAACTTAGAGGAATGAAAGTATACATATGGATACTTATTCTATAAGGGCGCGTAGCAATAATTTAAACATCAGCCTGAAGTATTATCATAATAATATTCTTATTCATTTCCTTATATTATAAATCTGCTATTGATGTTTATAAACAGAAACAGGAGAATGTTTTCCTCATTTCTCATCATGAAGGAATAAAGTTTGGTTTGTTTTATTTACATAAGACAAAAAGCGAATTATAGACGAAAATTGCCGGAATAAATACATTGGAATTCATAGCAAGTGACTAAATTTGGAATTCGTAGAAGAAAGGGATGGAAGATCACAGATTCAAGGACATAATGTAATCGATATCTTATTAATTAATATATTATATTGTTAGAAGTATTCTGTGAGCACAAGCTAGTATTGATCGGACATATTTTTCATATATATGCTGCGAATTTCACCTCAGACCAAGTCATGTAGATTAAACATACGAAGATTTCGTTGCTGAGAGTTGATGATAAGCTATGTCAACAGAAAAAATTCCCGAAATAGCAAGCAGTACTTTTTAAAAATTGCATGTAAAAATTGCATGTAATGAATAATCAAGAAATGTTTTCAATGTAAAACATTTCCCTAGAATTAACATTGAATATTCAGCAATGAGAAAATGGATTTTTATAAATGTGTCTAATCTATCGTAAAAACGGGTAACGCATCCGTCGTTTATCTTTCTTCTCACTAATGTCAGGTTTCTTTTGTGCTAAAATTATTGGTGGGCTTCACCTTCCTCAACGACTTCCTTCCATTTCCGTTATCCGATACAGGTATTTCCTACCCTTGGATACCAATATCGGAAAGGTAAGTCCGTGATTTATCTATTTCTTACTTGGTCGCCCTTTCGTCTTGATGCTTATTGGCTTTCCCTTCAGTATTCCCTTAGACTCCCTTTACTTTAGACATTCTCTCTAGAGGAAAGACCTAAAACATTAATTTCGAAACATTTATCTTGAATTTCAGTTGTCTTTATATTTACGAGGGTGGTCTGAAAAGAATCCGACCCCAGCTTTTTCAGAAATCTTCAGAAAATTTTCAGAAATTTTCAGAAAACATGTCGAGAAATGGCGAAATGTCGGAAACTTTTCAGATCACCCATGTGCTTCTTTGTTACATATTTCCACGATACTTTAATCCTCCTAAATTACTGCAAGCCAAAATCTATCGTTTTAAATATTTTGCACAGACAAAAGTAACTTCTGGTTATCTAAATGTCTACAAAAGATCAAAATTATGAAGGCTAGGACAAGCAACATCTAAACATTAGGAATCCTAGATATTGCGAATATATGTCAACTCGGGTTTCATGCATGAAAATGTTCATAGCGAGTATTCTATACATGTCTAACCGAGCGTAGAGATTGTTCAAGACTTACCTAAAATTTATGGAATCCATTTTCCTGCCCAACTGTTATTATTCCTTAGTACGATGAAATGATCTTTCATCGTTTGGTCATTCTGAGCAAAAACACGCTTCATTCATTTTAAAATTTAGCATTTCAGTTCGTCTTAACGTCCGCACCAAACAATATATCCTTTATTTTTATTCTGTTTCATACCTCTTTTCCATCATTTTTTACTGCTTCCAAATTTGTTTTCTGCACCACCGGCACAGTTATCTCTTTTGCTTTACTCTCATGTCTCAAAAGCATTAGAGCAAGGAACGTTCTCAGTATAATATTTTCCATTCCTTTCTCTAGGAAGAAACCTTCTTCAAAACGTTAACGTTCACATTGTAGCAGCATCCTTATACATATTTTTCTTAGCCCCCTCCTCTATTTCAGAAACGATTTCACATAGAGATATGAGACAAACTGGATTGCGTTTCTACAAGGTAAAATACCTATACCTATTACTAATAAAACCCGGGTTCGAACCCCAAAAGGACCCAAGAATCCGATTTTTTCCGTAAGAAAAAGTATTTACGGGGATATTCGAAATATGTTTTGATACACTATCCGATAAGATAGAAAAAAAACCACAGAGCTCCGAAAAGACACATTCTTCCATAATAATTATGAAGGAACTGCTACAAGATGACAGTGGGTCCCACGAATGGACGTGACTAACGGGTGCGAAATTCTCTCATTACGGCGATTTTATATACTCTTTTTGAAGACTTTCCCGAAAACATAATAAAATGTATAACCCGGCAGGTAAACAGAAATTATGAATACACTTTATATAGGCAATCGAACTTTTTCCTAATGGTCCTTGAATCGATACCAGAGCGATATTTCCATTCTACCGAACATTATAATGCCGATACACATACATATCCGCCATATTGATTTAGCCGTAATGCATCATGGATGTGTTTACAACCATGATGCATTGCGATTGAACATCATTCTAAGATTTGTAGCTAAGGCGATCTGTGAACCACGTCAATTAACATCGTAAATACCACGGAAGTCTAGATTGCGGAGAATTCATCCAGTTGTGAATCTGCTTACTTCACCCCTTTCTCAAAAGGTAAACATTTTCAAGTTTCTTAATTTGCAGACCGTTGAATTAAAAATATTTAAAAGTAGCATAATACTATTAAGTTTTTATGACACTATAACGTCACTATAATGACACGTAACGTAATATTACTTATTATGTACAACATAAAAGTTAGTATTACATTTGTATGTATACTTTTTCTCAAAAGATATCATACGCTTCCCAAGTAGGCTTGCATATAAATTAGCCAGGTATGTAAAAGTTTTTTTTCCTATTTTTGTAATACTTCTGTGGCAATCGAAAGTTCTTTGTATGAACTTAATTACACGTAAAATTGAAGTTTTTAGTATTAGGTCCGGTCATATAATGTTCGTTCACGTTCAGCGTTTCAATTTACGTGAATATTAAGCGAAAATTATGTATAGCAGCATTAATTACTATAAACATACTTGTTCCAACGTTATGTAAATAGATACCTATATGCGGCCTCTTACTCACGAATGAATTTCATGCCTATCTCCGTGACGTCATATATCCTGTATCATCTTTGAAAATTCATTCTTGTATTTTATAAAATATCACGTGCCTTTTCACCTTTGTTCCTTAGTATTTTGCGAACTATAAATTCAAGTGATAAGAAATGGCGTTACAACTGTAGAGATAGATCATCCATATTATTCAACATTTACTGTAGTCTACAAGGTATAGGATATTTCGTTTTGGATGACAAATGTGTTATATTAATCTATGAAACATGAAGTTGTCTTTTCAAATTATGAAATATATTTAGTGGTAAAAATACTAGCGATTAATTGATTGATCTTTCTTTTAATATATTAAATACAGATATGTCTAATTTCCAACTTCTCTTACCTTATATTCTGTATCAATAGATTTCATCGCTGTACATTATTTCTTTTCTTTTTCTTAATATTTACTTAAATTAGACATGACTTTGTGTCTTTGGATTAACAGCCGCCTAATAATTTAAATTTAGCATTATTATTAATTGCTAACACAACCATAAAATAATCTTTCGCTTTTTACTGTTATAACGGAGCATAAGTATGAAGTCTCAAAGCGATAAAGCATCTGCATTGATAAAGATTTAAATATATCCACATTGAATTATTAACACTGCATTCTTATGCAGTCTAAATAGGTTTACGATTCATGCAGTAACGTTAAAAAATACTAAGGCAATAAAACGAAGTTATTTTATCTACCACTTTCATATTTACCGAGATATGTTCATCGATCATAAACCGTAATTTTATTTGGGTAGTTTTTATACGCATAAAAATCGTCGTAAGTCATCAGAAGGACTTGAAGGAGATGGATTCACTCAGGTGATAACGATTCCTCTTCATGGGCAAGTTATATGAGAATGACATAAACACCCAAGCTTATCGCAGTCACACCTGTACCTTGACTTTAGGAAATTACTATCATAAAATATCCGAGAGTAAAGCTGGTGTGAGTGCCCTTTTACGGATTTTCATTCAAAGAAATGTATTAAATTAAAAAATACTTGAAGTTAGAACATGAGCATAAATACTCGACTCAACACAAGGAAATTATTATTTCATTAGGAGAACTTACGGTGGAGGTCGATTTCCTCTGTTAATACAATGCTCCAATTGGTCTGTTCTATTTCCTGAATGAATATCAACTCGTTTAACGCAAAACGGTGAACAGAAAATAATGATTATAGCAAAAAATGTCTAGAAAGGACATGTCCAACAATATTCTCCGGACAAAACGAAACGGCATTCACCGTGGAATTTCAATCGCACTAAATTTTCATTCGGTACCTTTACTTGCATTTAAAATTTGTTTATAAATTTTCCAGTACTTTAGAAACATCTTTGAGTAAGTAATGAACTGTTATATCCGTCATGAGTTATTCTACTCGTTAAAAAGTTACATTAATACATCTGCTTATCGGCATGCTAAATAAATTTAAATTTGCATAATAAGTAAATCATAGAAATATGTTTGTATGATAACTGAGGTACTTTTAGAAAGTTTTTAACACTACCCGTGAGATAGAAATTATATTCATGCTTTTATCGAACTTTTGTTCTACTTAATCCACACAGTTTCGTTTTATATACCTATTTTCATTCTGTTATAATTGCTGTCAACGTATTAGATTCTCTCCACAACATTTTCCACTGTACCCCCTCGCGGCCCTTTTTGCAAACATCCTGAGGTCATTATAAATTCCCTCGAACCGTATTCATTATTCAATTCTCGTGTATTTTTACTTGCTGATATGATTCCACTTTCTCTCCTCCAGAGAGAGAGAGCTCCTTAATCCGAATCTTCCAGTTAAATTCTGCAGTCTCGCATTTGATGGGTCTACGAAATTGTGTTTCTTAGGTGATGGCTGTGGAATTATGGGACGAGATCCTCTTTCGCTCTACTTCCGGTTTACTTCCCTCCCGAACTCGACAGTGATGCATTATGTAGAGATGATATTATACGTTGATTTGAAAAACAATTTATTTTGTGGGTTCTAGCGTTACTGGGTGTCGACTTGCTTTTCTCGATATGCTAACAGAACTGGAGAGATATATGACACTTCTAAGGTACGTGACAGATACTCAGGACTTTGAATTTTCTTATCTCATACCTTTCCAGTTAAGTATCACTCACAGCGATCGTAATTTACTACAGCATACGCAGCATTAATTTTGCATTTATGGAAATTGTTAGAGATACATTACTTTTACCCCTGTAAGGGATCGCAGAATATGAATATGCATATAGTTTAGTGCATTAATGCCTCAGACTCATCTTCAACAGGGTATATTTCTTAAAAATAATTTTTTTATTATAAATTTTTTATTCGATATAAGCTACCTAAAATGGGATTTAGGCATTTCAATAAGTTTTATTTTAAAAGTATTCTCAAATTTTGTTTAAAAGAATTTTTTCTGCGAAAATGTTGTGTTGCCATTGGAATATCTACATAATCAACTTTATTGCTGTCTCTGTCTGTTCTTCGCATTAGAAATAACCTGGGAAAACTAATCTGAAAGAAATATCGCTCCTTCTAGTGTCTTCGGGTCAAAATACCTCACTGTCGGATAAATGCTTCATAATTACCTTCCACCTTCAACAAAAATTTCTCCTAACACTATTCATATTCAGGCGCCTTCAATAGTTGTAGATATTATTCGGAAACTCTACTTTGAATTTGTAATTTTCTATCATAATTAAAGGACAAGAGACTTATAGAATACTGGTATTAATTCCGTTACAAAAGCAATCGCCTGGAGGGTATGCAAACTAAATAGCATCTGTGTACTGTGGGTTGTCTATGTACAAGAGATTAGCTCCGTGCTTATTGAATGTTTTGAAAAATGTGAATCACTTCTAGAATTACCATTCATATAATATTTTCATAAGTTATGCATAAAAAATCAGGATCATCATAATTTAATTACCACAGTTAATGTGAATGAGTCACTAACTAGCTTACTAAAACGCTAACTCGTGGAATATTTCCTATTATAACTTTCCTATTTTCAGGAATATGAACCATTAAACTATTTCACTTTGTTAGAGAAGAAATTCCATTAGAGTGCTTATTCAAAAATGAAGAAATTTAAGAAATTTATTTTGGCTAATCCTTCTTGGGTGATAGGTATTATTTTCTTATCTTATGAATGATTGAAAAAATATTGTTTTCATGATTTAAAATATTAAATGTAAAGTAATAAATTTACTTCTTTTACTGAAATATAATCTTCAATAATTTGATAGTGGACCTAACTTCATTGGATTATCATAACATGTTGATATCCTTACTATATAGATATGTTTCTCCACTATGCATATTGAAAGTTCACGTTTTCCTTTTTCTGTTGGATGAAAAACTTCAAAATACCTACATTTCACTGCAGGCACCGCTCTCTACGGCATAGCACCTCGCGTAAAAACATCGCCTACTTCTCTATGGTTCCTGTTTTGATCGAGATCATCTCTATAGCATCGTCATCTCCCCTGTTCTTCACACTTCTGCAAACATCTCTCTCTTCTTCTTTTCCATTCACCCTCTTTTTGTCTCCTCACTCTCCTTTCCTTTTGTTCTTGAGATTTTTGGGAGGGAGCAAATCTAAGCACTTATGACTTCCACAACTGCGGATAAACCGAAGTGTCTCGTGAGAATAGGTTTCCCTCTTCGCCTTGTTCAACTCTTTTTTATGAGATCGGATGATTCGATTCCATAGAAATCAATTCCTGTGCTATATTAATGATTATAATCGAAGTGATTCATACATAAATAGATTGTTATAACATTGCTTTATTCATCATATGATCATTAATTTTTTGTGGTTTTGTAGTTAATAAATTGATATACTCAACATAGCGCACTCAAGCAACGAAAAAATTCTCCTGCTACATTTATGATTATAGTTGAAATGTCTTATTTATAAATATAATGTTTCATATTTATGACACTGTTTTTATGATCATGTAATTATTAATTTTAATATACTTTCCGGTTAATAAATAAATATCACACTGAAGTAAGTGCCCTCAAACTTAACAAAGTTCCAAGAAGAAAAAATTCAGTTTTAAGCTTGTTTTATAACTCAAAAGGGTGATATATTATCCTTTAAGATAATATAATGAGAGAATACGACCGTATGATCCAAACTATATAAATATTTGGAATATGAATCATACTTCTAATACCGCGACAGAGTTCTATGGAATTTTTTAGTCAAATATAGTTGTTCATACAGACTAAAAAATTAAGCAATATATTACATGGAATTTATTCATAAATTGTTTATATGTTATTAACATATATTATGATGTAATACTTAGTGAATGATCAAAAAGTTTAAATAGGTGAAAAATCGAGCAAAGTTATTTTCCCGTACAGAGCTTATTTTTGCCATAAGAGAACCTTGAGGTGTGATTATTTTTGCTATGATCGGCTGCAATAGACATCATATTTTATTATTCACGATTCTTAATATTATTTTATTTGTCTATTATTTTTATTTTTCGATGAAATAATGCCTTTTGTATTTGCAATAGGGAAATATACCCTGATATTATACTTAATCGTGCTGAACGTCCTGGAAATGATGCTTGCAAAATGCTTTCTTAAAATATTTCAAACAACTATTTAGTAGCATCTTCTTAAAGCGGCTAATTCCTTCATTTATACATATTTTGAAGCTCGATTGTTATAGGATTGCGATTATGATAGGTGATAAAACTATGAGTTTTTAATTGTGACCTAGTTAGCGGTTTAGTGATTTTCTATATAGCTACCCTTGCTACTAGGTGAGATCTAAGAAAGAAAGTTTAGAACAATTTAGAATATTTACTTATCGCCTTTTTTTCCAAACTCCATAGGCTCTAGAGGTATGAAATCGGGAGGGCGTTATTCATATCTTGCGAATTTGGTTTATTTTACGTATTTCATGTAGGTGTGTGCAGTTGAAAATGTGTATACTTTGATAGTATAAGTACATTTACTTTTATCAAGTTACAATTGTGTAAGAACCACGATAGCTGGGTAACATTTTAAGGTATCAGCATATACATTTACCTCTGTAAATGGAAAAGTGATAAAATCAATGAATTATTCGATCTCCTCTTGGAGATAAGCTAAAATAAATCGCGAGGGTATGGATTTTACGTCCTTAAAATACATTCGGAATTTCGGATTTTAAAAAAGTAATTCTCGAAAGTATAAATCTCGAAGTTGAACGACGCGGCTGCCACGGACTTTTTTTCCCTTCCACGCGACATTCTGACGTATATCGCGTGAGGAGGTGTTAAGGTTTCTTTCCGTTCCCCTCTTCTTCCGCTCCCTCTATTTTCCCTTTCACACTTCCCTCCTCTTTTGATCTCGCTTTCCCCTCTTTTGTTCCATACTTCCATATCTCCCTTTTCTCCATCTCCGAACCGCCCAATGGAAGGCTTCCCCATCCCTTTCTCAGACCCATTCTTACCACTTTAATCCTCAAACTCTTTACAAGACAAACTTCTTATCTCAGCCACTTGTCTCTCTCTCTCTCTTCCAATTCTGCATCCCACTCCCACGTTTCCATCCCACTCCTCCAACCCACTCTCCCTTTCCTTTTCTTTCTTTCCCTCGCCGCCTGTCTTCCTCTTCGAAACATTTTTCAAAGATCTCTTCAATCTTCCTCTCTTTTTCCTTCGTCTTTTGTAATAGGATATATTGTTTTTGTTGTGGTGAGAAGGCTTTCTCAGCCGAAAACCTTTCTATGCCCCATAAAAGAACGCAAACACCAATACCCACCGAGGGAATCGATCTCTTAAAGTGTGAGTCATACGCGCTCAAAAGCAGATCATGGTGGAAGCATATACATAACCGACGTCGTATACTCCCCTTTCGAAAATGTTGGGATGACTATGTTCGTAATGTGGTTAGCGGAATAAGAGGAGGTGTCGTAAAAGCGTTTTATTTATATTCCCTCGAAATTCCTATTCATATATCTAGTCGCATGCAAGGTGCGTGTAGCTCCATAGCCGAAATGCGCTTCTCACGTGTTTGCTATGTATGTTATGCATACTATGCCGAGCCATTCTAACCGTTGCAAATATTGCTATGAGAATGACTATCGTAAGATTTTGATCTATTTGGATGAAGAGGCGTCAAGACACTATTCGAAATTTGAAACCCTCTCTGTTTTTATTGAATAAAATCCCTTTCTACAATTTTATGATGAGATAAAAAGCCATAAAGGAATTTTGTGACTATGATTGAGTATTATTCAAATTTAAAAGAATTTATTCAAGTAAAACTTACGTATAGAGTATTTGATTGTCATTTATCGTTTATTCTTGAGGGCTCGTGCTCAATTAAAATCCTGAAAACTATCCTGTAGAAATTTTACATAAGTTCTAAAATTATTTTCGTTTTTCATAGGCTGCTCGAAATAATTTAGGTTAAAATTTCCAGTTAAGTAAACTTAAAACTTGAACAATGAACTTAAACTTGTGGTTAAACTCCCGTATTTTATAAAATAATAATTTTCACTTTATATATTATTATTTTCTTTATAATTTATTCAATTAACACATCTACAATACATTTTAATAAGAATGAATAGTACTGCTTAATATTATCTGAATTTTGTATGTACATACCTCACTAAGAAATCAAAGAAATATTCTTTTACAATACGATATTCTATTACAATTGTGGACATGAAAATAGTTAGTGGAGTGCTTTTAAGCTTTTAATGAGAACACACACCTGTATCACACACATCTCGGTTCAGATAATTTTGTCTCCTGAATAATGCATGTTTGAAAATCATCATCATGCAAATGCATATTTACTACAGTTGATTTTCCCTTTGCTAAATTAATCAGTCAACCTAGTGTGACAGACACGAGATTAAAACCAATCCGTGTTTAAAAATCCGCGAGCAGAATTTTCTAATCGAATGAATGATCACGCAAAATACTTTTTCCCATTATCCTGTCACCGAGTAGAACGAAAAGTTCATCTGGTTGCCCAAGTTTTGGGAAAACTCGTTCTGGGGGAAGTAATTTATAAAGGCTTGTCATAGCAACAAAGGTAAAGAGATGCTAATAACAGCACAGATACAAATTGAATTCCGTTCCCGACCGCAAGAGTCAAGAGCGTCGCTTTCAATTACAAATTAATAAATTGCTTGGTGTCGAGATCCTTTGAGGTTAATATTCAAACCCACGACATGGAGGAATAGAATTTCAATACTCGGTGAGGAGGCTGTTGCGTCAACTTCGATTCCTGTCAATTAGAAAATCAAGTGGCGACATTCCTAAGGTTAAAACTTAGTCGACTTGATGCAGTTACGCTTACCCGTAGTATATGAAGATGAAACGCCTCTCATCATGTTATCGGCCTTTGTAAATTTATGTAAACACATTCCTTCGCCGTAAATAACTGCGGCACATGAAATTCTCTTCGTTATGTTACGTCTGAGAATTTATAGAGAGGTGTTTGATAACAATAATTATTCGATGACCTCTAAATGCTAAACGCAAAGTTCTTTGATAATATATAAGTATATTTTTTATGACAAGGACGACGTAATGTGCAATAATCATAATATCACAATTCACGTAAATTCTGTTAGTTAGTTAGTTAGTAATCAAAAGTGATTTGATAGCTGAGGTAATTATTTCGCACATAGGCCCCCATCGGGAATCTAACCCGGGATCCACGTGGCTACCCGGAAGTCCCTTGTATTATATAAATTTACTACATATTATGCCATAGTCATTATCAATTTATAAATATTTTATGAGATTTAAAAAATCTTTTCTTGTCGTGATCGTTGTTTTCATAAAGTTATGTACAGAATTGTAATAGTGTTAATAAACTTGAAACTAGGCAAAGATTTCGCCATTCACATAGCTCGAATATTTCTATTTACTTGATGTAAAAAAATCGGTCTAATAGTTGACTGCTAGGCCTTTAGTATGAAGGGAAACTTACTTCCATGATTCTCAAAAATTAAATAAGTACTTCATATTTAGCCTCGATTAATAGATTTTATTATAAAGTTAATAAGATCTTCACTGAAATGCATTACTACGTATTACGTCAAAACATCCTCGAGAACAATAACTTAATTCCTTGTACGAAAGACTAGTGCATAATGTTATTCCGGGAAATCAGGGAACTGATTATTATAACTACGGAAATAATCATCTTGGATTTTTATATTACTTCTTCGTTTTCCTTTACGAATTCTGTGAAATTTTTCATATCTTCTCGTTCGTGAATCGCAATCTCACAATTTATGGAAATTATGTTATATACGAATAGAATTCCCT
Organism: Pachydiplax longipennis; assembly: GCA_036926295.1. Taxonomy (NCBI): domain Eukaryota; kingdom Metazoa; phylum Arthropoda; class Insecta; order Odonata; family Libellulidae; genus Pachydiplax; species Pachydiplax longipennis. The sequence continues at coordinate 252,897 of JAVFKF010000081.1, read as the reverse complement.
CGTGTAATCTAATAGATACATCTACAAATAATCACTTGTTTGGTAACTAAGAAGCACATGCTCTAATCGAATATTAAGATGATTCAGTAAGGAGCTATTTTCATTGCAGCGAATTAAATATATGATTATTCATAGGAACGAAGTGCGAGTTAGAAAAGCAAAGTTATGTCCTTGCTAAAACGCTGAAATCGGTAAAATTTCGACCTAGTAGATACCTCCAAAGTTCGCCCTATAATATTCCGAGATATTGTTCTCCATCACGTGTCGACGAAATCAAAATCCGGGAACCCGACAGAAGGCAACTTTGGGCATCATTAAAAGGGGACAACTTTGGGAAATCCGGGCGCCCTCTAAGAATAACTAACTACTCCGAGGCATCTTCGTTTCGTCGGAAATATATTCACTCGCATATTCGACTTGTCATCGACGGTGTGACGAGCACGGATCGAGTGCAGGGATATTGAGGCGGCGGAGAGATCATTTGAGCCAAGTTGCTGCTCCAGGAAAACATGACGACACCAATCTCCTCCACTAAGACCCCCTCTGCCTTCGTCACTACTCACCTTTCGCCATTAATTGGACAACCATGTCTTCGCGGTTCACTCAAGATGATTAATGCATTTTCATCTCAAATCTCCTCCTCCGCTATCCTTTTCTCCATCTACTTCCGTCTCATTATATCCACTTCATGCCCTTCCGGCATCGCGAATAACGGAAATTATTTCCCCTAAACTATATTTCGGGAGTATCAATCATTCTTCTCGTGAAACAGTCCGAAATCCGTATGAGGGGAAAATGTTACGAAATAGGTTCTTTTGGTCCCGTTCATTGAGGATTTCGCTCTCAAAAATTCACCATATTCACCAAAAGTATTCATAGGCCACAATAATAATCTAAGGATGATATATGTACAGTTAAGAGGGTTAATGGATGAATGTTTCATCTTAATCGCCACTTTCCTACGGTAAAAAAATGGAAAATTCCGCAGAAATTTTAAACATTCCGTACGAATGTGAACTTCTCAGTTCAAATCTCATTGTGAAAATTATACTTTCATAAAATTTGCCGAATTAATTTTGACGGTGGAGTCATTCAATAAATAGAAATCGAGGTAAATTTTTGTGGTCCCCGAAGAACTGAAAGTCTTTCTGGCCCGGCCCTTTATGTACGTATTTATTCTGACATACGTTTCGGTAACAGAGAAAGCATATTTGACTTAAGTTAGCCAGAAATTTAAAACTATAAATAAGTAGAAATATATTATTTTAAATCTTTGTATTTAATATCTTCAGGCGCTAAAATCTCTTCTCCTTAGGACGGCGAAAATTGTCACTACGAATCCATATCAATAATAAAAGTGTATAACGATCAAATCAGAGCAGTAAATGAAGCAGTATATGAAGGGTATTAATATTATGCATATCTTTGTATGGAGAGCACACTGTGAGCTAGATAGCCGCTTATCCTCGTACATCACAACATAGGATTAAGTAAACTTAAATTGAAAAAGTAAAAGTAACATAAGCATGAGAAAGATCTCCGTAAGGAATTTATGTTTACCGCACTTCCTTCACTGCATTTTTTATCTGGTTTTCTATGATAGAAATAGTTTTGTGGACAAGTTGTCTCAACTTTCCATATATTTACGTTAACTGAATTAATAAAAGTGGATGGAAGGAAAAATAGTACCCTTTAATTCGTTGTCCACTCTCATTGAATTCATTTATAATCTTAACGAAACATCTAGTTCCTTTCCTACCAGAGATGAACCGAAGCTGGAAAAGATCAGAATTTTCAGTGCCTTGTTTCGTTATTTTTGGGAATCATACTGAGTCAGATTCTGTATTTTTGAATACACAAATATAGCTAGATCTCCGATGCGCGCTCTAAATGACGTCTGAGTGACGTAAAGAACGTCGCTCTCTGACTTCCTCATACCTTCTTTCTTGACAAACATAAGTTTTTAGCTTACTCCTCCGCAAAACTCCAGGTAATCCCAACTTTGAGATATTCGTGTATTGATCGGTGCCATGATTTTTGATTTTATACAAGTTATTCGTACATTCCTTACGGAGTCAGTTTGGTTCTGGTGGAGAGCCGGTGTCTAGAATGCCATATAGTCCCCCAGCAACTATTTTCCGAAACACTTCTTATTTACAGATTTCATATAACAGAATATAATGTCACCTGATGAGGATCCAAAGGGTTGATACCTTGGTCACTCAATAAAGTATAATCTGTGGTAACGGTAGAAATGTTCTCTTCATTACTCTTTAAAATGTTTCTATATTGAAATGTAAATAATTATGCGCTATATAAATGAATCGTGCTTTTCCGTGGCGGGCTCAAAAAGCTCTCGCAATCTAGTGTTAAACCTTTTGAATGTATTCATACTGTAATAAAAACAAGCGATATCATCATGAATCATTTTTGCTAGATTCGAAGAACCTCTTCTAGAAAAATTTTGACCACATGAGCCACTATAGAGCCTATACGTTTTTAAATGTTTTGATAAACACGAAATAATCCGCAATTAATGACTCTTCTGGACAAATCATTGAGTGTTACACTCTAATAAGTCATATAATATTAAAATGCTAGCCAAAAGTTGTCATCTATACATCTCTAAATTACAACTTTGTTGAAATATGGAGAAATCATCGCAAGATATTCTGTCTGCTACCGTTAACGTCATTTTCTGCAACTTTCTGTAAAAGTGCAATTCTGACAATAATTGGCTTCTTTGATAGTGATATACAATAAAATATCTTTGTCATCACACCAGAAAGAAGTATCAGTTGCTTAAGTGACGATGTTTATACTGCATTTCAGTTTTCGTAGTCTCTTTTGTTGCTGAAATTGGTAGTTGTAACCTTCTAATGTAGGCTAGGTATAGTCATTTTAATTGTCACATCTAGAAATCATGCATAGATGCAACCTCAAATGAGGCTATTCTGGTAATGGAGAAAAATACATACGATTTCATTCCTAGGTAATCTGTCTTTACTGGCCAGATAAGTACAGTAATTTCTTCGTAGAGTTGACATGTTTTCATTTTTTGTTTAACTATGAATTACCACGGTGGCGGAGTTTTAAGCTTGATGGATTGATAACTTTTATATTACGGAAGCCAAAATCATTCACCTAACTTCATTGATGCCCTCTTTTCGTGTCTTTGAATCTTCCATTAAACCCGCCGAACCCTTCATCGTACACAATTTCCCCGTCTAATTTTCTCACGCAAAGTTTCAATACTTCTGGCTTAGATAATCCCGGAAAACGCAAACTCACCACGCCTCCTTTCAGTCATCCACAAATCAGCAACCAAGCACTGATTTAGAGAGCGCATCTTTCATATTCGATTTTCCATAAAATTCCGGGATCAGAGTTAAGCGACCATTCCGCGTACATCCCTTACATGTTTTCCCCTCTCTCCCATCCACTTTCTTCGCATACCTCCCGTCACCCTCATTCTTTTCCCCCCATCATCTTCCGCCCAATTTACGTCGCCTTTCCCTTATCTCCCTTCTGCCCTGATGCATGATTTTCATAAACGCCTCGTCGAGACATCGCATTAAGTTGACACGCCCCCTCCGCTCCTACTCTTGTCTTCCCCTATTAATCCTTCGCGGGAGGGAGTGTCTCGAAATTGGATGAGGAGCGGCTGGAGACCCATTCCGTGCCTCGCAACACTCACGCGAAAACAGATGCGAATCAAAAATACTCGGCGTCATTCCGCATGCAATCTCATTTACAAGGTAACCATCGCGCGGTGTTTTCCTTGCGAAATTCGCGGGAAACCGATCCCCGTTTCGGGGATCTCCAGATTGGAGGGCGAGACCCCCCCCCCCTTTTCGCGTTACTTTTTCCCTTCCCATACATTCTCCTTATCGCTGAATTCGCCCCCTTTGCTCATAACTTGTTATCGGCGACCTCATAACGAGCTTTTGCTATTCCGCCGATACTCATCCCTGCCGTTCCATTCCATCTCTTTTCCCTTCTTTTGCGTCTTCATCCCTCACTCTATCGCGCCTTCTAAAAGCCATACGGGCGCGACATCTGCAGTCAACATCAGGAACCCTGCTTCCCATCGCTCCCTGTCTTTCTCCACGTCTCTCCCTCATTTTAATGCTGCCGTCTCTCTATCACAGAGTACAACTTCTAGTATTATTGGATATGATTATCGTTTACTGATTCATACGTTAAGTCCTACAAGAGTGTAAATGCAGAAAGAGGAGTCATTATACACCCTCCATAATGTTGCAGATATGAGATAAAACGTGAAAAATAAAAATAATTCTTTTGCGGACATATGCGTTGTTATAAGTGACTAATAAAGGTTGGCTGAACTTGGTAGAAAACCATTACTTTAAACTTTAAATGTGGCTTAATAGATTACATACCTTAATAATGGATGATGTAAGCTAAAATATTTAATGTAGGACTAATAATTGGTCTTTATGGTATATTATATTCTTTATTATAGCAGAAATGTTTAAATTCGCCGTTGCTTAGGCTTGAGTTTACAAATTTTGTTAGATCTACGGAGCTATATAGCTGAAATTAAATCAATAAGGAAATCATAAAAAAATGTATGCCATCGATAATAGAATATGAAATATGAGATCAAAATTCCTCAAGTTTGAATATTACTTATATTTATATTATACGCATATATTTTGCATGGATATGAGTATACTTATCACGAAATAAAATATTTTGATGTATTGAAGAGAATAAATGTGTTTTAATTTCGATTAGAATTTATACCAAAGTATTTCACTGGAGATTCCTATCTCAATAAAGACTAACGCCTTATAATTTTTCTTTCATTAACGCTATTATATAAAGCAGATTATTTAAAGCGGCGGCTCTTTGACGCAAGCCAATGAGTTTCTTTCACACGAATGCGGTTCCTAGCCCGGCAATATAAAGTTTGGGTTAGTCTTACGCTCTAAAGCTTCAAATTGAATTTCAAAGACGAAATGAGTTGGATCATCAAAAGGAGCAGTGATATAAGTGAATCAAAAAGATATCAAAATGCGTCCCGTGTGTATGTATAATTGTTTATTAAAGGTAACTAACTTATTTTATATCGTAGTTGTATTAAATATAAAGTACTGTATTAAATAAGAGATACGTATTTAGTCTTTTTTTATGTTTTATTCTCAAAATTCGCGTAACGTTTAGTATCACATCAAAATATCTTCTAAAACATTCTCATATTAGTATTCCGTTACGCAATTCTCCGTAAAATTTATCTCCACTCCAAAAATTTCATCCTTTTATCTCTCTTCCTAATACATTGATACATAAATATATTGGGACAGTTTTACATCAAAAGGAATCCGGAATAAGGTGGTTAAGAGGTTAGATCAAGATTAGAATCCCCAATAAAGGATCGAAACATATCTTGTGCCCTCCCTCTCCTCTTCCTCTATCTATTCATCATTCTTTCTCTCTTCCTCGATCCCCTTATCTTTCCCTCCCACCCACTCCTCCCTCGCTCTCTTATCTAAGTCTGCGGTCGCAAAATTACCTTCCTCTCTTTCTCCCTTTTTTAACCCTTTCCTATAGAGCCCGTCCCCTCCTCGCATTATCATCTCATCCTCTATGCTCTCAGAACACGCAAACTCGCACAAAATTGTCCTTTTCATGTTTTTCGACTGCAGGAGAATTCCCACGAGGCGTCCTAATCTTCTCTATTTCATTTGTGAATTTCATCAGCTAACTGTATGTGTTTTCGCATTCCGTTCAGCCGCCGGTAAGAGCGGATTTTTTTTCGCCGACACCGCGGCAACAACGTCGTTATCTTCTTCAGGTCGATGTCTTCTTCCATATCAGCCGAAGGGGACGATTCCGCGAGAAAAACAGGGAATTCTCGGCTGAATACTCGCCTCCGTTTTCTGAGGTTGTAATTTTTTGTGAGGAAAATCACGTCATATGTACGATAACCCTTTCTTCGGAGAAAACCGCGTCTACTGTTCAGGATTAACTTTCCTCCGCTGGAAGCTAACGTCGCTGCTTGACTGCAACGATCTTTGTGAATAATTTAAAAGGATAATACACGTTTACAGAAATGGGATTCCTTCCTATAGCTTTTCATTCACGAGTATTGAGGTTATGCGCTTGCGTGATTCTTCCAGACGGTCGAGTTCAATGCATGTAGAGGGAGAATAAAATCATGAGAGAAAGCAATAGAATTCGAAGATCCATTAATAAAAAATCATGAGCATGGATAGGGAATACTGTTAACAGGTATTTTCACCTATCTATATGAATGACGATTCTAATCCGGAATGGTACTCAATGACAACAATCATCTTGGAAAGATAAGCAGAAACATGGATGTTAGAATGATATCCATGAAGAGATAAACTCCAAAGCTATAAGAACATTCAAAGGTAAAAAGATTACTTTCCTTTTGCGTGAGTTACTACTACAACTGAGGTATTCCAGCTTTGAAGCTGAGGACCTCGTTTGCAAAATGCGCATCTTGAAAAATACGTTTCTAAAATACATATGTAACATTGAACCGTCCCAGATTTGGCAGTATTTCACGCCTAAAGTAGGTTTGGTTTTAATCTTTGAATTTTCTTTCGGCTTTGGAGCGTATTCCCAAATTCATAACATTTATGCCCACATTTGTAACCATATAGGTATCTTTAATATTACGAATATCTATGAATCAGCGAAATAATTTGATAGTAATCTCTATTATTTCATAACACAGTTCTCGTAGGTAATAAAAGTTTCAGCGTAATTTTTTGCGATTTGTTACTACAAAACGATAAGTGTTGCCAAGATGGTCTTCGAAGTGAGATATTAATGCGTCCACCCTGATACATTCTCCAATCAAATCTTGCGTGAATGATTAGAAAAATATGCTACAGCTAGCACGTCAAAGCGTCATCTTTTTCCGCGGATGACACAAAGCTTTAATACTCGTGAAATAGGATAATAATCTTAAGGTGCAAGCATCCCCAGAAACACGCCGACAAGCCCTTTTATGGGTATATTTAGCTGTATTTATAATCTTAAACAATTTCTTCGTTAATTTCAATCGATTCTTAGGCTCCTGTTTTATGAAAAAAATGAGAAACATCATTTTCTTTCTCTTTATGAATGCGAGCGTAACATATTTAGCCTTCTGTATTTTCCTTTCTGGTTTTCTGTACTTGTATTCTGTTAATCAAGAACACAATATCATCAGAAAATGTTCCTCTTTAGCTTATTTATTTAATAAACTTTAAAATTTGATTTTTGAAACAGTAATTTACTGTCTAATACATTTCGAAGGTTATGATGATTATGTGAATAATTTATAAAATACATGATTTCATAGTAATGGAAATTTTCAAATCAAAGGAAATAATTCGTGTTATTCCGAAACTTTGCCTAAAAAAAGGTTTCCAAGAGAAACAGCAAGTTTTTTTAAGGAACATATACTATTAATTTATTGATTTTGCAATATTTCTCACAATAAAATAATGTTTTTGATTTCCATAGTACATCCCAAGAGTCACTAAGTGGTCTTGCATTCAAGAATTTATGTATCTTTTCTTTGTTTGGAAAAGAGTATCTAAACTCATTCATCGAATCGTGAACTTAATTTTACTTAACTACCCTTAAGTACCACTACCATCGCTATGATATGAAAGGTAAAGGTAATACGTACACAATAAGTTTTTTGTAGAAAAACCTTTACGGAAACTTTCCTTGGTAACAAAAAAGTTTAATATAAACATCAAATCATTTACAAGACTTATTAATTCTTCATTCTTTCGCTAGGGAAATGGTTACGTCATGTTAACCTCGTGGAGTGAACAAATAGAAGCCTAAAATCTCTTAATATAGTTTAGCATCTCCGAACAAAGTGTCGCGGCTTGATTAATAAGCGGTGCTTTCACTGACGACTAAGGAATAATGTCTCCGTAGAGAAATGAATCTCAGCCTTTGGAATCTCGAGTCAACAGAGATTCACGAAAATGTTAGGTATTAAATTTAAGTGATGTAGTTTTACCTACTGCCGTTCGTTCGGCTTGGCAATTTAGGGAATTTGGCGATGATAAACGACGGGTTATTAATATCCGTCATTACCTCGCCGTAAGGTAAGACATTACGCGAGGGGTCGACGAACAAATATAAGGTCATAAAACCAGTTTCTAAATCTTTGTTACAAAAGTTATGAAAAGCGTGGAATTGGAAAGTTTTGTGGTATTTTAAAAAACTGTATTTGATAATTAATTTTTCAACTGCACAATAAGAGACGGATATAAGATGTAGATTATCCATTCGTACCATTTGAATCCGTAGAATACTCTTTACGAAATGATTTTTCTTAGTGTACACAGCTAAGGAAACGAACTTTCTGTAGTTTGGGGGTATTTTACTACCATAGCATTCTATACATGTTTGCATGAATCTTATTCCGAGAGAATTCTGTAACCAAAAATATACAGAGATTTATCTTGGAGGAATATTAGGATCTCAGAGAAAGTTTTTAAACTTTTTGATAGCTTTTAAAGGTCGTGCAGATATGAGGCAATTTCAAATATATCATTCTTTCCCTTCTCTTCTTAGAAAGTTCAATAAAAAAAACTGTCGAAACTAATCTTTTTACAAAAACTACTCACTATTACTAAATAACTGTTGTTATAACCTTAATTTCTATACTCATTGATTAAAATAAGTCTTACACTCCGTGCACGAATTGAATCATTAAAATTCTTTGGGGGAAAACTTGATCTAATTTCTCCGAAATCTATTTTAAACTAGATAAAAAATCAAGAAAAAAATTAGTGCTCTATTTGACCTCATAACACTGTGAACATGACGATTAAATTTCAATATTTTATTATGAATACACCAAAGCAAAATCGAGTGAGTTGCTCGCGGATCCCTCATCTTGAATTCGATTTTCAATTAAATGATTATTTTTATAAATAATTTACATATTTACTATCTAATTGCAATTCGGAAATTAAACTTCTGACCTTTGGCTTTATCTGGGATATAATCGTTTAGATTCTCCTGATTGTTCCGAAAACGTTAAGCCAGGATACAAAACACCGGACAGTCCAAAAGAATGCTACTGAATCAATTAATGATGTACTTTATAACATGAATTTTGCATTGAAAATAGTGTTATCCTTTTTAAGTCTTAATGAAAAATTCCTTATTATTATAGTTATAAAATATCAGTTTCATTGTTAGACTCATAGAAATGATTCATTGCATCGAAAATACCAACGGTACGTTTTATACCACATCGGTATCTCAGCTCTTTTTCAGACTTGGTTGTCTAAAGCTACAATTTCATTCTTCAGTATCTTTCATTTCTAAAAATGCAGTTAATGAACGTTAAAAATATAAAGGTGATAGTATTGTATTTTGATCACCTCTAAAATCTATCAGAGGCATACGAAACGACTTTCGTTTGAGTAAATTCTCAAAAAGTAACTAATAAGAAGCTATAGAGAAACTCCTTGAAAATTTTAAATTTTCTCACCCTTGAATATATTATTCATAACGCTTCCAGTATCGCCCTGTGCGGTTTAAAAATTGGGAGTTTAATTTCAGTTTCTATCGCTACACTGCAACAGAGGCCTTCGAGTCTAACCTTATGGTTTCAATATTAATAGAGATTATGATTTCTTTTAAGTCCACCACGTAAACAGAAATCTATCTTCCCCCTAACCCAAATTATTAAGCAAACACTCAATTTCTTCCACTATGATTTTTGCAGATGATGTCTTTTAAGAGACGTCTCATTTGTATATTAAATTATAGTAGTGTGTTTGAACTGATCCGAAGCCCTATTTGGGAATAACCAACTGTAAGCAATCAGAATATTTGTGAAAGATAAAGAAAGCACGAAACAAAGTAACGACAATAGGGCGCGGAAAAATATGTTCTTATTATACTACGATCCGATCTCCAGAAAGAGAAGATATTTTGGGCCCTATATGAACTGCGGGCGGAGATGATTTCTCGGAGAAATCCAATATCAAAACTATACACAAACCTAATCAACGCACATAAATTTGGAGCATCAAATACATGAGGGCGATGCTATTTGGGAGACCATAGCACTCGTTCTGAAAAGCGAGTAAGAAACAAAATGGAAAGCAATCAGGCTAAAAGCGATTGGGAGAAGGCAAAAGAATCGTTCCACAGAATGAACGAAGCAAAGCGGTGGCCTCCGAGCACGCAGTCACTGCCCATAAAATGGTCGGCGCGAAAACTAAAGTTCTTACGAAAACAAAACCTTTCACATCACAAGTGATCGGAGCATCCATCGGAATAAAATAAAAGGGGGATAACAACTCTAACAGCAACGTCGGCCATAAGATAAGCTAAACGTGACAGTCTGTTTGGAAAGAGCAAATCCCTCCACTCCTCGACTGGTTCGCGGGATTCTGTCCCAATGTTTAAGCCTTTGGGAATCCTTAAATGACTTCTCTGATACTATTTAATTTAGATATACGTATAATGTGAAGGATTCTACGTCGTGACTAAAACTGAGGGAAATGAGAATAATTATACTACCGACGGTTGGTGTTTTTTTTAAATCTCGCCTTATTTGTTCATGTAGAAAAACATAATTTCCACAAGACATTATTCAAATTAAATGTGAATCTGATGGTTAATATTGGTACATCGTTTTTAGGTGTGTAATTATCGGTCAACAATACGTGACCAATTATTTACCATACCTAGCTTAGGATGTTCATTAAGGTCAAATTATGGGACTTAAATATTTTCACCAAAAGACTTTAAAAATAAAAATCAATTACATTGAACTTGAGGTAATTTTTGCAAAATTTACCATATTATCTATCGTAAAACTTTGTTGAATGGCAATTTCCATAGCGATCTATCGTGCTTTGATTAATGAGTAAAAATGCATTGTATATTACATTCACAAATACTAAGAATGAAGTGTTGTGACCTAGATCCAGTTAATGAGTTTGAAGTCATTTATATTAAATCATAAGCACTGAGATATTGTCTTTTGATTTTTATCTTATTTTGAGCTTATTTCGTTGGTTGGTTTGAGATTACTGAAATCATTTTTATAGAATCGAAACCATTTTCTTATTAGGGAAATAACCTTGCAGTCTAAAGGTACATGCGCCAAGTTAGACTAGACTGTACGTTAATTATTGAATTCCATATAAAACTGAATTTTTGTACTAGCAGTTTGTACTAGGATAGGATACCTTTAGGATTTCATGAACGCTTAAAAGATCTCGGTATTAAGTACAAATTGAAATATCCAACCAAGATATCCTTGTAGAAAACTGCATAAGAACTCCTAAGCACAAATATTTGTCAAATTTCAACATATATTTCTTCAAAATATTTACTTCCATTCAATTTTTACTGCTTCATCCCCGTTAAAAATAAATTATACGCATAGAGAAGAATATCATGCAAATAGATACGTCAAATAATTACATTCTGTTCCCTTACTAAAGTCCTCAAAGCTATCGGAAAATCGTGCCTATTAGATTAACAAATGCATTTCCTTTCCATTGTATGATGTATTCATCTGTGTATTAGTTGTTTAAATACCTTTGAGTAATCCTTGAATGGAATAAAGTACGACAATACAATTGAACACATAAAAATTCCGATATGCTCTCTTCGGAAAGGCGGATAACGTTCCTTTATGCTAACGGTATTTCTCTAATAGGAAAAAGCTTCCCATTCCGACGAGATATATACATTTTCATACATATCCTTTTATTCCTCCCAATGTATTCGTCCTATTTCTTTAGAATCTCAATCACCATATTCAGCTTTTATAGGTCTTACTCTACCGTGGTACCTTTCTCATACTCATAAATACAATCTTATTCATATTGTTCCTGTTTTCTCTTTGAGTTCTAAGTACCGTATCGTCCTTTTACCATAATGTTCACTTTCTCTTTCCCATTTTATTAATTTTCCCTTATTTTTTTCCTTTCTCTTCTTTCCATAAGTGACCCTTACATAATCCATTATAACTGCGTTGAACCTAATTACTTACTCTTTTTAAAATATCCTAGCGTCACTCGGACCTAACAAGGTGGACGCGTACTTTTTAGGCAGAAATTATGAAAGGGTATCATTAGCATATAATATGAGGCTACTATGTTTTACAACTCTAAATAAAAAATATGTATATGAAAATAATTATAAGAAATTTTATAGGGCCTAGAATAGAGCCCCATGGGACTCCCATTGAAATAGTAGCGGCTTAACGTACGCGGTCAATCTTTTTTTACCTTTATATTGCTATCTGAGATAACTAATTCTTGAACCTTCAATACGAATTTCCCCCTTTTTCACGAAATAAATTTAAGAAAGAACTCAATCTATTCTCCCTTCTGTTCTCCGTATCTACGATTAAAGCGCAGTAATCTCCTTTCCGCGAAGTTTTACGAAAAGTGAAGCATCCGCCCGACGTGACCGCGTAATCACCGCGTCGAATAAGGAAAAGAAGCAAATTACAGCTTATAGATAAACGCCCGGAATTTCCTTCGGCGGAAAAAAAAAGTTTTGCTCGCCCGAAAAGGAAACCAAGTCTCCTTCAATTGTGAGAGCTCTTTTCCGCCCCGATAAATTTTCTTCATTTTCGGCTCAAAATATTTTCTCCTTTTCCGCATTTTATCTTTCCCCGAGATATAAAAACTCATCCCAGGCGCTTCCTCCCCTAATCTCTCCCCACTTTTATTTCTTTTGAACCCTTCCTTCCTCGGTTCCTTCACAACCTCCATTTTCTCCGCACAAAACACCTTCGCCCTTCTCCTTTCCGAGGGCTTCTTGTCACGCATTACGCCGTTCCATCATCACCTTCCTTTTTCCCCTAATTAACTCCGCCCCCGCACCTACATCGCCCATGTATTGAGCCATTATACTTTATAATTCACTCCCGGAAACATCTCCTTTTTTTTAATAATTAATTTCACGGCTCCCGAGTTTTTCAAGACCGGCACGTACTCTATATTTCACGTGTCCTTTCTTCCAAAATGCATTAATTCTTGCGAGGAAAACTCGCGCGGCACCTTTCGAGGAGAGAATTACGTCACGGCGCCGTGGAAGGGCGGAGTTAAGAATAGGACTTGATTTTCATTCCCATTATCGCCGCCGAGCTCCTGCCGGAATTATTTCCGACCCAAGCGAAGGAAATAGGCTTTTGTAATTAGCCATAACTCATTATGATCATTTACGTTTAAAGTCCCCAGTTTTTGGGGAGATCATCAATTTGAATGCAACTCGTTGGTAGTTACACGGCAGGACTGGGGGACTCTTTCGCCCATTGAAGTGAGCATTTGTGCGAGTGGAGGAGTGGATATTTCACTTCCACGTCCAGATTTTCTTAGAGGTCTGTGAAACTAAACATAGGAATAACGTTGATGTGCATCATTTTTCATTAAAAAGGAACTTTGCTGCTAAACGTGATATCCGGAGGCACTGCTAGTTGATTGTGATAATGCCAGAGTGCTACTCTCGTACTAAGAGCAAAGCTGAGCTAATCTTACATGAGTTCTATCATAGATATCCAGTTAAAAGCGGAAGAACCGGCTGGAAGTCCGAGAATATTAGTACTGAAAGTCCAAGAATATTAGTATCATTACGGAAACTGGATGGTGTTTTCTGCTTTCAAATAGAAAGCATGCTCATGAAACAACGATAGGTTTTCTTAGGAATTCCCAAGTAAGTGATAAATCTAATTGTGTATTATATAATTTCACTGGCAGCAGGGTTCAGAAGTTCAAGAATCGGAAAAACCCAACCGGAATAGCGTAAATGAACAGAGTGGTATTAATTTATTCAAGAATATATGAAATTAAGATTTAAGTAACTTAAGTAGTATTAATATGTCTTTAAGGTGATTATTAACATTTAAGATCGTGGATAAACTCGTATACTTTCATATTTTGAAGAACTCCTTTAGAGCTTTGGAAACGATATCGGGGCTGTATTTGATTAATAATTGATTTCAATTGCAATAACAAAGTGGATCTTAATGTTTGGTTTGGGGGTTTCACAATAGAATCTTCGTTTAAAATTTTGGAAAAATAAACATAGTTTATTGATATGTCCCCTTGATTGTGGGAGAGACTTAAAACTTTATGTACATACTAAAGAAATACCTTATATGCAGAATTTTCAACTTCTAATCTTGTGGAAAGAATTATTCGTGACAAGAAAGTCTCTTTCTAATAGTTTATTCTTTATTTATACCATCAAGGACGGCGCTGGTACGTGGTGCGGACCCAGATTGCCTTCCAAGCGGTTGGCGTCTATATAACAACCCTACCGCACTTAATTTAAATTAGTGCTATTCTGTTTTTCGCAGGTTTTAATGTTTGTATTTCAACTATATTTGAAAGATATGATGAGTGACTAGAAAAACACCTATGAACGTTTATGCAGAAATGCTTAAAAGCCAGCTATTTTCATCAAATACCCTTCGTCCATCGGGTAGAGAGAGTTAATAGATTAAGCCGTCTGTAATGGGTTAGAATTTTATTTCTATTTGAATCATAAACATGCTTTTACATGAAACGTATCAGTCAGTAACTCTCTGCGGAGCATTTTCATTATTCATTTAAATATTTGAATATGCATTTATATCCTCCCAATATATGTAGACGTCAATATAGGTTAATTAAATTTCTGGAAATATTTAGACATGCGTAAGTTTGAATTATAATATGAATACGCGAAGTTAAACATACGTAAGGATGTTGAAATATTTTTAAGTTCAGATTAAAAGGCCTATTTTTCTGCCTTACTTCATTTAACTGCCAATTTTTAATAATTCCATTGTTTTATTCAGTGTTACAGTACCCAAAGAAGCCTAAATAACCTTAAAAATAAGATTTGCCAAGCACTGACATTCATGATTATTGCTCAATATCGTTAACATTTTAATAAAAACCTTCTAAATATGGAATTGCGATGCTTTCAGTGAGGTGGAAGACTTTACCGATGCTTCCCAACAGTTGTTCTATCTTTAACTAGAGAGGAGAACTTGTGATAAAATATTCGAAATTTAAAGTTCGATTCAATAGTAGCAACACAAGCGTTTTCAGCTCTCACTTTCAAATCTCTTTTAGCGGAAATCTCAAATCGGGCTTTCTCTCCTCGATTCATCCTCGGAATTCCTAAATCACATAGTTTACGAAACCATACTCCGCAAAATTCCATCAGAGAGTATCTTTCTATTTATCGAACAATTAAATTTCCTCCCCAACGCCGCTGCAGTCGGAGTAACAGACGTTCGGAAAGAGGAATCGTACGAATCAGATTTTATTTTTTGAGATAACACGCCTCGCCATATTGTGAAGGGGAAATGGGGAGAGACACGCGACATATTGTTTGTGCTCGTGCGCTTTATGCCGGTTAAACCGATTAGAGAATCCGTCGTGTTATTCGGAAATTTGATTTGTGGATTGTTGTAACCCTCTTTCAATGTTTTTTCCCACGCTCCCCCGCGGAGTGCAGCTGTTGAAGTATATGGAGACTGTATACTAATAAAGCTCTATTAGTATCTTTATCTCCTATAGAGTGGTTTCTTTTATCTATGATCTCTTAGGGGATGCATGATCGTGGCACATTTTAAAGCATTTAGGATGCAAAATTTTATGTTTCGTGTGTCTTATCCAAATCTACATCTACACCATTCTGGCTGCGCGGAAAGGGCACCGTACGGTTTCCAACAGGTTAGTTTCACGTTCAGTTCGTGGAGGAAATTAATGGGAACAAATGAAGCGGCTAGTCATATTACTTATATTCCAGATTTTTCTATCGGTATCTGAGTTGGCACTTGAACCAGGATCGATGCGTAACTTCTGTTATTACATTTAATTCCAATCAGCCACTAAACTCATCATTTTTATGCAAGTGCAGTCTCCCTTAATTTGTGGAGCTGATTGTGATAATAATTTGACCAGAGGTGGGAAACTATCGTCCGAACCATTACACCACACTAAAGCTTTCGTATTTGTTAAGTATTATCACATAGTATTGATCACATAGCTTAATATACGTATTAATATTTTATGTGAGATGTAAGCAAATATTTTCATATTTTTATTTTCAATTGGCGTCAATAGCGGAATAAGAAACCGAATAATTTAAATGATGATATTTCTTTAAATAAATTAGAATGGGCTGTATTGAGCTCCCAGAATGGCCTCAGGTTACTCTTATCGGGTTTAGAATAAAGGGTTTAATCAAGTATTGTAAAGTTCCAAATCGTTATAACTTATTTCCATGATACACGTTCACTATGAATAGCACTCGTTTTATGACAATCTCTAACATATCTTTGTTACATATGTATCATAGTGCTCATATGGAATAATTTGTAAAAAAGCTTAATTTCCTAGCTTAATTTCTTAAAAGCTTTCCTTCAATTGTGGTGAAACCTGATTTCATCCATATGATAAATGGAATAATGCCTTCTTTGTGTATTTCTATTATTTATCCATCAATTCTCTTCCATATCCATCCAATAATTTGCATGGCATGATTACCACCAATTTGGGCCATATATATTAGCAGTTACCACTCGATTTCCGGTAGAGATATTTCCATTTATTATTACCATTAACATTGATGAGTGGTTAATCTCTGATAGAAGCCATCCATACCAAACGTCAGATTCAATCGTTTCGGTTGAACAATATTCATGGAAGCAAATATTTTTCGATAAAACATGGCGATAGTTTAGGTCCCATTTAGAGGTTCTCATTATTTGTCATTAAAATCATTTAAAGATTTTTAGGAAGCTATACTTTAGGAATTCCATGTAATTAGAAGCGAAATAGCTTATTTTGTGATATTACTAAAGTAATTCTTCATTAAAGTAATAGAGCATTTGGTGTGGACTTAGCGACAGAGCGACTCTTGTAAACGGCCACACCCTTCGAACAGGTTCGGAATTACGTATCCGAAGCGTGTGCTATCTTGGTTACTTGTTCCAATTTTCAACGTTGGAGGATATATTAATCACCGGATCATTGCCGAAGAATTTACTTCGCATCTCTATTGAATGTATTTTATAAAGAAAAGCTTCCGGAAAATTTGGCTCAGAACCTTTATAAAATGAATAGGGTATATTTTGTATTTATACTCGTATAATAATTTAACCAAATACGAGGGTGGTCTGAAAAGTTTCCGACTCCAGATTTTTCAGAAATCTTCAGAATATTTTCAAAAATTTTCAGAAAACATGTCGAGAAATGGCGAAACGTCGGAAACTTTTCAGACTACCCATGTATATTTATTTCTTAATTTTGCTAATTTCAGTAGAAATCGAAATTCTAATAAAATAACCCCATAGAGGTATGATCTGGACTGCTGAGTACGCACACTAGCTTTAGAATTGAAACGTGGGGTTGAAGGTTGGAACCTTCCCTAGGAACCCTAACGTGGGTAGCAGGGGGTAGAGTCCCTCGTACACAATATTGCCTCCATAGAAACGCTCCCATTTGAAACCCCTCTGCTCTCCTTTATCATAATTACCATCCCATCTCCGGATGCAACCCTCTCTAATCTCAGCGAGGTAATTCCTTCGGGCAGTGCAGCCATGACAAAACCTCTCTCTAAGACGCAGCCTCAAGTAATGATCACTATGGAGTTTATAGCTCTTGTTCTATTTATCTTTTTAACACTATACAGTAAAACCCATTTAAAACCCTTGCTTATGACGCCATCCTGCTTAATACACCGTTTTTTCTCTATGCAACTCGAGAAAACTGATGCTAATAGCTGAACATTCTTTCGTTTTCCGTATTAGTTAGTTAGTAGTTAAGCGCTTCAACAGCATGGTTATTAGCGCCTATCCCCTTATACACTTCAGGATAGTCATGTCGATCCAATTGCATATTTAACATTCATAGACCTGTCAATGACTGAGCAAGTACTTAAAATATACTTAAAATAAAATTAAATAAATAAATACAATAAATATTTTTTTCCATAAATGTTTTCCGTATTACTTTGAACAATGACATGATCTGCATTCGCAGTACATTCGTGCCTAATTCAATCTAAAGGACGCATTCGAAAGATAGGATTCAAAATATGCAATGCAATTGAATTGGATTGAAAAAAATATTCCAAATTTTGCACTAAATTTCTATGGTATGCTCGATATAAAAAAATCAAATGAAATTCTATTACCGACGCACTCAAATAGCTACTCGTGCATCGATCTATAAATTAGCGCACACGTGTCGCTCCATTTCTATAAACATATTTGTATTTTACGGAACTAAATATGTAAGATACGTAATTAATCAACCTTCAATAATATACGAACCTCACAGAATTTAGAAAATTGTAATCGATGTTCTAATAAATAAGTTTCTCCTTTCAGATCGAAACCCGTTTGTAATATACTGGGAATACTACATTTTGTAGCACATTTATCGCTTATAATCAGAATGATTTATGCGTCTGCAATTTTCACTAAGTCCGACTGACATATATGACAAGTCGATAAAAATGATGTTCAAATCAGTTCTACCTAATTTATGTAACTCCCTAAGACATTTTAAATAATTTCCTCTTTCAATGGAAGGAATCATAATATTTTTCCTCTTCTCATAATCTTGGTTGATAAAGAATTTTAGATAGCCCTGAATTCCGAATTAAAGTTTTTTCCCATTATCTCTTAAAAAAGAACTTGAGAAGCGAAGATATGGTGGGAAACTCAGGGGAGGTGAGGATGTGAGTACCTCATTTTATGAACTCATCCTTTGCGAAAGCATCGATTCACAAATTGATCTATAGAACTTATTTAGCTATCATTCCTTTATATAATCACTCATCGAATCATACGCTTATATTATAAACGAGTTTGTAGATTTACTAATACGAAAGTAAACAGTGGAAATCTTTCGATGAGGTTCACTTGTTTGTTCTGCGAAGACGTCAGAGCGAGACGCAATTCTCGCAGACGAGACATGCGGATTTACAGTAATTAAAAGGAAACGAAAGTTCCAATGCTCCTGGGTGGTTCTTTCTTGAATACTTAATTA
The DNA here is from genome assembly GCA_036926295.1 of Pachydiplax longipennis. Taxonomy (NCBI): domain Eukaryota; kingdom Metazoa; phylum Arthropoda; class Insecta; order Odonata; family Libellulidae; genus Pachydiplax; species Pachydiplax longipennis. The sequence goes on along the minus strand of JAVFKF010000081.1, from coordinate 233,848 downwards.
TCGCTCACCATCTTTTTCTCGTAAGCTACTTTCGCGGCTGTGAGTTTAATTCTATTTCTTTCCTAAGAACAAAGGTTTTTGATATACAAACTACTCTATCTATTAAATGATGGTTTGAACAAGGGTTCATGGGTAAAAATCCCTAGGAAAACAATTCTCGTAACTAAGATAGCCCCAGTTTGGGCCCCCAGAAGGCTTAAAAAATCCAATTTTTTCCCAAAAGGCTTAATTTTGCGGGTATTCGAAATATTTTCATGAGGAATTACCCGATAAGATAGAGAATTAAGAATCACGGGGCTCCAAGAAGGCAAAATATTGTATAGTAATAATCATGGCACTGGCGCAACGACCTCAAATGGACACTGCCTAGCGGGTGCGAAATTATTCAATTTAAACTACATTACGGCAATTTTAAATATTTTTTGAAGCCTTTCCTGAAAACATGGAAATGTATAACCCAAAAGGCAAACAGAAATTATGAATAATTTTATTTAGGCAATCGACCGTTTCCCTAATGGCTCGAAAAAATTGAAGTACACATTTTACGCAGTCGAGATAAGTATCAGAAGAAAAGTTAGTGACGAGTTTTAGTCTAGTCCTGTAAGTTACAATTAATATAGTATTTATCACTCTTTTATTGCCCCTTGAGAATCAACCGGCAGTTCAGATAGATGAAATTAAAATAATATCTTGGTTCTCGAATTCCAGAAATAAAAATTAAACCTCGATACGAATTAATTCCTTCATGAATTCCTTGTCTGCATGTACTGTTTGACATTTCAAATTTAAAATACAGTAACTAAGCATATATTATAGCTGTTAGATTTTCTTATTTCCGAACAGTCTGTTGTAGTATTTGCTACTTTATCATTCTGGTCGGAAACAGTTTCAACTAGCTAAAATGAAAATTAGTTAATACAGAAACGAAAAACACCAGATAGTTAGCGCGTCTACATATTCAGTTTGAGTTTCCTAAGATTAAAATTACAGAATTAGATTGGCTGTTGAAGAAAGGATTAGCAACACACAGATGACGTATGAGGGATTAATGAAAAAACTTCCTTTGCGAATGAAAAAAACTCTGTGCTTAACATAGTGTATCCCTCACAAGTTTCGATACAACATTATGGGAAAGTAATCTAGCCATCTCCGCATCACGCCTCCGAAGCGATGCGTCTACGTTGCCTGCCTTGTAGAGGATCGGAGGAGTGGGTAAAAAAGGAGCGTGGGAAGGCAACGGGTGAAAGGTGAAAGTGATTGATGCTGAGGATAGAGGTCGGGTAAATAGGCGAGGGTTGCTGGGTAAATTGAGAAGGTGCCGAAGGAGGCGGTGCGGGGGACTCTTTCCCTATGAAGTTGCCGTGATTTGCTTCCCGTGTCACTGCTGCGTTGTTCGAAGTGAAATATGAATGTTCGCTGGGACTTGGGTCGTTGCAGCGGAGGCAATTTGATGGACAAGATCGGGCGTCGGCGGCAAAGAAAGCGGGGGTATCCGTGTTCTCCGGCTCCAAAGTCCAAAGTTAAATCCGTAACAATCCGTAGCAGCTGATGCTGCGGCGTATCAACGTCTTCGCAAGGAGAGGCGCTTTCTTTATATATTAACCGTAGCGCTCGCCGTACCAAGGGATGGTACCATATGCGGACACGTGTGTGCACAGCGATAACAGACTGGGATTCCAGGGAAAGCGTTAGGAGCTAAGAAAGATAAATATAGGCCCTTCACGTACGTTAACGATCTAGCTTGCCTTCGATGATAGCGGTACCGCAGAAGAAAATTTCTCTTGCCGTTTTCATGTATTCCGGGTTTGGAAACAAATTCTCGGAGATAAATTCTTGGATTCAAGTTGATTTTTCTAGTGAAACAATGATATAGCTATGCGTAGTTCTTTTGATCTGAACCATTTCTCGAATATTGTCTTAATGTTAAGCGAGCTTTATTTTAGGTAAACAACATACATACGATTTTGATTGCGAGAGAATATTTCGGAATCAGTTCACTAATTTATCATTCCTTTCTGAACGGCATCAGTGAAAATTTTAAATTCATTCCTGAAAGCTTTCAAATTTAATATCAGAAAGGCTTCATCCAATTTTATTTGACAATATTCCAGATGATCCAAATGGATAACGACGTAGAATTTAATAAATAACTACAGAAATTTACTATTTTCCCTGACGATGAGTAAAAATTCACTATGAACTTGAAATCAGATGTTAAGCGGTCAGTTTTTCAGTTTTAATCACAACAATAAATAGAACACTTTCATTGCGATTTCATTAATTTTTCTTCGATATTCCCTTCAACAATTATTTTCCTCTTTTCTCTGAACAGTATTTGAGAAAAAGTGCTTTCAGTTAAGAAACATATTGTTTCCTTGAAAGGTGAAGTTCAGATTCTTTTAGGCAAGAAAAACAGCAAGTTCTCTCTCGAGGCTTGCATTAATAAAGGATCCCTCTTTTCCCTATTTTGAAAAAGTAATTCAATCGATTGGACTGTCAAAAGAACGCCTCAGCAGCTACATCTTGAAACTTTCACTTTGAAAAGGAGTGGAAAAATATTGAAGTAAAGGAAATAACTAAACAGGGTACTGTTATCTCGCAACGATAAGGTAAGCATTTACTTGTTGAATACGTGCAACGTAATTGAAATACCTTCGAATAGGGAAGGATAAAATATCCTTATAACGTATCTAAATAATAATAAATAATATAACGTATCTAAATAATGCCGAAGTATAAACAAAGGCTTCGGACGGCTTCTTTTTCAAGTAGTTAATTTTGAGTTGTCAGGCGCAACTTTCAAAGTTAAACGCTCTTTTCCTCGTCTATCTAAATAATTTCTTTTATAAACGAGTTCTCTCTGAACTTTTATCTTATATATAAAGGAGGTAAGTTAAAGATCCATAAGTGAGATATCCACTAAACTAAGCATAAGTTACTTTTATACAGACTATATATTTATGCCGACTAATTCTGAAGTATTCATCCTAGATTAACAGGCAATATTGGACATTGCGCTTTTCTCGCGGGTAGATGAATGAAGGAAGTAACACATCATAAAATCCGAATCAGTGATGCAAATCATCCAAATGTAAAAATGCCAAATTTAGTTTTAATTTTCCGATAGCGTAAATAAAACATCCTTTTCGATCGATTAAAGCTGTCGCAGAGATTCATTCAGTAGAGGAAAATTACCCCATTTATGTAACAAACTATGAGATCTGAGCTATATTTTTATTTACGTTGATGAACTATATTCGTTACTGGGAGGAGAGACTTTTTCATCTAACTCTCTTGGCAGTTAAAATAAAAACTGTATATCAGTAGAATAAGTTGAAATAAAGAATAAAAAATTCCCGAGGGTTGACAGCGAACGTAGAAGGAAATAATTAGCGAGAGATGAGAAAAGAATATGTGAAAACAGACAGTGAAAATACGCAGAAATATGTGTGGTGATAATTAAAGAATTAATACTTCATTTATATGTTAACGATAATACCTTGTTAGCAGAGGAATCAGAACTTATTTTTGGCAAAAATTTATTACGCCCCTAATTAGATTATTATATTTGGTTTTTATAATACGCATATTTTATGTGTTATTTATATAAAAATTTACGTAAATATTCAGCTTGAGGATTACTCTCAAGCAGATAAGAGTAACAATCTCTCTTTGGAACGTGAAATTGAGAAGAGTGGAAAAAAATAAAACTTAATCCTAATTAAAGAAAATTTACGTTTCCACGTTGTTGTAATGATGGAATAACTTTTAAAGGGTGTAAGTGTATAAAATCTGTAAAAGTTACTCGTCCATCAAATATTCAAACCCCCAGGAGTTTGATATAGAGAAGTTATGAAAATTTTAATAATTAATTTCGTGGATAATTTTCTATCCGATTAGTATAAATATCAGATGTACTTTTCTCATAATCCGTTTCGTTCTTCCGACACGAAGAAACTACCCGGTGGAATTATATCGCTTGTCCATGATTGTAGTCGTGGGGGAGGCATTAATTCGGCCGCCGGACATTGAATAAGAGATAATGAAAAAAGCGTGAAACCCATTAACATTTCCCGACGCCTGCATTTTGCATAACCCCCAACCGGCCCCACCTACGGCCATAACGTCCTCTCTTCGCTACTTTTTTAAAACCCCCAATCCGTTAAAACGTTAGACTCCGACGCTCTTTCTATTTATTTCCGCGATTAACGACGACTCTGCCAAAAGGGAAGAAAAGGCTACGAGAGATAAGACAACAAACAGGCTCGCAGCGGGTTGTGTTTCGCACGACAAAAAAGTTGGATGCAACGCCCCACCTTCGCCCCGAGGAATAAGGGCCGCAGGATACCGTCATGCCCTATGCCCTTTCTGTTGCCAACGGCCAGCCCCCTGGGGAGTGTACCCCACCTGCCCCACGCTAATCGCAGCGCCTCGTCATGCGACGTGGCCACCCTCTGCCTCCCTTTGTACATGACAAATTAATGTATGTTAATCAAATAAATTGAGGACGTCTGCGGGGAAGCGAGGATGGGGAGGGCGTGGCCCTATTGTCTCCGCTTTTTCTCCCCTTAAAATCGCCTCTTCCCCTAATCCTCCACTCCTAATCCTCGACTCTCTTTTTCTCCTAATTTTTACTCCAAATCCCCATATTTCCTCCTTCGGTTTTTTCCTCCTCCGCTCCTTTTTTGCGCTCCGCTTCACTCTTCCGTCTTTCCGTTCCTTAATTCCGCGAATAATAAACAAATACAAACATTGAAATCTCCGCCTCTTTCGTTCTGGAGGGCACTTCGTCTCTCTCTCGCAGTTTGCCTTTCCACCTCTTCCGCTCTTTCATTCTCTCTTCCCATTATTCTTCCCCGCCCTGTTTCCTTTTCTCCCCTTTTTTCCTTCCTTCCTCTTCTCTCCCTATTCTTCCGCCTTCCTCCTCTTCCTCTTTCCCGGTACGCGGAAGTATGAGGGATAAGGTGTAGAGGGAAGACGTGAGAGGAAAAAGAGCTTGTATTTTTTTCTGGGGTTTGTGCACCTTACCATCGGCCGCAATCCACGAACGGCGCCCCGCTAATGTGCGTGCAAGAGTTGAGAGGGCTAAAAAACTTTCGCTTCCTAATTTTAAGCTTTCACACAGATAGGATACTAGGATTTGAAGAAAGGAAGGATACTTCTATATCATAGCACAGATTAAGTATCGTGGATGTATACCGCATTAGGAGTAACCTTTTAAAAATTTCGAGAAGCAAAAATTCGATTTAGACGCAATCACAGACGCCTTGGCTATTAATATTTTGATATTCCTGTATTAGTATTGTTTAAAACGCTTCGACAGATGAAGTCATTTCGCACGAGGTCTCCCACCGGGTATCGAACCTGAGACCAAAGTCTAACGCACTGCACATTGCTATCTGAGAGCCCTTGATATTCTTAAAATTTTAAGTTTAATTAATGTTATATTGAAGTAAGTATTGATGCCGGCCGACAGCTTAGTTACAAATTCGATGAAATAATTTTCAATCTAAATGGTTAATATTAAAAACTATGGTATCTCTATTCACGAGCTCCAGTTAACAATGGCATGTAAATGTAAATGATTAGCAGTACTGAGTCGATGAGGTGACATTCTCTGGCAATACTGCGAACAGAATATAGAGGACCTCTCCTAAAAACTTCACTTCCGTAAATGATCTAAAGGATACATTTATAACTTCTTTTTTCATTTGCTATTTCTATATTGTTATTCGATCACAGCATCGAACAGCCGGAAGTATTTTACTTCTTAGTAATAGTAATATTATCTTAGTAATATAGTATTATCATCATCGTGATTCCCGTACTTAACGAACGCAATTTTAGAGGCCAGACGTCGAAGAGATTTGGCGAGATAATCACGAGAACGGACAGTTACTTCTAGACTCTCTTTCCTGATAGTATTAGGATTATAAAACTGATAGCTAAATAGGGAGTTCGGTGTTTTCACATCCCCTGCCTTACACCAAACGATGGCTCGAGGTGTTATACCGTAAATGTAAATGCAGTATTAATTTAAAAGTTAAAATGCATCGGCATCCGAAATCATCTTTCACATACGGATCCTTATTCGGGAATCAAACCCGGGACCTCTATCATCGATAGCGAGGATGCTACTCTTTTAGCTTTCCTGGAGTCATGAAATGGGATACGGAAATCAAAATTTTAAACATATTATGTTAAAAAGATAAATTGAGAAATAGCACTAAAACGTGATACCCGCTTGATTATCCGGAAGCCATCTTCTCGTTTGTCTGAGTGATGTTAATCGTTGGACAGTTGTTCGTATATCATATGATCCATTTATTTATTCACATATTTATTTTCAAGATAATTTGAGAACATTAATTTAACGTAGCTATGTATAAAGTATGTTGTTAGGAGAATCCGTTTACCAACCAGCAATGCTATTTTCCAATTTCTAACTCTTCAGTTATTGAATTTAGGTATTTCGGTCATAAGACCAATCGGCCCTTGCTTAGTCTCACTTTACGAGCTCTAAGTGTAAATTAGTCTCATTAATTAGCTGTTATACATAACATGCCACTTTTTAGCTCGAATAAAATAAATTTTAGATCGAATAAAATTTCAATGTATTAGCAACCTCGTTAGCTATATCTATATAGGCTATCACTTAACTTTGAAACTGGGAATGTTATACTAATAGGAATAGCACCAAAGTTTATCGCATATTCATCGGTAAGGAGTTATTACCTCACAATCGGGTGCGGTAATACGCTTGGGCCTGTGCTATAGGTGTAAGAAAACGAGCTTAACTCTAAACGAATCCCTCTCTCCTTCCTTTCCTCACATCCATTTCCCGTCGGCCATACCTCTCCAAATGCCAATTAGATTGACGTAACGATCTTCAGGACATGATTGATGACGTTTAAGCAATTCTACCTTTCATCGCAACTCTAAATGGAATTTCGAACGAGCGGGATGTGCTATGTGCTTCGTTGCTAAAGCCGCTTCTATCCGCTAGTCAAATTGCTTAAGTTGTGCATTAACTTCACTGCGCTGCAAATGAACTCGGAATGTAACGTGCGCACGTCGATCTTTGAGCCTAATTTATAAATGGCACTCAGTTCATAGAGGTTTTAGTTTAACGACTGATGAGTGAGGCCTCGAATTATTGAGGGAAGATAATTTTTACCGTTCGTTCAAATCGCGAATATGTGTATTTCTGTAGGATGTTACCGATATAGATAGATATAGAAGTATATCGATAATTACAGAAATAATAAATAAATGTAAATAGATAGATGTACAATCTATAGCAAAGGGATGAATATATAGCTAAATGACGGAGGTAGATTCTAGAAAATTTCCGCTTGATGAAATGCTTTCATCCTAGTTCCTCTTTCTCTCATTAATCTAAAATAAAATATATACCCTGAGCATTTGTTGGTTATCTGTTTCTTGGAATCGACATAGTAAAAATAATATTCAAGGAATAATTTCTATCAGAACTTGGTTAAATTCATAAAAGCGCACTAGGATGGCTCAGAGCAGAATTGGAATGTTGAAAATAAAAATTCTTAAATTTGACAATATAAAAGCCGAATTAAAATAGAGTAAAACCTTTTTGAGACACTCCCACTTAAGACGCGGTTTTCTCCCGATCCCAGTCCCTTTCACACGGAATACATGGTAAATATACCACTTGAGACGCTCTGTATCCCGCATAAGACGCGAATTTGGCTCTTCCCCCATTGTGCTATAACCCGCTTTAACCGAATGTCCACCTCATTTGATACATCATAGTTTTTCCTTATCTTCACCACCCTTTTCTCTACTCTGTCTTACTCTAAGGTGGTTACTTCTAACCCTCACATTTCCGATGACATAATTAGTGAGAAGAAAAGGAGGATACAGGGAAACAGAACAAACTGCATACCATTTTCGGAGCCGATTTTAGATCTAAGATAAGGTGAGAATGTCCCTATCAGTCTTTCCCCATCCTGAAAGCTAGATAAAAGGTCAATAGTATGAGGTGTTTTCTTTGGTCGCAAACGAGTTCTAAATATATCGAATTTGGCTGATTGGCAGTGCAGTGTTTTGTGAGGCCTTGCAGAGAAGGTGCGCTCTGACAGCCTTCCACTGAATTGGTATGTTACATATAATTTCTATTTAATAATATTAAGAAACATAATTTTTGTGACAGGAGGAAAAACGTACGTTATAGTTCCTCATTTTTTCGTGAAGCACGTACATTTTGATCGTTTTTATCCTGATAAAGTATTAAAATTGAGGATTAGATTTATATTTTGGGAAGTATTGGTCGAATCCAATGATTTTAAATTTTAGAATTAAAAATTCTGAACGATCACTACGGTAGATGTAGGAGTTTATATTATTTGCCTTCTTTTATTGATTTGGTGATAATTCCTTCTTCCTTAGAAAACAAGAATGTGTAACTTCTTCTGTTCATTAAAACTTACTATAAAATCATCTGTTTGCCATAAAATTACGCCTGTTTACTGATTGCTAGATATAGGTAAGCACCTAGCGATAATGTTGCTCCTGGCAAGAATAAAGACAAGGAATGATGCTTAATATCCGCTGAACGAGTATTTTAACCACATCAAAACTGATTGACTTTCGTTATGGCAATGATTAATATAAATCCCAAACAATCCCCAATGAACCCTGTAAGTACAAATAAGTCATAGCCGCTTTACTCATTCTGATATAATTTCTCTTACGACATCGAATATTTGAAATTCGGTGTTTTGTAAGATAATCTCCTAATCTAAATGCGAAAAACAATATTCTGCAGAAACCACGTTATAGTCATTGGACTGATGAGAGTAGACGGAAGGACGCAGAAGAATTATGACCATCTAGGATTTCTGTACACTTACTTAATCTGATTAGTCTCCGCTTTTGACTCCCCGAAAATTGAAATTCAGTCCTAGAATCAGACATACTACAATTCAAGAGCAACTTCGACCAAGGAACGTAATCCACATTGTTATTTACTTTTGCGTCCTCAGTTATGAAACCCATCTCAAAATTGCATGCGATTTCATCCAGCGAGGATTGCAACCTCCTTCTTGGAGAGGCTCTCGGGATTATCTAGCCGAGGCATAAATAGGATGGAGCGTAAACACGACGCGGAGAGTTGTACGAGTGGATATTCGTCGGCATTTGAACAGCGCCGCGGGGTTCGCGCCCACCCTTTCAACCGTCCGAATGCGACTCTAAACAGAGCGTAATTCATCCGGCAAACATCGCGCGAGCGAAAGGAAGCACTGACCACAGCGAGGGACTTGCAGTCCCATAATTATGCGTAAACCCATTTAGTTTAAATTAGAGTTACCTACGGCGGCAGAGAAGATTAGCGGCGGAGGGAAGGATTGTGGGAGTGATAATGCCTGTTTGATGACAAAACGCGGAACGAGATGCGTCGGCCGGCGCAGAAAGTTGCCGTTTCGATCGGAAAATTGAGTTTCGTCGCGGAAAAATAAAGGTCAATTTGAGACGGAATGTCATCAGAGTCTGGAAAAACTCAAAGCCTTGGTTGGGCTGCTCATCAGCCCGAATGCAGGCGGAGAAAAAGTCGCTGGGAGCTCCGCTTTGAACTTAAGAGGAAGTTTCCAATCCGCGCGGAATTTCTCCCTCTTCGCCATCGGTTGCTTTGGCAACAGAATTAAGCGCTTGGGACGTAGGGGCCCTTTCCACGCGCGTTCTGTTTGACCCGAGGTGTTGATGATTGCTCATTAGAGGTACAAACGGACTAACAATTACTACCTTTACCCGCGTCTCCTCACGTCCTTCTCCCGACGGACTTGCACATCCGATGTGATAAAGAAACATCTCTTCCGCGACTGGCCATTCCAAATCAAAAGGACAAGCCACACATAGTGAGCACGGGAGTTTAAACGAATGGAAATGAGGACATAGTTAAGAATTATTGCTCAAAGTCATAATTACGTTAAAGATGAAATGATGGATTAAGTCTTAAAATATGGATGGTTAAATGTTTGCGAGGGATATTTATCTATCTAAATGAAAAGGAGCACGGAGTAACAAAACCGATTTTAATAATAAAACATAAGTTCTCCTATATAATCTATGGAAACAGCCTACTTTATGATACTGCATTTCAATTATTTATTACGGTGCCATATTTTAATGATAAGAATCCGAGATATCACATTCTAAAATGGGTAAAACCGAAACGAAACTGGGATATTGCTTTAAAATTTACCCTGAGGTAGCTTCGTGTGATTTTATTGTTAGAGAGAAATTATTTAGAGAAACAAAAAGAATGACCGTGATAATGTTTTAAATCAGGGCTCAAATCGGAACGCGTGACAACCCTGTAAGCCTTAAAAATTCTCTATATTCAAATATAGCTTGCAATCAACTCATTATCTGATGCGGTGCTTTGAAAATGAAAGAGTAGTTATCCAAGATCTACTGAATCACAACCTCGATAAAATGTGTATATGCGGAAACAAACTATATACGTAATCTATTACATATTTCTGCGGTGGACACAGATGGAATGGAATTACCTAGCAACTTCTATACTGCCTTGGGTTATCTTAAACGTTTAGAAGAAATCTCTGTGAATGGTTTATATTCTGAATTTTAACTTATTTTAACCACATGGCGTAGAATTGAATCCATTCTAAAGTAAGAGGAGAAAGGATAAAAGAGAATTCTCCCATTGAAATAGCCGCCGCGGTGAATCGAACAGTCATAGTTCGGTTCTCCCAAAATTTGTAACCCCCAAGCCCATACTCTTAGCTTACGCAATTAACCCAAAAATATCGAGTCATACCAGTCTGACGTCAGAGTTTGGCGTAAACACTCAGAGAGATCTAGCATCGATAAAGAAATGAATTCCAACGCTTGTGCATTCCGTCTCCAGCTATTGGGAGGTCTGAAAGAATACCACGGAGGACACTATGTACCCCTCTCGTTAGTTTCCATGGGCGAGTTTCGCGTGCGGTTTGAGTGTACGGTGCACGTGGATCGTGGGGGTGGGGCGGACACAATGGGAGCACGCGGGCGTAAATGGACTAATCCACCGCGTCTGCATTTCATTGGTCGTTCGTCAACGTTTCTTGTCCGCCTCAGACGGTGGAAATGTTCGAATCTGCGTTTCGACTATGGTTAATAACGCATGCTACATCCCAAATTATAGCTGAGCACAAAAGGACCGTGTAATTGGCCTCGGCGGGAGGCTGCAAAGATGGATGCCGATGCCATTGGCCGGCCCCTCTTTTGAATAATGAACTCACGCATATCGATTCCGAAAGTAAGTGCATTTGAATGATGAAGAGGGGATCATTCTTCCGCCAGATAAACCTTTTTAGCAGCGAAACAACACTACACGACCTTATGTTCACTCTCGCTAATGCAGTATTAACCTTGTTATACGCTCATCAGGTAACATTCTTCTGTTGTATAAGAGTAATGAGTGCTGACAAATGTGAGCGGGGTCGGCAATTGCGTGATGAGGACAGGGAATTGTCCGGAGTGGGGTGAACGCCCCCTTCTTGAGGTCTTCATATGACCAACGATTGGGCTAGGCTAGTGCGTGTAGTGATAGTTAAAACTGAGAGAGAAGTTGCTCCTTAAGTACAGTATATTTCGTCAAAATAAAATTGTTACTGAACTTTGGTAGAGTATCATTATTTTTATGGTACGCCACTATGGCTCTCGGATACAAGTAATTGTTGGTAGTTTTTTTTAATTCTCCCCTGTCATTGAACGTCAAATAATAACTATTATAATAAATAATTAATTAAAGACTGGTAGTAAATATATATCGAAATATCTGGAAAAGTTTCATTTATGCGTGTTCATTTGTTAGAAACGGTATACTATATTTCAAACAGAGTTGTTAATCCGTGGACAATGTAATACCATGAAGTAATTTTAGTAAGACCATGGAGTAATTTTATTTAGAGGGCCCTGGGTCTACTATAAGTTAGGTATAGAATTTGACGCGGTACTTGAAACGTTTCTAAGATGTAAATACGGTACTCAGCTCCGGAAACCTCATCGGAGTATTTGAATTCGTTCCGAGATCTGAGCCCACTCGCATCCTGCTCTTCATTCGCGGACGATTTCACTTTATTTTTTATTAGATTTGAATTATAATGACATTATCAACAGTGCAGTGAAACTTTTGTACATTTACAGCAATAAGTATATTTTTGAAGCGAAAAAAGAATGAAAGTTTGTATTTATCACCCGTGTACATTTTTAAAAAGTCATTACTCCCTTCCAATTCAGTGTAAGACGCCAGCTTTTTCCTCGATTGCTCGCTAAATAGCCAGCACAAATAAAAATTACACAATATTTATTTTTGATCAACCAAAACGTAGTAAAAATATTACGTAGTATAGACGTTGGACGGAGTATAGTAACAATTTCGAAAACATTATTCACGTACATTAGGAAAGTTTTAAGATAAGGTGTGTCATGAAAAGTTCTTAGAATATTCACCATATCCGAATTCATTTAATCGCTCCTATTTCATATCCTATCACATGATATTTTCATAATTCTATCCTTTGATTGTATTTTAAAATTCATAAATGCATCTCTCAGAAGAAAATTAAAACCAATGAAAAGTTAATTATATTCCTGACTGCTGACATGTCCTTAACTATTCCAAGAATTTCTAACTCTTCACACGCTCTGTATTTTTACCAATACCAAAACTTACTCCTGGATGCGGCACACCGTCGCTTATGACGGTTCTCCGATGACTCAGCCGATGAGGGAGGGAAGGGAGGGTTTGGGGGGACACTCTATAAAGCCCTAAGAAGTGGACCCTCCAGGCCGTTGTGACGTGCTATAGGGTTCACCTCTATGCCTAGAGGGCCCCCTGCCACAACTTCAAGGACAAGCTCCGACCTCATAGACAAAAAGAACGAGCAGGTGAGAAGTGAGTGCTTAGTTACCTCACCCCTGCAGAAGAAGGTGAAAGAAAGGCCCCTGAAATAGATGCCTGCGACTGTAGGCCTACAAGTAGGCTAAGGTTGTAAGGAATGCCTTCCCTACGCCCCCTACAGAGCAGGTGGTTAATACATATATGGTACACTTCTTAAGAAAACTACTGCCAACTATGGACAAATTACAGTATTTGATTTTGTCCTGGCCGCAATAAACCACAGCTCATTTTGAGAGTGATAGCAGTTTTGGAACGTAAAAATTATAAGTTAATTTGATGGTTAAATTCTAGTCTTATTAATGAATACAGAGCATGTTTAAAATCAGAGTTTGATAACAAGCACTTAGGCTTAACGACAGAAGTAACTGCATTTATAGGCTCAGTGCTCGAGTGAGTATCCTCTTAGATAAAGATTTCTTTTATTTAATAGAGAGACTTAAGCCTTTAATATTCTGAACAAAAGAGAAACTGAGTACTCACGTCTAATTCAGTTGTGGATGATGCTGAATCTTCCTGTAAGAAACGAGGACAAATGTATTAATAGAGTGTTACTTTGGAAATTCGCATTTAAGTTTACCTTATTTTGGTTTCATATGTATATGCTTGATTTACATGCGACCATTCTAACTGGAAGCTAGAATATCAATTAGTTGAAAATGTGAATAGAATTTAAATATTCTTATTTAGGACCATCAAAGTATTTTATTTAATATTTAGAATCCCTGAGCTTTCTGCTCGAGGCATTTTGGAGCTATACACATTGATTCCAATAATTTTATATATATCTTCCTGCTACACATTACAGTGGAAAACAATCTGAGCTGAATGGAAGCATGAGAGCATTAAATGTGAGTTGTAAGTGAATATAATTTTACACTGAAATTTTCGAATAATCTTTGGTGTGAAAATAGCATAGAGTCTGAAGAAAATGTATATCAATGAAACTTATTAGGCGCATTAAATGTAAGAACGATTCAGAAACTGCGAAGCCTTATTTTTCGCGTCCCAATTATGCGAAATTCTGTTAAGCCCTAGCAAACAGTTTAGGGGAAACAGCCGTAAACATTGAGATGCATATTTGTTCCAACATTTGTGAGCACTTTCCAATGATAAATGAGCAGTATTACGGTAAAACCCTATGAATGGTTTGTGGATAGACTAGAAGAGGAAGTAAGATAAAGTAAGTAAATAAAAATAATAACAATTAAGACCTTGATTTTCTTCAGGAATCAGAAGGAACTTGAAGGTTATCGTAGACGCGAAGGTGTATGTAAACAGGGCTGTTTCAGATGCTAATGTCTTAACGGTAAAGGCAATGGAGAGCTATCTGTCCTTGGCATGATAACAAAGCCTTTTTCCAAAATATCGATGTACACCACACAATACTCTCATTTCTATTCAATGTAAACAAAGGAGAAAATGAAAGTGCTCCGTGTTTACGAGGGAGTGTTTAAAGAGAAAAGTGCTTGCAGGATATAGAACAAAGAAAAGTCGAATTGACGCCGAAATAGCTTTCGAGTATAAAGAAATTAAGTGCAAATGCACGAAAAATAAAACATTGAGTTCTTGAATTTATTTGTAAATTTAATCAAAGATACGTAGACATATCCATTTCATGTCTTTATGTTCCAAGAGGTGATTGCCTTAAAAGAATATATTTTTGAATTGATGCAGAATGTAGTTTTTCATGATTTAATTGGAATAAATTCCTTCAGAAGGCAGGAGAGGATCAATTAGAGCGGAGCATTTATGCCTATCCTGGTTCATATCTTCTATTCTTACTTTTGATCCAAAGATAAAGGACAAAGGTTACTAACTCATCATGAGATTCAAGTTTATATATAATGAACGATCAGATTCCTTTTGAATTATCATTGGTACATGAGTTGAAGGGTTTATTTATTCAATTTTTAGATTGGTGGCCAGAATAAAGGCCTCCTAAATAATAAGAAACAAGAGTTTGTAAATTGGATAACACGCAATCTAGTGAACCCATCTAAATCCCCTTTCCATCTAATAACATATTGAAGATGATAGGAACTTGATATTAATTGAATGCTCTTGATAACTCATAAATGCTTATAATAAAATAGTTGGAAAATAATGAAAAGAATTAACAGCTATTTGTAGAGGGAGTTATAAATTACTCGTTGATTAAAATCCAACTGTTTTCACCGTTTCTTGTCCTAAGGCGATCGCGCGTTGATCGAGATAGTAAGATCGAGAGAGTAAGATCGAGATACTAAGATCGAGGTAGCCGAGTATACTCTGCAGTTTATTTTTTGTTTAATCTGGTACTCTGCGAATAACTTGATAACTCGATTTGAGTGCTTATGATCAAAGAATACGTATTGAAAGTATTTCAGAATGATGGGATCCCAAGTTGACATTCATTAAATGTATTTGAAAACTTATATCATAAATGCTGATCATAGAGAAGTTAGGAAATTATGAAAATATAAATTAATTTAAATCACTGTTTGATTGAAAAATCCAACAATAAAGCCCTTTTTTCTAGAGATAAATCAGTAAAATATTAATCATTGGTAATCAATAAATAATTTAATAATATTTAATAATATTGTCAGGAAACCATCATCAGGTTAACCGTTCTCCCGTCTTAATCGTTTCGTCCTCTACAAATTCATATGCATTGAATGCTATTGGAAACAGAAATGACAAATGCAATATTTATCTTTGTCCATTTAAGGTCACCCAACATCCTCTCTACTCAGATTTCATGAATTCAATATGAGGCACACCGAATTGATTACCAATAGTTAAATTAATTAATACCAATGCTTTAACACTTACCACTTGTTGTTCTTCGGTTATCCTTGACCTCTCCTGTGCCCTTTCACGATCAAGCAGGATCAACGCCCTAGTAATAGAAGTGCCAAGTCGGAAGGAAGTCATAATCTGGAAAAATAGAAACACCGAATTAATTCATTTTGGAATAGTGAATATATTCTGGGGTGATGAACTATTGCATCTATATGATATCAAGATGTTGCCAATGATGATGATTGAAATTAACTTTTGAGTGAAAATCATATCAAAAAGATCTTTTCCATGTCCTGAATATTACGGTAGAGTTTTTTCGTATTCTATTTAATTCACTAATAAGCACTAAAATGGTATTACATGTAATACATGATGTAATTAACGGAAATTTAGAACTGAAATAAATTTGCAAATTCGACCCAAAAATATATGAGGAATAAATAAGGATCTATTGGTAAATCAACAAAGGAATTTGTTTTAAAATAATATTTAATTAAAGTACGAAATTAAATACATGAATCTCGATTGAGAGCATCGTTAATACTAAATTACACCGTCAGCGTTACCCTAAATAATTATCAAGAATGACACTTCAATATGAATTTAACCCAAAAATAAGTTGCGAGAAACTTCTTACTGACTTCCTTACTGTTAGCTATCTAACCACCCTTCAGTGAAAATTCAAATAAGTGAGAACCTAACTTTCAACAAACCGAGAACCTAAACTTCAACTCACCTTAAGTGTCAATCTATTATTAAAAAGGGATTAAAATCCTAAAACCTGATCCCAATCACAATTTTCAAATTTAAATGCTAAATGCATTATACAATCGGTTTTAAAATCAATTCAAAATCCCAAAAGGTGTGCTGAAATATTAATCGCCCAATAAGTCCACTGGAAAGTAGTTTCATTCTTTTCCCCTTTTTGCCGCATCATAATCTTTTAATTGTGAGTCGAGAAAATCTTCTTGATTAATAAGTAAAGTGAAACCGATGTCTAAGTAGGAATAGAATACGATATACTATACTATACGATACTAATTCAATGAAAATGAGTAGTCGAAATCAGATCTAGAATACAGGTTAGGCTGGAATTGGAATCGAATTTAAAACGAAGGAAAATAAATTGATTTGATTAATAACTAATCACTAAGTTTAAATAAAAATTCAAAAGTAAGTTTCCATTAGAATATCGGTTAGCAGAAAAAATTACAAGTAGATAAATATAACGGATACTCTATTTTGGATCTAAACAGCCAATTTGAAGATTAAAACCGGCCGTGGGGAAATTTCGAAGCATTATTTTTAACTTACTTCAGAAAGCGTCTTCAGAACTTAAACTCGAGGCTTCATATCAAAAATATCATCATGGATTAGAAATGGGTAAAATAAGACGTAGGTAACTGAAAACATTACTCAAGAATAAGAATTTTTAAAATCATAAACATGATTAGTGAACCAGAAGTATGATTTGCAGCTTCCCAGAAGAATATCATGCGTCACGAATAAATATACGCAATTAAGATTGCGTCACAACTGTAGTTACATATAGAGGAAAAAATACCACAGAATATGTACTATTACGTTGAATAGATGAATTATTTCATAAGTTTATCAAATATTGGTTTATGTTACTTACCAGATCTAAAGAAATCCTCAAGAGGTCCAACGGTCAGCTTGACGTCATCAACGAAAAATAACTTCTATCCCTTAATTTAATTAGTAATCATGTAAAAAATATTTATTACGTTAAACTTAAACTTTGCTTCAGGGTTACTGAATTTCGAATCTAACGCACTTCAAAAATTCAAAATTCTAACGGTTTTTCAAAAAATGATTCAAAACGTCTTCACAATGCGATGCCTCCAAAGAAAATAAGGATTTATCCTTAAAAATCAACGGTTAAACAAAATGGCGAGTTCTGATTGGTTGCTGCCGCTGTTACTTTTTAGTCACCCCCCTCTTATCCCCCTACCGGAGAAAATTGCAATTTATTTATTAATAATTAATAGATTTAATTAAATATTTATTGATATAAACGTAATTTAAATTTAATTTTAAATTCTTTGGACACATTAGGTTCTACTAAAATGTCGTAACTAAGCTAAACTCGACATAAAACAGGTGACGATTCCGTGTGACGTAATGATGACGTACAACGAACGGTATGCGATAATGAAAGAATTTTAATCATTTGTGAAACGACGCCCAGGAATTGAAAATTTACTGATTAAATGATTACCTATAGTTAATATATAAAATTAATGTTCATTATTGTATTTTATATTTTACTTCACATGCGATAAACACATAATAATGAAATTTTATAAATGCCAATGTAACTCATATTGTAATTTTTCACTGCTAAAATAGAAATTACGATAATATTACGAATATTACGATAATAATTACGAATCTGAGAATTGTTCAATCCTAATCTTCTCTCGGCAGATTCCGAAGAAACGGCATCTGAGAATAATTATCACTTACTGACGTTTTGCCAATCATCTTGCTATCTTTTTACACTCAGTATGATTAAAAATTCGCGTATTATAAACGTACCGATAAAAGTAATACTATCTGCCGAAAAAAATAAATCGACAGCCTAAATGGGAAAGAAATCCTGAAGATTAATGAGCAAAATAAGAAAGGAAGCATTGGCAGAGGAAATCGGATATAAGATAATTTATTTCAAGAGTATTCAGAGTAATCATTTTGGATTTAACACTTCATTGCTATGTATAGTCATTAATGAAGTTATCAAACTGATGTTTAAGTTTGCAAATAAAGTGAATGATATGTCACTGTGATTCCCTAAACTCACTGCTATTCGTCATGTTCCTATTAACACGTCATTCGATAGTCTTTCAGCAAATTTCCGCAGAATATTAAAATAAATTTCTAACCATTGGAGATTATTTTCGTTATTTCTCATCATACCCGGAATATTGAGTCTGGACACACGTATACTTTCGAACTTACCTTTATATGCTTGTAAAGCTGACGTTCATTTAACTGCGAAGAATTTTCCGTCATCTGCATACATATATTGGGCTTTCTTAAGACTTATTAGCTTCTTTCGTACAAACGAATTCAAAGGGAGTGAAGAACATTTTCGGGTTAACATCACTATCACAAGTCTTCCATACTCGAAAAAATGCACATCTGACACCGTAATCCTTTGATTCCACTCACGCTTGTTTCAAGAAAATCACTGAAAATAACTCTAAATTAACACTACACAAACTTCATTTCAGTCGTGGTTATATATGAAAATCGCAAAGGATGTAAACGGTAACATATTTAACACAGTCCATTTAGCTAGACAAAGAATTGACACAAAGAAGTCTACAGTAAGAATCTGTACGAAGGTCGCGTGGCATGCAGAACGAGTTTCGTTATTCAGTATTTCAATACCAGAATTCTTTCAAAAGCGCGGAAATACATTAATACCTCGCCATGTCATCAGGAAGAGGTTGCTCATGCTTCTGTGAACGACAAATCTCAATTATTTGTCATCTATTAGTTGATTTAGAAGTCTTGGGACAGTGCTAACCGGTGTAAAATGAATCGTAATATGTTTAACATGTGCTGTGAGTGTGTGTCGAGTATCATATTAAAGGTATATTAGAAACTCAGATTTACGATCGGTGATTTTTTTGTGTGTGCACCAAAGTGTAGCAGTGAGAAGTCTTCGGTATATTGCTTATTTCTTTAGAAATACTCAGCTCTTATGAATGCAGGTGTTAACACAAATCAGCACTATTTCTGTGAAATTCTGTCTGTAACATAACAGTGTTAAGATGCCAACGCAACCAACATGGATGGATTTCTGCTTGGAGATCACTGGATATAGCGTTCTTATTGTATTTTCACATGTTGCACTACATAGAACAGGAAGGTATAGTTACTCAGCCAAGAAGATATGCGAGGATTATGATTTATTTCACTTGCCATCTGAGTTGGCTAATGTTAGGTAATAGGCATGGTGTTGATATGAATTTAATTGTGAAACACTTTATTTATTTCAAAAGCTCAAATTCAGTATCTATATCATTATTAACATAATTATAAGCAAATTTTAAAGGTACGGTAGCATGAATAGCAATTTGTTATTCTTTTAATAACACATTTGTTTCACCATATTTCCAAATGTATAGCGTTGAGTTTCCACTGTAAATACAAGTCTTAAGTCTGAGTGTACTGTAGCATAAAACTTTTCTTAGCATCTTAAATTTGATATTGTTCTAATGATCATGAATCACTGATACCTCAGTACATATCCTATTACTCTGCCATGAATATAACTGGGGAATGTAATTAACAATGTTTCTGTACTGAAAGATAACTGTCAAATCCTCATTATTCTATGTATGGTGTTAAGAATATCACAAATTTATATTTGGCATTGTCTTAAATTTCCTTAATAAATCATGCAATTTTCATGGTATGTTTGCTTACATTTTCCACATAATTTTCAGACTGGTTTGACTCAATGGGATTTATTTCATAGAATATTGTTACTATTCATTCTTCATGACATTTGTAAATGTCTTTGAAATTACATAGTGAACTTATAGTATTTACTGTTGTTCTGAGCAAGCTGCCTTAAAATAAACTCTTCCGAGGTATGAAAGATATTGAATCCATCATCACTTTGTATGACAAGAATAGCACTGTTTCATTTTATGTTGATACTCTTAGCATAATAGCTCAGACAGGAAAGCAAAGGCAAAGTACCTCATTCCTTATCTGCCCTTGTAAGCCTCATTCCTTCCAACATCTCATACTAAACTCTATATAATAGTTAATATTATGGCCTTTGTGTATTACATTTAGTATTACCACTTCAATGTATGGTAATAGAAAAATTTAAGTCTTATATTATTTATTATAATTTACCATTTAAATGCAATGTTGATAAATTAAGTGTTTCTCTGTTTCTAATCTTTGTATTCTAAATGGACAATTTTCCGTTGAATTAGATGAAGAGAAAAATAGTGTACATTATTTTCCAGTGTATTCTTGCAGACATCTATTATATATAGCTAACTCTCCGGATATACCTATATATATATATATATATATAGATATATATATATAGGGGATACGAATTCTGACCATGTTCCACAAGCGCTGTCGACGTCAGATTTTTTCGACGTACTGGCCCTACACTCTAGATGCCAGAATAATGCAGACTTCGACGCTAGCTATCATGGGTTCGATGCCAGAAATTCCCAAAAATCGCAATTTTCCCATAAGAATGCATTGCGCGGATTTTTGAAAATTATTTTGAGGCACTTATCGTTAAGATAGAGTAATCAAAATTTCGGAGGTTGAAGTTGAGGTAGTCTTCTATGCTTCTCACGGAAAAAATGTAGCCAAATGACTGTGAGTTCGACGCCAGGTGGATGCAAAATTCTTCCATAAGAAATGCATTGCGGAAATCTTTGACGATTTTTTTTCAATGCCTTCCCGATAAGCTGGAAAGATAAAACCCGGTGTGGCGACAGAAGCGTTTGAAAAAATTCATTCATGAATTTCACCGTTCGTCCAGTGGTCCTTGGTTCGATGCAAAAGAGTCATTCCGATTCCACCATGCATTTCAAACGGGGAAAACGGAATCTTATTTTAGGACGATTCCGATAAGATATTGAATCGAAACTTTGGAATTAGTGAGAATGGCACTCATCTAATATTAATTTGCTATTCCCTCTCACAGAAGGGTCCTGAGTTCGACGCTAGGCGGTCTTTTACGCGAATTTTTGCAATCTGTTTTGAGGCCGTTCTCGATGCGATAGAGCAATCAAAATTACGGTGTTTGCAGATGAGATGGTCTTCCATAGTACCAAAGGAAGAAATGTTAGCAAATGACCGTGTGTTCGACGCCAGGTGGGTTCGAAATGCTTCCGTAAGAAATGCATTGCTGAAATCTTGGATGATTTTTTTATAATCCTTCCCGATAAGCTGGAAAGATAAAACCCGGAATGGTGACAGAGGCGTTTGAGAACATTCTTTCATGTTATTCGCCGTTTCTACAGTGGTCCTTGGTTCGATGCAAGAGGGTCATTCTGATTCCACCATGCATTTCAATCGGGAATAACGGAATCTTATTTTAGGACCTTCCTGATAAGATACTGAATTGAAACTTTGAAACACGTTAGAGTGGCACTTATCTAAGATTTGTATGCCATTGTCTCTCACAATCGGGTCCTGTGTTCGACGCCAGGCGGTCATTTACGAAAATTTTTAAAAATTGTTTTGAGGCCTTTCTCAATGCAGGAGACTATTCAAAATCACAGCGTTTGCGTTTGAAGTACTTTTCTATAGAACCAGTGGAAGAAAGTTTACATATGACTGTGAGTTCGATGCCAGATGGATGAATAATTCTCACGTGCGAAATGCATTGCGGCAAGTTTTAAGAATTTTGCTGGATAAGCTTCGAAGATGACACCCGTAAGGGAAACTTATTGTAAATTTTCACCAATTAGCTTGCAGTATGCAAGCAACTTTTACTCGTATTTCATAATCATAAGATCGTAACTTTAGCGTTTTCCTGCTCAGTGGGGAATTAACGGAAAATACTTCCCTCCTCATTCTGCCTGTAAGCCTCATTGTATTTTCAAATAGGGTATTTTCTGAACACTAGAAACACAGATATAAAGGAATGGATAGTGATT
Organism: Pachydiplax longipennis; assembly: GCA_036926295.1. Classification (NCBI taxonomy): domain Eukaryota; kingdom Metazoa; phylum Arthropoda; class Insecta; order Odonata; family Libellulidae; genus Pachydiplax; species Pachydiplax longipennis. Next base: position 211,441 of record JAVFKF010000081.1, on the reverse strand, counting down.
AATGTACACAGAAAAGTATTTTTTGATCTCCTTAAATAAGAAGTTCATTACTAAATATGCTGAGTTCATTTTCATATCCATCTTTTAAAATAAATGGATAAATAATATGCATTTATATTTTGTAGCATTCAATGGAGAAAAGTGTTTCACATTTTTATTTTCAGTCTTAAAGAAAATAGCTTGTTTGATTCATTCACGATTCCTAATGAATTTTCTTAGCTGCGGATAAAGATATCTCCTAAAGTTTCTAAAATAATTGCCAAAGCATTGTTACACATCTTCAATATGATTAATTGAAATATTCGGTGTTATGGCTTTGATTTAATTTAACTGGTTTCCATATGACAAAATAAAAATACCCTAATCTTTTCCCATTCTTACGTTAATCTTGTTATGTTTAGGATCTCAGTAACTCAAAGAATGTTTTACCCAGGTAACGTAGATATAGTTTCGTAAATTATTTAATATATTTCACTCTACATTAATTAAAAATTCAAAGCATTTCATTTATTTTTTTAAATGGATATAATTAAACAAAAGACTACCGATAATACGTGGATAAGAATACGTGGGCATCAACAAAATATTCATGTTGTTTAACGAATGAGCGTAAAATATATTTATTTTTCCAAGAATCTTCAAATTTAAATTTGATTATTTAACAACAATAAAATATTAAATTAATACTTAACTAATATATAAGGAGAAAGTTACATTTTCATCCGGTAGGGGGATAAAAGGGGGGGTGACAGAAAAAGTAACGGCAGCCACCAATCAGATTTCACCGTTTTTTTCAAACTTTAGTGACTTTAGAAAATTCGTGTGGTTCAGCCATTTTGAAGAATTTTTCGAGAAGAACGTTAAAATTTTAATTGCTTGAAATGAGGTATATTCGACATTGACAAACCATGAAATTTACAGTTGGCGTAACCTAATCAACTAGCGAATTAAAATCATATCATGATTAGTAAATAAATAACGGGAAGTAAGTCGATTTCTGGCGTCAAGACATCCTTGTTGCATCATTGGGATTCTTCAGTTTTGGTAAGTAAATGATATTATAAATTAAATAGTATTTAAGTTACTTGAGTGATTTCTGTGTTTAAAAATTATTATCATCGTTATAGTTTATTTAGCTGTATATCTTGTTACAGTGTTGGTAGGCATACATTATTACGTTACGTTAGACTCTTAAAAATAGTTATGAAGTCTGGATGATTCATGTTTTGGTGATTATCTTACCATATTTTATTGTTCGACGATTTCCAGTTATGCACGTCTATTTTTTCACATATTTTCCGAAGATCGATTTTTAGAAAATGAAACAACGACTCAACTTCTCACGACGTTATCTGACAACAGTCCCAAATAATACTTTCGAATCGTTTCCGATACAACTCTTATTCTTTAGATATCCGCTGTATTTGGGCGCAGAGCAATTTTTGGCAATATTCTTATTAGGGTGAGTAGAAGATACTGCCGTCCGGCATTTTAACGGAAATTATCATTTGAATTTCAAGTGAACGTAATTAGCGGATTTGAATCCCGGTTTTGGATAAAATTTATTTTTTATAATAATGGTTTCGTTGGTTTCAGTTCATAATATCAGGTTATTATTACTTTATGGATGTTTGGAAGTCGGATCTTTAGTACAAACGATATGTAAGATTACCTAAGTGAAAGCCATAATTAAAAGTTAATCACATTCTCTTGTGAATTTTCTCCTTAATCAATGATGTCTACTTGTAATTTTTTGCGTTTTTTCCCGTTTCTTCTCAATAAATCCAAAGTTTTACTTCATATTTGTTGTTTCCTTGACTTCAAATGCCAGTGTGTAGAGTTGAATAAAAAGTTTCTTGGATTTGTCTCCTGTTTTAACACTAATCAAAGTCAACCAGTTTATACTTGTTTACTGATAAAATTCACTGTCTCAGGCGATGTCTTGTGGAAATATGCCATAATGAACAAGAACAATTTGTGGAAAAAGTGCAAATTGTTCTTGTTCATTACCTGTTTACTTTTTAAATTCAATTATTGAATTATAATTATTTAATTCTGTAACTTAAAGATAATGTATATAATGTTTCAGTGGTTAGATACATACAGTAATTTTAAATTGATTTTAGAATATTATATATTTTAAATAATCTTCACAGAATCAGGTGATATGTTGTGTAGATCCAATGTTTTGGGATTTTTTCTATTATTTAAAAATTAAACTTGAATACAATATACATTCCATATTCGCTAATAAATCAATTTGGCATTTTCATTTTCCCAGGTTGTGTCATCCTTTCCATCTCGACACTTGTGTTAGTTTGGAGTTTCTCGTTTGTGATCGTGGAAGGGCACTGAAGAGGAATTAGCAGGACCAAGGCTACCTGGAAAACCACAAGTGGCGAGCAGTCAAGAATGTTTTCACTTTTGTATTTCCTCTATCTATGGAAATGTGTTATTGCTAAAACATTATGCTAAGCTTTGTTTATTTTCGGTTGAAAATTAAGTGAATATTACAGTTTAAACTGACTGACGTAAATATGGAAAGCATGAAATCTGGACTGGCACATACTGTATTTTTGGTCCGTATATTTTTTGTTGTTACATTATATTTTATAGTTACTTTTCACAAAATATCAATTTTGGCAAGATTAACGTTTAACAATTATTAATAAATAAATAAATATTAAATAAATAAATATTAAACAAATAAATATTAAATAAATAAATATTAATAAAAATATGTTCGTATATTCAAAGTTGAAATTTATACTGAAGTATTATATAAGAAAGATCTTTACTATGTGCAATTTTCATATTTTTATCTGGTCCCCTATCCAAGATATTTGAAGTGGAAATTTCAAAAAATCAAAAATGTGATTTTTAAATTTAATATTTCTTGAACGGTATCCTTGCCAGCATTGATACTTTGTTAACAGTAACTATAACATATAGTGTAACAGCCCAAAAAATATTAAGGCTGAGAAATCGTTCCTTCTTTGAAAAGTTTCTCGTCAAATGTTGAATTTTGTTCATTTTTCACAAATAACTTTAAGGCGTTAAAAATGTTTAAGAAATACATATGATTTGATAATTATGGTTTTATTTCATAGGCCAGACTGTATTGAAATCAATACAGCTTATTTGAAAGTCCTAGGGTAACTCATTGCTGAATAATTGAAGTATTTGTAGATACCAGCAAACGATACAAACAAATCTTCTGCAAAACACTTTTCCTTTTAGTCACTTCCTCTTAAACCCGAAGTGTTTTTTCCTCCTTTGTTTACATTGAATAAAAATGAGAGTGGAGTGAAGTTTACATCGACATTTTGGAAAACGCCTTCGTTATCAACCCAAGGACAGGTGCCTCTCCGTTACGACATCAGCATCTGGTACAGCCCTGTTTTCACTGACCTTCGCGCCTACAATCAAGTTTCAGTTCCATCTGATTTTTGTAAACAAACACAGTAAACATAACATTTATTATTATCCTTGCATCTCCTCCAGTCCGTTCATAAACAGTCATTGAGTTTTAACATAACATCGCTGAATTGTCATTGGTAATACACTTAAAATTGCTTCTGTGAATCCGGAACTCATGATTTACGGACAATTCCTCTTGCTTAATTCTTCAGGTTTTACCACAATTTCGCATGATCGCAACGCGCAAAAAAGTCCAAAGTAAGTTATAACTGAATTCCTTACCAAAATTTCTCACTTTGAATAGAATCAAAGCACTAATATCAAATTCGATTTCTAATCAGCTCTCTCCGACAATAAAAGTAAATAGACTTAGTACTTTTCCACACTGAATTTATTGTACGACCGACTTCGTAAGTTCACTTACATCTTCTAGCCTCATCTACCAAGTCTTTATTCTCATTGTATTATGGCTTTCCACGAAGTCACGCCTACCAATATCGATTTCTGCTCTCTCCGTATGACACTTGTGAAATTCCTAAACATGATTTCGCTTTTTCTTCGATATTTGCTTATCATGTTTAGCTACTGTATATTCATGTTTATAATGAGGAAAGTTATTAATTTAGAGATACCCCCGGTACTTCCTTTCTTCGTCATAATGTATTTTCGCTAACGTCTCATATCTAATGTCCTAATGGTTTAATACATTTAATATTTTTCAACGGAATGTGTCAGGAAAATAAGTAACATGTTTTGGAAGCAATGTATATTGTTCCATATACGCCTTGATCAGTAAGTACAGGGATTAATGTTGTAATTTTTAAATTTAATACTTGATGTTTCGAATCGTTTCAATTTTGCAGATGTTGATTTGGTATTAATTAGGAATGTAGAAAGCTTTGCTACCTGTTAATTTCAGTCAGGTAGGAAGTCATAACTCATAGAATTGTGCGTCAAAGTTGCATTTCCATTAACTACATCCATGAAGAGGCGCTCTATATATATATTTGTACAGCCAAAGTATATTGCTTATTTAAAATTCCTTTGAATGCTAAGTTTAACCTCCACTTTAACAAATGTGTATGATAATGGAATGGATTCGTGAGTATATAAGGAGAATTCTATGTATTAACGAATTTATTCTGTTTTCTTACAGAGGGATTCAGCATCATCCACCTCTGAAGTAGACGTGAGTACTCAGTTTCTTTTCTACTCAGAAGATTACAGGCTTAAGTCCCTCTATTTAATCAAAAAAATCTTTATCTAAGAGGATACTCACTCGAGCACTGAGCATATAAAGCGGTTACTTCTATCCTTAAGCCTAAGTGCTTGTTCTCAAACCCTGATTTTAATGATGCTCTGCATTCTTCAATACGACAAGAATTTAATTATCAAATTAACTTATAATTTTCACGTTCCAAAAATGCTATCACTCTCAAAATGTGCTGTGGTTTATTGCGGCCAGGACAAAATCAAATACTGTTATGAATTTGTCCATAGTTGGAAGTAGTTTTCTTAAGAAGTGCACCATATATGTATTAACCACCTGCTCTGTAGGGGGCGTAGGGAAGGCATTCCTTACAACCTTAGCCTACTTGTAGGCCTACAGTCGCAGGCATCTATTTCAGGGGCCTTTCTTTCACCTTCTTCTGCAGGGGTGAGGTAACTAAGCACTCACTTCTCACCTGCTCGTTCTTTCTGTCTATGAGGTCGGAGCTTGTCCTTGAAGTTGTGGCAGGGGGCCCTCTAGGCATAGAGGTGAACCCTATAGCACGTCACAACGGCCTGGAGGGTCCACTTCTTAGGGCTTTATAGAGTGTCCCCCCAAACCCTCCCTTCCCTCCCTCATCGGCTGAGTCATCGGAGAACCACGATATGCGACGATGTGCCGCACCCAGGAGTAAGTTTCGGTGTTGGTAAAAATGCAGAGCGTGTGAGAAGAACAACGAGAAATCTGATAATCTTGGAAAGATTTAGGATATTTTAGCAGTTAGGAATTCAATTAACTTCTCAGTTATTATAATTTTCTACGTAAGGATGCATTTACGAATATTTTAAATACAATTTAAGGATAGAAATCTTGAACTATTAGGAATTTGATGATGAATTTGATAAAATTTTGACTTGGAAGCGCTTAACCGATTTCGGATATGGAGAATATAATGAAAATATTTCAGGATGCACCATACCGTAAGACCTTCCTCATGTATACGAATTGAATTTTTGAAAGTTGCTTCTTTTTCTTATATGAAAATTGTACACCTATTCGCTCTAGTTAATAGATTGGAAATATGCCACTCTATTGGAGCACCATTACCTACCTGCATATTGGGAAAATATCGAAGAAATTCATAAAACTTCTTTGCATAAAATAGTGTATATTTTTAAAATAGCGATTTAAACCACGTTTCTATCATTTAAATATATTTCCTCTTAAATGGCTGACTGGTTAACCTACATGTTTACATGGAAATAAGAGACGAATAATTTTCATTTTAATTCTCTATTCGCCATTAATTATTTAGTTTTTCAGTTTTAAAATCACTGGATGTTAACTGTTTTTGCTGTATACCTTTAAGGCCACTAGCTATGTCACTGCTCAAACCAACAAGCAGTACTCTGATCTGTATTTGTAAATTTTAAACTATTCCCACCTGAAAAGGTAAAGAAGTCACTCATCTTTAACAAGTATATTTAAACAACTTCTACAATAGCCTAGGCAGACCACCGCAATATGGGCGACTTTCACAATAGTATTTGCTTTATTTTACTTTCGCATTTTTTTCTTTGGACTCATTCTCTCGCACTTATGAAGCTAGGCCTACATAGTCATTTACATTGGTTACGATTTATATATACCGGCCCCGAAATCATGGGTCGCCTCTTACATGGGGAAATAGTTTATATCGCAAATGGATACTGTCACAGCTCCACCTCACTGTCCAAATCACCCTTTCACTTAAAGTCACTCTCACAAGTAAAAGCATTGCAATCATGCGCAATCAACCTGGTTTTCGTATAGGTCGTGAATGTTAGGAAAGCATTCCATACAGTGTCACACACGAAGTTACATTAGAGTCCCTTACAATCGATCATCAAATTATTCAGTGGATTAAGTCGTTCCTGACATTTAGAATCCATATCCATTTCATATCCATTTCCCGTATGAAAATCGATTGCCTGTAATATCTTTTGTTTATACTTCGGAAGTAGCATTTTTACTATTGTAATACTGTAGCACCGAACTACTGTATTTATGAAAGATTCAAATATGTACTAATCTTATTTTCAGTAAATTGCACATCATTTATATGAGTCATCTAAAGGAAATCTCTTTTTTAACTGTCTGCGTTTAATACGAAATAATAAAACGAACTTCACTTTGAAAGCTCTTTCATCCCAAACTACGATTTTTACACAATCAAGAGACTATATGGTTGATAAATAACTAATAATAATTAATGCAGTCAACCTGCGTTTGCTTAACTTAGGAAAACTTGACATGTTTTTAAACAGATAAATCATTAAAACCATACACCTTTTTTCCTGTACTCAATTTCAAATTTATTTAAAAAGTGGAATGGGAATATTCAAAACAAAAATTAACATGCTGGTGGGAATACAAACCAACAAATATAGGCCATAGAAATTCAGCAGCGTCAAACAAATAGATATATTTTTATTAAAATTAATCAGATTTCAATTAATTGTTTGAGGTTAATTACATTACATACTTTCCTTACGTCGAATATATTTCAGTGATTTTTCCATTGATGATCATAAGATATGCTTATTCAGGTAGTGCAGAGTACTTAATTGTTATTTATATTATTATCGGAGTTTCAATAAATTGATATCATTAAAAAGAATCTCAGGATTTAATGAAGAAAATTGGCTAGTAAAGGAATACCAACCTCGTTTTTTTTCTCCGAGTTCCTACTTTATCGTCGAAGTCACGGAGCTGTGTGAACATGATGAGCACTTCAAACGCTCTTGCTTCGTAAATATGAGTGTATATGTGTGAAAGCTTATTAGTTTTAATCGCATTCTTTTTTTTCAATATTTGTATAGAGGGTGACATAGATATGCGAATATCAGTAATATTTTCCAAAATCCAGATTGATGAATAGAAAGAGATCCCAGAGATATATCAATTAAATTTTTGAAGTATTAATGAAGAGAATAGCTTCAATAATAAGAGGGAATATATGCAAAGTTGCACGAATAAATCTGAGGAGAAATATACCCGAATGGATAAGAAGAAAACATGAATAAAAATATATATAGGATATAAGGATATATGATATAAGGATATATGATAATCGGTGGTTACTCAGAAAGATAGATAAATAGACCGTTTATCGATAAGGTTAGTCCCATTTGGGTCCTATCTCCCAACTGGGTAGGGCACGAATAATGTTTTTCGTCGAATACACCACAGCACTATGAATACTAAATAACTCGACTAGAATTTTGATTTCCAGCTATTGAAATAGTTTGGAAAACTTAAGTCTTTCAAAAATTTCATCAATGCAATCTCATGTGAATTTTACGTCTTCGTTATGTGTACTTAAAGATACTTATAGTAAGATAAGGTTAAGCCTCGCAGGGTTCGTATATTCGATAAATGTTCACATCCAGATAGATAACATAGGTCACCGAAGACATAAGAAACGAGCTTCTACGTTTGCAACAATTGGGCTTTGCCGCAGATACCAGAATTCCGGTGAAGGTAAACTCTGAGTCAGGTGGAATGGCGTCTCCGGTTAAATCAACAGCTCATAATTCCCTGTTCTCAGTGGCTCCCTTTCATCAGCCTTCCCTCATTGCCTCTGTTTATCCTCGTGCCATTCTTATCGACGCCGCAGCTGCCTCCACGCACAATGAAACCCATCGCATCTCCTTCCCCATTCAATCCCTCCGCACTCCATTAATCCGCGCGACTTCTCCTCCAAAAGATATGCGGCCAATAAAGGCGTAGCCGCATTTTTACGATGGCTTTCCGCCGCGATATATTTGTTTCCCCGATTCGGAAGGACTACGGAGAGATGGTGAAATTAGGCCGTCGTCCTCTTTCGGAAGAGATTTAGACGAAGAAGTTGTCGCCTTGGGGTGACAAAGAACCGCGTGGATTCCGCCGAGGCGTACATATGCCGGAATAAAAGAGAGCTGCGTGAGATAGGCGGAGGAATCCGGGAAGAAATACTGAAATGTACTCCCACCTCGACTTAATTCGCTCCATACCTAGTGGTGCATCTCGAGATTTCCGTAGTTCGAAACCAAATTTCCCATTGAATCCTGAGGGAAATTTCTCAATCACATCCATACACACATACCAATAACTCACTAACAAACACTCACGCAATAACAGGGGTTCTCACTTTTCTACCATTTCAAGACTAACAAGCAACACAGAACAATACGATTTTATACCATATCATAGGAAATATACTATTTTATATTCTTATCCGACCCAGTAAGTGCTGAAAATAAGCCTATGAAGGAAATGGTAGATAAAATGCTTCCCAAAAGGGAGGGTTTGCTTCATGGTAATTACTTAAAAATCGAGAAGGGATAGAAATATACCGTCTGCTGCATTCTACTCGGAATAACATGCGTAATTCAACAAAACCATAATTTTTAGAACAACCTGTGTCTATCATCTCCTTCTTTAGGTTTATTTTCGTTACTTACGGGGTTGGCTAAGGAATTTTTAATAATTAGTGATGATGATGGTGATGAATTTGATTTGTTGGCACTGATATTAACTGCCGGATGTTCTCCATGCCGCCAATCCTTTTTGGAAAAATCGTACGCATGCACAACTTTTCCTAATCCGTGAAATTCTGTTATCAGGGATTCGAAACCGGGATCTTGGTGCCGAACAATGCTACAGGTTAGGCCGGTATATCAGAATGCGACCGGTTATATATACCTGCCATTATATTCCATACTATATAATTCAACAGTTCCATGAAACGTACAGCGATTGTACCGAGTGTACCACCGACATGAAAAAGGATAAAAATATATGAAATGATTTTTAAATATTATCTCCCTACCTTATTAGAGTGGTTTCATATTCATAGTAAGACTTTTTTGTGTTTACGATATGTAATGTAATATATATCTTACGTAGAGGTTTTGTTGTATTTGCTAGATTTGATTTAATTTTTCAACAATTTCTCCCAAACCGGAAAATACATTAACTTACTGTTTTACAGAAAGATGTATTGAGATAGATCTTGATGTTGCATCATAACCTTTTAGTAGTGAGTAAAATTATAGAGAGTAACACTGGAATACCATTCGAAACATGAAAGCGTACAGATTCCTCTTTTGTTTCTCGTAGTCAACATTCGCGAAGACTTTAGATCGTCCCCCAACATTTTGCGTGTACAACTAATTTAAGTCATAAAATTCTCCTCGAAAAGGGAAAGGTCCTGGAGCTACCCCACCTCTTGGGTTTTTGACACAAAATATTTTTTTCTTCATCCATTATCATGTTTGGAGACGTCTTTTATGAATCGATGCCGATTTGTATAGCTGACAAAGATTTACAATCCCATTCATTACCTTAGCAAAGCATTAAAAAGGATCGACATAAATGACCGACCGGAAAACTCGCGTTAATTTTGAGCTGAACGTTTCTCATCGAATTGTTCGATTTTAAGCTAATATTGGGTCATATATCTTTCCTTCGATAATTATATTTGTCACCTAAGGTTTATGTACAAGATAGCATATGGTTTTATGAGAAAAATTCTCATGAATATTAAATGCGATTCCAGTGTATGTACATCTCCTTCATTTCAAGCTGTTCGTTTACATTTCATTTCTATCAATTCCTTTGCACACATTACATTTCACATTTACGAGACATTTTATGAACCCCTGACAAATAATTCCGCCAAAGCTTTACAAATGTTATGCATTCATATCCTATTAACTAATTACACAGTAACCGTTGTTATTTCAATGCGATTTCCATGGCGTTCCATGTGCACCGGTGTTTCTAAGCTTAAGGGATTAAATATGACTAACAATTATTCGAAAATCCTCTTGTTTTGACCGTGTGGAGTTTACGAGATATTGTCACTGCGCGAAAAACGTGGAAATGCATTTAAAATATTTTCCATTACTTGCCATGTAGAAAAGACTAATTTTTTTACATGTTAATATTTTACGTAATACATTTTAATAATTAAAAAAGAAGGGTGTAGATTTATTTTGTGCATCTTCGTATGTATCTGGTACAATTTATGACTAAAATTGTCATATCTAGCATTATTTTTTGGGGCTGATACACGATTAACTTATTACCCCGGAAGAACACGTTTGTATAATTACTTCGTAAGTAGGAAGCTAAAACTGTGTTCTATGGTGAATTGGAAAATGCTCCGCATTCGCATGAAAAATTTGGGATCTGCTGACCATTATCAAGAAAATTCTTGTATATAATTATGCGATGTATAAAAAAATTAGAAGCGCTTAAATTCACATGCGTAAATGTTGTGAAAGAAATGAAAAAGAGAAACTTTAATGTAGCCGGGGCAAGAACCGAGATCTTCTGCTTGTCGGGAGCTGCTTTATCCAATTAAGTTGCTACGAAAGATGAATCTTTTGTTTAGTTTCTTAAACTATGGGGAACAGTATGCTTTCTTTTCTACGCTTTCATAAGCAGTATAAATATTGACCGATCAGTCAATCTTTTTAGTGCAGAAGTAAAGGAGTAATGGATGCTCTATTAATTTCAATCATATACCATCAGTCGATTGTCTTTTGTATCGAAAGATATTGTTTTTTCTTCTTCTTCTTATTCCTTCTTTCCTCCTAGGCTTATGCCTGTTTCCTTCAGTACCACGCCCCAATCGAGGCTTGGTACTGGTACTTTGAGTAATAACTTTTAACGCCTTTAAGTAGGTTACTAGGCCTGGCTTATCGGCGTGGGACAATCACAGACAACCATTCCCTAACCGGAAAAAATCCGATTAGCCGGGATTCGAACCCGGGACCGTGTGGTTGGAGCGTTAACGCGCTGGCACGCTAACCACTCCACCACCACGGCCGGTAATCATATTGTTTTTTAATGAGCACATATCTCTACATATCCTACTCTGTGGCATATTTTTATGGACAACACATATAAATTGGACTTTTAAGAGTAAATGTAATGATTTAGGCATTTTTTGTGACATAAGAAGTTTTGGTGACAAATATTATCTTATTTTCCTAGAGAAAATTCACCATTCTATATTCGATCATCCTTTAATTTCAATTTATCAATTAGTTCTAACTTACTGAAAGAAAATAGTATCTTTCCATCCATTTCTGAATCGAATTCACTAGTTAAGATTGGAACTATCGATTCTCTTTTTTTACATTTGATCCTTGAGATAATTATTAATAATAAGAAACATGAACATCGGTACAGACAATAAATTAACATGAAAGAAATAACATTACTTAGGGAATATACCAATTATAGGAACAATAATATTGCATAGAAACGATAAAATCACATATGGTAACAAAAACATATCAAATATGGTATCCTATGACGAAAAGAATGAAATCATAAGGTTGAAAGATTTAGTTTCATTAATTTAATCACTTGGAGAAAATATGATATCCTTCGGCGAAGTTTCAATCCTTAAATCTGCCTTCGAGAGAGGAAATGACAAAATGAAGTTATTTAAGAACCGTGAGAAAGACTCTACTCCACCTTGAGTGACCCAAAAATTAAAGTCCTTGGGAAGCGGAAGGGAGTGCAGATTGAAAATTAACCGTAGTGGGAATGAAAGGGTAGCAAACGAGGGAAGTGCAATCCAGTGCTGTTTGCCGTGGCCATGTATTTAATGACTTTCGTTGCCTATTCTGGAGTTCTCGACCAGCAGAACTTTGTCATGCGCTCGCAATATGCTGTGGTTCCCCACTCCTTGGACGAATTGCCGGCAGAGTAATTAGGATTAGTTTAGTATATAATCTGAGACTTAGTAGCGTGCCTTTAGGGTAAATTATGAGAAACGAATGAGTTCTTCATTACAGAAAGCCAAGATTTAAAATTAAGTCAAATTTAAGTGATGCGATAATTTAGTGGTATTTCCGTTAATATTTGTTAACAAGATTACTTTTGGAATAGCTATCTTTAAAGGTTCAAAACTGTTACTCTTTCATTTTAGAATGTCATAATCGAATTTCTTAAAATTGATTGGGTGCGTTTAGGTGCGATAAAATCTTCTCACATATGTTCTACTGCATTCCACTTTTCTACTCATATTGATCGCAAAAAGATAAGTTATCAGAAAAATAATCGAAGGAAAGAATTTCACAAGTGTAAAATCACTATATAGGGTAATGCAAATTTATGGCGTGGCTGCCTAACTCCGAGTGTCAGTTGCTAATTTTTCATAAACAAAAGCCCATTGAGTTGAACGGTCAGACACTTATTATCCACTATTTTTAAGCAAGGAACGTGCCCTGAAAGAGCGAATCAGTTTTCCACTAAGCTGGTTTTATCCCTTGTCAGTATTAAAATAGAAACTGCATTTGAAATCAAAGAATGTAAATGTAGGAGCATGTTTTTATCTATTCTTTCGTTGAACTATATACAAATGCAACCTTGCATGAGCATGATACTTTTTTCAGCATAGGGAAGAATACATAGAATACTAATCCTTCATATTCCACAGATATTAACTAGAGAAACTGGAACGCACTATAGAAAGGATTAAAGCATGAAAGGGGAACAGAGTAAACAAAAAATCCCCAATCAACACCCATGATCCATGGCATGCATCATTGAAGGATTTGAAATTAGGTATAACAAAATAGTTTTGTTGGTTAAGGGAAAATGGTTGTAGCATTTCAGATATTTGTTATCCTCAATTTTTGCAGAGTAATGTTGCAAATGTGATGATAATATGAATTCGAAAGGCATAAATTTCGATGGTTTTTCTAGATGAAGATCAAAAATTACTTGTATGGTCAATTTTAGATTTTTAATAATTTCAGGTAGTTATAGTTTTCTAAATGGTGATCGATATAAATTAACCCAGATATTCTTGCAACTTTATTTTAGTTGATATAAGATTGCGGTGGAGGGCATAAATTATACATTTTGAAATTTGATTAATTAGTATTCAAAGGAATACGAATCCGCAGATGCTGAGTCACTATTGCCCGAAAATGATTACGTTTCCGAGAACGTTAGATATTATTCAACGTTAATATTAATCAAACCAAATTTTGAAAATTAATTCAATAATCCTGTTTACTATTGGATCACGATACTGAAGCGATCGACGGAATGAAGGATGCGAAAAGAAAGGAACACAGTTAATTTTTATCGCCAAATAACACAGCCTAATATAGTTAATGCTGATTTTTTAAGAAAAAATCGTGTTTTATTTAACTACACAGAGTTCGGTGGAATAGATGAACTATAAATATCCCCGAATATCGCCGATGGGATTTGATTTTTTCGGCTTGGTGACATTGGATGTGTGGCGATATGGTAAATTGCCGTACTGCAAATACATACCACACCGCAGCTTATTAGTTATATCACGAGCACGTTTGGATTAAAGTTTTGCCAAACAACTATCTCGCTCCTTTCATCTTTTAACCCTTGTTCCAAATCAAACTCCGCGTCTGAAAAAACCTTTGAAACACAAACTACCTATCACCGAGGCCGGTCACAAATATCGTAAATACTTGCGCGTGTACAAACAAAATTGGCAGTATCCAATATGCTCCTATAATTAGACGTAACTCTATTCGAAATACGTGGAGTGAATATTGCGAAATTTGCCCATTCCCTGGCTATTAATACTCCCGGCCCCTTCCGGCGAAATCCACGGCTCTCCTTTGCTACACGTACACACTGCAATACACAACCATATTAAAACTTCCCTTCCCCCTCTCCCGTCCTGCTCCATTACCCTCAAACTCACTCGTTCCCTTCCTCCATACATCTCCCTTTTCCTCACGCTAACCTTTCCCAGAATTTCCTGCATCTCGCTGCCTTCCGAAATATCCCCATTGTATATTTTTCCAATTTGTAAGCTTCGATTTGGAATATTTGCGAAATGCGGAGTGATATGTCAAAACTTCCAAAAACCCTGTCGTGTTCCTCGGTCTTCGGTTTTCTCCCCCGCTCTCTCGTCTCTTTTCCAAAGTTTCTTTGTCTGTATCGCATTTATGTGACAGAAAATATCCTCTATTAGGAGCACGTCGTCAAAACAGAGACTTATTTTTCGCCGCGCTCTTCTGTTACCTTTTTGCTTTAACTGAACTCCCCTTTGAAGGTCGTGTTTTGATGTTTTTACGTGATTCAAATCTCTATTGCGGAGTCTAGAAACAGATGCTGTACTCTGTGTCCGGAGGCAACGCAGGTTTTTTTTGGAAATGAGTCAGGGAAGTTGAAGTTAAGTCAAAATATGACTCTCGGTCATGTAATTAGGGATAGGACCTTTGATCTTTTAACTGCTAGTGAAATTCGGCACCTTTCGTTGATATTTAAGCCTTAAGGTGAACTCGCTAATCGCTAATAAAATTTTATGAATCCAAAGTCATTTACAATTTTGTGTGTATCTGACGACTTGCCAACTCACAATTTCGTTATATGTTCTATCTACTATATATAGGTAATTTTGTTATCAAATGTTTTTATTTTCATTTTCCTTCAGCTTCTCTTAATTTTATTCTACGGATATATTTTGTTTTTGTTATAACTGAACTCAGTGGGCCTTTAGTCTTTGAGTTAAATAAATAAATATAACCGTATATTTAACATGAATAAAGATTTTTCCGTTTGAAAATGATAACTGGGTCCTGTGGTTGATTTTAAAATATTTTTGATTTTATTCGCTCACAATCGTCTTAATATAAAATCTTTTTCGTTTGCACCGCAAATTAACATGACTTTATTGGTCATTGGAGCAACATTTCCATAATTTTTATATTGTGAGAGAGTTGATTCGTGAATCTAATGCTAAATAGATTGGATTCAGCATCCATTTCCTGCAATCACAACACAGAATTTTAAACAAAATGAAACGGAATCGGAACGGAAATACAGTTATTTTCCCTAAAGTGAAAACAGAACCCGAGCCAAAACAGCATTAAATTTCTTAAACGCAAAGAAAAACCGAGGACTGTTTTTATCCATTTCCTAATTTCTGTCAAATGATATCATCTTTAAATTTACTAGTCGATGCACCTTGAAAATAACTAAATTGATTGCTTGACATTTACATGCATCCGTTTAAATTTTTAATTATTATTGATATAATTTCGGAAGTTAAATTCTAAAGTTGAATTTAATAGAAAAACGCATTTATATTAAATTAAATTTCAGAATGGTATAAATCTTTTATTTTGGAGCGAAAAAAATCTGTTAGAACCGGTTGGACAAAGACAAATCTAAACCAGAACTGAACCAAAGTTAAGTTTTTGTTATTGAACCAATACGAAAACAAAAACTAGAAGCATTACTTTTCTACCCATGTTCTGGTTATAGATGTCACAAATCTTAAACAAATCTTAAGATATCAAATCAGATATCACATAGAGGGAAACTAGTGCAACATTTTTCAAATAGTAATGTGAATTTACTCATGAAGGGAATATTTATTGCCTTTACAGGATATTTTAATGCAAATTCTTATCCCATGCAATCGATCTGTTTTCCCTCTCGTTTTCAGAACAAGAGCTTAAAATTTATTTACAAATTTTATTTGTACTTAATGAATAATGTATGAAATTGAGGTATCATACCGATTTGCAAGTTTCTCAATTTTTCATTGTACTACGAATTTGCAATCTTTTTATTTTTCATCTGTACCTACATGAAAAATGAAGTTTGGCCTTTGTAACAGCTCTTTAAAATGTGAACGAACTCGTAAAAAGAAAAATAATCTCATTTAGAGTTCACATCACTTGAACGTAGATGACTTGTCAAAATTGATAGGGCTCATATTTTAAATCTATTTTTGAAAGTGATGCGAATAAGTGAATAACAATGATTGATAATCAATACCTATGTTGAATTTAGGATTATCTCATTTCTGTGGAGTATGTTGTAATCAATTTGTATAGAACGTTTCCATATATCATTGGAATTTTAATGAAAGCACCTGAAAATGAACATATTAGACTTCCGATTAATGTGATTATACCCTAAAAATTTATTATATATTCGAGATCAACAGAATCTAATCTGTCCCTTTCAACAAAGGAGATGCTATCTTTTTGGAGATCAAAAGAAATGTATTTAAAACTTTGATTTGGCAGGTACTATTAAATATTCAAGAATAATAGGCTCAACGGTATTTAATTAAGTGATTTCAAATATACCTTATCTCCATTCAATAACTTTCAGTAATCATTAGAGGAATGAATATTTAACTGAAAGACTTTTCAAAACTTCCATACGTGGAAGTATGAATTGAACTATTGAGAGAATATTTGACCAGGTGCCAAGTAGAGGCACTGCTGTAAATGAAAAGCAAGGTATAGAAATCGCTGTAACATTTCGATAATTATAGTGTGTTGGAGGATTGATTCGCCGCGTATTTAGGCCCGACAACACTTCACTTATTGACCACGAGCTTCATCCACGGACGCTCATTAAAATCTCCCCCTGCCACACGCCGATAGGCGGCTTGCAGGGTATTTATGTAGATGTAGATGTAAAGACCAAGTGGGTGCTGTTACTTAACCTAATTCACATCCTTTATATTCACATATTTTATTACGTATTATTTTATATTTACTTCGTTTATGATTTAGATAGTGTGCTTTGCCAGTATCAACAAATCATTTGTCCAGGGCTTTAGCATGAGATTCATTTCGGAACGGTGCACAATCTAAGGAGAATCATGCTTCGAAGAATAAAAACGATAAAAAATACAGACTCATATAGAGGCATTTATAAATATATTTGTAACATCTGCATTTGTAATATCTAACATACGGAGAAAAAACAGTGTGATGTATGCAGACTAGAATACGAAAACGGAAAATGCTTTCACGAGAATTTCACTACATAAAACTCGAATAATACCCGTTCAAGATGTCTTAATGGCTTTTAAGATATCTTTCAAATTATTTTAGCCGTAAATATAATGTGAACGGACCATAATTTATTTTAGTTTTCTTCACTACCTCATATCCGTGGTGATGAATAAAAAATGATTTAAAACGATTAAGTATAATATTTATCTTTTGGAAATGTTTGCCTACGACAGCTTAGTTCTACGCAAATAACTACTTCAATAATTCTATGATCCCCATAGGTGGCAAATTAAGGCAACATAGTTCATTGTGAAAGGGATATTTTTATCGGCTGCATTTCGCCTCCTGAAAGCACTCGAAGAGCAAGTGAATATCGGCTAAGTGACACAGAAAGTATTAAAAGCCATCTGTATCCATGAAAAAGTTAACGGGAGGAATTTTCGCGACCATTACCGCTATCTTGTATCTCTGGCGGTGTTATTTACGAGTCCCTTCCACGAAACCGTTTAGAGCACAGCTTTATGTTTAACAGATAGGGAGCGTAATTACTAACCAAACACGTTTTACCTTAGAAGGGGAATTTATCACGTAAACAAAGACTCGCATCCTCTCTCGAGAAAAGAAACGAAGGGGATTTTAATCAGGAATATGAAATTCATCTTCATTTAATAGCGCCCGTTTAAAGTAAATCCGAAGGCAATTAAGATGACATAAAATGAGATAGCATTCGTTTTTGAATTTCCGCCTTTCAAGCTGTATCATTTATTATGTAAAGGTACTCCTCTACGTGTGGTGTTGGAGGTTACATTTTATGAAAGCAAACAAATACTCTGGGCTTCTAATGAGGTTAAAATTTGAGATTAGGAGAAAAAATTGATCATTCATCTTAATTAAAAATCTTCTCGGAGGCTTGAAGGTATAATTTCCAGTCTAAATTCAGAATTTCAGCCATGGAAGGGCCCTCCCATATATATCAGCAACTTTTAAATTAGCCATTCCGTAAATGAAATGCATTACTTTTCGTATTATTGCTCGTTAGTATATTTTTTAGCTGTTTTGAGATTACATACGAATGATCAACTAAAATCGAAGCTCTTCTAACAAACTTTTTGCCTCGAAAACCGATCAGATTGTGTCATCCTCTATGAGTAAACATTTCTATATTTGCTAATTTCTTTGTAACGTAATTCTCCGAAAGCGTATATTTTATGCATCAAGGCACCCAAAATATGTACATATCACTGTGTACTTAATTGCATCGTTTTGATGTATTCTATCTTCCCAATTTGCAACAGATATTCATTTAGTGGCTATTTTCCAAAGAGTCTTGTTTATTTGTTGTCTTTACTATGAATTTTTTTAATAATAGCTCCAAAATTAATCTAACGATGTAAAAGATTAGAGAAGGCTTCAAGATATTTACTTTCAAATATTTTTCCCATAAGTATAAGTAATCATAGGAAAATATATATTTGCTACATAATAATGAAATAAATTAATTATACTTTAATACTAACTGAGATATTAGGTGACTGGCGACTTAATTATTTTCAGAAAAAGAAAGATTTTATTCTCAAATTACTAAGTAACTAAGTTCTTATCATGCTGCATACCGACTGTATCAAAAAGGATGAAATGGCTCTGAAAATATAATTACAGAAACATAATAAAGTGTTACGTGAAAAATATTATGTATCATGATGGGAGAGAAGAAAATATTTTCCCAACTTCTGTTAAAATCAGTTACAGTTATTCAGAAACTACGAGAAAATTCTTTATTTTCTTTTCAAATCCTGTTTAATTAAAATAAAGTTTTATCTTATTATTTACAACGCTGCTCGTGAAAAAATTGGTGTTATAATTAAGTAAAAAGGACTGATGCATGTGTGAAACGGATCCTTTTAACAAAATATGCCGCCTAAACTCCGACTTGTTTCGTAGAATGGGACGTAAGTGGATTGATCCCTCGTCTTTTTAGATACTTGTCATGCAGACTTTCCATTACTTTCGACAACAAGCCCTTGTAGTTACTTATCGCTCGATGGATTTGCTATGTTTTTCGCAGAAAATAAAAAGGAGAATTTTTTCGAGTATCGCTTCCTCGACACTTCTTTTCCGCATTTTTCCTGCTGCCTACGAATTTCACTTTTTCGCTGCCACTTTCAGACTCTTCTCCCTTAAGGCTTTCACTCTCTTCCGAATCAAACTGGAAATATCTCCCTCGTATCTTATTTATTTATTCCTGTGGATAATTCGTTGGTCTTCGGAGGTAATATTCTACCTATATCAGATTTCATTTAATGTGCTCGCAGAGTCTAAATAATCCGGCGTGACTTTATGGAACACTATCTTTTTAACACACGAAAATCATCTCTGCGTATTTTCTAAGATACTTTTATCTGTTACAACCAATTTTCCTCAACGCTCATCTCCCGGAAAGTGCAAAGTGCGATTTTAGTGCGATTTTTAGAAATTCTTCGTTTACTTTTCGAAGGCCCACGAATAGTATCATTTAAACAGTAGGAAATAGCAAATTTCTCATCGTGCCTAGAAATTTAAAGCTAATGTAATCATACAAAAGAGAAAGAAAAGAAAAGATGAAGAATCCAGATAGACGTTTCAGCTAGATAAACTCTTAAACGAATGACGAAGAAAATATATATTCAGACGATGTAGGGTCAAGATACATTTTCCTACATCTAAGCTCATTTGTATTTATCTTTGAATATAATACTTAAATTAGAGGAGAAATATAAAAGAAAAACAGAAAAAGATTCCGGTTCTTGGGGAAACATCATCTCACCTGAGCGTTGTGCTGAAGGAAAAATATTGTGTGGAAAATAAAACAGATAAGGTGAAAAACTTCACAAAAACAGAGAATACAGAAAAATATTTTTAAATTATTCCGTCCAAAATTAAAATAGAAGGTAATTCAGTGTAAATGAATCTAGACACAATAAAAATATACAATCCAAGTTCAATGGTAGTAAAAATGAATACAAAGTATCCAATACAAATACATTTTATGTAACATTAAATTTAATTTAAAGAGGTATCCTTGAGCCAAAGTAGCACTATTTACTTTGAAATAAAACCTTCTTAGGAGTTTATGCTTGATTAAAGGGTATATAAGTTGATTTTCAATATTTGTTTTGTATGATTTCGTACTTCAGAATATTTAGTACCGCAGATCCTGTTTTCATTTACAAACCATTAATTAATACAAATCCAATATTGAATTAAGATAAAATATCGGAATCAGAGCATGTTCTAAACTCTTTTAGCTGTGTAAAAACAGAAACGAGAAATGTCTATAAATGCCGATTCAGAGGCCTTTGAAGAGGTTTAGATAGCTTTTCTCATATTCTAAAAGTACCATGTAAATTTACAAATTCTTACACAGTGATGTAATTTATGTTAACAGCTATATATAAAAACCATCACATAATCATCATCTTTATTGCATATCGATCAAAGTACAATATTTGCGAGAGAACAAATGGAAAACTAATCAAGCAACAGGAAAAGCAATGAATGACGGAGCAATTATTCCCTCGTTGGCATGGAATAAAAGCGAGGTATTTGTCCGTATTTGCGCTGGAAGATCAATTAAAAATTCTGATTTTATGGCCAGAGAGAGAGAGAGAGCTGATGACAAGCATCGCCATCCAATGTTGTTAGCCACTCTGTAATCGCGATATAAAGATTCTATTCTCCGATTCCCTCTTCAATGACCCAATCAGAAATTTTGTGCGATTGCACTCACGAAACATTCGTTGCGGCCATGATCCTATCCCATTACAAATTCCTGTCACCAATTACCGCATCGAGGACTCGTGTCCCAACCAAATGCATGCATCAGCCCCAGCATTGGGAAGAGGAAGAGGTAATGAGGAAAGAGTATCGGAGAATGGAGGACAAGGAGACCCAAACGAGAGGATAGGAAAGACAAACGCTGCAAATTAGAATCAGAGAACGTGGAAAAAGATTCGGAACATTTCGTAGTAACGTATACCTGTCTATTCCTCATACACTTTACGGTTGCCATTACTAGTGTTTCTAGTTATTTTACATTATCTGGTATGAGGTAATTTCCACAATCAGTAGTACTTTTTAGGGTCTAATTTTTCTCATGTAAAATTCTTCAAATCGCATCGAATAATCTTCTTTTTGAATCTTTCCTTGCGCGAATTTTAAATATGACCCTCATTTGGATAGGGATAGAACTGCAAAACAAATAAATCTGGCTTTCTTTGATTGAAAATTTGATTATAAATTAGATAAAATTCAACGTTAAATTTCAAAGCATCACCTGAACGAGGGAGATTATTTGTGGAGAACACGGGAAAGTAAGGCAATACAATCATACGTAACATTCAGTCATACTGCAAACCCTTTTTCACTTAGTTATTTAAGGCGTGAGCATCATTAGAACTCTTGTAGTCTATATATGTACTGATAAGTTGAAAATATTCCACAGAAGTTCGTTAACTTGAATTTTCAAGTTCAAAACAATGTGAATTCAATAGAGAATACTTTCCGTACTTTTCTGAATGTAGATTTTTAATTATTTCGAGAAGTATTTTAGGGGTTGAACCAGTATCAAGAGATTTAACCTAAGCGACTATCATTTTCAACGCGTATTAATTTAGAATAGTATTATAGCCCTTGCTAAAACTTTCTTAAGTCAGACAGTGCTGCCTTGAAGTCACTCATCCAATGCGCATTTTGGTGACTGTGTCACTATCCTCCTGGGGTAGATGCAGTATGAGAATTCTCTTTTCGAGGAAGAGTCGTGCTTCATTGATTTGATTGGCTTACGATAAGATTTCGACCTCCGATTCATTAAAAACCGAAATCCAATTTCTTATTCGTTAACAGCCAATTTCCAATTCTAGTTCCAATTGCGTTTGTTCCATCTACATAGGTGCTTAGCGCTCAATTTAATGGTATAACTATTTTTTAACGTATAATATATCGCAGGCTATATAGTACGGTACACATAAGTATTGCTGTAACGTAAGTGGAAAATTTAGAATATTTGTGAATTGTGTGGTAATATTGGTACCAGGATTCTGCCTAATTTCAATAGGCAATAATAGTGATGATATGATAAATAGACACTTGTGTTACAGATTAACAGCTGGAACAGATAGTCTTACTCTAACGGACGATATGCATGTCAAAGTACATGAATCGCCATAAAACAAGAGAGAGAGAGGGAGAGAAACAGGATGGAGTTTGCGAATATTCCGAAAGAGAAAGAAAAAGGGAAAATATCAATAGGGAAGCGATAAACGCGAGAAAGGAGTGGCGAAGATGGGAAATGAGAGATGAACGATGGGGCGGTGGGAATCGAGGTTGACTGATCCGGCATTTGCAAAATTGGATTGTCAAATGCGTTTCCTTCCCTCAGTTCGATGATTTCGAATCTGCTCCGGCGTACAACAAATGCTTTCGTTTCGTTTTGAGCGATAACACGTCGCGGAAAAGACTTGCTTCTCCCTTTTCCCATTCCAATTGACCCCTCCCCTGCCTTCATTGACTATCTGATCCCATTCCATTGGATATGGCTTTCCTCTTTCCTTTGACATGAGCTGTGACGCGACCTAATTCCCGTAAAACGAATAAATCGATGATCGGGTTAAAAGGAATAAAAATCGCGGAGGGTAACCAGATGGGGAATATGGATGTGGTCCTCTTTCGGCCCCTCCCACCCCACCCTTCCTTTCACCTACACCCTTTCACTTCCCTACCCTCCTTTCACTTCCGGTCCCTCTATTACTCTCGGAACGTAGTCTTTTCTCCACTAGTTACGGGATACATCCCATTAACCGGCCTTCATTGGACTAAGACTAAAGTTGGATGAGCGAACGCTCGGTTAATCGCAACTTTTACATAATCATGGTGCTTATGTGGTATAAAAAGAACGGCAAAAGCAGTCTTAATCAGATTCAGTGTAAGGATTTAGGAGGGGCGGCCCCAAGTGAAGTTTTGGCAGGCAATATTTATTCTATACTCCAAAGACTATTTACGTTAGGAGAAGTAATATATGTAGTGGTTCCGTTCTGCATATGTGAACATGTGTATATATAAATTTATGCGGTTATAGTATTGTTATATTAAGTGGTATTCCCACCAGCTTTTAAGCAAATTTAACGCGATCCATGATAATGATAAAAGAATGAATAATTGGTACGTAAAATCACATATTTTTCGGTGAAAAACGATTGGAAAATTTGTATTCAATCAAAATTTGATTGCTTTTATTTTGAATTAAATCCCAATTGGTCTGTATTTATTTTGGATTAGGGGTCCAATCGGTTAATTCATCTTCCAAGATACCCGTGTTTGTTTTTAAACGCTTTTTGTTTTGCAACCATTAGTCATTATTGATTTGAATGTGATATGTGATAATTTTGATGATTTCTCGATATTACCACGGGCTGTAGGATGTATCATAACTGATGGATTGCTATACTGGCCTAAAATAGTCGGATTAATTTATTGTGAATTATAAATCTACTTGATTGAAACCAGTCAATATTCCTTCGCTGGATAGTACTTTAATTGCTTTTTACATAAAGGTATGTTGAAATTTGCAAATATCAGCCCCCACCGAGATCAAACCCAGGACCGCTTGCCCTAAAGGTGAGCTCGTTACCGACTTGGCTAGCCAGGTACCAGTTCAATATTTTTTGAACCATAAATCCCTTCATTTCGACAATGCAGTTGTCAATGAAGTGGGCTGTGCAAGAAGAGCACTATACGTATTATTTTATAGAAAAAATTAACCTGAAATTCGTCAAGCAATAAGATATTCCCTTTTTCGATTAAAATGGAAAATACCCCTTTGCAGTCCAATTGTTTTTAAAAGGAGATTCGTGCTTCAGTTTGACAAGGCTATTGCCCACGCAGTGGAATGATAATTATTCCCGGGTGAGCTGCTGCTATCTACCGGAGATTCTTTCGTTTTATGTAAGGGAAATCGGGTTAGATATTTTCTAAGGGTAATCAGCGTGAGCGTGCGATGGAATCGATTAAACCTGTGTTTGGCAAGCGCGCTAGATAAAGTCTTTACGCGTGACCTATCACGTAAATCCTAAACGTGCGAACTCTCCCTTGTTAACTTAAAATTCCGTTTTAGACGGCGCGATGTGTTATCTTTAGCTACGTTGCACTATAATTTTTCCTAGTGATTTGCATTGGAAAAACAACTTGGCGAAACCCTCTGTGATTAAATCGAAATTGAATGCGAGGGAAATCGTTTAGTTGAAACAAACCGGTGAACGTATCCCGAAAATGAGACAAATAGTACTAAGATACGAAATGGGAAATTGAAGGTCATGCTCTTTATCCAACAGGTTCCACTCGAGAAATTATTCGTATTCGCTGGGTATTTTCGAATTCAATTTACATTCTAATTCACTTGCGTGGCGTTTCAAGATTAAGTGCATGCATTGCATTGAAAATAATTTCCCCCAAAACCTCAACACAGTCGATATCTCATTCTAAAAAGCAAAATATCGACTATCAATTTTCAAAATATGTTTGTGACTATCCGCTTAAATTTACCGTATTTATCAAGTTTATATTTCACTGTTAAAATAGATTCCGGCATGTTTTGATGAATTTCAGGTAACCTCGTCTTATTCACCTAATCAAATTAATCAGGCGGAGTATTAAAGCAAAATTTATTCTTTCTTTCTTTATTTATTTATTTGAACTCTTCTAAGCTTTCGTTGACCTATATCTTGAAATACGTTTGTATTTCAACCCTGAATTTCAGAGTGTGAATTTTCTCTTATATGTTTTTGTTAATGGTGATATTTCTGTGTTTTCAATTTTCATTGGGTAACGAAATGATCGGGATGAAAAATATGGTATAATTTATATGATCTATCAAACGATTATAATCTAAAATTCTAATAATCAATCAAAATATCATGAGCATCAATAGAATAATGGCAAACATTGTGACCTACCAAAGCTTCCGAAACATCAATTCTTTAAAATATCAGATTCAAAAAAGATCCCGCTGGGACCAACCTTCGAGCACGCAAATCGATAAATCATTGATTAATTCACTTTTCGGGCATTCCACTATTTGCACTTCGAAAAAAGCGACGTTTCCTCCAACAACACCAGAATGTGTTCTTTCATTTAATGCCTTAATGCTTGTAAAGGTTATCTTGGTATCCTGGGATTCGAAAAATTCTCATCGCCATTTTCCGCGATTGAAAGCTTTACATTTTCCCCTTCACTCCGCTTTTCCCACTCCTTTACTCTTCCTTTTTCGCATCCACCCCAATACACCCCTTCCATCCGCCCCATATCCCGCTCTTGCGCTCACATTTCCTCTGACTTGACGCATTGCATTCGAATACGTCACTGCTCTTCTCTCACCATAAATCCGCCCTATTTTTTCCAGCCCTCACTCTTCTTTTCGTTGCTCCAATTTTATGAAAATGTTGCCCCGCGTATCTCTTAACCATAGCCGTTTTTCTGGTTTACTCGCTTCCATCAGGAGGGGTATATTTTATCATTTTTACTCCGCGAATACTGATGTACGACTATTCCGACGTGAAATGGTGTTTCCTTTTGCGGGAATCACGACAGCGGAGGCCTTTACGGTTAAGGGATGGAGAGGTTACCGCTGATATTGGGAAGATGAAAGAATTCGCGGAATTTCTGCCTCTATATTTCCTTATTTAGGAAAATTTTGAGGATTCCGCCGAAGCGAATGTGTTTATTTTCTCTCGAGCGGTATCTCGATTTAAACTTCAAAACGTGCGCCATCTATGCTATTTTGCGTTTTGTTTCTGATAATAAAATTTTCTGATGCTGTGATACTCGATTTAATCAGGATTATACGAAATTAAATTATCGATTTTAATAAAATTTTCTGATGCTGTGATACTCGATTTAATCAGGATTATACGAAATTAAATTATCGATTAAGGGTTTTTACATCTTAAAAAATATATGCCAGAGTGGAGATCCTGCGGTCTTAATGACACATGCGGCACTTATGGGTGTTCCATGCGGCATTTTCGTCATTTCTTGAACCGAATTCCCATTATTAAATAATTTTACTTCAAAATCTTGCTAATGGCGTCATGAGAAAAGGAAATTTAAAATTTTCTCTTGTAGTTCGCTCAACGAATTAATTTCTTTTCTTAATTACAATATCGGTGTTAAACTGTTCGAATTTATATAATAACACGTAACTCAAGAAGGTTGTGTGATGCTTTTTTACTCGACTAAATGGTAAATGTGACCTTCCGACAGAGGAATGTTTCGCAGCCCTGCTATGAGCTGTATCAAATAACAACTTCAAGCGTAATAATTTCAATACTCCCGATCATTGTCGAAATAAAATACACTTAAAATTACAGTTTCCTGAAAAGTTTTCCTGGCAGAACCTTTCCCCTAAGCTGAGGTAGTCCATTAAATATTTCCGCACTTTATTAGTTGTGATAACTGTTTTTATATTTACAGAATCCATCTGAAATAATTTGATAGATGAATTTAGAATGAATCTGAAGCAATGCCTATGAAAATAGAATTCTGTTACCTAAATGCAAAAATCACGGACATTTCATTCTTTGGGTTTAAAAAATTCTCTTCAGAAGTTGGTTGGCCAAAGAAAATTATCATATCAAAATTTCAAATTACAACATAATATACATTGAAAATGTATTAAGTCATTGAGAATTAATTTTTAACCCGTTTCCTAAGAAAGACAGGAAAGCTAAATGGAAGTAAAAGAAAACCAACCAATACCCGAATTTATAAAATCATTGTACCATCTAAGCTTGAAATGCTTCATTTGGAAGCCTCATATTTTGAGAATTTAGATGGTGAAAATTATCTTTTTGGCATCGTTTTCTCTAGTTTTATTTCAATTAACTGTAGAGGCATTTCTTTTTTGTGACCATGCGTGAATGCACATGTATAGTATATATCGATGTATGTAAAGACGCATTATACGTATATTAATGTGTATTTGTGTACATATATATTCATATCTAAACAATATTTTATGGTATGAATGTTCTCTCTTCCGCGTTCTTTTCGGTGAATAAAAATTGCATATATTCTGCGAAGGTGACCTCAATGTTAATCGTTCTAAAATACCGTCATATTTCAAATGCTCACATTTCGAGGTGTACTAGGGTAACTATAAATCACGTATAATTTCTGTTTTATTCACTTGCGGCTGTATATGAAAGCTATGCATGAGGAATTGTTCATTGGCCGTGCTGTGAGAGTGCTTTTATTTCCTTGTCCTCCGTTTCTCTGAATTGAAATATATGTTTTATATGGAGCCTTTTAATTTATTATTTCCCAGAAAGCAGAGGAATTTGTAAATAGTTTGTGTGTAGAAAGTCATTTTTAACAGGCAGAAGTTCGCTCGATGCCACGAAGGTGTAGGGGAAAAAGTGTGTATGCTTCGTGAAATATGAGTTTTCATTTTAAAAAATTTAGTTTCTCATGACAATAATTAAAATATTCCTTGATATTTCGCTTAAATCAAACTTGAAGCAAGGCAGAGATAATAATTTAAGTAATTATTCGTTTTTGAAAATCCCATGCCTTTCAAAACCTATGATTACTGGTTGACAGAACTGATTCATTAGTAGTAGTAGTAGTAGTAGTAGTAGAATAGGAGTTTATTAATGACAGGAGGCTATCGATGAAAGTTATTTCCACATTCTACCAAGATTAGAGAAATGGAGTGGAATATAATATGCTTAGATTACGTGATTCTTCCTATCTGTGATCATGACAGAGATGAAATACTAATCATACCCAGCAATAGTTGGATAAACGATATGAGGCGCGCAATGCAATTTCTTGATGAAAAAGAAAATTAACTTGAATGGTGACTTATGGTTAAAATTACCTTAATTTAACATTTTAGCTTACCTTAATTCAAGTCTTCCATTTACCTAAATTTTACAGAATTGTTAAATGCAAAAAATTATGTAACAAGTAATTATCTGATAGAGAAAATTGACAAAAAACCAGAAATATCTGTTTAAATTAATTTTAAGGTGTTAAAATTGCAAGTAGTAACGTGTCTCAAAACCCAAAGTCAAGCAAAAGTGAAAAAAGCGACGTGACTGTGTCTCGATCCCGGGTCTCCCACTTTAAGGGCAGGTATTCTTAGCAATAAAAATTCTTACCGTGTTTTATTCAACTTCTTCTTAAATGGAACACGGAAGGTGGAGGTATGTTATATAATGTTATTTTAAACGTAACCTGGAAATAAAATAATTTGAAATTATGAATTGCAAATTTAGAATTTTATTCTTATTTTAATCCTCTATGGAAGTGCTTCTCAATCTTTTTCTCTCGCACGGCATATCCATCAACTCTACTTTTTTGGCACGATAAACCAAGAGTTTGTAAGTTGAAGCGGAAAGTAGAATTGAAAAAAGACGAGAAAACAGTGAGTACGGGGTAAGAGATTTTATTAATATCTCAATAAAACGAAAAACATATTGCAGTTTACAGCGCGTTTGTGATGAGATGCTAGAATCATCTCTCGCGAATTACGCGGCGCTCCATGACCTTAGCAACGGCAAATTAATATGCCGCAGCTAATCGTTTGGGAAGCACTGATCCTGAATATAAAGGATATTTTGAAAACGCTAGAAACGAAGAGCTGATGCATGTAGAGGAATAAAATTGATTTTGAGCTGTCAGATTCAGTACTTCTCCAAATGCGAATAGCTGTAAAGGGATTAGCGCGCGATCTAGCTGCTCATCATATTTGGGCTTTTAATGAAGTCTATGACAGAATAGTGTGTCGAACGTTCAATCACGGAAAACAAGGAAAAAGGTTAAAATACATCTCTGAAATAATAAAATCCATAGAATACGCGGATGACCAGATTGTAGCGGAGAGTCAAGATGAACTGCAGAAGATGATGGAAAGAATTTGAAAGAAGAATGAAGAATACGGAACAAAAAATATAGAAAAAACGAAAGTGACGAGAATAGTGCAGGGAGTAGTACCATTAAACGTATGGCTGAGGATAACAAGAAAGATCTGGGATAGTATAAAAATAAAGTAACACAGAATGAAAACTGTATCGAAGAAGTTTAAAGTAGAGTCGCAATAGGAAAAGAAGTCATTAGCAAGATTAAGGAACTGGTGATAAGTGATATTCAGATAGATATTAAAAAATATTTGATCTATTGCGTTTGCCGTTACTTTGTAGACTTCCATTACTGGAAAAATAAGCACTCACTTTATAAAATTCTAGTATTTTTATTATACTTTCGAATATGGCAAGTATAATAATAAAAATAGTAGAATTTACAAAGTGAGTGTATAATTTTCCTAAAAAATATTTGCAAAACGCTTAACGTGAAATCTTGTATTGTAAGGATATGAATATGGAGGAAGAGAGAAGAAAAGTACTTATAAAGCTTTGAAACGTGGTTATAGTAACGAATGGAAAAGATTGGATGGAAATTAAATAGGAAATGAAGTTCTGTGAAGGATTGGAGGTGAAGGATGCATTCTGGTAGAAATTAAAAAGCAGAAGGTACAATAGGTTGGAGGAAGAGAAAGATAGAGAAGAAATATTCAGTATAGAAAAATAAACAGTATGGGGAAGAGAGAAGTAGGGAGAAAGCATGGAATGCAGACGGATGTCAAAGAAAGGAATTATGCAGAGATGAAGAGAAAGGATCTAGACAGAATGCTATGGAGACGAATACACAGTTGAAAACATTCTGAACAGAAGCAAAAAAGAAGATAAAGATATCCACGTCATATGAAATTAATACAAAAATATCCTTTTTTTAAGTCCGTCTGTAAAATCAGTATTGGGTAAGAAGGGAAGAGGTGGACCTAGAAATAATCATACCAACCAAATCCAGACAAAGACGGCAGAGGTCGGATACTTCTAACTCAAGAACTCGGCAGAAGACAAGACATAGTCGTTGAATTTACACAATGGATAGCTATAAATCTGCTTCAGTATCCCCCAAACGATGGTTTAAGTTAGGTTCCTACATCAGGAACTTACGGATTCATACCTGCTATATGTGACTCTAACGGGGATATAAGAATCGATACGGATCTCGCACTTATTCTCGCGGAAAACGATTCGAATTCCTGAAAATTCATTTTCATATTCCAGCCCTTCTCTCCTTACGTCCCTCTTCTGAGCGAACAACTTTACACGGGAGTCGTGCTAAGATTTCCTTATGTAGTCCCAGCTTCGTGTCGGGACGGGCGCAAAAAAATTCCTCAGGAAGATTCCAAAACTCGGGGAGGCGTTTGAAATTTCTATCCGACTACGTTTGCGTGAGATTATTTCCGGCTCATTTGGCAAAACTGGGAACACGGCGATGTTTTCCACTTTCCCCTTAACGCAGCCGGTGCTACACGCGCGCACATACCCTCACAGTTCTTCCGCCCCCTTGTCCTTGTACAACTTTCCATTCCCTGGATTCCGGCCATCGATACCTACGGATAAACGGCCTCTGCCGAACAGGACCGGAATATAAAATCGGGCTCTTCTCGTCGGCAGCCCTCCCAAAGGTAATCCACCGATTCAAACTGGATTACCACATCAACGATAATTTCAATGCATATCATCCACCCCTGGAAGAACTGCTCCCGTTCCAAGTTGCGAGTGTATTCGGCGGAAGATGTTCTCAACTCTGCTTTCTATTTGGAGATCGTTTACTCTGAGAAAAATTGGCCATCCTTTTTCCCTTTCCTTTGGGTAATGACTGTTCAATCAAGCTTTCATTTCATTAAAGAAGCTGGATGAATTTCACATTCTGTTTGTAGCAAACACTTCACTCCTTTCACTCCATGGATAGTATTAACATGTACTGAGAAATACTCCTATCTGCTGAAGTAACTTTTACCCAGCCTGAAATATCATTTCACTCAGCTGATTTGCGTTACATTTCCTGACAAACATTTCATCCGTTCGATGCGTTAGGAAGATTGCGTTCTTAATAGGAGATAAAGAAACTTTGTAATTTTACACAAGTTTTCCATTGTGCGACCGGTTCCACTATGGACTTAGCATCATCTGGCTCAGAAAATAAGGTACTAACTTCATTAGCGAAACCGGTCAAACAATAAAAACCTTGTGAAAAATTATGTAGTTTCTTTCTCTCCTGTGATGATTTTCCACAAATTAACGCCTAAGAATTTTGATTTTATGCGTTCCTGGTACTGTTGAGTGAAGTGTAGAAAAAGAACTACAATTGGTATTTATTGTGTTACATTTGGTTCACACATTCACTAGCGCTTGAAATTTTCAATAAGGTGTCATTACTCTCTTAACATGCGAAACAAAAGTTATAATTTATCATAAAATGTCTCCATTTACAATCGTGAACTATCCGAAAAATCAGTGGTTATGACCTAAAATGTGCGATTGTTACATACTCATATAAGTACGTTATTCGATTGGGTTGGTTGAGTTTGTAATGATCCACTTAATTTATCAATTTAAGGAGTACAACCCTGCTAAATCTATTAGAGTAGGTATTCGGCGATAGTAATTTCTGCTTTCTGAATGCGATCCTTGATCAGATCGTCAAATGGGGGAGAATTTGAAGTAAAGAGTAAACATAAATTTATAAATAAAAAGTTTAAGAAAATTATACATCGGATAAAAATGTATTATCTCTTATGCTAAATTTAGTGTAAGAGGCAAAAGCGCTGATTCAATCTGAGGATTTGAATTTACACCTAAAAAAAAACGCCGAATCAAAGATTCCAGTTTGATTAAACATAGCAATTCGAGGTATTTCAGGTGTGCGCTGTGATTTTGAGCTGCCGCCCACGCTTACATCTGTTGGCGGTTGGACGAAGCTCGCTCGAAACGATGTATCCAGTTATTTTATCCAGAAAGACAGAGTAGTTAAAAAGCAAGAGCTTTCATCATTCATTCAGAAACTTTTAATTTGTCTTCTGGGACTAGTATATAAACAAAATCCTCTGAATAAAACTATGTAAATCTCTTTCCATCTGATAGGGTAAAACCGCCGTAAATCTTTCAATTCATTATAATCTTTTAAGTTGTAACTTCTCCAAATGAAAATGTTTAATCTGCAAACGATGCAAACATAAACAAATGGGAATGAGAAGATTTTGATTAATTCTCGCGTAAGAATATAAATTTTCGCAGTGATTATAAAATAATTATGCAAATTAATCTTATGTATTGTTATATAAATTAAGGTGAAACTCAGATCTGATTCCCTTTACTGTAATTGATTAAATATTGAAATATTCAGGTAACAATAAGAATGTATACTTTAAAAATGTTTTTTTAGTGTCCAAATATAATTCGAGGATAAGAATTGCAAGATTTATTATCACGCGTAGTTTTGAAATTATCATATTTAATGGAAGAATCGCAAAAATTTTCAGAATTTAAATTCGCAGATCACAATTAATTCTTTCTTCATCCTAATAAATCTGAATTAGCATTTAATTTAATCAGTAATGCGAGAAAGTGAACACAAACTTGAATTCAACCATACCAATGGAGGTAAAGGAGATAATTAAATATGAATTTGATACATTTTACGAGATTTTCAAATATTTTATTATGTGTTTGAGTATTTTTATGACGCAGTAAGAGTTTTAACTACGTAACTAGAAATTTTCGATGGAGATTTCCATATTCAGAGATGTAATGATGTACTTATACTTACATATATCCCGTTAGGGTTAGACCTACACTTGCCAAACCGGCAATGAATGATCAGGTTAAGAAAGGCCTTTGAGTGAAATATTTGTAGAAATCCTTTAACCATGAATGCAATCTTAATCAGGTCTACGATAACATACGGAAACTTTAAAAAAATTTCATTGCTTAAAAACTTCTCGACGGAGTAGATGACATCGCAATTCCAATGAACAACAAGTGCAAACTTCAAGAGAAATCGTCAAAGAGTTACAAAGAAATAATCATAAAAGCAGATAGTTACTTCTGGTTTTTTTCCGTAGATCATTAGAGTTACGCCTCCAAAGAAGTTGTTCCTTATCTGGAAGTGCGGTACATTATTTCTGAAACAGTCCCTCTATGCATTCATTATGGGAGTTGCAGACGTCGGATGGATAAATATGTACATGATGGTGATAATTATGATAGATAAAGAAATGACGCATTATACGATGGCTTATACAGAATCGAATTCTTATTTTTGCAATATCTTCACGTTATAGATCTTAATACGTTAAGACTCTGTAAATTCTTCTTCTTTGTCGGATAGTTGTGACTATATTCAGCATTAAAAGTTGCCGCAGCTATTGTCGTGGCTGTTTCGTCTAAGATACTACTAAGCTTTAAAAGAAATGTAAGAAAATATATTTCCCCCCCTCTATGCGTCTGTGAATTACTTAACATTCACCATGAGAAAATTCATCTGCCCACTAGAAAAAATTAGATTTGTGATGGTAGATGACAAAAACGGCCATGAGCGCACGTGCGAAACATTGATTTATGCATAAAAATGCGCATTTAGGCTGGGAAATTCCAATGCTCGTAAGTTCGCTCAGTGTCTGAAAATTAAATTATCCATCTTATAATCATGTAATAAAATCTTTTTGAGGACGTATCTCTTATGGCAGTCTCAGATCTCCAAATCTTCTTCCGAAATATTTCGAAAAGAATTTTAAATGCACGTCTTAGTATCACAATCCTTAGGACTCGATATCGACCCTTTTTTGCTCTTTATGTCATGCTGTGAGCTAGCGCAGAAGGGAGAGAGCTATGTTGGAGAGTGAACACAAGGACATGAAAGAGATGCAAGTAGTTCTTTCGCCGAAGTAGAGGCATGTCGCCTCAGTGCTTCTATATGCTCAATTCTCTGCACTTTTTCTACGGGCCATCCGGACGTCTTTTCCGTCCTATTCTCTTTTTCAATATATGCTATCGATCTTCAACCTCGACTTGCTTTTAAATACTGCTTTTTTTATTTACGATGCGGTTGTAAGTAGGGAATTTAAGTGCTTAAATATTCTTCTTCAGTTTACAGTCACCGAAGTGTTTGGAAAATTTAGTTACTTTTATATTTTTTTAATCATTATTCTTAGAGATGAAATGATACAGGAATGCCTTCTGTGATATATTTATAAAAACGGAATTAGCTCCGATTCATTCGAAAAGTATTAGGTTTTAAATCGGGAGCATAAGATCGCACTGTGCGTAATTAAATCCTTAATATTCCATATTTTATATTAATCTTCTTTTATTTCTTAAGTAGGCTATGATTTGGAAAATATTCTAGTACAGGAACAATCAACATCAGACACTTTTGTTTATTCACCCTATATAAGCTCCTGTGAAGATGTTATTTTGTACTGCTATAAGTTTGGAATAGAAATATTTGTTTATAATATTTTGGGCTCCCAATTAAATCAATCAATTTTTCTAATTATCAAAGAATATAAATAGGCTGAGGATGTAACTAATGAATCTACAATTAAATATAAATTTTAATAGCATGAAAAATTGATTCTTATTACATGGAAGACATACGTACAGCGATACCTTGGCTAACGAGGAAACCTGTCAACAAATATTTTGGCTAACGAAGATTTTTTCGCTGTTTTTCGTTCTCGGCTAACAAGTATGTTTTGGATGAGAGTAGAGACGGAAACAACCGAATAATTCGAATCGAATCAAATAATTTGCATAAAACGTTTTAATTATTCATTCTATCCTTAGTGCGAAGATCAACTGGGTTGCTCCATTCGGTACTTCACTCTACCCTCCCCATTGGGTATTCGATTTTTTTCTCTAATTTAGTACATATATGTAAATGGTGGGCAGCATCCAGGTAAAATTAAAGGATTCTCTATAGTAACCTACAGGAAATCACTGTTCGGCTAACGAAGATTTTAATTAGTGAATGTGATTCCGGAGCGAATTATCCTCGTCAGCCGAGATATCACTGTATCTATTAACTATAAGAAAGTAGTCAAAGAATTATTGAGCCGTTATTTGATATCATGGACGGCAGTTTCAAATACAGTCACATTCATCGGGAAACAAAATAAATGTTCCTACTGAGCCCTATAAAAATTACGAAGGAATTCGGATATCAAGACACAAAATGAACTAATCCGTCCGTAATTCATTAAAAATGACAAATATTCGCGCTCTCACTCGTTTTCAAACGGAGCTTTCTCGTCTCGCTCCACCCAAAAACCAGAAATAGGTCATCCCAATTAAATACAGAATCTCTCCGCCGCGCAGTCAAAACAACAAACAACGGAATTAATTCCAAAAATTTCGTATGCAGATAAGTTTTCCAAAGCGCCTCTTTGAGGTCAGAGACGCTTTTACGGGAGCTTTAAGTGACATCTGAAATTTTCTTTGGGAACCACTGCTTTGGGGCGCCGTGTGCCCTCGTCACCGTCGCAGTTGCCCCGAGCAACGCCTCCCCGGATCAAAAGCCGCCGTCACACGCCTTGTCCGCCCCACTTCTCACAACACCTCTTTGACCACTGCGTCTTCTCAGACACAAAAAACCCTTTTCTATTGAGTGGTGTTCCACTTTCATTATGGATCCTCCTCCACGAAGGTGCCGCGACTCGGATAAGAGGCTTATCGGAAAGACTTATCCAGATATCTCAAGACGCTGAGCTGCTATAATGCGGTTATCCCTTACATCTGTCCTTTGTGCATGTTTTATAGAGAGATTTCTAAGGTGTGTTCCGAAGCGGCTCGTTTTTATCAAACAAGCATTGCTACACGTGCGGTATTGTAAAGGGCCTTTGGAGCTATGTGCTCTTGAGAGAGATATTCTCGCGCAGAAGAGAAGCACGAAAAATCAAGGTCGCGGAGGATAAAAGACGGCATCAAAAGATTCTGGGACACGAGCAAACATTATAAGAGAGAATACTCGCATGATCGCGAGACTTTACGAGAAACTAAATTTCTAATTTTTTTTGTGCCGGAGTTTTTTTTTAGAGATGAATTTTTCCTTTACCTTATTCAAAAATAAATTCAGCGATGACATTAGATGATATTATTATGAGATACAGAAAGGTAAAGTGAAAAGTATATTCATTAATCGAAGAGAGATAACATAAATTTACTGAGAGATAAAAGATAATAATATCCTCCACATTTCGGATCATAAATAGACGAATTGAAAATTGAAAGGAATTAATTGAATGGATAAACTTAAATGATGAAGTAAAACGATAGATGATAGAGAGAAGATATTTCAATGTCAAAGCAAATCAAAATGCAGAGAAATCTGTCTCAAATTCTCCTGTTGAAAAATCTCTCTACTACTGGTTCCGATCCGTTTCACACGAAACACATGGTAAAAATACCGCTCAAGAAGGTTTCATAATCTTTTATAAGGCAGAGTTTACTGTTCTCAGACTGTTTTATGCTATAGCCGTCCGTCTACCTGAGTTAATGAATCAAAAACTGTTTACATTTTCTATTTTGCCGCCCTCCGCTACCCTATCATGCATCTCCCAGTCTCTAAGTGGTGCCTTATGTCTTTCATGTTTGCGGTGATTAATTTTGCTTGATATAAATGATGATATCACGAATCAAAATCTCTATCCTTCTATCAGAACCCATTATAACTCTGAGATACAGAGACCCTTCCCATCAGTCTGCTCTTAGGGCAGGAAGTTAAATAAAAAGTCGTCGGAGGTGTTTTCTTTCGTCACAAACTCAACTTGTAAACATATCTAACAAAGCAGAGGGACAGCACAGCGTTTGCTGAGCTGTTAGTTTTGAGATCTTATCCTGCAATGGCCTACCACTGCTGTTGCTAAGCAATTATTTATTCATCTCTATTTGTAAATTAGGAACAAAACTGCTGCTATATAAAGTAAATGTGACAGAATGGAACATCAAAGGAAAGCGCGCTAGTTGTCTGAATATCTTAGCATTCTTCAATAATACGATGTGAATACATCAAATATTTTACTCATTTAGTTTCGCGGACTCTCTAGGTATACTTTACTTAACTGTAGCAAAGAAAGGAAACTAAGATAGATTTATTTTCTTCTAAGATGAATCTCACTTATTCAAGAACGAAAGATCTTAAAATACGCTTCTATATTGCTATAAAATGTAAATGCAAACGTGTTTTTATTTTCCAAATAACCTACCCTAGCCTATTACGTGGTTATCAGACGGTCTCTTGAAGAGCATCTTAGGTAGTTTTTACGGTATTACCATGTTAGTTTGTGGTTTTATGATTAAACTCGAATTATTAACTTCCATTTCTTTACTGCAAATGTAAATGTTACAGTCTGAAGTTTGCTTATAGATTTCAGTGATTGATTTAAACCTTTTTAATTTAAAATTTTTACTTTTGTGGTGAAATATGAAATATTGAAGGGAAAGTTTTTCCCTTAAAGTTTGAAAATCTTATAAATATGAAAAATATTAAACTTGAGTGTATCCCATATTTAAATATACGGTCCAGAGACCTAGATTTGTTTAAGTTTAATTTCTATTAGTTGATTATTAGTTTAATTATCTTTTCTATTCCTTAAATGAAAGCAATTCCAACGTATTAGAGAATCCTTGAGTCAAAACTAGTGACATTTCAGGTAGCGCTCATATTGGAGAGTTCAGAAAATAAGAACCGAACATAAATAGAAAAAACCGAAATACCTTGAAAAATTCTGACTCGGTATATAAGTATGTTCGACGATTAAGTAGTTACGAACAGATTCTCTGCAGGTCATATAATTCTAACGTATACCACAATTTTTCCGTGCGTTTTAACTCAAAATCGAGCGTGAGAGATGACGTTAACTTCCCATGATCCCTTCTATGATCCGCAGCAGAAATTAATTTCCTCATAATTTTCACTTTACGCCGGAAGGCGAGCATGTAAAATTGATAAAAAATTAAAGTCCGAGTGAAAATTCAAGTTGATCTCTGAAAGCGAAGAGGATCCGCGGAAATTTCGTTAGAGAATAATTGTGCTTCCGAGAGAAAATATTTGGGAAAATGGCACCGTGAATACAGTCTCGGTCTCACCAATTATCCCTCCTTCCAATCATAACCGACCATTTCCATCGACACCGCATTCGTACTATTTACTCAGTCCCTCCACGAAACCGCTCCTATTCATCTTACTCCGCCGAACCTCTACCGCCATTCCCAATGAATTGTGATCGTTTCAACGAATAAAATATTCATACAAACGATGCCGAATTCCAACCCCATCCCGCGGATTTAATAGGAATCTGAGTCGTGAATGGCGGAATCCAAATAGTGCATAAAATACTTATACTGGGAAGGACTAAATAAATATTACTCCGCGAATGATGAACGGATGCGCCAAAAATAACTCCATATTTCCAGCACAATGATACCGAAAGTCGTAAATTTTCGAGTTTTAAAATATGTGTTTTGAGTAAATACCTCTTTGAAGAATGTGGCGACAGAAACTCTGGGAGAGACTCGGAAATCATCCGTAAATTGGGAGGTAAATGAAATTCAGAATTAAGTTGGAAATTGCGGATGATCAAAAATGTGAAATTTGGCTCGGGAACTATTATACACGATGATGACGTAATCCTCACCGAATTTTGAGTTGCAATCTTCAGAAAGAAAATAAATTTACATTTCAACTTGGAAAATTTTTCTTCTTCAAATGAAAGAATGAATACACTCCGAAATCTAGTTTTCGCAAATGAATTCGAGCAATTTTTGACTTGGAGTTTTGTATTAAATCTGGAAGGTTTACAGCTGGACAAGCTTGTTTATAAAATGAATATCTTTCTCGGGCTCCGTCATGCAATTTGGTGGTTAAATTTAGTCACTAGGTCATTTGCGGACCTCTATTCTGTATCGTTGCATTTGAGTTTGATCTGCTTTTATAATCTCTGCAGAAATAAGGTTTCCTCATATTCATCGATAAAATTGTTTCATTATTTTAATATCGCAAATTAGTTCATTTGCCAAATGGCACGAAACGTACTAGATGGTGCTTGGAAATGGAAAATCCGAAGTTGTCAGTCCGGTGGACGTAGCATATTTGTGGGAAAGACGTAAAACTGTCATCCAGTAACGGGAATTTAGAATCTACAATTCAGGGTGTTAGCGATTCCGATATTCAACATACAGAAATCATCCAATTCATAC
This sequence comes from Pachydiplax longipennis, assembly GCA_036926295.1. Classification (NCBI taxonomy): domain Eukaryota; kingdom Metazoa; phylum Arthropoda; class Insecta; order Odonata; family Libellulidae; genus Pachydiplax; species Pachydiplax longipennis. The sequence continues at coordinate 171,863 of JAVFKF010000081.1, read as the reverse complement.
AACTATCCGATATTTTAATAAAATGCCACCCTTAGAGGGTACCCTGAGGCTTGTATTTCACTAGCTTACAGTGTGGAGCACTGAGCTCAACCCTATCTCCATTGCTTCAGTTCTATGATGGATATCAAAACATCCAATTTAGACCCATAGCGTACCGGTAAGAATCAGAAGATAAGGAGCCCTACTTCTTAATCGTTTTATAATAGAAATGCCAAATAAAATCAGATATTTATTGTTCCCTAGTATTATTAATTTTTGTCGTTTAATTACTATTAAATTTTCAATCTGAACATATTATTTTCAAATATTCGTTTTCCGTGACTAGCGCTCTTCCCTCTTCACACTCCATCAAAACACAGAAATAACACAATTTTATAGAGAAAATTTCCCACTTTTCACAAAAATAGACTAAAAAATGAAAATGTTCCACTTATGCAATAAATTGAGTTAAAATTTGAATTTTCCCATTTATTTTCGTTACTGGGTGTGTATATATTGATATCTGTCGACGAAAGTGAGGTATATCGAACTGATACTCTATTTCCCCACCCTAATACATTTCAGCCAACATTCCAATCACTACGTACCTAAAACAAACTTTATATGAAAATCAAATAATGTAAATAAATTATGAAACATGTAAGTCAATCAATTTCAATGTGGTTGGCCAAAACTTTCGCTCGTGACAGTGATTCAATTGATCAGTGAAGTATTTCAATTTTTTTTTACAATTCCGTGCGCCACTCTGTCCAAGCAATATAAGCCACTTTATTTACCACAAATTGCGAATAGACAGCCTTTGTAGCCGATATCAATATCTTTTTTTATGGCTTCCAAATGGAAGGAAGTTTGCGAAAGAATCGGCGCAGACCTGTTGACGAAGCATTAAACCACCCGGAGGGCCGGCTGTCATATTCAATTAGGTACCGCCAACCGCACAACATCGAAAGGGAAACTTGGATTACCTTCGCAAATTAACAGTCGGCGATCATAAAAACGTAATAAAAGGAAAGAGAGAGACCCTCGTAACACCTCCATTTCCTCTCTTCAGGGGCCACTCTTTTTCGTTGAATGGGGCGGGCCCACACACACACTCAGACGGTAAAATGGGTCCCTCGGATGGGAGCGGCCGTTATTCACGCAACGGTGGTGACACCGTCGGCGGATGTTTAGACGAGGCGATCGTCTATTGTCTTGGTCTGCTTTCTCACCTGAGGGCGCTCTCTTCCTTCCTCCATAAATCCGTTTCTACAGCCCTCCATTTCTCCCTCCATTCCACACAAACAAACGCCCCTCATTATCCGACTCTCCTTTTCTCCCATACTTCGCGGCCCGTGAGAAATATTCCCGCCAGCTTCCGCTCTTAGTGGCGGCGCGGGGCGGAAGGAAGAGGCGGAATGGAGTGGAGATTAATAAATAAAAGATGGGGGAGGAATCCATTTTGTGTATATTCAGTTCCAAATGTTACAAAAGGCTAGAGAATGCCATTACGTATTCCGAGCGTTTTTTGCTTATGAATACTTTCTGAAGTGGTTAGGTCTAAGCGGAGCGAAACAAAGCTCAGGCCTCCTTTTTCGTTTTGTTTCGTATCGCATTCGGGAAAAAAGATGCCCACAACTATAGCGTCTGAATATTAAATTTTCTGTGACGTCGTTTTCAGCATTCTGCTTTAATTTACGGGTGGTGTTTTGTCTTCATTATGCTCGGAATGTGTAAAATGCTAATCGTGTAAAGAGGGAGTCTACGTATTATAAAACCCTGAAGCGGAAAATGAATATTTTATGAAGATTAGGAGTGTGAGGAATGGAATGGTTATGAGGATAATGTAACTTACGAGAATCATACGATAACGATTTAAGCTAGGATACGGAGATTTTCATACTACGCCTGAGTGCACTCTGAACTGTTTTCCGTAATTCGATGGTCATTTTCATAGAATCGGTAATATGCATACGCCTTTCCTGGTTTATGACGTTTAATAAATATATAACTTGGCACGTTTCATCAATTCTCGGAATATATATTTTTGTCTTGATGGTCCAAAATGAATTATAAATGCTCATCATAGTATCTACTTTAATTAAATTGGTATTAGGAGTTAAGCCTTTTCTCTCACATAGAAAATTCCCTCTAAACGTAACAAGATATTTCAAATAACTTACGTTTTCCACATTACCTATACCAAGCCATATTGTCATATAAAATTGTGAATTGAAACTTTTGATCAACCTCGTTTTGTTGAGCATTCAAATAAAAAGCTCAAGGAAAACATGCATGATAAAACTTAGACTCGTAATCCTCGATTCAAACACTTCGATGAAATGACAGCAAGATAGACAACTAGTTATCCTTTTTTTAACTGTACGCGACTAAAATCTTAAAATATATATTTTCTTCCGAAAAATATATCAGAAATGGTTTTTGTTTCTTTTAATAAGTTTCGAAGACATTTCAAATGCTTTGAAACTGGTAGATGGACCAACGGGGTCATTCTAGCGTGATCCTCCTTTGTAAGCACGTCACACTTGGGCAGGAATCACCATTCACTCGAGAGAAATATCTCGAAGTAAGTCAACTTCCCACACCTGCACGTTCTCACTCCATACAATAACGTCCGAACTCAAAGACACAATCGAGCGATGGCTTAGATGGTCCACACAGGACGGATGCTCGCGATTTGGGACGCCAAATAGATGTAATCGACTCCGCATTGACCGTCATCCTCGGAATGGAGCGACTCGTGAGCGCTGAAGTACACTTCCCCAGCAACATCTGAATGCCCCACAGGGGGTATAGAACAAGATGCAACCCTCAGTGCACTGCCCTTCGTGTTCAACATTTTCCTGTGAAGGCGCCATGACTCGCTGGAGGTTTGCGTACCCCCTCAGTACAATGCCCTTCCTTCCAGCTCTGAATTCCCTTTCCTATTACGAAGAGGGACGCTCATTATTAACATTGTCAGCCCACGCTGCTCAAGCCCCTCCGCACTCCAAATGACCCCGAGGAGCGGCCGACGACGCATGAACGGGACCAATGTTAGGCTAATCGTCCGTTCAATGCGAACTGAGAAAAGAATTCGTTCCCTTGCGATGGTTATATGTCAAATAAGCTCCTATTCGGGGGAGTTCTCAACCACAATAGAGCCTTCTCTTGAGGAGTTTCAGCCTGATTAAAAGGTCCGCAATTCATCTTAACTTAATTTTCAGTAAATTTTATGCAGTATTACGTGTATGATTAAATAACTAGACGTAAGTCGTTACCGCTACAGGTTGTTGTGAATTCTCTTGTGAACAACTCTTGAAGTTAGTCATTATATACATTACACTATCTGAATGACATTCTGTACTACTGTGAATGCAAAAGAAAACTCCTGATATGAAATAGACAATTCACGATCCAACGAAAATTTTTACTAAACGAAAAAGTCGATAAAATTTTAAAAAAACTGAGCGATCTTTTTCTTTAGTTTGTAAAACTCTAAATTGTAAAATTCGTATCCCTGATTGCGGCTCTTTTATCATTGAATCACTTAATAGAGTATCATGCAAATAATCATACTTAATGTCCGTTTCCTTGATTGAATTAGATAAAGAGATCGTTGCTATCAGAGCTTTTCCTCAATAAACATAATATGGGAAAGCGTTACATCGTGGTAGGTCATCATAATGGGGAATATTCGAAGAGTTTTATTCCCATAATTATAGAGATTTTTTCGTTATTATTTCTTATTTAACCTACCAACCAGAATATTTTCCTTCCATATGCTCTTCTAACTTTACCTATTTTCTTTTCGAGTCGTATCTGAATTTGAAATTAATTAACTTTAAATGTATCAAATGAAAGATAGGACTATCTACTCCTAAAGTCACCCAATAATAAAGACGTTTTGTATTGTAACATAATCTCTTTTCAAACATAACCAGCCCCAACATTCCTCTTTAGATTCCTACTCTCTTCAATTTATTTAAATTCTCAGGAAGAAATATGTAAGAAAAATTACAACTATTATTCCAGTCCAAGGTAGCATATCCCATTTCAGCGAGATTGAACGAGGTTTAGACGGTTAAAGCAGGTAAGAAACAATTTTCTTTGCCAGCGGACCTATGAACCTTAGGATGGTTTTGTTCCCAGATTTTCATCAGCACCAAAAAGCTGTAAATAGAAAGGAAGAAAACGGTGGAGGAGGTACATACAATTGGCGAGGAACGGTTAATTAGGTGCTTTGTCTCTTCCTCTGAGAGGAGGCTTTGTCCGAATGTTGGGTAAAATAAGAAGCCGTGAGCTAACGCGGTAAGGACTGCGTGAAACTGCAACTACGATGGTTGCGGTCGTAGCCTCAGTCAATAAGTTCGAGTATGGTAGAAGAAACTACCATCTTTAGCTCCATTTTCTTTAAACCTGCATTTATTTGAAGAAAATGTTCGTGATACGAAGACGTAGATATCGTACGAATCTACAGAAACCATGCATATTTTTTATTGATTAAATACGCTACACTCAGAGCTCTGTACTGTAGTAGGAATTTAGGGACTCATGCCAACAGTTGTTGCTGAAGTACTTTTTAACGCAGCAATTAAATTGATTTACTTATTGAGGCATTCTTATTACGTAACTTTGAGAAATGTATTAATTTTTTTATAATTTTGTCTTCCATCTAAAAGTTGTCTCTGTGTTTATCTTTCATCTTTTTAAAAATAATTATTAAATATCACTAATCCACTCGGTTTCTTTTTTCGTCAACTAAATTATAAATATTACCTCATGAAACAAACAGTAAATTATCATAAAAAGTAAGGCAGTATATTTACGGTACAAACATAATGATTCTATGAGCAGAGTATGCCACCGGGTATCAATTACCATTATATCCAGAGTTATTTAAAATACACAGTTGAAACGCCAATAAATTTGAGCTCTTTAATAGGATTGCAGGCATGTTTAAACTAACAAAATGCAGATTTATAGACAGGCTATAAATTTTTCAGGCCCTCTAATCCAATTTACCTGAATCATTCCCATATTTTATCATTTAATATAAACGAGTATTCCGCTAGGATCATAAAAATTCGCTCGCGATACATTCGGTAGAATACAGACTTTCGTACGCAATGCAAACGAATAACACGGATGGGCTATTTAACATCGGGGGTTTGGAAATTCGCGGATCGTTTGACTCCATGTTCATTAATCATTCACAACATGCGTGCACTTCTGTTAACGTTGTTATGTCATATAGGTGCACGTGATTTTCATTTCAATTTAATAACTATTTTTCTTTATTTCGGTCTCACATTTTATTCATTTCACTTCCGCAGAGGTGATTATTTTCTCTCCCGTGAGGGGAATCTGAAAATTATAAATTTATAAATATGAAATTAGGCGTGCGAAAGTTCATCGACTTACGGGTATGCAACGTAATATGCATGCGTGTAGACAGGGGTTGCCTAACCTTTAGGATGAGAAGGACATATCTTCGAACATCCGGAGATCTCAAGAAAACATTAACAATTAAACTCCTAAAGTATCTAGCAATTATACGACCCATAATCACCTATGCATCACTCGCTTGGCATTAAATATTCAAAACCTATTTACAAAAGTTGTATAGATTCCAAACTAAAACACTCAAAAGGATTTTAAACGTTCCACATCACACCAGTGCTTCCAAAATATACAAATCCCGTAAAATATCACCTCTCTCCACAACTTGAAATAGAATAACACAAATGTTCAACTCAAAACTGAAGTACATTCAAAATTCCTTACTTTCCACAATATGGAATTACAATCTAAATACAACAATCAACAAATACTGTCGCCCAAAATCTGCTTCAAATGATTAAACCCTTATCCTAGCCACTTTACCTTAAACTGAGCCAGTTGATCTCCCCTACCCCGTGAATTTGAATAAAAAGTGAACTATAAAGTTTTTAATTGGAAAACCATGGATAAGACCCCGATATCCGACAGGAAGTGAGCTTTATTCGTTCGTTCGTCGAACACCCGGGCCGATTGAGTCCCCTTAAACTAAATCACCAAGGAAAAATGGATGCTCAAATATTCTAACCACCAAACAATAACGCAGGGTCAATTTCGCTTAACGGTAGTCATAATTCTTACGCCCTAACCTATATCCTATTTTGTATTATTTCTTAGCGAAGATTCCCTATTACATCGCACTGTGAGTTGGCCGCCTCTTTGGCGATAGATGGTGCCACTATGTAGAGCGCCGCTTCCCTTGACATGTCGATATGTTTCACCTCGGAGTTTTAAGGTGCACTGCAATAGATGCAAAGTTATTCCTTTCCCTTACTCCCTAGAACAGTGGAGGACAACAGGTCGACCGCCGTAGAACAGTCGATCGCCGAGGGACATTTGGCGATTAGTAATCCAAAAATTCCTATCTTTCGAATATTTTTTATCAATGCGGATATTCATTTTTATTCTATCTGTACCTAATAAAGTTAACTTTAAAGTTCCAATGCATTGATAAAATACAAAATAATTCTTGTAAACAAGAAAATACGACCATTACTAATTATGCTTTCTATAAATGCTAAATATCGTTTCCCTTAGTCGCGGTAGAAAGATTAGCTATCAAAATCGATCGAAGTACGAGATAAGATGGCCAACCTTGCCCTTAGCGATCAATCTTTTGTAAGACTAATGCATATACTTCAATGCAAATACTTATTTTAGAATTTTTTACGCCAGTAAGCACATTCGCATAAGCATTTACCTAATTAAATTAGAGAAACCATGATCACAAACAGAATAATGAGCATTTTAGTGCACTGTAAGTTTGAATCATAACATAAGCTGAAATGTTGTCGATAAACTACTTTATCTATGAATACAAATTTCAGAGAAAGAAATTTATTTACCAAGCTTTAAAAATTGGCTTTAAAACTTCAGCAACTCATTCATTCTGGCCCATGGACAATATGTTGGACAACCCTAGTCAAGGCTCATCTGTGTCAAAACTACCAATTCGTACCTGATTTATTCAGAAAACTCTCTTTTCTAAGCATGGAAGAATTTGCTAGGGGAAAAAGCAGTCTTGTACACGAACAATCTTTCGTTAATCTCCTGTGATTTCTCTAAAAGGTACATTTGAGGCTTTCGGGTTTCTCATGAATTAATATACAGACGTGAATCAGAATCAAAGGAATCTTTATCCATTCCATTTGCGTAGTTCATTTCGGCAGGCGTGTGCTTAAGTGATGGTCGTTACGGTCGCTTCATCTGACTCGATGAATGACGAATGATTTTTAATTAAATTCAGGACATTTAAAACGGTCATATCGAGCACATTAGTTTAATTATTTACGTGAGGTTGATGAAACTAAAGCGGAATTTCCCTAATGTGCTGGTCTTGAAAAGCAGCGGTCCGTAACCAAAATTTCGATTTGTAATGCTGCATTTAAGGCAATAAAGGCATGTAATAACACATCTTGTGATTTATCAAACGATTCTGGTCACGTATATCTTTCATTAAAATTTTTCATAAGCAGATAATATATGAGTGGATGTAAATCGAAATTCATGCGGGTTTTACAAAAGATGTGCTTACGTCTGCCAGAAATATTAGTGAGGTTCATCTCGTATGAATGATAACCAGAAATATCGTAGAATTGATAGGTAAACTGATGATTTCCTAATAGTTAGTAGGTAAGCGTTTTCTTAAGCAGTAGAAATTTGATTTCTGACGAGGGACTATGAGGTCGTCCACGCTTGGTAAAAAGATGGAAAGGTATTGAGTTAATTAGCAGCAGTTTGACTGCGGTGTAGGAAAGCCTATTGATGAAAGCATTAGAATCCATGATCTGACTACGATTCAACTTCTACATACACAGATCTTGTCTCCTTGCTCTAAACGAGCTGCTGCTCCATTGAGTTAATCTATATAATTATGGAGCATCTCTGTTTTGAGGAGTGTATTTATTGATGAACTCACTCCATTAAAAAGTATTTAAAATTTATCAGTACTATTCGCTGGAAAGAAATATTTTATCACTTGATTAAATTTAGGTTATTCATAACGAATGCCATTTAGTAATTACTTTTGAGGGAATTAAAATCTCCTGCTGCAGGATAAACTAAATTTAATCTCAGGAGATCGAATGCCTCGTCCATCAAATCTTCCATTTGCTTCGTTTATAACGAATCGAATAAAAATTAAGCGCTATAAAGCTCAAAAGTAAACATTCCGCTAAAATATGAACGAGCGAATTAATGAATAAAGTTAATTATGTTAAGCTTAGTAACATGGAGGCATCAAATCCCTTAAGCCACTTGACCTCTTTCACTAAACGAAGCATTTTAATACCATAAAAACTTTATTCGATCGATTTCGGGTGAAATACTAGCGAAATTTACACCGCAAGAAACTATCGAAACTAATGACACAAGCAAGTTATTTTTGCTTAAATGTATTTTTTACATATTAATAATATGAAAAAAATCCTGCATTGTTCCCGCTAAAAGTGAAATAAAAATGGAAGATGTGTTACTCTTATAAAATTATTTAGGACAAAATTATTTACAATTTAGAAAAGAATTCAGAGACCAGTTTCATCTTCAGTAATCTATTATACATGAATCGTTGGTGGGAAAAATTCACATGTTGAGGCTTATAATTAAACTTTCCTGAAAACACAAATATATAAAAATCCTTAATTTTCAATTCGGAAACGATTTAAAGACTTTTTTAATTTGGAGTTTTCCATTAGCTTATGGTGTCAAAGGTTTTCTGGAATATTCCCCTCTTGCAATATCTGGAATATTCCCCTCTTCCAATCTACATTTTATCTTTAGGTCATCAATGAATTCGAAAACTAGATTCGGGTCATATTCATGCAATGTACGTATATATCAAAGAAAGTATTAGATAGGAAAATTTATAAAACCAAAGAACCAAGCTTAACCAAGAATGTCTCTCCCGTTGCAATCTATAACTTCCGGTCAATTTAACCTCCTGGATATAGATTCAACTCCTGGAACTCTTGCTCATACTTATTCCAAAATAAAAGAGAATTGGCTCGATAACTCACTATCCACAATCCAACGCGTCTCAGAACTAATATAAAAGATAAATTCCCTAACTTCCGCTTGACTTTGGACTCGCCAACTTCCTCGTTCGTACCCATTCCATCGTCAGGTCATCTCCCACACTACCACTCCCTTTACCTTTATATTCTGCAGCAAGAACGAATGTTAATTGGCAAATCTTTTATTCTGATACAGAATTCTGAATGTTGTCCCGTAGAGACTTGTTGAATAATATATCACGACTTAATAATTTTGGAGAATTTCACAAACTCTTCCTCTTTAAAGGCTTCAAGGATAACTTAAACATATTGCTATTAATCTCTGAAGTCTTAATCGTTTCTTGCTTGAAACTTATACCATAACTATCCAAATTATGTTCCTAAATGAATTTCACGAAATATCGAGCAACTCTATGAACTTAAAAATATTTTTATATTTGAAGTGACGTGATGCAACGTAAGATCCCAGAATGGTGGAACAGTTAAAAATGAGTTACCGTTCTATAAAAACGTCTTTTTAATAGGTAAACTAAATAACTGATTGTAAATAAATTTCTAGAGCCATGTGCTTATTTTTTATATCGCTTTTACTTCGGTAAATCATTTCCGTGCAGAGAAAGCTGCTTGGATGGAATATTTTACTGATAATCATTTTTTTTTCAAATGCTTCGTCATCGACTTCTTCATACAGGCAAATAATTGAATTAAAGATAAAATTTACTGCATAAAGTCAGTCGTTGAAGAATATTTATTGAAAAATAATATTTTACTATTCTTTCGGCTGTTTCTCATTATCTGTCTTGAGTCATTCACTTGCCAACTGAAGAATATTTGGAATAAATGGAGCTGAATTTGACTTTTTAATAACCTCAAACATTTCTTAGCTTCTAAATTTGCCACTTATGAATTTTATTCTCCATTTATTAATTTATTAAACACTTCTATCACAGCATAAGGTTGGATCAGGTGGCGACGTTAACTAAAGCAAATTTCCAGAACTATCCCAAATAATATTACGAATTTAAATATTTACTAACAAAAAACATTTTTGCGTAAGCAACCCGAAAACTCATTACAGTAAAATCGCTATAATATACATATGGGGTCTCCCAGATAGCCAAGTGGGTAGCGCGTTCGCCTACAGTCCCTGGTATGACTACTTGGGGGGACTATTTTTGCAATATGACATTACTTGTCGAAACATTTTTTTTAATCTACTACAGATTTACATATTAATCTACATCCACTCAAATAGCTTGCACATTTAACAATCACCCCTACAAATCCAACTTATACACAACAGAACGTAAACGAAATAGCTAACCAATAACTAGCTAACATCGTGATTTAATTGTTACAGTTCACACCTGGGAATTTTTCATTGGATTACGGGTATTGGTTCAAAGCTGAATAATTGGAAGCGAAATAATTGATGCTCCTAATCCTCCTCATTTGAGGAAAAGATGAAAGAGATTCCAGAGGAAAAAACAATACCTCGTCCCGCTTACCATATAGGTAGGCGTATATAATATTTCTGTATTCCTCAGTCGGGAATCCATCCGTCTTCCTTTATAACATACATTACTCCTCAGTAACGAATCTGCCCGATCCCCCACTCCTCCGCTTCCTTGGCCATATATTTCCACGAAAGGCCACTCTCGTAGAGGAAATGAAAGGGAAAAATGCGGGAAATCGAGACTCAAAGTCGCTGAAGGTGGGAGGGGTAGGAGACCCCAGCGCCTTCTTTCCGCCGTGGCCTCCAGGGGAAGTAATAACGATAAGAAAAGAATAATTTATTGGAAATTTTGAGATTGCCGAACGTATTTTATGGGAAAAGAGAGATCGCCGATTGAGAAAATACCTTTTTTTTTCAATGGAGTGCTCAAGTTTCAGTTTTATAAAAGTGTCTCGAGTGGACCTCGGCGGGGAATCTTCGTCAAATACTTCATTTGCTAATGCAATGGCTTTTATTCATTTTTCTCGAGTCGGAATCGTATGAGGAATTTTTATCTCTGCTCATCTCAAAGGACGACTGCGACGGTGCAAATCTTTCGGGCTAGAAGAACTTGAAAAATACGCTTCGGAAACCGTGGTTTGTTACTGGATTATTAATTAATCGTTCATCGTATGAAGTGGTATATATGATTTTACTAGTATTCACATAATTGTTTTAAAATACTACCATTGTCAATAAGGTTGCCATGAAAATGAAAATGATTCAAGTATTTTCCCTCTGCGCATGTGCCCCAAAGAAATTAATCTTATTACCATCTTATTTCTTAGTCTTTACACCCAGCGGTGTTAATGCTAACACAAACATGATCAATAATAATCTTTACAAATCGTCTCCTTTAAATTTCTTAGCTTTAATGTATCTCTTTCTAATTTTCTCTCTTATCTAGAACGATAGTACTTTATTTAATAATAATAATATCAAAATGTCCATATTTCAGCGTTATTAAAGAGATAAATTGAGAAAATAAGGAATGTAGTTATAAAAAAATAAGAGATCCTTAGGGGAAAACTATCCACCGCAGAAAAATATTCAACACACATATTGCGAGTTGGAGAAAATTTGAAAAAGTCTGCTTTAAATTCTTATAAGCAGTTTCCAAAATAGTAGAGATTTGTCTCTTGGTATAACAATTTTTGCTTGGTTTTGAAGATAATAATATTTTATCGGCCTGGCGCCAAACTCAGGATCATTTTCGGTGATTTCCTTATAGTATACGTCAGAATAGCATGTTTGCCAACAATGCATTGGTTCTTAATTCTCCTCCGTCCCGGAAGTATAACGAAACATTTCCGAAATTACACAGAATATACCCTAAGGGAAACACCGAGAATTTGAGGCCATCTAGGATCGAACTTATAATAGCTAGGTTAGATGCTCATATTTATAGTGGTCTACCCTTGGGATCCATACGAAATGAAAAGGCCAAGTAAATGTCGCTAGTAGTTCTGACTGAGAAATTGCACGCTATACTCGTATAGTAACAGAACTAATGAACAACTGAATTTAATGGTCTCATGCTCTTTCTCTACACTGATTTCACTACGGGAATTCGAATAAATCGTAGTATGAATATTACAAATATAATTTAGTGAAATAGCCTCCAAAATTATGAATCACTGATTCTCAACTTTACTTACGTTAAAATAATCTACACATGTTACCATGAACTGAAGGTTTCTAGCTTTCCTATGAAATTATACCCTTTTTCAAACATTCCGTAATCATTTTCATGCTCTTTTTCTCGGGCTCTTACTGGAATTCCACCATTGATTTAGCGCATTCGAATTACTGAGGTTTATCGTGAAATATTTCGAACCTCACGCGTTATTTCTCCTCAGAAGGATATTATTAAAAATTACAAGGAGAATGGGCCGCGCAGATATTTCCCATTCTCCCAGGAATTTATTTGACAAATACGGATTAGAATTAATCAGGGAGAAGTTTTCTTTCTGGCGAATATATCTCATTATGAGCTTCAGCTGCGAGGCCCTTCTCTCGTTAACAGCGAGAGAAATTCTCGCAAAAGGCGAGACTCATTAAAAAGGTGCCAGCGAGCCTTACGCCGTATTGCTGGACGCATTTCTAATAAATAAAACCGGGAAACTCGTAGCGTTGCAGAGAGTTGTAACAACCCACCTCTCTTGGGCATTGTGGAACAATTATTTAAGGGATAACGGAACGGTAAATAGAGCGGGCATCGATGCTTTGAAAGCGTTATAATTTTTTAAAACATTTCGCCCTTCTTAACCCATTCGCTTCTAAATCGACTTCTCATTCCAGAGTTCTCATGGCGTCCGCTCTCGGCCCCATTAGCGATATATCTGCCCCCCATTCCTCCCTCTTGCCACCAAATAAATCTCCGCCCCCACTCTGCCCTTCATTTTTCAACATTCGCACGTATTTCCACCTTAATCGAGGAGTTCTCTCGCAGCAAAGCGGCTTTTTTTGGTCCGGATATTACCGGAGCGGAGGAAACCGCCTCATTGAGAAGGCTCTTCTAGCATTCGCCTCCTGCTTCCATCCCTTCAATGTACGAAATTTTTCCCCTTATTTACATTTCAGCTCTCGGGGAATTTACAGTACACACTATCAACGCCGTACGAAAAGGCTCTCTAAATTTGGTATTCCGTGTTTTAACTCAATCCATTTCGGTAATTATAGCATTAAAAAGGTCCTCTCTACATCTACATATAACATATGTACCCTGCAAGCTTCCTTTCGGCGTGTGGCAAGAAGTGCATATACACCTCGTGACTTAATCAGGGCTCGACCGCTTTTCTTCATGATTAAAATACCTGATTTTGTGTTTTCCAATACCTAAAAGAATATCACTGTTCACTTTTAGTTTACCTCACGTTCCACAATGCAGGCTATCAAATACTTTCCCACATATCTTAGCAGGACTTCACGAAGAGACATAATGAAGGTAAAAAATCCGTCAGATTCACACGATTTAATTTAGAAAAAAGGAACGACTGGCTAAATCTCTAACTCTCAGGTAACGTTTAAGGAAAATGCAAATACAATTAGTTATTATATAAATATTTTCTTGTGCAATAGCAGAGGAAGGCGATTTAGACGAAACCGGTGATTTCTCTTCAATCGTATCATATATAAATTTCAAATACTTTCTTTACCTTCACGCTCTTCCACCATTATAATTAAGAATTTATAACTATAGAGAAGGAACCTAAGATCCTTCTTTGAGATTCATGGGAAAGTATCAGATATTTTTATTTCGGTTTCAAACTTACATTTGATTACTCTTAAGTTCTATCAGAATCGTATTTATCTTTCATAAGAATGTGATTTCTTGATTCTCAAACTATAATCACAAACTACTAGTCTCAGGTTTTTGTTGATTACTCACTGAACTGAAGGGTGCTCAGTTAAGGATACAGAGGGCTATCGTTAATGGAGGAGAATCATGAAATATAATTTTCTCACTTTTTACTACTCATATTTTTTTTTAACGATGATGATGAATCGTATGTTGCTCTAATCAAGAAAGCGAAACTGAGAATCAGTGTGAGTAAATTATGCTTCGAAGTAACGAAAACCTTGAAACACGCCTATTTTGAACTCCAATCATCAGTCACCTGCGGAAAATATTTATCGAAGTCAGAATAAAGAATTAATTTCTCCGAAGAAGGCATATTTGCTTGATAATTACGTTAATAATTAAAATTATGAGCTATTCAAAGATTATAGCAAATATATAGAGTATAGACTTGCTAGAAAACAGAGAATAGATTTTATTTCCGTTTGGACGTACGTTTCTATTACTCATTTCGCCGTTAGCACCAGACAAACTCAAACTAAATGAGAAACATAAAATAATATCGTAAATACTTATCAGATAATGAGGTGGTTTTGAGGACATCAAAAGACAAGCCTATGATTGAACTTGATTTTAATTAATTTTATGACTGTAAAATTCAATTTCATTTGCGATATGTTGTAAAAACACATCAAATCATCACTTGATGATGGCGATCATTCACTGAAACTAGTCGTGTATATTATTATTTATATTTGTTTTAATAAACATACTGTAGAGAAATACAAAGATTCTCCTCTTCATTTTGATTTTACAAGGTTTTTATTAAATTTGCGTGCGATTGAGCTATGTTGGACAACAATGTTTCACATCCTTACACGTAAACTCACTTATACACTCAAAAGGGAATGGTGGGTAGACCCGTACGTGGAGAGACATCGACTCGAACTTTTCGATACCGGAACGTTCAGGGGCTTGGGACTGCAAGAGAAATTACCATCAGGGAACAATGGAATGCAAAGGATGTTCTAATCATCGGAAATTTAGAATTCGCCAATCCATACCTGTTCTCCCTTCGGACTTCTTCCCCTGCTGAATTCCACTAAATCTTCACCCCAACTCCTTGAGGATCTAAATGGCATAACTCATTTTATTGACCACCCGAAAAGCACTCCTTTCATCGAATTCCGATAATTTATTTCCAGGAGAAAATCCTTATCCAAAGTAAGAGTATATCTCAATAATATATATGGGCTATTCTGCGTTGAAATTTCCTCTCTCGGCAAAGAGTCCATACTTCAATATTATGGCGTCTTGGCAGTCCGAGTATTGATTGGGATCCCTCTTACTTGTTGCTTTAGATTTCAGTTAAATGCATAAATACAATTGCCTTTCATAGCCATGAAAGAGGAGCTACAATTTCTTTAAGAGGAATTCGTTTATTGATTTGGAATTGTAGAGTCAGTTTTATTTATTCAGTGGCCTTTCTATTTTACTTTCGCATCGATAGCTACTATTTTAAAAAACATAACACCCTACTGTTGAGTTATGGGAAATTTGCGATTTGGCTCAAGTAATATTTGGGCCTGAAATAATCATTCCATTTTATACTACCTTTATTGCATAACTTTTCACATGGGTATTTATTTGATTTTAAATTCATAAAACAAGTATCAATGTTAATAAAGTGCAAGATCAAAACACTTTAATAGCAATTTACCTTATTATTCATGATGATGTATTTCAAGTATGGCCAATTTATTTCCCCCTGCGATCGACTTTGATACTAATAATCCTTCGACCGCGATCGACAAAGAGGAACAAACTTTGGCTTTTGTTGAATTAAAACTTATTAATAGTCATATTTTCGCGTACCTGAGAATTACTTTGGAGGCTTATCAAAGCTATGTTACTTTATAGTTAATCTAATTGAAGGCGCATGCACTGTTGAGGAACCTACTTTAAGTCTTCAGACTTACAGTGGTATCCTCATCCCTTCCATCGAAGCTTGAAGGGAGAATCAGGCGCATAAGGCAAAGTAGATAAAAGGAAGAGTAAAGTAATTAACTATCTCTTTCCTCTCTAAGTCAGAATGTAGTTAGTGGAACAATTTCTTAAAAGTACAGCACTTCCCGAGGAATATCTTTTAATTTAATTTATCTTGATAGTTACAAGTTAACCTTTTCTTGGGATTCAATGATATACCAAGGTAAACTCAGGGTTCCCGGATAAACAAGTTGGCAGTGCCTTCAAATTTAGAGAAAGTGGTCCCGGATTCGATTCTTGACGGGGGTCTGTATTTGCTAATTTACCTTAGCTCTTGAAGTACTTCAAAAATGAATAAAAGATAAATTCAGCTGAGTATGCCTCGATAGCAATCATATTGCCACAACTGTGGAGAAAACTGAAACAAAATAGCAGATGAACGAAAAATTATCAACCCTGGAAAAAAAAGGGAAAATACGCATTTATGTCTCTATACGGACAAAATAGGAAAAAAAACCTCACTTGATTATGATTATTATTATTGGCAGTGTTAGGCTCAAATAGGCCTCTTTTTAACTTAATCTCTCATGTAATTTGTGTATAATTACTGATCATAAAATCCGTAAATGAGGAAAAATCAAAAGAAAAGATTTGTTTGGTGTGGAAAAATCTCCACAACTACAAGGTTAATACAGAAAATACCCATGCTGCGGGGACATCAACACCATCAAAGGGGGTGAAAAAAACTGAAAACAATGAGGATAAAAATTCAGCGTAAAATCAATGTAATACTACACAAACCTTGATCAGTATAAAACATTTTTAACCTAGTAATTAGAATGTATTAGTGTATAAGGTATACACTTTCTTAAATGACCTAATTATGAACATATTTGCAGTAAAATGTATACAACAAGTGGTAGTCTTTTTTATCTGAAGTAGAATTAAGTATGAATAGATATTAATGATTCTTTTAGTGTATCAGTCTCACATAGTCTTCTACTCACTCTTAGGCATAATTCAACGAGATCTTCTCTTCTCTCGTTATTCTTATTTGTTTCCATTCACTAAAAATTATGATCGGACTCTAGATACTTCTTAGTATACGCTACAAGAGGAGCAATATTCTCCACGTAGCTTCTTCTCCAATTAAAGTCAACAACCAAGTCAATATATACAGTAAACGGGCAATTTGCTTGCAAATTAACTTATCTCCTTAGGAAGAAAAAGTCTTCAAAAATTTCTGCTGAAAGAAGGAAAATTTATTTTCCGCGCAATTTTCGAACTCGTTTCCATTACGTTATCCGAGCCGTAAACTTCGTATTCTCAAATTAAATTTTTAGGAATGGAAATTCTCATCTTTATCTTCTCTTAATTTCGAAAATAACCGAGTCGAACATTCGCGCGGAATTCCATTCTTTCGCTACTTCGCGAAGAATGGAAAAGTTTATTTTCCCATGCGCGCTGATTGAGTCGCTACAGCGAACTTGCTCATGTTGGCTGCGGAGAACACGCGAAAAAATTGGTAAAAACTTTTTAATGACATTGACCTAAATGTGAAAGGCTAACTCGTTTTGGATGGGAAGCGTTTTAATAAACATAAAGTACCTCCAAATTCAAATCAAAGTTTCCTTGGTCGTCGTTAGAGATCCTCACACCGTGCCATATTCTTCCAAATAGCTGAGTGAAGGTGTCACATTGTTTGTGCGAGTTGTCTCTCACTCCAGTCTCTGGTATATGGAAAGATTTTTATAAGTACATACATGAAAAACCCAAAGACCAAGATAAACATAAATATAATACTAAATCAAGTAGGAGATGTGACGTATATGCATGTAATTTCATTTACCTGTATCTACTTTTACGTACGTAAAATGTTGCTATCCTTTTTTTGTGGTTAGACACCGCAATTAGTTTTTCAATGTTTTTGGCATGTTTATTCTCTGAGAATCAAGCGGCAGTTGCTTTTTCCCAATCTCATGTTAGATCTTTTCAAAGATCATTTCTGTACGATGGGCAAAAAGTTTGCAACATGTTATCCGAAACAATGAAAATGGAAAAGATTTTTCGTATTTTTATGTTTCTGAGAATAAATGGTTGTTTTCTAAGAAAGACGTCGAATCTCTTTTCGGAAAACTTTTGTGAACGATTGACGAATTTCTGTTCATCATTCTTTTTACATAATTACATTCTTATAACTTTCTTAATACTGGGAGCGTATTGTTCATGATTAGTCCTTAACACAGGAGCCTCCTACAAGGCTTCTTTAGGCTTCCTAGTATTATTTATATAGCTGTTATTACAAAGGAAGTAATAAACTTTATCTGACTACCACAAGGCTGATAGTCTACTTACAGATTTTTCCATATAGTAACAAATAAAAATATTAAGTCGCCTACTGCGTAGTGATTTTAATTTATATGGCAGATGCGATTAATCTGTGATTGGTGATATTCGTCGATAGCGACTAACACATATCCTAGATGCTCTGTAAACTTTGTAAAATTAATTTCAAAATGCCTAATCTTTTATCTCAATGTTATGATACAAATGTTAGAGTTTGCTAAGGCTTTATGACTTTGAAAAGATTATAGAACGCAGGAATTTCATCCTTGTGGATCTCACTATTTTCGATATGAGTAACAAAGTTTCAAAATCAAACTTAGTATAAGATTTGTTGGTCACGGCAATATCTTGACGAAAAAAAGATATTTGAATTAAAATATCCTTATCCATAGGTGGTAGTTGTTTTTTGAATCCAACGTTTCTTGAATCTAAAATGTCTAAGAATTAGTTTTTCGTATTTGTAGTTCTCACAGTAAAAATTCTTCATCTGTTATATTCCACCTACGACGCCTATGATTCCATTCCAAGGCATAAACTATTATAAATATCACATTATATAATTCTAAAAATAAAATTTCAATTCTGAGTAAAAGTATCTCTATAAAAAAGTCCAAATTTCAAAGCCTAAAATGTGATAATTAAGCAAGAAAATAGTAATTTGGAGTAGATGGAAGATATTCGGAGGCTTAAATGCAACCAGGGGAACTAGATATTTGCTTTTGGCCAATGCCAGATAAATTGTAATTTTGTCATAACCAGATTTCCAGAATCAGACCAGCATCAGATTATACTCATTCCATCACGTTCCATCAAATGGCCTTCGGTGTCTGAGATTGCTTTATTATGAACAATTACTGAGATAATGATGGACATGCTCTTAGGATAGAATGAATGTTTTCCTTTTTTACGTCTCTTGCCTATTTTTCACTGTAGTTTTTTACTTGGTTACAATTTCTCGTAACACTTTTACGTTAAGGAATACTTTTACGAATTCCGGAACAGCAAATATGTATTCATATTCATTGGAGTTCTCCATCCCACCGATTTTCTTGCGGATTCCATCATTCGATTCAGCGTAATTCTCCAACTAGGTCCAATCTATCAATTCTAAAAACGCCCATTAAATTGCTATTCGTGGCTGGATTTCTTTCAAATCCCCTTACATTCCCCATTAATTCCTTCGGCTTTATGGATTTGAATCGGTGCGTTATTGCCTCAGAATTGCTATTAATGGGCGATTCATCGCTTGGATAGAATTTTCATTCATTATCGATCCCCGATTTCGCACTGTGTTGCCCTTAAACCAATTTCTCTAGTGCATTATTTGTCTTCACGCTGTTACGAATTTTCCGTTCGCGTAAATGAACGTCTGTTTTGTTCGAATTCACTCGCATACCACGCTAGACTGAAAACATTCTTACGCTGTACAACTGCACCTATTATTATTTTACCCTTTTAAACCTACGAAACCTAACTTTACCCCTACACCTGATGCATAACTATTCGATGAATCCGTCGTAGAAACGTTGAATGTAGACCGAGAAGAATCGTGGAATTTCAAATATTTCTTTTAACTATTGCATGAAGTATTTGGAAGCAATAGTTTACGTTACTTTATTTTAAGTATTATTATAATTATTCGACCCTTTATTTGGCGAGGTTAGGCTCGACTGGGCCTCCCTTCCACCTAACCTCTTGAGAAGATTTTACAAAGGTTATCAATAAAGGAAAAACATAAAATAGTACTAAGAAAAAAGAGAAAAAAAAGAAAAAGGAAAGATTTGATTTGTGGGAAGAAATCTCCATAACTGAATGAAATCAATATGATGTGGCGTTACTTGGTGGAAAGCCATAATAAATTAATAATAATAATAAAGCCATAATTTATAATCCATAACTGAAGGTTGATAGAGAAAAAACCTACGGTGCGGGAAAACACCCACACAAAAGGGGGGGCAAAAAAAACCCGCGAAAACATAGTGAGGAGAAACATAACACTAAAAACATAGTGAGGAAAAAATTGAGCGATATTACCAAAGAAACATTGGTATACAGATAGAAATAGCCACTGGAGAAAGGCTGCCAAGGGGAAATCGAAGTCCTAAAGGCTTCCCTTCTACATACCCCATAGGTCTCATCTATCCGAAGATCCAGAGGGCTTCATCAAAACAGAGGATGATGAGGAATTGGGTGTATGTGTGGTGCTTCATCCATGATAGTATGACTCAACAGCAAACTGACTGAAACATCCTTCTGCGCTCTGTCCTTCGTCATTTTCAACGACGATTTCTTTTCATCATGAAATATACAAAATATTCGCACATTTAATAGTAACTAAATTTTTAATGGCAATGGTTACACAAGCTACAGTATGCGCAGCCAAAATTATAGTGAATAATTTTAGTAATACTTTAGAAGTTGTGATTTCAAAAGTGTTTCGATATCTTGAGTCATTTCGCACGTGAGCCCTCACCGGGAATCAAACCTGGAACCGATTTCATGGAAGTCGAACGCGTTGCCCACGTGGAGCGGCCAAAATATACTTAATATTTAGATACAGGAATTCATCATTATTAATATACGATAATCGTATAATGGTGCAATATCTCTCTAGTTTCATATAATCCGTTTTAGACGAAAAAAATCTTGAATATATCCCACATAATTAATTACTATTAGTTAAAAAGATTCATATGTGGAAAAATGTAGTTGCTGATTCGTGAAAGATAAATTTAAGATGTGTTTAAGTCATGTCTGTTTTTAAAATCATTATATCTCATTATGTCAAAGGCCGGTTAGATCTTAAAAACCTCCACGATTAGCTACCGAATGCTCTGGGGAGGGAATGAGACTTCCTGGGCTAGGTAAGGAGCAAAGTTCGTATTAGTTCACACTTCAATAAGTCAGAATACATCAAATAAATTCACTAAAGAGTGACCAAAAACACAGAATTTTACAGCCATCAACGGAGTGCGAAGTGAAGTGAAGATCAAATAAAATATATATTTTCTTGTATCCTATGCCAGAACAAAAAGAAATTCATTCGTTGGTTGCAGGTAAAGGATCTAAAGGATTGAACACTTTACATTTTAATTCAATGGAAAAGAGCGCTTAGATACAACCAAAATATAAAATTAGCTCCTAGCCAAATTACAATTCCAGAATACCTTGTGATCAAAGAAAGCAAACGAGAGTATCAATCCAGTTATAATTTTAGAAGGGAAAGAGTAGAGGCCGACGTAAACATAATAGTTTTGTTCATATTTCTGTAGCGGATTAAAGGGAATAGGACGCACCCCTCAATTTCACAACTAACGAAAATCATGATTCGCTACGTTTTGATATCAAAAGGAAACGAAAATATGGTGGTTTGGCCAAAAAATTAAGAGACACGAGTATTTTTGACCAAATGGCAATTTCGGGAAACGGTCAATTAGCCATCCGGCGTCAAATCCAGCGTGGAATTCCAACAAAGATCTGGACAGACGGTCGATTTTTACCTCATGCATGCAGATCCGGGCAAAATGTATTCATGAACCAATTATAGATCAACGCAGGGTTTTTCAAACGACTCCCCCAACTTTATTTTAATGCGCGTTTTGAAACGGGCTAAAAACACGCGTTTTTCCCCATCCGCCACGTAAAAGGGTTTCGAAGGCTATTCATTTTTTCCGCCGATCGAATAAATTGCTCGCTAAATGTCGCTAAATGAAGGTTTTGTGCTCGGAAACCGTCGGGCGTTCCAAACCGTGTTCGATAATTAATAACTTCTTTTGGAGTGAAATTCTCCGTTTGATGGAATAATCCTCTCCTCCAACGAAATAGCGATTGGGGAGGAGGGGTGCCCTGAGGGGGGGAGGGATCCGCCAAATCGCTTTGGGTGTTCAACCAGACGTAACGGTCAGTCTCCACGGTTGTCCCGCTCATCGTAATGGAACTGCCGCGGGGTTCCCGTTCCATACGCCGTATGCTATCTGCATTCCCATTGGTCGAATAGCCTCTGGTAGCCACGAATGGCGCGCCGCTTTACCTGTGCGGTAACAGTTCGAACGTATTTGGAATTTAACAGAGTCAAAGGACTGGGATGGTTGTCGAGGGGGAAAGTGCAGTGGGGAGGGCACTGTCAATGTTTACTGCCTCTTTAAATTCTCGTTTTTACACCGGTCTTATTGCGATCGCATCTCTTCGCACGCTGGAGCTTTGAATAAAATCACTAGACTTTGATAGAACTGTTCCGATTCGACTCATCGTGGGTGGAAAAAAGTGGAGGATTGTTTAAATTTTTCTGGGAAGTGTCGAGAACGATCGTGATCTCTGACGAGTGAATAATAAAGCGGAAAGTCAACGAAAAACATGAGCGATAGTAGATAAGATGCTCTGTTTATGCCGAAATGAGATTTGGAGAATTTATTATTACTAGTAAAATTTAATCGTAGCCGATCGTAATTTCGCATATTTTAAAATATAAATCTATCATTGCACACGTCTAACTTTTTGTAGACAGAGAGAGTGAACTGTAGGTCTATGATAATTTAATATATTTTTGACCAGTAATTGATTTGTTTTATACTGAGTATTACTGAGGAATTTTATTCAAGATTAAATAAATGAAATAATACTTTGTCCATTATGGGAATGAAATCAAAATTCATCAAACCTTAGTATATTACAGTTTATTTCAATTTATATAATAATAAAACATGGTCAGACTCTCGACTTTTTATTCTGATCAAACAAGGATTCCAAAGGTATTCTTATATATTCTTATAGTTTAATAAAATCAGCTTGACAAAAAATAGCTTTTGATAAACATTCCAAATATTTGGTAAAATAAAATACTCTAAGTAATCCCTTGAATCCGGTTGCCCATCGGTTGTTCATAGATGGCTAGCACGTCGTGATATACGGAAATAACCTTCAACATTTTAAAATATTATTGCATTGTAAGGCTCACTTAAAAATCAGCATCCTGATGGTTTCCTTATTCGGTTGCTGCAAGATAACAATAAAAAATAATTGTAAATGGAACATTAACTTTCAAAATAGCAGTCAAAGGGGGTCTTTTTGTCTTCGATAAGCAGCATGTACAATTCTACCGCAACTGTCCCGTCAAGCCAATGATGAAACATTTGTTTTATACGTTTAATATAAATAAATAACTCTGAAATAGTTGCTGAAGAACTTCCGTCACACTGTTAGAGAAGTAGATGGTAACCTGTTGAGGTGTTGGTAGACAGCTACTGCTTATAGACCTATGAAATTTTTTTTTAAAGATTTACCCTCTGCCATACGCCGTACGGAGGCTCGCAAAGTATTAATATAAAAAGCCAATAGTAAATCGATGAACATTAGAATACTTCGTTAAATTCACTCTTTCTTCCGGTTTTAACATATGCAGGGAAATAGTTAAGGAGGAAACCACTTTTGCTGATGTGTCCGCCACCTCTATTTTAAATTTTATGAGAGATAGTGATTATAGGTTGCTCTTAAATATTTCACCTGAGAAGTAACTCCTAAATAAGTTTCTAGTTCTCCACCAATTTCTTTCTCTCTCTAGAAAACAATTTGGTTATTAGGGAAAATATACAAAATTTTTAAGCTAAAATTAAATGAATTTATAAACAACAAAATGATCATTACGATAAAAGAGAAATATATCATCTCCTTGAAACCAATACGGTATTAAATCTCGCAAGAAATTCGTAAAAATATTTCAGTTTAAAGAGAAAGGTTTTCTCTCTTTGCTTTAAATCAGTGGTTCACACAACATGGGTTCACTGTTTCCATTCTTCTTCGACAGATCAGATTGTTGCTCACTCTACAGAACTGGTCGATATTCACGGAAATCCGAATTCTTGCCTTGGATTTCATTCGTTATTCTTTTAATCCTTCCAGAATGTATAGATTTTCCTACTATTTGATAGATCTAGCATCGCCGTTTCTTATGTATGTACTTGGGTTACGAAGGGAAATTTTTCAAGTTTCTCATCTTAGTTTTTTCCTATGGTAGCTCCTTATTTTGCTTCAGGGACGCTTCTCAGTAGAAAGGAACCAAAGGTTGATATATATGGGAAGCTTTCTCTAAAACGTGACGAAATCCTTTTTTGCGGTGGATTTTAATATTTCCAAGAGAAGAGGAGGACGAATTTCCGCTTGTGTCTTCGTGGAATCGTGCTCGCTATTTCCTGTACTTAAGCATCAGTTTCATTAATCATATATAAATTCATATCATAGTTGACATTAGATTCTTATTTAAAGTTTTCTATATATGTTGACAGTTATTCGTGAAACTCCATTCATAATTAAATTTGAAAACGTGTATATTATCTTTGAAATTTAAATTCATTACATTTAAGCATCGATGGACAGATATTTAGTGAATCTAGGAAGGATACTGTGATATTTAAAAATTGGATGGCAGTATCTTTTACCTAAAATGATTTCTGATATCCTTGAGTAACATATTGTATTTTTTCCATGGAAGTTTTCATTTAAAACTCTAAGTTAGATCCTGATATAAAAATTTCAATCTTTACTTTATACTTTATTTAGTGCAGTGCATTTAAATTTAGCGGAGGAAAAGATTCAGCAATATGCTGACTACTTCAGTCATTTAGGGTAACCAAACCAAGGTAGGATAGGTTGAAAGAATTTGCGTTGCGTGCTTAATAAACTGAACTGACCTCAATTAAAGGAAAATTTAGACATTTGATAGCGTGTAAATGTATAAAATGTGTAAATATTATGAGAAATAAAACTCTTATATAAATATTTTATATAGACGTAATATGCTTTGTAGAGACGTAACCTTTAAACACCTGGCGTTCCCATATGGGCACGGAGGATGCTCCAGTCGATCTCTAACGTTTCGGTACAGGGATTCTAAGTTTGATTCTAAGGATTTCTAATTTAATCTTCCAAACAAATGTCGTATTCGTTATAGAATCGTGAAATTTCCAAAAATAGGTGGTGCTGAAATTAAGAACAATAGTACATAAGAATTGTACCTCAAAATAAATTCCGGCAATAGACCCCGTTTCTGAACATTTAACTTCGGCGATTCAAGGTTAATAGGATGAATGCAAGTTATTTTTGTTCTCTTCAATTACCCTAGGTACATAATATAGTGGCCATTAGCTTCAGGGTTGCGCCCAGCCTTAGCTGCCTCAATGGATAATCTGACCATAGTTACTCGATCAGTATTTGCTAAGGTGATATGTCTTGAAGCTAATGATCTGCCTTTTTTGAACACCTCTTTTAACTGTAGAGACTGGAGATTGATTGTGTAAATTTCATGAGTGATTAGATATATGACTCGAATCTCAATAAATTCACTTTTAATATTTTTTAATTCCCAAAGTTTGTACACATGCTTTGGTTGACTCTGCAAAATTTATTAAAACGAAAAGCTGTCAATTATACCTATAGTCGGTGTTGGGGGTTAAACTTAATGAATTTTTATTGCAATCGTTACTACTCATTACGTAGATGATAGTTTATACATAAATTATAATGAGGGGATAAAATTTTCCACCAGACCAAGTGTCCTACCGAGGTGAAACAGCGTGAAAACGATAATTTAGAAAAATTTTACTATTCGTATTTACGCATCGGTCCCATATTACAGATGTCATTCGGAAAATAATGCGCTGATTTGAAATCCATGTTTATTGCAACTCTCGTTTCCGAG
The DNA here is from genome assembly GCA_036926295.1 of Pachydiplax longipennis. Classification (NCBI taxonomy): domain Eukaryota; kingdom Metazoa; phylum Arthropoda; class Insecta; order Odonata; family Libellulidae; genus Pachydiplax; species Pachydiplax longipennis. The sequence goes on along the minus strand of JAVFKF010000081.1, from coordinate 145,995 downwards.
GGAGGGAAATTAGGATCATCGGATAAACGGCGCTGGGAAAACGCTAAATCCGGAAAAATTGATTATTCTTTTGACGAGGATCATTGTGCTCTCTCCGGATTTTCCTCGTTAGCGGGCCCGAATTAACGCAGGGCTTTGACAGATCTCGACGCATTCCGAAGATTCAAACAAATTTATCAGCCTAATTACTCCTGCGATCGCGCATGAAACTTTATTGGCGCAGTCGGCAAATGACGGGTAGTGTTTGACCGGGTCCTTAATCCTAATCTCCGAATAGAGAGAGCGCTCATTGGATTATGATGGAAAAATAAATTAGTCAATCGTTGGAGCTTCTCCTTTTTTCCGCCGATCCCGAATATTATTCCGATGCAAATTTCGGACCGATTTGCGTGATGCGCGATATTTTTCATGGCCGTGCTCTTCGTCTCCGTAAATTCCGGGCGGCGGGATTTATGACCCGGCATTTGTTTGAGATATTTCCGCGGATTACGGTAAACATGTTCTTTGTCATATTTATCTCTATTTGCGAATCCCATTTTTCATTCGTTTCCGCTGCAAAGTGGGTAAGGGAAGGGGACCCTAATCCTGTTTTGTCTTATCAGCACCGGATTAAGGATATATTTTCAGCTCTTCCTGTATTATCGCCTCCTCCTGTAGCCCCACTCAGCGCGCACTTTTCCCTCATTAAATTAATTGCGTTGAGGAACAAGGATCTCTCATTTGCAGTGGCGCTTTGGCCTCCGAATGTACTCTGCGATCCTGCGTTTAATTTCCGAGAAAGTATTGAGTCGGGGGAAGGAAAGCTGAAAGTCCTTGCCGATTCCTAACTCGAGCCTCATTTTACGGGAACGTACTTGAATTCGACGTTATAATCCAGAAAGTCAACATTATTTTATACTGCCATGATTAGCTATCCCAAGCGATATTTTTGATCATAAGAATAAAAGTTTGTCAAAATTTATCGTATGTCCTCAATCGTTTAGAGCTGTGATACCTTTTCATTGAGTTCTTATTGAAGCAGGCATCGGTGACAAACAATCGTATCCCTTTTCATTCTTTTTAGATTTTACTCCTTATTGATGTAGCTAAACATTATTCTAATCACACTGATTCAGGTGATATTTGTGCCTTTGTTTAATTGGATCACATAATACAAAATATATTTCAGTACATGGAATTTTGAAAATATTGACAGATTACATTTGTTTTCATGCATCTCAGATGACTACTTAGATATATTGGGTCGATTTCACACCGATATAGTAATACAGGAAAAGATATATTTGTCCGAATTTTTCCATCGGACGTTATGCAAAATTAATAACTTTGATACATAATTAACGTAAGTAACATCAAAAAATAGCTAAATAATTATTTAGAGTATAACTACATTACTAAAATTTTACAGAAAAAATTCTATAATAAAAAGTTTGAAAAATTGAAAGACCCAAGATTAGGTAACCTAACTATTGCTTAAGAATAGTAGCTGTTTCCTGTAATAATATGATATATTTCATATAATTATTAACTTTTACATGCATACGTGAGTTTTTCTTACGGAACTAGGTTCTTAATTATCTCAAAAATTAAATTTTCCGTTTCAGATCCAACTTTACCTAATCAAAACTGTGTGGAAGCGGACTGTTGCTTACTGAGGGTTGCAGTTCTAGGTAAGAGAAAAATCCGCCTTATTAGCGGGTAACAGATTTTTAAGCGGTATTCTTATTATATACGTTTAGGGTGAAAGCGAGTTGCACCGATAGAAAACGGCGTATTCAGTGGGATGGATTCATAAGATGAACAATTTGCGGTCTATCAAGTGAGATAGTGAATTTGCCAAAGCGAGTTTCATTGGAACGATCTTAAGGAGGAAAAATCAGCGTCTTAAGCGGGCAGCAGAGCCGTATTTTTACCATAAGCAGTATTTTTACCATGTGATTCCTATGGTACGGAATGAGACCGGGAGAAAACCGCGTCTTAAGTAATATAAGTCTTAAGCGAGTTTTGCTGTATATGCATAACGTTTTAAACGAAGGAATAGTTTCCTTTTTAGCAAGACCTGCAAAGGGCGTGCGTCTCTAAGCAGCACTTCACTCTAATTTTGGCAGCGCAAGAGAGTTTTTGCTCAGGTCACAGGGATTTTTCAGCGCGCAATAAAACTTCCTCCCACCGCCTTCACAAAGGGAAGCGAGGTTTTAAAAAAGAATCACTGCATCTCTACGGGCATCCCCATGGAAACACATTGTCGGGACCTTTGGCACGCCCATACCATATCTCGGCCTTTAATCTCCGAGCGCCATCTCCTCGGCGGAGTCATATTTCGCCGTCTTTGTGTCCACTCAATTTGCTGCGAAGTCTGCGTAACTCGCCTCGTGTTACAAACACCTCGCACTCACAAACGCACTCAACTTCGATTTCCTTCTTCCATACTAAGGTATCGCGATTTATTATATGCATTCTTTTTTCTTCTCAGTCCCGTCTTCATCGCTTAAGAAATCGGCTGGTGATATATTTCTGATTGGTGGTGATGTTAATGATGGATTTTAGTTTTTGGTGATGATATTTACGACCGGATGACTTTCCTGACATCAAACCCATCGGGGAAATTGGGAAATGGCCTACAACCGTTCTCCAGCCAGAAAAATCCAATTAGCCTGGATTCGAATCCGGTACCATAGGTTTGGAATACTATCACGATTTACTCTATTAGTGGCATAATCGTGCGAGATAGATTAAATTAAGCTATTTGATTTACCTGTTACTTAGCAGCCAGCCGTGGTAGCGGAGTGGTGCCTTAAGGTTCTAGGTTCGACTCCCGGCTATTTGGATTTTCCAAGCCAAGGAATAGCTGTCCGTGTGTCCGATCGAGCAGAAAATGAATTAATATTAGCCCTTTTCGTAATTTTCTTCACGAAAAACGAAATTATGTAGCCTAATAATTACTAAGTTTAAACAGAAAAAGTTGAAAAGAAAGGGATAAATCATATTTACTTTAATGAAGTTGGAATAGGTAGGATATCCTCCCAAGCACGATTCCAAGCCTTCGAAATCGCAAAAATAATTAAATTACCTCAGTATAAAAAGCACCTACGTGAAGCGCAAAAAATATATTTCCAGCGGAATAAACCTACAATAAAGGTGAGTTTGGAAACCATGTCCAATCACAGCGATTATCCAGAAAGATTAGGCAGAAACTCTTAAGCATTACTCACGAGTAAAGTAGGTAAATATCGACTGGAAAATTAATAGTAGAAAACACCTAAGTATCTTGATCGCAAATTCTTGTTAGAAATATCTTTGATATAGGAAAATATAATAGTTTTAAAGTTCCTAGATTTACGTTGGGTGGTTTACATCGACCCTTAGTAAAATGTCAATCTAATTAATAGGAGAGGAAACGTATATGATTAAGAATGGAAGAAAATTACAAAGAGTTCAGTTCAATTAATCAGAGTTTCTCATTGTTTCAAATCCTAGAAAAGCAATATGTGGGAGGAAAGGATACTTCGTGCTGGATATAGATTGCGAAATATTTATTTTAGCTGAGCGAAGTAACAACAGAGGGCAGTTGAAGGGCCTTTTTCTTGAAGAACAGTGCCTAGAAAACAAAGAATGAAGTAGCCAACCTTCGTCATTCTTTCAGTACTAAGCCTCCGAAGAACCAATTGAGTTAGCAACTCCCTGCACCGACTTCCCCATTGTTCACTTTGGAGTTTAGCGAAGGCGCTGCTGATTACGCTCTCCAATGTGTTTATGTCGCTTTAAGCATCTATACGTGACCTTTGACCGGTTCTTTCTCCAACCTCAAGAACAATGATCGGCATAATCTTTCATTAACGTTGCATTTCTTACTTGGGTCATTCATATAATTGGTGCCCAGTCGTGTCTAGCTAAGCGGGAATAGGAAAATGAAAAGTGGTCTCACATTTGCAGGATATCCAGATTTAATAGTGAGGGCATTATTAAGGCAAGCCTACTTCTGAGTAATTCTTTGGTATTAGACACCATTCACGCGAGCCTGTGCTCCCTAAATTATGTCTACTACGATTTCTCAGTTTTTCCCAAGTATATGTTCTTTCTTATATATGCTATGCTCATTCATCATCTACAAATGGCATTAATAATCAAATGGCTTATATATTTTAAATATTTTTAATATATCTGCCGTTTCCGGCCTCTATGTCGTATTCGTAGAAATTCTACTCACAACGCAGTTATCATATTTTTCAAATGACCGTAAATATATCTTTCGTGTAAGAATCATGTCATATTTTCTGGTAAAATTTTTATTTACCTCGATTTACTTTTCTCGATAAGTAAATGAATGTTTTATTTACTTGTACTTGAAAAATCTCTTCTCGCATGATTATATGAGTATTCAAGTCAAGTCAAACCCGCAGTTATGATAAAATTAATCTAGTTAGGAAAATAGAAGAAGAATTTTAAATCAAAATAAAGAAGGAAAAGTTTCTACCTTCTCTGTATATAAAAACAAGTGAAAAGCAGGATAATGTATCTAAAGCAGAAAATAAACCATCAGAAACAGTTATGAAAAACCTACACAAACATGTATTAACTAAGAGATGTAAAAACAGGTACATTTAGCAAATGACATACACTACAAATAATATATATGACAAATAAATTTGATAAAAAATCAACTAAATCACAGCAAAAAATGGAAAGTAAAATAAATAGAGAGCCATGAGTTACAATGAAGTACAACCAATTGAGCATGTACAACAAGGTATTTAATAAGTTTCATTTGAAATTTATAATATAGAATAATAAATCGTGTTTTGGTATAGTTAGTCCCTTTTCCAAATACATAAACATTTCTTATTTAAATCTTGCTGTAGTACGAAAAACGTTACGTGGCAGCTTTAAACCTATCCACAACAAATCTTAAAACAAAATTTTTACATACCCCTTACAAACTACATGTGGTAAACACATTTGTGATATGAACATAGTACAGACTCGCATTACATTTCGCTTCATCCTGTCAGGCCTAAGCATTACCCTATAACATATATCTCCACAAAATGTTCAACAGCCCAAGTCTTACATCATGTTAATATAGAGAGTGTTCTTCCAGAATAAAAATATAGGAAGGTCTCCATAGCGACAAGCAACGCCGTCTTAGCAGAAGAGGACCCACGGTTTGCTAATTCCCACCCAGTAGTTGTCCGTCCAACGCCTCATAATCGCATCTACTTTCCTTTGGACGCACGGACGCTTCCCAATGGTCGTTCGGGAGGAGCCAACGGAACATCGCCCCTTACCTCTTCAAAGAGCGCATTCGGTCCAATTGGGAGCAGATGGGAAGCGGAGTTGGGATATTCTCTACTTTTTGCGGTTTAAGCACATTACCGCGGAATTAGCGCAGTGCGTTTATCACGTGGGAACAACCAAACACGCCTGCGACCGATGCACGCGTGACAGAAAGGACGAGGTACACGAAGTGGCTGACCTAAATTCATGCCTCCCTCGTCCACACCACTCCCATTCTTCTCCAGAACAGTAGAATTTGTGGATACGCAATAACTTGGATCGCGTTCTACCTCTTGCCTCTCTCCATAACTCCTGGTACTTCCTCATACGTGGTGTTTAGGCTAACCAGAGATTATAATGCTTTGTGCGGAGTTTCTTCTGTCTTACCACGCGGAAACTTTATAGAATTTTACAAGATATGTAATATTAAGGATGAATCGCTGATTCAATTTATTCTATGTCAACGTTATTTTCAAGTGTTATAACTTAACTATTATTTTATTAGATTTAACGACTTTTTCCATCTTTTGGCGACTTTTTTTTAAAGACATCGTACTTTAGAGACTTCGTACTTCATGAAGTATTTTTTTATTATTTCGTCGATCTTGCTCTTAATAGAGCACGTTTGACTTACTTTAAGATTAAATTAGCGTTAAATTTACTTGTTGAAAACATAATATCTATATTATACGTTTAAACTGTGCATTTTATGAACTGGTATTCTAATTATAGAAGCAAATGTAACTTTTACTTTTCTTTGAATTTTGATTAAATTTTTTCGAAGTTCGTCTTGCAGGACTTTTGTTGACATTAGCGACAATTTACGCATCTAGCGACATGCTCAAAAATAATAAATTTCCAAAAAATTGTCTGCTCCAAGCCTATTGTATGATTGTGGAAATATTTAAAAAATTAAAATATTTCAATAAGGCAAACCGAATACTTTCACTGAATTTCTAGTCATACATGTCATGCTTTTCTAATAAACGGAAAATACCACATAGTTATGGCACTATATCTTGATGCTCTCTACCTCCTCAGAGTTTATAAAACCACCAATTGAACTTTTGATGAATAGAATAATAATCGTTTAAATACCGTTCTATTAAGTTATCACCTATTCATATTTTATAAGGAACATTTTCGAGGGTTCTGTTTTCTCCAGTAATGATCTCTTTCGTAAAAATAGAACCAAGATTCATTGACATAATATACCAAATACTCGTAGTCAAGGGGATTTTGTATTGCAAGTAATCACCTAAAAAGAGGCAAGCGTAACAAGGTCGTTGAAAGAAATACACTTGGTTTCTATCTGAAATCAGTCTTTTATTTCATCGTATTCAAGACAGATTTATTGAAATAAAACTACTAACAATAAGCTAAAGTTTACTGCAGGCTTAAACATCCTTTAATTAATGTTTATTTCATAATATTCCACCGCATCTATAGCTACACTGGGTTATGTGGCAACGTTAACTTCACAACATAAACCCAAACGATGCTAGAGCTAGGTACACAAGCATTTCATATGTAATGCAAAGTATTAGTAAAAAACAGCATCACCAAGAATTCACAATATATTACCTATACAACGCGAATAAATGGTTATAATATACAAATGAATTTACATTTATCCTGAAATAATATATTCACGTCTTATCGATGTGTATTAAGCTCGATTAATCCCACGAATTTATCGATTAGCTATCATTGCTTTGATGTACTCACATCACCATCATATTATTGAAAATACATTTCAAACAGCATGGTTGTGTATTAATCAACTATAGAAGAAAGTGAGTATGAGGGAGAATATCGTGCTTTTTAAAAATAGATTTTTTCGAAATACCATCAAAGAAAATTGAAACTTTTTCTTTATTCAACGATAATTTAGGATCTACTTCCGTGAAAGAGCAGAATTAATTAGACTTTTCATGAATTTACGTATGGTATTTTTCGAGACTTACTCCCGGGTACGTTATGGCATGCAACATGATACAGTGTAATTAAATGCCGTTTCCATTTGCCAGTCGATATTTTTTATACATTAAAGCAAATAATTACTGCTTCTAGCCTAAACAAATCAGGAACCAGAATAGCAGAAATTCTGAATAGAACCTCATTACTTCTTTACATCGGGCTTGGAAGGAATGTACGAATAGAAATGCATGAGAGCTAAGCAAAGCAAACAGTCTAGTTAAATGAACCTACGTGAATATCGCTGTCAAAAATTTGTTAAGCTATTTCAAAGATATTTTCCTTGACAATTTACTTCTATAAGATTTCCACATAATGAGTAAACATTCCCATTTCTTTTGAATTTTTTATGGAAATAACGGACAGGATTTGGTTGAAGAAAATTTCACCGACGAAAGAAAAATTGAGAAACTTTAATTAAATTAGAACGGTTGTACCATTGAGCGAAAACTAGCACAAAAGGAATTTCTCGGGCATAGTCGCAATCTGAAACCATTCTGCTTTGAAAGATTATACGGAACTAGGATTAAAAATGATGAAAAGAATTTATGCCGCCGTACGAGGGAGGGCTTAGCGTTAGTGTTCCATAAAAACATACGAAATCTCTGAGAGAATACCTTTATATATATTTCGGAGAACATCTTTTCTTTTTTGAAGGCGCGGTAAGTGCTTGATTAAACCCAACCTTATTCAAATTTCCACCGCTCTCAAGGACCGATCCTTTCCTCGAATTTCCCCAGAGTCTTCAAATGGAAACTGCTTGAGGTTTTGTCTAATGACAAACGTTTGCAGCCCTCCCTTTATGAATTCTCCTTGTCTCGCCCTGGCTAAATGGATTATTTTCGGCCCGAGATTTCTACGTATCGCCTTTTTCTCAGACTCTCCTTCCCCTCTGGCATCATCGGCCGAGGATCTCGAGAGCAGCCTTTTATTCCTTTGAATTCCTTCCCGCATCGCTATTAAGTAATTAAGGTGTAATGCAATCAAAGGGCTGAGCAGAAATGGCTCCTTTTATCCCCGAATAGAAACACGTGCATTTCCTTCTTGCACTCGAAAACTATCCCGGAATCAAACGGAAGAACAAAATGGCTGCTCTCTTGAGGGAAACAAACCAAAGTCGGGAGTTAAGGAGCTTTCAGAGGAGCCTTTCTCACTCACCTTGAACTCTGCACTTTTCCTAACTCCCTAATTCTTCAGCCTGCCCTCTCCAGGCCCACAAAGGAAGTAATCGCGGTGTCGAAAACTAGATGGCTCTCTCTCAGCACTTGGTTATTTCTCCGTTAAAAGATGCGGGAGAGGCAGGTGCCGTGATAAGTGAGAGCGGGGGGTGCGGGAGAGGTTAACTGGCGCACGGCGCGGCACCACGCCGGATTATTCGCGGCTTTTTAATGAATACTTTGGGAAATGAGTGGAGGCGAGTGACTGGGAAATGGAACGCGGAAATATTAAACGTCTCTCGCGCTGAAGGAGCTCTCTATTTTCATTAAGTAGATGCGGAGGGAAATGAACGGGAATCAAAGAGTGGCGATGAAAAGGATTCGAAGAGATGAATGAGGACGGAAATGAAGGAAAGGTGGGAAAAGATCGAGAAAGAAGTGGCAGATAACGAAGAACGTAATGAGTAAAGGAAAAGGATGTGGATTGAGTCAAGGGATGAAGATTAATACTCAAAAAGAATATCCATTAAATAGATACTGATGTCCCAATAGCGTGTCCCATGCATTGAACATATTCGAAACTATTACTCTTAACTAAGATTTAGCAGCTTTCTATAATCCAAATATCCAGATATATCGAGGGTCATGATCAACTAAGGACGGTAAAGACCTGCTTATAAATGGATGCGGAAATAGAGAAAAGACGAGGAAAAAGACACTGAAAGAAGAGATAAAGAAGAAAAAGGTGGAAGGGAAATTAAACGATTAGGAGTTAATCTAGGAACTAGATCGAATTCGAAGATAGACCCCCATTCAGATTGCATTACCTATCCTATCTTTCGATGCTAGAAATATTCGGTACGAATACTCCTAGAATGGAAAGAAGATACGTATATAGGTATGCAAAGTAGGTTGGATTTTGGGGAGAAAATGTTTTATTCCATTAAATGATCTTAAATTGATGGGTAGATGGGTAGATTTTCCCTTTATTGGAGGGGTTAGAATCATGTGGGTCTTTTCCGCCTAACCTACTGAAGAGAGGTTGCAGACTTAAAAGCTCATCAAATAAGCTTCTGATTGATAAATCTGCGTTGGAATTGAGGAGAGTAAATTGCGATATAGTACTCGATTTAAAAATTCGCTCCTTACGATAATGATCTCACATATATAGCGAAAACTTTTCTTTGGATCTCAGTTTTCCCAGGTTTAAAATTAACGAGTGTATATTTGCTATAGCGATACATTTTTAACGGATCTAAACCTACTCAGGTGTAAACAACAATTTAACTTGAAATAAAATTTTACGTCAAATTTCCTTTCATTTTCCAGGCTAGTGAGATCGCAGTAAAAATTTACCCTCTAATTTCAGTCTAAATGAGATTTGATTCATTTGATTTTAAGCAAATCGTGACATATTGATGTTTACGAATTTCTACATTCGGGAAAAAAGATTAAATTATTGGAAAATCTCATGCATAAAATATAATTTGTTTGTATAATTTACGTTTGAAAAGAATTTTGGAAGCTAAACCTCCCCGAACTTCAAAGGGTTCGTTTTTATATAAATATATTTTACAACGAAAATAAATACCTATACTGGGGTAGAGCTGATACTGAAATGAAAGCACGATAAATAATCGCCCCGAGGAATAAAAATATTCTCTATTCAGGATTGGATGAAATCCGTGTATTAATATTAATAAATCTGAGTAAAGTATAGGCATCAAAAATCTAATGATGGCACAAAATGTAGTAAAAAGGGGGATCGAGGAAAAGAATCTTGGAAAAGCATGGATGATAGTGTAAAAGAACGAAGAAAGCGATGGACACGAGAAAAATGTTGATGCTACTCCAAGAGGGCCGGAAGATAAGAATAAGAATGATGAGTGGTTAAATAAGAAAACGTCGAAGAAAAAAATAATACCGGAAACAAGGAATGGAAAAAGAGGGAGATGAAAATAAATGGAAAAGAACGGGAGAGCAAAACTAATCTCGAAGCGAATGACAAATGAATAAGGGTAATAGAGTGAAAAGGGAAGGCAAAAAAAGATATGCAAGGGAGTTAGGAGGAAAAAAATGACGGGAAAGAGGGGTGTTAGCGAACAAGCAACTTCTTGACGAACGAGATACATAATCCAATCGAAAGGACCAGAAATGGATACTGAGAAAGAAAATGAAGGGGATTCGGAAGAAGGAAACTAATAAAAAAGAGAAACTTAAAGAGACAAAATGGCGGAAAATAAAATGGTAATGGGGATTGGGAAGGGAGCGAATCGATGATGGGGAGAAAGCGTAATGCGAGAGAGAACAGGAAAGTAGATGGAAGAATTAGCAAACTCTGCGGAAGAAGCAAACAAAAGACAAAGGAAAATAGTCTGAAAGGCGAAAAATAGAGAGTTCCAGGATAGGGTTCCGATGGGTGATGGTATAGATTGTACAGTTTTTTGCCACGGCTAGTTTATTCCCTGCTCTAGTTCAATTACCTTTTCGCGTGTCGTCGATTACCCGGGTAATCATTAGCTCGGTTTCATGGCCCTGTTTTTATTACTATTATCCCTATTATCTTCTTTTTATGTTTAATTGCTTCGGCGTAATTTTGATCTTACTCCAGTCTGTACTTTTTTGCTAATTTACGAAGCGTAATCCCTCGCTTTATCTTCTAAATGTCTACTTTCAATGAAAAATAATTTTTAAAGCGAGAAATTTTTTAAACAATGGAAAAAATCGAGCCCTTCTATAATCTCATTCAATTTCCATGAATTGTTTCATCGCTGCATCATGAATTAAATCTTTTATGTAATCATTTCTCACAGCTTTCGCAAACCTTTAATAAATTCTCAGAATTGTCTTAGATTTTGATATAGAACTGTAATTTTTGTGAATGATTGAATGTAGCATGTATCAAATAACCTCAACAGAATCGGGAATAACTCTGCTGTATTCCGTAATAGGAGGAATAGCACAGGAGTAAATGGTTCGCAAGTTGAACAGATCCTGTTTTAGTAATAATTGAGCAAAAATCTCACGGTAGAAAAAAACACTACTAGTTTTGACGCTCAAGCGGCATCTTCAAGTCAGTTGGCTTACGGCGTTTTTGTTCAATCATAATTAAAGCAGAGTCTAGTTCCCTTGAGAAAATTTTCTCCTGTATTATTTCTTATGGTGTTATTTTTTGATAAGGTTTCTCCTTTGTTTGATTTCTCTCTCTTCTCTGATACGCTCTTATGAAGCACAAATATTTTTGTAACTGCAATATCCTTCTTCTATCTATCTCCTTGACTAAAGAAAGAAATGAGAGAAAAAGTTTGACTGGGCTTGTATCTGAATCTGCCATTCGTAGGATGAGAGCTCTAACTTAGAGGTTGCCAACCTAGGGTGTTTTTGCCCAAGTGAGGCGTCGCATTATTAAAAGCGGCGGATTGAATTCAAATTGAACTTTAAAATAAATTTCTTACACTGTTTACCTTTAAGTATACGAATACACAACTTAAATAGCCATCGAAAACTTCAAGATAGCGCAGTCACTATTACTTATAACCATGGTTTAGGGGCATTGCTGTATTTTTATGGAGAATCTCAAGTGAATTAATCGATGACTGTTATCAGAGGCGCGGTATGGCTCCCAAGGGCCCTTGAAAAAATAATTAGACTCTACTCCGTACCTAACATATTTAGATAAACACTGTAATTTGTTTATTTTCAATTCTCTTTGTTATTTTTCGGAATCACCGCAGACCTCTTGAGACATTTAAAAATACCTCGGCAAATGAAAATCATAACCTTTTTCTCCGGATTTCACTTTATTATTGTCCAGCAATAAAACCACGATGAAATGATGAAGAGACGAAAACCGTATTGATTACGGGGAAACTCTCTCGAGTAAAAATTTTCATTATGCAGTAAAACTTTGATATTTTGTGATTTGAGAGTATTTACCTTATACAGATTCCTCTTGAAATATCCAGATTTTACTATACGAGTAATTATATTCCATTCCCTTTAAGAACGGAGAAATACCTTGGAATTAATTTAGAATCGTGGTTCTTGGTAAATTTCTACTTATAACTTTCTTATGATTCTACCCTACCCAATCGAGCTACCATGGCGGAAGAATCATTCCAACGACCCTGCGGTCATTTTATCTTGTCTTATAAGAGAGATTCCATTGCATAAAGGGATATTGCTCTTTTTGCCTTTTCCTTTAAGAATAGTCAGAGGAGAGGTCTGGCCTAATGGCCTCACAGATTCCAAACTAAGGAAAAAGCATCGGAATGTATTAAACCGAATTTATATTTAACATCTTTCGTCGGTTCTACTGTTAGCATAATCTTGCGGCACGGAAACGGAACGCCGAAACCGTGGTTAGCGTCGAAGAAAGACCCTCCGCGACCATACGGAGTCATTCCTTCCGAACCTTTTTCTCAAACTCTCCACATTACAAAACTCGAGCTCGGATTATCAATGCAGGATTTCGCTCGGGAGTTTTTCCCTGAAAATATCCTCAAGTTTTCCATAACTCTTTGTATTAAAGTAATGCGAAAGACCCGCGCCGTTTCCTTTCGTCTCGCGTAGCTTTTTCCCAGTTTAAACAGAGACTTTGCGAGAGAGAGGGAAAGTCGGGGGAAGAAGACGTGGAGAACGCGAAATATTTAGAGATCGAGGAAGAATGCGGCGGCGTAATGAAGTGGAGAGGGGCGGGAGAAGTTACCACGAAACTCGGCAACGACTGGATTAAATAAACGAGAGGGAACGGGAATAAATCCGAGACATGGAGGGACTTCAATTCTTCCGCTTTAAACTGCGCCAACCCCTCTCATTAGCAGGCGGCGCTAGGGAGCAAAGCGCGGTTCCCTTTTTCGAGGAGCACCCCGGCACATTCTTCCGCTCGCCCCATCCCCTCGAAATTTGGCCAATTATTGCGTTTACATCTCCCGGAGACTATCAAAAGATAGAAATAATTGCAACGCCCTCCGGACATGTCCCCGCGCACTCAGCCGTCGCGCTACTATTTTTCCGATGCTTCAAAGTCGAGAGATTACGTGAGATTTGGGATATTATGTCCGTCGTGCAGGTGTAATGAGCCTCGAGGGTTGCGCGTGTGGTTGCGATTTTTTCCTTCGCCGACCTGAATGGGTTTAATGGTCTTGTTCCTACCTAAATTCGAGAAAAAAATGAGCGGTGAAAACTTTTCAGTGATTCGCGTTACGGACGTGGATATTTTTGGAGATGCGTGCGACGGGAGTCTGGGAGGGAAAATTACGGAAAATGGACTTCTACGCCTCGTTGAAAGAGTGAAAATTATTCTGAGTTGGAGCATATTTCGGTAAACTCACAATTACTAATCCTCATTAAGGCGTGGGCAGTATGAAATGAGTTTTCGCGATAAATATTTTAATTGTTGGTAGAAGTTAAAACTATCTTTGTGATTGCGGTAATTTTCTTTGTCTTTAGGAACAAATCAGATATACTGTATAACCATCTTTTCCATTACGTCCCAGTCTTTTTCTTGACTGTGGAAAAAATAAAGCTGCAGGAAGTATGACTAATGATACTGATAATGCTAATTTTTAGATCATGGAATGAATTGCAATGAAAATTGCTATTCCTAAAGTCATAATGATACACTTATATGGGCTTGTTCGACTCATTGTGGCTAACTTATGAAAGAAATGAATAATTCCCTCAATCCTCACCTTGGCTAGTGATATATGGTCTGATTCCATTTTAACGGTAATGATGGAAGCGGTGGAGATTCAACCGGTCTTCGGACTGATGACTTTATAGACCTTCATTTGAATTGCATATCTTATTAAGCTTCGATGCTGTAAATTATTACTGGGCTTATTTTTTCATCTGATACCCTTTGTTACGCAGAATGCTAATAGCAGAGAATAGTTAATCTTGTATCACAATCGCTGATAGTATTTTTCATAGGAATTATTGTAAAATGGCGTTTTTCTTAGGATTGGTCTTCCAAAAAGTTTTGTACCGAAGTTTATTCCAAAAATTGAAATTTTAACATGGACTAATTGCTATAATATTTTCTCTATATCAAGGTTAGACAGCAGTACGCGAGAGATTAATTACCGAGGATTAACACTTCAAACTAAGAACTTAGGTAATGAAAATTTTCGAAAGTGAAATTGTGCAAAGGCTTTGAAAATTCCTTAACGATCCTCACAATAATCCCAGGGAGAAGTGATGAGAATTATCCTGCCATATCCAGAGCTTGGAACCAGGTGAAGACGATATGTCCGGCGTTAGGGATGTATTTCAAACTTGTGTTGAGCTTTGAAATCTGTACGTCGGAAGGAAAGCAAAGCAGAGTTTTAAGCGTCTTTTGCAGAGGTAAGGATACGCCGACGCCAGCCTTCCTCCCACATCATCCGATCCCATGGCGAGTGAGAGAACGCTGTCCATTAAATACCTCTGCTATTAATAGCCTCATGTTTCGAAGTAAATATAATTTGGGTGCATTCCCATGCTTTCCTTTGGGTATCCTTATACTTTTAGTTGAATCTTATTTTGTATCGAAACGGTAATTGGAATTTAGAGGCTTAATTTAATCATAATTTGTCATAAATCTTAAAGTTGACAATTTTCAGCTGAAAATCTTTTTTGGTCTCCGGAAAATTTCAAGCAGAATGAAAAGATTCAACAGGAAATTCGCGAGATATTCTGAGAAGTTAGGGACGATTATTTTTTGAAGTTTGAGAAACACTTATGTTTATGAAAGAAAGGTATTAAGCTAACCGTAATCAAGGATTAAGGATTTCTTGAAAGATGTGTCGGTAATAAATAACATAATATCATATTAATATAATACGGTCATCAATTAAACTACACCTACATAATAATCAATTATTTTCCGAATTTTTTATTTATTCTTTATTGATGGTAAAAAGAATTTAAGAACTGCCTACAAAAACAGCAAGATCAATTTTATATTATGTTAGTCTATGTGAATAGGGACCAATAAATACCTAATATACCAATTCGTGACTTAAATGGTAATTTGCCTTGAAATTTATGCACTTTGAAATATTTGAATATGATTACATCTTTGATAAGAATTTTAACTGTTCAGATACTCTTGGTAGTTATGGGATAAAGATTTTTCTCAAATATTTACATATGAAAGGACTTGAAAGACATTTGCACAAAGAACAACAGATTCGTGAAAATATTTTAATGAAAATTTGATTATCGAGGTAGGCGTATGTCGAAATGAAATGTTAAGTAGAAAGGTAAACGATGTCTACCTAATTGAATAAATTAGCAAATCATTATCGAAAGCTTTGGGTGTTCCTGATGCGTGCCATGCTATCGCATGTAAAATCAACACTGCGATACTCAAAAAAACTTCATTTATTTAAAAACTACAAAAAATACAAAATTTTGTTCATAAAAGAAGAAAAGCTTTCCTATGCCATTCACAAAAAGAGACAAAGAAGAGCGATAAAAAAGAATTTTAAGCTATATAATTCATCGAAGATTAATTAAACTCTGGAGGATTCAATTTTCTCAATTCAACAAAGTAAGGAGATCTGCAAAAAGTGAGAATAACTTATCCAATGAGACTGTTGCGAATGAGTATGCAAAGGAGATAAACAATCACAGAAAAATTTTTCGTTGTCATTATTCAACTTTCAGATATCAAGCATTTTGAAAAGGCTAGATATGAAAAAGATAGAGAACTAACCCTTCGCGCTCCCAATTAAGAAAAATGTCAGAAGCAGATGGTGGATTCGAGATTTCCAATGGACTGGAATTTTAAAAAGACATATTTTTACTGAAAAACCTATCATGTCTTAGGCATTTACGGATATGATTTACATTTTTCAGATTATGATTAAACGTCTTCGGAATAGCCTTCTACAATTGAACGCAAAGCATACATCATTCTTACTGTCCTTAATGTATGATCTGATACGTATTCGAAATTCGCAATTGAAAGTAACTGTAACTTCAGAGGTGAAAGTCATTAATGCTCGCGCAAATTACTGTAATTACGAATTATAATTTTACTTTATATTTTATTTCTCAAGAAAACAGAATAGCTTAAGATATAAAGTTGTTTAAGATTTAAAATCTTCTATAATAGATACTTTTAATATAGGATTATAAATATAGTACGAGTAAATATTGACATAGTATTTATAAACTGTAAATAATAATTCCAAGGGCATGTATATCGTAAGATTTATTGGGTTACGAAAGTTTGAGCTTACCAGGCACAATTACAATATAGATAGCAGGATATCTTAAGATTCTTTGACATACTTTAAAAGTCTTGAGATATAATTATATCAACTGATAGAATGGATAATTTATAGATACTTACTGAATGCGTAATATACAATTATCATTTGATAAAAAATACGTGAATTAATTCCTTAAAGAATAAAACGAAACTACTAGTGTTAAGACACAAATAGATACATACTGCCTAAAACAACTACTAGTTAATACATGAGATCTGTTTTATCATCATAGAAGTTCATTCAAAATATTATCTTCTGACATAAAACAATGATGCATAACAATTTGCTGGAAGTTCGGATATTTTCTAGTTAATATTTGGTGATTTAATGAAGGAGTAAATCCTGCATGTATTTGCTTTTCCTATACATACTTCATTAAATTATAAAAGATATATAATTATATAAAACTTATCTACATTACTCTTGGTATTTATAGAATCTTTTGAAGATATTAACAATATTATTAAAAGAAATTTATTAGGCCGAGATTGAGAGCAATTAGTGTTTATGCACATCCAAACCGTCGTATAAAATGTAAAAGAAATAAAAAAATGAAAAAGAATCTCTAAAGAGAAGAGTAAAAATTTCTATGGTTTATAAACCTATGTTTGTACTCAGGAAAAAATAAACCACGGATTATATCCGTAGATGCTTAGAAGGTCTTTAAAACTCAGTCCTTGAACTTGAAACAAAATGACCTCGTCAAGATTGAACCGAAGCCAATTTTATGAATAGCTGTTTTAGAGCGAGAAAATTAAATCAGGCTATTCAAATCACGTCTTACGAGATCCTATAAAGAAAACGAAATATAAAAATAGAATTTAAATTATATAATACATATAAAATGATACGGTCTCAAATAAAATGATGTATTGCGAGATCAAAATTCGAAGAAAGAGAAAATTTTAAAACCTTAAGTGCGTGATGGTACTCGTGCCCTTTAACGTCATCTGGGTCTTAATTTTAGTCTCGGTGCTAATAGACGTGCATCGGGCAAATAGTCGCCCACCGGTAATTGAGCCCTTGAATGGAAGCGGACAGGCAAACGGACAGGGGTAGTTGAACACCTCGTAGCGAGGAGGTCCTGAAAAGCGCTGCAAAAGGAACGAATCTCTCCATGTTTATAAACATTCTGAGAAGTTTCTTGGAAAGGATTAATTAGGTGGGACTGGCACGTGTTGTGACCGTGTACACCTGGTGGGATCGAGAGGTTTGGGGGTTTGAAAGACAAATTCTAATTGGGAAGGAGCGCTGCGAGAATGGGAGACGTCCTTAGCGCGAAAAGAGAAGGCGTACTCATTAGTAAGAATCACGCAAATCGGGTCAAACAGACTGAGAAAACATACGAAGCTAGTTTCTATTTACCGACGAATTGCTTTCGTTCGCGCAGGAGCTCTCTGTGAGAAAGGGATCGGGAAAATTTTGAGGGAATCCGATACACTGCGGAGAAAAAAAACAACGTCGATTATGAACGGTTTTGGGGAATCTCGCAGAATGTCTCTAAGGTTTTAGAAATTTGCCAAAGAGGCTCTTCTGTGATCAACCCTCCGGTTATGTAAACACGACTAGAAAAGATAAATAAAACGAGGAAACTGGAAGCATCGTCTTTATGTGGATTATCCTTCGCAAATTCTACGTGAGCATTACAGGATAACTATTTGTGACCTTTTTTTGATTCATTAAGAGCTTTTCCATTTCAATGTTCTAAAATAAGTGTGTAAATTTGTAAATTCCAGACGATCATTACAGAATAAGTGCTTAAGATCCTCTTTAAATTCACTCAGAGCATTTTCATTTCATTTAATGTAGATTGGCATATATCAATAAAATTTGAAAAATCCATTAAATCCCAATATTTTTAGGAAGGTAAGGAATGTAGTAAACTCGTTATAAACAGCAAATTTTGCTACCGTTTAAACGCATAAGATTGATTGATGTGGAGAAAGTATTTTATCTTTTTTCTGCTTAAAAAAAATATTGAATTATTACTTATTAATTGGTCAATTTTTGGGGGAAGAAACGAATGAGAAACAGTTTGCCGTAGCAGTCCTGGATGGGTCATTTTAGCTGCTTCGACTACGGAAGACTTTTTCCAAATTTTATCATACTAATTTGTACATTTCTCTTAGATCCTCATCATTAGTTGGTTCATGTTATAGTTACACACAAGTATTTTATTTAACCTTCATAGAGCGCTACTATTAGTTCAACTGAACTCGAGATAAATATTCAACATTCAATTCTATAAACATAGGCTTAATTGATTGAAACTATCAGAAACTACATTGATGCCCTTGCTAGCTACCTATCGACGTGAGATAGGCGGAATAACTATAGGAAAATATAAAAAATATCTCCACTTCTAGAGGAAACTAGTTCCTTATTTATAATAAATAACTCTGCGAAAAATGTTTGAGGCAAGTAGTTTTCCTTTTTATTCCTTTTTTCTTAGTCATGGAATGCCACAAAGTCTGTTAGTCGGTTGAGCTTAGGAATAACTATAATTATATTCCCATGATCAAACTTGCAATTTCATATCTAAACGAATTTATTTTCTCATTTTCAACGATTATATTTGAAAATTACTACATAAACTTTCACTTCTACTATCTCATTCAGCGCACGAAATTTTATCAGGAAATTAGAGCATACGATTCCAAATCTTCATCGAATCATCTTTCGGTGCTACGTTCGCTTCCAACAGAAACACTACTCAAACCCCGATTTCTCCCGCATCATACCCCCTCAAAGAAAACCCCGAGTAAAAAAAATCGCGTCATCGACGGAGAGCATATTTTCGGCACACGTCACCGACAGGCACCGAGGAAATATCGGCTACGGTTGTATCCGCAAATAACCCCCAGGGTCTCATTCGCACAAATTCGCAACCTTTGCGTCCTCCCGCAAAAATGTCTCCACCGCTTACATATTCGCTTCCATTTTTCTTCGCCGGAGTCGCCCCTCGCCTCCATTGTTCCCCTCCAATCCTCAGCCCCTCCTCACCTCCACACGGATCCCAACTCACTCAGTTCTGCGCTGCCCTCCGTTAGCGCCGCTCCTCCGCTCCTTCGCGAGCGGATTCTGCGCTTACCAGTGCGTGATCAGCACCTCCACGGCCAACCCCTGGAGACGTCGCGTGCGGAAATAACGGACGACCAGATTTTTAGATCGATCATTTTGTTAGTGCAAACTGTGGCCATCCCGTCAAATTGTGCTTTGTTACGGACTTTGCCGGCAGGAGGAGGTTTCGCACCCCATCCGCGGGGAGGAGACGGTGTGGAAAAAGGTGAGTTCTCCCCTTGTTTGTTTGTTGTTTTTCGCGGCGTGTCTTTTGTGGTCGGAGGGGGCGGTTGATTGATTGCTTTGCATGGTCGAGTCTTAATTTACGGCGGATTCGATAATAGCGGCGGGAACAATGTCCACGACAGGGGCCGTGGGTTGGCTAATGCCATTAAGCGGGCAAATTCAAAACGGCGGAGGATTAATCCCTCGCCTCGTTGGCTTTTATCGAAGCCCGCGAAAAATACTCGCGGACTTCTTCAGGGTTCGTTGGCGGCGTTTTTAATCCCTCTGTCCTCATAAACGGTCTTCATCCCCATGTCTTCATTTTTTCGTTCGTCAAATGCGCTGGATAAATCGAATTCCGAACCGGTCATCAGAAATTGCCCCATTCGACTATAGTCGTTAGAGGTAGTTTACTTTACGAGTCTATGACAACACTTTTCTACGCTGGTTACCGCGTTTGGGTTAACTAAAGGAATGTCAAATCAACCTTTTCTAGTACCTCGTGCTCACGAATGACAGGCAACGGTTGGTTCCGTAGACAACCCAGCTGCTGACCATGTTTTTCCCTCACTTTCCCTTTTACCAGGTAAACCTTTCCGCAGCCTCGTGTTTACTGCCGTAGAATGGATCTGACCGTTGTTAAATGCCTCAACCCTTTTCATGCTGTGGTACTGCCAAGTTGTACTCGTAGGCGTCTTTAATTATTTTTTTCAAGTCTCATCCTGAGCTAGTCGTCCTTTCAGGTAGTCATGAAAATGAAAGCCTTTCCTAGTATAAATATGATTTAGTGAGGCTTATCATTTCAGTGCAGTCATTCTCTATTTGATTAAACAAACTTTTGCTATTTACAGGAGTAGTTATATTCATCGTAAAAGTGACATATTATTGTTCGAAATCACTCCTACTTTACTATATCTCCTACATTGATAATTATGATTAATTTCTTTTTTATAGATCTCCGTCTTGTAAAGGTTTTTATCAAATCTACTACGTAGTGTTTTATATCAATACCCTTCTTTTATGGCAGCAAATAAAATTTTAATTCGACATTCATCATTACCATCTCATTTTTAAGTATAACATATCCGCTAAGTATTTATTTCTTGTCCTTACTCTTTTTTCGGGTATCTTAAGTTATTTTCAGTTCGAAGTTGGACCATTTAGGTAAATGCCGGGCCTGAGTCATTTTCATTCCGTGAAAACTGAATGATATATCCATGAAACAAATGTGTTTTGCTTGAAAGCACACTACATTTGTATCTTGGCAATGAAAAACACTGCCGAAAACATAATAAATGTAAAAAATTAAGCCGCGGGCGAAATCTAAATTAATTCCGAATGCCTCTACGACACTTTTTCGTCGTCTTCCACCGTTGAATATTGCATTCACCGAGTTTAAATTCCTACGAGTCTAATCCAATTAAATATAGGTTATCTCTTCAACTGTGGTCACATACAGAGTTCCAGAGCGCTATGAGTTTTGCGCTTGAACAAATCCTGCAATTCTGTACTCTCCCAGTGTAATGAAAATTTCCAGTTCAGTCAACGCAATCATTGTATCCTCCGATGGACACCTTTTCCCAGATATCTTTAGTAATGGGAGTCGCCCGCTCATTTCATGTAACGGCGTAGAATTAATCGGCCATCCAACGAAAAGTGGCCCTCGGGCAGCGCTCATACGCAAAAACACGCTCGCAGAGGCATCTCTATTTTATTTTAGGATTATTTTAAATGCCATGCAGAAGAAAATCCAATATTTTGCGATTTTATCTATCGCATGCTTTCGAGTTTAACCGTTCTCGTCGATTCTCCCAAAATCGTTCGTTGGAGACATTAATAGTTCACGCCTAGAACCGAGGCTTGGTGGAATCCTGTGGTTTCGATAGTACTTGTGCCTCTTATACTCCCGTAATACGCGAAACTGTCTTCTACAAGTCATTTTTCAATAGCCTATATTATGCGTAAGTTCTGGGGTGCAAAATATTTATCATCACGGTTAAAGACGATCTCCAGAAGAAAAGGATGTATTTAATCCAGGGTTCTTTTATCCACGTGTTATCAGATAATATTCGTCCAAGAGATATATAATTTACGTTTAATGTGTAGGATACTTCCCATGTAATTAACAATGAACATAAATAAACAGAAAATAATTACAGATGGATGAAGTAATTGTAGAATATCAATTACATAATCCAATTTCGTATCATATGTTGAATATGATGAGACGGGTAAACCGGTTTAGTTAGTTTTTAACCAGCCTTAATAATAGTTTTTCTTTTGTTCGGCTTTTTCATAATGGATTCTTTGTGCTTGATTTGAGTTATCCGAAAAGTTAAAATTAGTCTATAAATATTCGATAAATTTTAGTTTTGGAATTTCATATCAGCAAGATTATGATTGTCTTCTTACTCCAATAATGTTGCAAAGGTTAAAAAGAAAAATATAATGTAACGAAAAATGAACAGAAGTCACTATTTATCCCAGAAAAACTTTGAAGTGTTTTATTTGTCTAGTGAATAATCTGATAAGGAATATTCAAAATAAAAGATAACATACTAATTCCAATTTATATAATAGGTATTACATAATAGGAATACTAATTATAAATTTACTGTTTGTACCCTTAATTATGAATAATATTGTCCTTCTTTACGTGTTTAATTCTTAATTTAACTCTATCAGAAATTTTGATTACGAATTTCAGAGGCCTAGGTCGGTGCATGATAGATATATGACCTCGTTTAACTTGCAAATTACCAGTAAGATGAAGATGCATTTCGCCATAGCTGCATACCGAAACAAGCAACCGTTAAGGCGTACTTAATTCCTCTTTACAAACGAGCAGTTTGCGAGAAAAAATTCTAAACATTCGCCTGGTCGTATTTAGTAACTAATTCCAAAATTAGGATGGTAGTATATAGAATAAGAGAAAATAGAATCCTTAGTAAAAAGTTTAATTGATTCTTAATTCTTATAAGCTATATTAGATTTTTATAATCTGTTTGATTGATGTTATCGTTTTCAGTCATCTCTCTTAATACATAAAAAAGAATGTTTTATTTTTGGATGGGATGAACGATATCTAGCACTGTGCCCGACAGAGGTTCAGCCGTATTTAGCTTTACCTTTTCTCCATATTATTATTTAGATATAATTTTCAATTACAAACTAGACATTTTTTCATTGAGGATTAATGGAAAAAGCATTCAATTCCTCTATATGCCAATAAAAATCAATTTTGTTATGCAAATTTTACATATGTATATCTCAGTATAGAATCAAAACCATATGGGTTTTTAAGAAAAATGTCCTTCATCGCTTATTAATGATTTGTCAAAGGGTGATACGCTCTTGCTGATAGTATTTTATCAGGATCGTCGATATAAATACAAATCATTTTCTTTGTTCAATACACTCATGCTAATGTATATCATGCTTAAATATTCAGGATGTGAATTAATGAATTACGCCTGAAGTTCTTAGAAAGAGACCATCCTTATTAAATTATGAATAAATTACATATTTCCACTTCAAAGCGAAGCCATTGTTCTCGAATCTGTTTTGAAATAAAACAGATATTTTTGTAAGATTCTATCCATCAGGATGATTCTATAGGTCTAAAATATTATAAAGTTTTAGTTCTCGTATCAACTGGAATTCATTCTATGCTTTTCCATCGATAGTAGGTTTTTGTTTGAACAGGAATTTTAAAATAATTTTAAAATTAGCGCCAAACTAGCGGGACTGGTATGAAAAGAAGATATCATATTTACTCCTAAGAATTTCCTATCCAATAAGTAAACGTACTTTATGATTTTCAGTTAAATTTAAGTTCGAGATCTCATTTCAATCATTAAAAGCTTAGTTTTCGTTTATTTACTCAAATTGGTCCACAAATGACGTTTTTAATATATAAATATTACGCTTCTTTCTGAACATCCGAGCAAGAAAATGTTCTATTTCTGTTCTATTCGGTTATTGGTTTGCTCAAATACGTGAACGATGAAGAAAAAATGAAAGTAAGCGTGAAACTAAATTAAAAACAATCTCAGAAATACTAAACTGTTTATTTAACTTAATTTTAACTTACTGAATTATTTAAAAATGACTTCAACATTCACTTCTGATGATTGTTCACTTCACGTCAACGATTATTTGCTGACTTAATTGCTTACTTGGTTTCAAATCAATTTGTAATTATTTATGGTAATTCGAAGTTTAGGAGTGACATAGAGAGTTAATACGCTGGAAATAGACTATACAACTTCGTTGACGCCGAAGTAATTTAATCCTCTAAGCCCTGTGATTAAATTGTTATCCCTTGCTAAAGCTATTCCGTAACAGTTTCCGAGAAAATGTTACTAGGGCGCGACGTTCATAAGTTGCTTGTTTATCAGACTCTTTGAATAACTGCCGCAAGAAGTTTTTAAAAAGTGGATCTCGAATATATCTTTCCGAATACTTCTGAAGTTTTCGAATCATTCTGGTCTGCTTGCCAAGTGATTCGGGATCGCAATGGCAACAGATTGAAATCTCATACCGAAAGTCCATTTTTTAAAGAGATAATGGGCTTCTTTTGTTGGCGAGGTATCAGCGAGACCGACTTCGTAAGTTCTGATTCGTTAAGTGCTCCCTTTCATCTGACTGTAAGTTGAGGTGATAGAGTGCATTAGGATGTTTTTATCCAGGGTTGATGATGAATCATAATTTCGCGTGATAAATATTACACCACTACGACTTTTTTACAATGAATATCGGGCTCTTGATTGATAGCTCTTAATCCCTTTGAAATTCTAAAGCTGAGTCTCGGATAATCAAGCGGGCTATGCATTCGACTTTGGTGAAAAATTTGGTTCCGGTGCAGGCCCTCAAGTGCAACATGCTGCTAAAACATTTTTTTAATATTACACTTCTAATTCGAAATTATTTGAGAACCTAACGCTTATTAAGTATTAATTCTGTAATCACTGTGATACAACTCTTGTTCCTACATCAACAATTTTTCTCTGACTCACATCTCATCGTTCTTGCGTCATTTTATTTGACAACGCTCTCTATTTGTTGCTCATCCTCTTTTGTTTTCCTCTCTTTCTCTTTCGACTAAATTTCGGCTTCGGCATCTACCATTCCTAGGTCAAACTTCATTACTCTCGGTATTCATCTTCACCTGTTTATCCAAAGTATTACATTCCCTAAAGACACTTACCAATTACAACTTATCTTTCCGTTTTTACTATGAGCAATAAATACATTTCATAATTAGCTTCTTTTAGACTCAGCATATCTACTCTCTACTTCTCATGTAATTATATAATGACAATGTATTGGTTGGTACATGACTATGGTATGAAGGCCTGGATACTGAGTTTTAAGCTTCTCTACCAGGTGTCAGAGAAGATGTTGTGGGTGTCAATTTGGAGCAAAAACTGTATTGCTTGTGTACTGTACTGTTTGTAGATACAAATGTAGAAAATGCAATTGCTACATTTTGTCTCAATTACGTGAAAATATGTGAGTAGTGTAAAACAAACCGAAAAAGTGGCACTTGAATAGTCTGTTTAATTTCTAATCGTACATACATAACATAAAATTAATATTATTTTCTTTTGTCGATAAATTCAGCTGTTAATAGAATACTTGTAAAATATTAGGTATGCATCTTCATGAAAATCATGAAAATAAAAAAACGCGACAGCTAAAATTCGATGTATCGAAGATTTCAAACTCACAAACTCAAAAGACACTGTCATGCATTTTCATCAATTGATAATGGTAATAAATAATTAGTAGTTTATTATAATTGATAACATAATAAAAATTAAATGATAAATATTTATAGGCAGTGGAGTTTATTTCATTGATACTCCGGTGTATCCATTTCTAATTCTGCATTCTTTCTGAAAAATTTTTATTCCTCGCTGGAATCATTAAAAATTGTCTCGAATTCTATGATCAAATGGCAAATAAAAGAAACTAAGAATCAAATTTCAACCGTACATGAGTTTTAGCACAGAAACATTATTCAATAACAGAAAGTAAATTTTCAAATTTCGCTCTCATTCGTTTACCATTCTTCTTGGATATCGGAACAAAGAATCCAATCCCATTAAAAATACCCGTCCTGTTTTCCATGAATTCTTCGGAAGAGTAAAACCGTCTGAATGTCAGCATACGTCACATCCGATGAAATATTTTCTGATCCGCTTGTAGGCGCATTTTATAGATGTTTTCAATGAACCGAGCGAGGATCCGGAGCAAATAATCCCCGTTTAAATTCCTTAATCCGAGTAGTCCCGAAATTATGTGGAGCATTGAATAAAAAGGAAGACCCGGGAAGGAAACCATATTGAATTCGGGATTAAATTTACGCGTTTCATTTCTTTTTTTTAAAGGCGGGCTTGTTAGTTTGCCGCGAAGCGAATAATTGTAATTTCAATTAAGCGGCGTTCCTTTAACCCGTCCTCGTTTTATGGAGCAGATAATATCTCTGTGTGCGTCGGATAGTTCGCGAAACTCATCGAGAGATAAAAGCTCTTCATTAAGTAGGAGAGAAAGGGTTTTCGGGAAGGTCATTGTGTCCGAGAACGGATGCGACCCTTAAAGTGGAGGCTAGTGACGTAAGGGACACACACACATAGGCGATGCGGCGCGGAGACCCTGTAATTCCGGAGTAAGAAGGCCCGTGTCACGACGCAATATGGCGGCGCTGCGAACGGTGTTGTCCGAGCACGTGTCGATAAGTAGGCTATCCTACGGACTGACAAGGGTTAGGGAGATTTGTCAGGATCCTAGGCATGGTCGCCGACCTGGTTAAGTTGATTTGGGTCACTGAATTAGTAACGATTCATAAATTAAGTCTTTAATCGCATTCAGAGACATACCTCTTAGTAGGTCAATCACAAGAGTTCTTTATTTATTTTCATTATCTTCATCATTTGATTTAGCTCATATCTTATGTTAAACAAAAAAGATGAAGATGCTTAGTCTCTGGGCCCTCATTTTGAGAGTCTCATTTTTGAAAGCAACTCTGCTGTTTTGTTGAGAATCAACAGTAAACCAGCATAAGATTTTGTGCGTAAAATATCAAGCTTTGTTACATAACACTTACTCGTCTCATGAGGAAAGAATAAAGAAAAATGAACCTTGAAATTTGTATTCTGGTCCGCTCTCGTTGGTGGCCGTCCCTGATATCTTAACTTTTAAACTTACCTTTATCTCTGTTTTATACTTTTGTATTTGAATTCTTTTTTATTTTTATTCTTTATCTTCTTCATTTACTTCCTACCATTTTTACTGTGTTTCCGTCGTTTTCTTCACCTTCCTATTCTAGGGTTGTTTCCCCAAAATGAGGGTATTTTCTTGATCGACTTTCTGTTGCACAGATATTTTCACACATTGAACTCTTTGCGCCTTTTTTACATTTTTATATATTAGAATGATATATGAGATTAGGTGGAGAAGGCCTACGCGGTCCTAACATTGCCAATAAATTATTTAACTCTTTATCTATTTGATAAGACCTTTTGTATCCAAATACTTGTTTTTCTACATTTTCGTTTTTCCTTTATTCTCCCTTCAGTAGTTTATATCCTCTTCTAATCAGAATCAACTACTTCCTCCTCTTTTTTCTCTTCCTTACATTAAATTCTTTCATATCCTATAAACTTTATTACATCATCTTAGAATTCTACCCCTAAGTCAACTAGATGATGTAAGTCTTTCGGTGAAAGATAAAGGAAGGAATTCACATATTTCATTACTCTGTCCTTTGGAGGATCATCATTGATCTTCCGTAGTTTAATAAAATAACAAATAAACTTCTGATTCATTTCGAATTCCAACTAAGTGAGTTTGATTCCATCATTCGGTACTTAATTCCGTATTATTTTTATTAAATTCTTAAAATAAGATAAATTACATGTGCCACTTAGCTTTCGGTAGCGTAAAGCAAAGTCGTGATTGGAAATATTTGGAGTTCATAAAAAATGTATTCTAAAACTAGTCCGGTTATATTTTAGTACGATTCGCATAAATCGACCTAACATCAAAGGAAATACTGGAAAAAATACCCCCAGTCGATGGTCTCAAAATATACATCAATGATTATTAATTTGAGTGCTTTTATTGCATTCATTGGCAATAAAATTTTGAAGAATGTAAGAACTTCCAAATATTTATGTTCACAAACAAGAATTGCTGTCTCTCTATGCTTTGAAGTTTAATCTGATCAATGCTTCCTTTACTGTCATAAATTACACATAGAGGTCTTATCCCAAAAATGATGGTTCAAGTTGGGACCAATACATAATTCATCAACTAGCATAGATTAACCTCAAAGGAAATTTCTTTAGAAAAGTTTGGCTTTCTACAAAGCATACAGAAAGAAATATGCTCCTTAGTAAGAAAGATTTATGTGGAGAGTGTGGTAAGTATTTTTATTGCAAAGGAGAAACGTTTTTTTGCCAATGACAAATCTTAGAAGTAGTATTGCTTCGCCGCTGCATAATTATGTTTGTTCCTTCAATATAAGGAGATGTATTTGGAGAAGCCATACCAAAATATTTAAGGTTGTATAAATATTCTGAACATAAGGATCTTTTGATCTTTTAGAAATCAGTTTGATTCAGGAAATTACCCATCTTTGCTCACTTATGCGATTCAGCGATTTTAGACATTTTTAAGCCCGGAAAGAGATTCTTAAATCCGTATTTCTACCTGCTGAAATGAGAAAGGGTCTTACACCTTAATGTAAATGAAAAAGAACTGTTACTTCAGTGCACAGGATCATGAGTGGAAATGGAATGAAAATTAGAAGTAGATTGTCAAAAACTGCTGAGAGCCATTTTCAGAAATCGAAAAGTATTAAAATAGATACATTGAAAAACACAGTGATATATTTTGGCAAGAGACTTTAAACCACTTCTTATTACAAAATTATATTTAGATAGGAATAAAAACTTGAACTTGAAATAAGATAAGTTACTACTATTATAAGTTTTCTTGGCATTCATAGGATCTTTATCACTAAAGAAACCTAACGATAAGGGTTATCACCTAAGTACTACTTCCCCATCTAACTAGAATTGGGACATTTAGGACTGTTGTTAACGCTTTTCGCAAGGAATGTTGTTTCTGGGCGAATAATAATTTATGAAAGCTATAACCGCGTCACGATGTTCACCGAGATTCTTGACGTTATAAGATGTCAAACATTTTACATCAGAAGAATATTCTGGAAAAAGTTCGGTCCCGTCTTTATGCAATCTAGACTGAACTAGATTTCTAAGAAAGGAACGGTCCCAGTCAGCTGTTAAAATCGGCTTCGGCATATATTCAGACATTCATGGCGCAAGAATCTTTGAAATGCCTCACCGACCGTAAGACGATATAAGGGAAGTCTATTTGATGGGATGAAATAGGAGAGCAGGAAAACTATATTTGTGAGAAATTGGAAGTTGGAATTGGGAAAGAGAGGGAGATTCGCAGAGATGTTCGAAATTCGCCGCGTTAAAAATTATTTTTCTTATCGAGCGGAATTTCTAAGACTGGCAGCAAAAGTTTTGGATTGTCATTTTTATGGCAGAAGGATGTGGATCGGGACGTTAGCTATTCATAGTCTGTGAAATTTCCCGCTGCGGAAGATGGAAAAATGCTGGGCGAAAAGGGTAGGAAGTAGGCCTCCGAGTTTACTTATTAATGGTTATGGAAGAAGTTGAGGATTCGCAGTTTCAGAGGAGAAAGTGCTAGAGAAGAGCGCCAGGCGTTCCTGTTGTCATTGCGTGTCAGTGGAATGTTTTGGGGAGCAGAAATACCAGAAGATGACAGCTGTATAGTATATTTTATAAATATGGAATTCCTTTAATAATTTGATCTTAATTAATTTTATTTATTTTCCCAAGGTTATACAAGAAGTGAAAAATCGTGACTTAGCTGGGTCTCGAACCCAGGTATCCCACTTTCCGGGCAGATATTCTATCCATTGAACTACCGAGCCACTCAATTCTTCTATCTTCTGTAATCGGGAGAATACTTGCCCGGAAAGTGGGAGACGTGGGTTCGAGTCCCAGCCAAGTCACAATTTTTCACTTCTTGTATAACCTTGGGTTTAGTCGCACAACTTAATCTGCTAAGGTAAATTTCGTTTCCATCATTTCATTTATTTTATCCCAAGGAGGAATGGACTTGAAAAACGACTTAGAAGACCGGGAATCGAACCCGGGATCTTCTTCTATCCGAGAGGCTGCATTATCCAACTAAGCTATCCGATCAGAACAACTTCTCAACCCGTTTTGAGAACTTTGTTGGCAAGGGAATTTGTGGCATCGTCCACGCCACGTCTCATGTTCAAGCCGCCTCCGGGATAGAGGAAGATCCCGGGTTCGATTCCCGGTCTCGTCAAACTTTTTTCGAGTCTATTTCTCTTTGGGATTCCTGAGTTCACGCCTTTATGTGCAAAGTTACCTTTCCACTTTTAATTGCAATGAAAGAGGAGTAACCTATATAAAATTATTTACCTGCATCATTTATGTCGCAGTATCTTTCATACTATCTTCGCCATGATCAAAACTGGACAAATGAAGGAAAGATGTATTTAATTCTATCCCGTATCAAGAATAGGACCCTAGTAGAAGTTTCTTTTAATTTTTTAAAACTTTTAATTCTTTATATCTTTTCGCGTAGTTCGGTAAAATTATTTTAATTATGCAAATATTTTTAGTAATTAAATCTAAAGTAAGCCTCCGGGTAGACGATTTTGGGTTCGATCCCGGTGGGAACCTGCATGCGAAGTGACCACCGCTGTCGAAGCCATTTTAAATAACAATATTACAAAAATCTAAGGTCAGCAAAACTGACAAGTGAGTAGCATCATCTTGGATGGTAAATGCTTCGTTATGTTTCATTACAAAAGTCTCTAAATTTATTCCTTCAATTTCAACAGTTAGTTTCAGAGAGAAATATATTTAAAGAACTTTATCTGTCTCTCAATTTTAATGCGGACGAAGTCAACCGGAGCAAAAGTTTGAGAGAAACATCGCCGCGGCCAAATGTTCCATTCCAGAAGGGTAAATTACCTTTGACGGAGGCTTCCACGTATCTAAAATGCGAATCTTCTCACGGCGCTGGTCATCTATTGGGACTATTTCCCCATTTTCTGGGGGGCTAAATCGACACCCCGTGGAGAGGCGACCGTTAGACTATCTGAGCAGTTCTAAAAGCGAGGCGTTTGCTCCAATGGCCGATCGCTTCCTAGAGTTTCGCTTAATCGGTGGTTAGGATCTGCGAAAGTCTCCACCAGAAGAAGTGACATTAACGGCTGGTGCACGGCCGCTATCGTGGCGCGCTCTACCGACAGAAGCCCAAATGACCCAATCCTTTCCCTCAGCCTTTATCGAACGCTCGCTCATTCTTGCCTCCGCATCCTCGGCTCCATTTGCCCTCAGAGTTCATCTTTTTAATCGCCGGTGCATCCCGGCTTCTTCAAATCCCCTTTTAATCAACGTAAATAAGCGGTGGGGAGGAGCGCTATCTCTCGGTCTTCAGCACACGCCCCAAAAAAGGGATGGACTTTTACGAAAGCCCGCGCATCGACTGGGCTAGGGAAAGAGTTCGGACATAATCACGATGATGTGAACCACGACTCGAAAAATAAAGGAATGTACGCTCGTACACGCGAAAGTTTTTATGGGGCGAAATTGGAACTGAGGATTCCCATCTACCATTCAACCCATTATAAATAAAAGGGATTTTACTTTTCTCTTTTTAATTTCTCTTAAACATTAATGGGTCTCCCTTTCTAGCTCCAGCTCTTCTACATCCTCTAATTGCCATAGTTGATGCCGTATTTTCTTAGAGTAAAAAATATGAGTTGGATAAATTTCGAGGGTAAAAGCATTGATTTGTTTCTTTATTTAAACACGGCATAATTGATGGTCATTCAAGGATATAGGGAGAATGCTTACAGCTAGAAAGGTAGACCCATTGATGCATTCCAGAGTCTAAGACCCGCGTTGGATACGAACGGCGTGACTTTACTTAGAGATAAATCATGTATTTCAATTATAGATCCCGTTCCTTCTCCAATTTTATATTCAAAGCATCCTAAGGAAACTTAAGTTTACTTTTGGTGCTTTTTAAAAGAGATGTATTTTTTTGTTTTAATCTATTCTAAATTCATT
This sequence comes from Pachydiplax longipennis, assembly GCA_036926295.1. Lineage (NCBI taxonomy): Eukaryota > Metazoa > Arthropoda > Insecta > Odonata > Libellulidae > Pachydiplax > Pachydiplax longipennis. Next base: position 113,859 of record JAVFKF010000081.1, on the reverse strand, counting down.
TAGCCTACAAAACGGACATCGTATCTTATAAATGGAATCGAGTTCTATAATATAAGAATTTTTTACTTAAAAGCTTTAAAATTAATACACGCGATGCAATTTATGTTTAACACCCTTTAAGAAGGTAGCGTTTGAATAAGTGCGCGTGTGCCGAATTCAGCAATTATTTTGTGAGTATTTGGATTATTGGTATAATAAATAACAAAAATGCTTCGATTGTCATTAAAATGTTATGAAAGAGTCTTAGATCCAAATATCGTATGTAATTTTTTTCTTGTTCGCTTTGGCGTGGAATTTTCCAATAGAAAAACGGATGTGTTAAAACGTTAGGGTTCAAATACTCCAACAGACGTAGATACCGCTAGCCACATGGAATGTTCACCTGCAAAATCCAGGAAACCACCCAGGGGCTAGGACTTTGCGTCCTGAATATGTATTTCAGCTAGTAAGTTGCCCCCTTTATGGGACGGAGAGAGCTCCCCTGGATATTGCACTTGGCTAACTGCATCTGTAGTTTTCGGAGCATTTCAACTCTAATCATTTTGCCCATTGTCAAAAATACATAGGATATATTTGCACTTACTTGAACTAACATATTATGATTAACGTATTCGTTAATAAATTAAGAAGCTAAGCAATTAAAGAAAAAATCCAGGTAGCAACAACAATATTTTGGGAACATAGAATAATATTTCGTCAGAAGTAAAGCATCAATAAAGAGAACGGTAATGTGACAAACCTGCGAAACATTACTGAACACAATAAAAGATAACCCGATTCCGATCATTTTAAGTAGCAGAAGCCTTTGTTTTCTAATATTATTATTATATCAGTAAAATTCCACGAACAATTTTTCTGGTATATTTAATATTGTGCATCGTTTGGTGTATATAATTTGTTTTCTTGGACGAAGACCAGTTTACAAAGCAAAGTTTACCGTTACGTCAGATAATATTGTACATTTCTTATTTACAGTTGATACGTTTTTCACAGCACTTGCGATAAGCTCTAAATTACTTTCTTGAGGCATTTGTGAGTGGTAGGGGAATTTTATTATTGACTAAAGAACTTAGGTGGCCACATATAGAAAAAAGGACTCCTCCTCTAGAAGACCAAATTTCGTTATGCTTTTCTGAGTTTCAAAATGATTCAGACGTTAAGTTCTAGCGTAAAACGTTAACGTATATCTCATCACTGTTGTAGTATCTATTAAATTAGTATTGGTCTTTTTTCCTCTAATATATTTGTTGTGAATTTTTTAAAAGTCCACTCAACATAAGCTCATTGCGATTTGTATACTAGCATATCTTATCGTTAGATTGCAATGAAAATGCCACTTCACCACTTTTCTGGGCTTCGGGCTAAAAAGGAGGAGGAAATGGAAGAGTAAAAGGTTTGTTCCGTCTCAATTACGGAAGTGGAAGGAGTGTGTAAGAGAAAGTCAACATGCCGATGGAGTTTTTACCTCTTCCGTCGGAGACCCTTCTAAACTGATTCAAGCGCATTTCTGTTTTTCCAGTGACAATTCAGAAGGCGCTATTGTAAAGTAGGGATTTTTACGTACTTATTTTCCTTACTACAATCTTTTCTTCTTTTGACTTAACGAACCACCACTTCCGTTATTTGGCTGTGAATTTTTAAAGGATATTTATGCTAAGCTTCTCTCGCCTTTTTTCCATTTTTTTCTTTTGATTTCTTCTAAAATTGTGGTATGGAAATGCAAGCGAGATCATTACTGTTACTAGTACCAATCATTAGTGAGGTTAGAGGATTTTGCAACTTATATAAATTTTGCGTCCTCAAGCCATCAGTTAATTAATTTTTCTTAACAAGGAACAAAATTTGACAAGAATTAAGAACAATTTTTACTCATTAAATTTGAGAGAATTCTATTAGTTTCTCATGAATTTGGGATCAATCCTTTTATTTATTTAAGAACGTAATGCATTTCAATTTCTAAAAACTTAATTTTTCAGCTTGAGGAGTTTTATAAAACTATGTCATTTCTTCTTGAGAAAGTTTTTAAACGCTCGAAACCTGACTGATTTTATAGCCTACGAATTTAAGTTTTGTTTTTTGTTTGTTTAAGCCTTACCCAACTTAATATACGATGATGTGCATTCATACGTAATGTTAAATTGAATGTAACTGTCACCAGAGTGGATAATGAAATATCACGTCGAAGGCTTGAAATAAGAAAACCTTTTATAGATTTGCTGTTAGCATTTTCGATGCCTTCCAATATTTTCCATGGAACTCATCACTTTCCAAAGCTCATATTGACCGAATGCGTAAATTTAAGATATTATTATATTAAAATGCAGATCATTTGAAGCTTTCATCTCGTTCTACAAATGGTAAAATTAAAATTCACAAAACTTAAAATTATTATTTGTCAGTGGAATACATATTTGACCTCTAATATATAATATACGAAAAATTAAATTTTAAATGTATATTCTTTTTATAATAAGTCATATATCATTGCAAAGATATCACAAGTTTCATACCTCTTTTATCGATACTGTTTCCTCCACACATCACCTTGAATGTGTGGTCATTTCTGAATTCTCGTTATCTACACTGCCCCTCTTTGCTTTCTCCGATGGAAGATTCGTTCTGTAAGATGCCTGACACACTCTCCAAGTTAGCTGAAGTTTTGATAAAGCGATCCCTGTATTTATAAAAACTTGAGGCTGTCAGATCTTGGACTCTCGCTGCTCATTCAAATTCCTCACTCTCTGGAGACCCTTTATCCTTTAAGCCTTTTTCTGGTGGAGAGAGTACCTGTCCACGTCTACTTTATCCTCTTCACTCGCTTTCCTACGCATCTAAGGGTTCTGATTCCCTTCGAGGAAGGTTGCGTCGATAATTCGAGCAGCAACAAAATACAGTTGCTTTTCATCACCTAGTAATAAATGAAGCAACGATTAAAATAACATTATACACATACCGGTAAAAGATCGTAGTATTACCGTTAGGGTATTATGATAACCTACGTTCATTGTCTACATTCTTCCATTTTCCCCTCCTTTCATACTTATTTAATTAGACAGGACTAATGGTACGTAGTTCCACTATTCCGTATTTAAAAATGATCGTAGTATATTTTTTATAGAAGAATTATTAACTTCTACGAATAAAGTCTTTTTCTGAGGTTACGGTGGAAAAAATTAGCTCCCAAAAAGTAAGCTATTTGGTCTTTAAATTTTATTAATCCACAATGATTTGCAATTTATTTGTTTCCCGGAACTGAATAATAACTGAATAACTGAAGTAATATTTGGTATAACATTATGCACATACCGGTATATGTTCGCAATATTCCCGATAGGGTACATGGATAATCTACGTTCATTCACTATAATCTTCCAAATTTACCTCCTTTCATACTTATTACATTATACAGGACTAATGGTACGTAGTTCCACTATTCCGTATTTAAAAATGGTCGTAGTTTATTTCTTATATAAGAATTATTAACTTTTACGAATAAAATCTTAGCTGAGGTTACGGTGAAAAAAAATTAGCTCCCCTATGTTAGCTAGTATTTAGCCTTTAAATTTTATTAATCCACAATGGTTCATAGCTAATTTGTTCCCCGGGAATGGGTACACTTTATCTCTGGGTAAAACAAAATTTCTGTCAATAAAATGGCCAATTATTCTTTACAATAATATCTGAATTGAAGTGATTAAAAATTCATCGAGAAAAATCGGGCGGAAAAAACTTTTCCCGTTTTCTAATTGAAAATGTTTAGTCTTCAAATACGTGTGATTTAGTAACGCATATTATAATTTTGTGCTCATGTGTGCATATGTGCTAATGATAATGAGTGCCATGTTTATAGCGAAGCAGTATTGGCAGATTATCCATAAGTTTACCATCTCTACATTAGGCACATGTATGTAAATTTTCGTAGATTTCCTATTGTTTCTCAGATAAAGTATCTCTTGTTCTACACGCTTGGATTTATTAAATTCAATCATCCTTTCCTTGTTTCATTTATTTCCCCGTTTCATTTTATTTCTGACCAGGACGCCCTTATACAATAAACTCAGTTTTCTCGCGTACTCGTTACGTAACCTTAATATTATTCACCATCCAGCCGCTACCCTCTTTTCTCCACACCTTTTTCTCATGTAATATTTCCGAGGAGCATTCTGTTTAATCAACTTTCATAATAGGAAAGAATTATAGGAAGTTGTTACTTCTCGTTTTAGGCATTATAAAAGGCCGCGATAAGGGGTGAAAGTGGACTTCCTTTCGAAATTTTCCGCTGTCGGATTGACGTATATAATCTCCTTTCACTTTCAGTCTTTGTTAAAAACTAATTCGAAAATCCCTTTTAATAATTACCCATAATGCAATAAGGGTCCCTTTGCCGATTTGACTTTCACAAAAAGAGTACATTCACCGATAATAATGGACGCGAATGCCAAGTGCCAAAATTTGAATCGAAAATGTAATGGCTTTCATTGCCGCAGATAATCCAAATAGCAAACAGGAAGCGTTTAATCCCCATTTTTGTAAGTTTTGAATCGATTTCGGCTTCCAGAGGAGATCAATTTTACGAAATATTACTCAAAATTGTACGCAGTAATGGCAGTTGGATTGCATAGGAATTACATCTCAATTGCCTAAGAGGAATGGAGGGGAAAATAATCACGTTTTTTTTCGTTTAGCTAATTTCAAACAATGACTTTAAAAATTAATTTGAAAAATTTCGTACAGTAAAAAAGATAAAATCTGGTTTAAGCTATATAATATTAGTTTCACGTCAGCTAACATTATGACTGCATTATATTTCGCCGAATTCGAGATATAATTAGGATACTTGGGGTACTTCTGAATTGATTCTAATGTGTTCCGTAGCATAATTTGAATTTTATGTAACTCTAGGGCTATATAATATTTCAGCGTGATTGAAACAGAATTAGAACATTTTGAACATTGCTGATTTCCTATGCTTGAGTGAAATCTTTTAGGGATGCGATAATGTTAATGTCGTACATTATTAATCTGCATCAGGGGTTCTCAACCTTGGATAACTTCTGCTGGTATCTATACCAAAACCAGAGGTCAAGTGAAAAGTAATTAAATAATTATATATGACTGCTCTTAACGTTAGATATTTAAAATACTCCTTTGAAATTTTGGTAGCTGCCATTGAGATTACGCTATGACCAATTAAGTGAATCTAGCAAACTTTGGGCGTTTCCGGATAGCCAAGGGGGTAGCGCGTTAGCCATTGGTGCACGCTGTCATGGGTTTGATTCCTGGTGGAGACGTATATCTGAGAAATCTGTCGAAGTACTTAAATGTGCTACTTCTAGTAAACTTTGGAATATCGTCTGCTGTCATCTTCAGGATTAGATAATAATTTAGCTATTGAAATGGGTAACACCGGATCTATTGAAATACGTTTCAGTTACTGAGAAAGGAGGGTATCCCAGGTTCCTTGAACTGATCATAGCTTAAACTGCTTAACAGCTTAAAGAATATTTAAAATCTTCATTTGGTTAACAGCCTTTTTTGTTTCTTGATTTCTTACATCATCAGTATAATCCAAAAGAGTAGTTTCACTAAAATTTCCCTGCTATTTCATGTAATTTTATTTCCATTCAGATTATTTTTTATTATATTATTTTCATTATGACACATAGCGCTTCGCAATCATTTATTGAGAAATAAATTTGAATGTGGAACAAAAATTGGTGTTGGGAAACCCTGCTCTATGTTTTATTTAAAAATCTTTCGCAATGTCCCTCTTGCAGTTTTTTAATTTAGACATTCTTTTTTCACCATTATTTAAAAGTTGGGAGTACAGTCTACGTATCATCTGTTCATAGGATATGAATATGTAAAATAAAGCTTTGACTCATACTTTGGCGTGGGAGTATCATACGATTGGTTTCCAGAATTTCACCGCTTCACTGTTCCGCGGATGGTATGCCGCTTCTCGTATCACTGCCCAAGTTCTGCTGAGTTGTAAATCTAATGCTCGTCTTTCACTTTATCTTCTATATAGCAGTTTAGATAAGGTCATTGCGGCAAGCCATTGTATTTATACTTGAAATAGCCGTCCCGAGTTTCGATTCCACCGCCTTCGGCGCTCGGAATACGAGCAAATATATCTGCTCATGTGTACACACTGCTTCTGAATGCGGGAGACAGACTTTGACCCTGAATTATTAATCATCATATGGAAAGCTAACTGGATAGAGAATCGATATCCATACGGACTGAATGGAATGCTAACATTCGGTGAGTTTTCCAGTGTTTTCCTACAAACAAGTGCACGCCGTGTTGCATTGCGTCAGACGTAACTTCAGCATGCGCAAATTGTTCGCTGAAAATCACTCGATTCGTTTTCGTGTTTTTGAATTCATGAGAACAAATTCGGATTCTGAAAAAAGTAAGGGAAAGATTTTCCGGAACACTATCTTACTCGCTTGAACTAAAATAATTTGATATTTATAATCAAAGTATGAAGTGACGATATCATGGAAAGAACGTGACTCGGAATTTGATTCGGGATTCGAAATACGAGATATGTGTGAAAGGTTACTCGTATTGCTTTACTACGTCTTCGAACTAAGTTGAAACTGAATTTATTAAGCATTTTTGCCAGTATTTGATAATATCTTGAGAAGCTTTTGCTCGTGAGACTGACACAGTACAGTTTCATCCGTGTTGTAGTTCGTCCGAAAGTGAAATTAGAATAATAATAATAATAATAATGGTAATAAATAGAAAGTAGCCTATTATCTACTCAGGGAAGACATTTAGCAGCATCAGAAGTTTGAAATTTCTGCAACTTCCTGTTCTAAAGTTTTGAGCGAACATAAACACACACACACAGATACTCAAACACTCAAAGCTTCTACGTTATTTATAAGATTTTGACTGTATTTTATCCTTAACTTACCTCTTGGTATTTACATAGCTTCTCATTAATACACAAGCAATATTCATTATTCTTAACATTACATTAGGTAGGTCCTTTATTTGTGAAGAAAAGTGAAAGCTATAATACTAAGTGGATGCATTACCGATTAAAGTAATTGAAAGTAAATTAAAGGAAAAGAGACCGTGTGGTAGAATAACAAAAAGTAGTCTTAAGTAAATAATTTACTGGATAAGTTAACAACAAGATAAGGAAAGGACTTAGGGGAGAGGAAATATTATGATTCTGTCGTAAAGTAGAGAACTTATAAATTAGGAAATAGTTGGGATATCTCTTTTCTACATGATATCTTAGGACTGAATTATAGTTATTGAAATTTGAAGTAAGAACGAAAATCCTCGCAACATAGGTTTATAAAGAAAATGTAGAAAATAAAGGAAAAATTTTATTACTAAGAAAAATTTAGCGAAACGCTTGATTAATGTTGCACTTGTAATTCGCTTACAGCTCGTTCAGTAGCCTCAAATCAATTCAATTTCTACCCATTCTGAGGGAACCTAATTGCCATCAATTCCGTATTAAATCGTTGACTACACCCGTGATTACCACTCGCGTGACACGGCGCTACAAACCGCGCTCCGTGCGCGTACGCTCTTGAGAAAGCCCAGAATGCCTCAAATGTAAACAAGGGAAGCGGGGCTGCTGATATTATAGGCGGCTGGCAGTGGCGACAGGCGGACAGTGCGGCTGTTAGGGGCGCTTCCACCCTTTGGAAACGCTTCCACCACGCACTCCTAAACGAGCAGCGGCGCTTCCTAACGTGCTTGTGAAACAGGACCTGTGGATACATCTGTCACCGTAAACTAAAATAATCTTTTGGGTAATGGGGAGTTGATCTCGGAATCGACTCCCGATAGGACTTCCTGATGACAGAAATATGTTGGTTGCCTATCTAAATGACCAAAAGCTGCCATCAAGTAAAGATCTTTCTTCTTTTCCTAGGAAAATAATTACTGAAAATCCTTAAGCCGATCACAGCGATTATCACATAGTAGTTTTGCACGTTTGTTATTTCTTGCTTCACGAACCCGATACTTTAGCGGAGATAAATCGAGAACAATGTAGGGCAGGAATGGTCATCCTTTTATGGTTCAAATCATTTTATCTCTCATTCTAGATTTGCCAAAGAAAGGGTTATAATGAGCTATAAACTGTGATAAATGCGCTCTCGAGCATTAAATGGTAGGTTATGTTAGGTTTGTATGTGGTTTTGTGCATGTAAATTTAAAATGTTTAAGATATTTGTTTTTACCTTTCCTCTGAGTTCGATGCATCGTTTATAGTATTAAATATAAAATAAAATCACTCTTGGTGGACGCGCCCTAAGTTTACCATCCTGATGTAGATCGTAAGCAACAATAGAGTTAAAAACCTCAACATTAAGAGAATTTAAACTCATGAAATCGCAATCAACATTTCATAAGCGAGCTAATACGCTGGTATAGTTATATATCGAGCTATATGTATATAACTAGGTATATATCGGGAATAAAGTAGAGAGACTACCTCAATATCGTTTAACATATAATCGAATTCATTTCTGTATAAAATACAACTCTAGCAATTCTGTAAGATTGTATAAAACCTGATCGATATTTAATTTCAATCTCCTTGTATTTTATACGACTAAACTGGAATAATTGGCATAAAGAATGAATGAAAAATTTTCTACTTTAGACTTAAATAAAATTCTGCCTCTCTATGACAGTATTGGTAAGAAAGAATGATAAAAATCATATTCAATCTTAAACTAATGTTTCTTCTGCCAGAACCGAATATCTGATTGTACTTATCGAAAAGGCATTTCTATTCCAATTCAACTTATTCTATTCTTACCTCTCTTCATAGCAAGCTCCGTTTGTTTGAGTGTTTCTTAGATTTTTGGTGCAGTTTAATTCAAACCACTTAAGATTGCAGTCATGGCTGCCTCATTGAGATGAAGAATGCAGTACTTTTGCTCTATTTATGTTGAAATTAAAAAGGCTATTGCTGAGGTACCATAATCTCTCCGCTCATGGCAGCAGAGCGACTTTAAAAATTCAGTTTTTAGGTAGAAAGAAACCAGGCCTCGTTAGAACTTCCTCCACAGCGTATATAAAGTGGAACTCTCTCTAAATGAAACGTATGCATTACGAAGGAAGGGTAAACGGAGCTATTGTTGCAGTAAAGCGATACTCTCTCTCGTTTGATGAACTAATCTTTCCCTGTGAGATCGGGACACGAGGGGCTAAGGTGTCTCATTGTAACGCTCGCCTCTTTCAGGGCCCGGGGCCCCGAAACGGGGGCGTTTTATTGGGCGAAAATGAAAGGGAAAGCTTCTGAAAGGGGCTACGTTCTGGAGTGTCCCTTAAGGGTCCAAGTGGTACGGAGGGATGCAAAAAAGGGGTGTGGAGAAGAGAGGGTGAAAATAAGGGTGTGGTTGTAGGACCGATTCAGCCTGGGGTGTGGGATGACGGGGAACAACTTTCCCAAACCGCTGGTTCCGATACTTTGAAACTAATCAACCACCAACTCGTATTGGCAAGGAAATGTCAGAATTTAATACGGCGCGTACTCCGAGAGTAATATGAAATTTAGCTCTGAATGGCAGATTAACTTTTTCGCGGCGCAATATGCTCAAGGGGCTGTTAAAATCCACTGAACTCTAATAAGAGGTGACTTGTGCGTGGAAATGGCTCGCTGCCTTCATTTCCACAATTATTCGCGCTTAGAAAATCTAATTACTCGGTGAAAGGGAGCGGAATCCCCGTGAAAGATCGTTGGCGTTGGAAAAATTGCCTCTATGGGAACTGCTAGATTTTAGGTTTCTGCTCCGAATAACAGGAATTTATCGTTTTGATGCTCAATGCCACTGCGTAAACGCAAATTTAGAGAAAATATGTGGTGTTTACGTATTTTGCGTCGAATTTAATTACATCGAGAAAATTAGTAGTTCGCTGGTGATTTCAGGTCATATTTGATGGTCTTTCTAAGTAACTCCAATTTTGAAATCGTTAAACGATGGAAAATTGAAAATATTGTAATATAAACTACCTTCGATTCTCAGAAAAATCTATCGTTACGGTTGCTTTATGAAGTAAAATAATTGTTTCCAAGAGAAACTTCGGGTATTTGTACAAGATTCCAATATTGTTATTTCGAGACATCTATATTGCTCCACATTTTCGCTGGTAATAATTTACAAGGATACGATGATTTATTTTTGATTTGTAGATGAAAATTCTCTGGAAATATCTAGTGATATTCTCCCATGAAACTACTCATTCAACTCTCAAATTTATCTGCAATATCCATCAGGAATTGTTTTTCGGCCCTCGATTTAGTTGTACTTTAACACAGTTTTGTATGAGCGAAAATTCACGGTTTATTTTATAAATACTCTTAATTTATCTGAAGTTAGGCCAGGAAGAGGACAGCGACACAGATAATGTAGTTTTTGGTCTATCGAATGAGGAGAACGATTGGCTATAATGGATTGCAGTACATCTTAGGAAAGGAAATATCCGCGGTTTAAGCGGGTATCAGAGCGTCTTAAAGGGTATTTTTACCATGTGTTTGGTGGAAAAGGGACCGTGAGAAAACCGTGTATCAAACGGGATATCTTTCTAGGCGAGAGCGTCTTAAACGGGTTTTGCTGTATGTCTTATCGTTTCAAAATTGTTCTAACGTGGTTTGATGCTCCTGGTGCGTTTCTACTTCGTCTTTAAGGTACCATACTCACATAAGAGATAAAATGAGATAAATAATGCATTAAAAGCTGAAATTTCACGAAATACTGAATAAAAAGTAGGACACGTTTCAGCATTTAATAAAGTCAGCAAATGAAAGAGGGGCAAGTGGAAGAGAGATAAAGGAAAAACATGTTCTCTCAAAACCTTGACTACACCAGCTCAATGTCAACTCACTCGATAATGAGCGTGGAAGAGTCAATTAATTTTTATTCCCGGAATGTCAAGCGCAGATGAGAGTTACTTATTCCGAAATCGATAAAGCAGAACTCTCCCGCTGCATTCGAACTCCACTCTTGACGAAGTTATCAATATTAAGATACGTCTGCGACTTTCTTCGATTGCACTCATTCCGTTTTTAATATTCGAAGCCCTGGAAAATCGGGTCAGTAGCGTAATTGGCCATTCGTTAGCTAACATCCGTGAAATAGTCGGATGAAGGTCGAAGAAAACGGAAAGGTAGAAAGGACGGGATAAGAAGGAAATTGGGGAATGGAAAGGCGAAAGGAATTGATAGAAACCTGTGAAGGAGGCTTAGAAATGGGATCGGGAAATGGACCAGAACAGAGGAAAGGATACCATTAACTTTCCTTCGAGATCGGCAATTTTTATTCTTTTTCTGCGAGATTATTCTTATCTTTCTCACGATGAATTCCATATTCGTCTTATGAATATGGGATATTTTCTTGCTGTTTTCAACGTGTCGATTCTAGTCAACATAAAAAATAACTTAATTAATTATCGACACGAATTGAAATTATTTTCATTTACACGATTTCCCACACGATTTTCTATGTTGAATTGGGGTAATTTTCTACTTTATAGGAATTTCAAGATCCTTCGATTAGGTCTCGAGTCTATTATCGGTAGTATTTGGTGTTATACCGCTTATTTAAAAAAAGCTTTCAATTCGAAATTTCTAAATCGCTAAATTGAAAGAAACTCGAACAATATTTTCAGTAAGACCAGAGCCAAAAACAGCCACTTAACTCTTTGTTCGTTGAATGAGATCATTTTGTATCAGTAGGTTCTTTAGTTTAGATCTTTAATTTTAAAGGAAATTGTGAAGGTTCGAGTTTACTTAAAAGCAGTATGGATAACTATTGAGATATCATCATTTGCTCTGTTAGATCAGAGAAAAAATGTTAAACGCTTATGATTGTTAATACTATACGTCGTTTATACCATTATGCTGTGTATTTATACAGATTTATAGATTTAGTTAAATGTCCCATACGACTGAACACAAATAACAAGAAAATTCAAACTCTGTATAAGCTGTGGAAAATTACCCGGAAGAATTATCATTGAAATAGAAAAATAAGCAACTTATATAAGAAACTTATATCTACATTATCGCTAGTCTTTACGAAACAAATAAAGAAGGGATTGTATTATAAATTCATTAAAGAAGAAAAAAATTAGAAGACTATATAATTGGGTTATGTGAGACATCCACTTTAAATGTAGATGACTTATGGAGATATCTTCAAATATGCAATAAATCTCCAAATTTCGAATGAAAAAAAAAATGTATAGGAGGTAAGGAAACTTTTTAGATCAGAAGGCCGCATGTTTCATTCGATCGCATAAGAAAGGAACAATCATCAGGCCATTGTGTTGCGTGAATTCAAATATTTTAACGCCGATACTGACAGTATGGAAAAGTTTTTTTCATTTATCGAATACATCGAGGATGTTCTTGTTAAACATTGTTAAACTTGAAATCATTAGCGACAATGAAAAAAAAAACATTCAAATACGGACTTCCAGGAAAAGAACAAATAAAAGGCTTCGGATCTCTGCCCCAAAGTTTTCAGTAAATATAATAAATAATCCGTAATCCATAAGTTTCCAAATATCAACATCACCATCACATTTCGATGGCGAAGCATAGGGGGATAGTAGTGCTGAACCAAAAAGCTGAACATAGAAAAGGTATCGTGAAAGTTTCACTGACAACCTTGAGGAAAAAATCATGAGCTTCCATGGAAGGAGAAGTAATAACGTGCAGGGATGTCGCTGTATAGAAGAACAGATGATAGAGCCCTAGGAATAGCTGAAGTAGTCTCTCAAGCACTTCTCCTTCAAAATACGAGGGAGGATATTTGACTGAGGTCTACACTTTTACCCCCATAAAAACAAAAACTATAGAGAAGCAAAAAACACGATGAAAATTTTTTTCTATTGCTAGCCCATGCTAGACTCGCACAATGTAAACTGTGTATGGTGTAACGGAAAAAAGTCTATTTAATATTTTTTTTTAAAGTAGACCTAAATTTAGCCAGGGAAAAACATCGTTGAATTTCTTTGCTTTATCAAAGATTCTTAAACACAAGATGGTTAAAAAAATATTTATATATACTTTTCACAGAATATTCTATTTCTTCATTAATAAAATTCAATGAAAAATATATTTAAATAAATTTCTTTAATGATCTTGTGTTATGAAATTCCACAAAAATACGGCCAAAACCATTCAGAGTGAATTCATTAACATACAAGTAAATTCAGATCAAGAATAAAATACATTTTCGATATGAAATTACGGTAGTTAATTAAACTGTTATTTCGGCTTCATTAATAGAATGAGAAAATTCGGCAATTATTAAAGAGCTTTTGTTTCATATAAATGTAAAAAGAAAAGTTAAATGCGAAAAGTTCAAGAGACAAGTTCCCCTTAAGGCAATGTTTAGGAAGGTTTCCTTTAATTTGAAAGAAATAAATTGCTTACATAATTTATTAAGCGTCTTCATTTATTTATCTACATAATCACGGCGCCCTCTTTTGCGGAGAGGAAGTAACTTCCTTTCTGCCATGCTCCCGCATAGAAAAGCAGAATATTAAAATGATAGAAATGAGAACGGAATAGGCAATTTCATTACCATCTCAAACAAGAGAGTGAAGAATGGAGGAATGTAGATTCCCCCGGAGTTCATGATTTGATTTTAAAGTTATCTTCCATTTGGCTTATTAGGTTAGAATTTTTTTATAATCATGCCTCTTTCTTTCCGCGTTTTGGAATTTTTTGGAAAATCGGAATCCCGAGAAGAATTCGGAAATCGCAAAATTTATGGGTAATCCTCAAAAAATAAAGACAAAGATATGCAGTAGTAGAAATTGAAACTGTATATTGAGCGTGAAATTTTCAAAACTTTGACGTTATTTCCGCTCCAGCTTTCTGAAAATTGGCTGCAATGATTGCCTCATTATTTTCATATATTTTTGTTGTTTATACAAGTGGAATTTTTCATTTAATTTTGTCATTAGCAACAGATAATAATTTGAAATTATGACACACTTTATCCGTTAAATAATCTCGATTTCAGTAGGCTGGAATGCGTCGAGAATTCATGGCATAGATTTTGCATAGAGAATTCCAAAAATAAGCTTCTTTATATTATTTTGCATTGGTTATTTCGTTGAAATTACCGTTTCAGACGCTTTTTTATTTGCATATTTTTTTAGGCTATCTATATTTTAAACCTTATGTGATGAATGGTTAGACATAAGAAGAGACGTATTCTCTTAGTCCTTATCTCGCCGTAATAGCGTGGTTTTAATGTATTTATTATTAAAATAAATTGAAAGTGATGATTTTTATTAAGCCAAGATGTGTATTTTCTCCAATTTCAAGATTCGAACGAAAATGCTTTGAAAGTATTGCAGAGCTTGCAAAACAAACCCCCGCAATTTTTCCCCGATAGTAAAGAGCCAAGAAGGGTGGTCAACAGGGCTGAATATCGATCGATCAATAGTTCCAAACCCATCAGAGTCTTGTGCATCTTATGTAGCTACTTATAGTTTTTATTCTTCGTTAACTATCACTGTTTTCATCTTCTTTATATAGTGATATTTATTGTTATCTCTGGAATACTTTCTGCACCAAGAAATCTTTCCAGCTTTCCCCATATAAGCTATTTTTTGACCGTTAAAACAAAAGCATTTAATCGTCCTTTTTATTTATGTAAGGATTTAAACTCGCTTGGTTTTGTCTACAAACGGTTGATTTGCAAGAGAGAATTTTAAATCTAAATTTCGTTCCAATAAATATAAGGAAATTACCATATAGTAATAGGTCGAAATTTACATAGCATTATCTGTCCTCCTTGTAACTGAGGCATTAGTGCTTCCATTGATTAACTGTACGGCTTCAAGTGAGTATTCACAGAGAAGTTCAAAGTTTTTGGGTAACCTGACTCAGGTAAACATTACGTATTAAAAATTCCACGTGGAATAAAGGTCCCGTATCAATTCTTATCCGAATCATCCGGGCTTGTGATTTCACGAGTCATCCAATTCCTTGAAGCCAATCCCCCCCCTCGAAAGAAGCTTTTCAATTACAAGCTACGAAAATAACTCCGAAAATCGGGTTGCAAATCATAAAAAGGTCGGGAAATCGTTTTTTAAGGCGAGTAAAATGTATTTTATAGAGAGAGTTTTAGAGGTAAAGGAGCCGTTCGCAATGGGAGTGGTAGCAGGAAACGAGGTGAAGCACACCAAGAGTGGATATTCGAGAAAAGAGGAGGAAAGGTGGAATCGTAAAAGAGAGGAAAAGAAGCATTTCAAATAAATTGGGAGCGAAAGATATAGAGAGAGAGGGGTCGAAATTTCAATCCCTCCGGCGGTAGAAGGGCAAAAAAGGGAAAGGTGGCGAAGGGTTGAATGTATAATGCATCGGAAGGAAAAGGGAGAGAGAGATAAGTGAGGGGGAAGATTTATTCTGGCCGATGGAATGAAATTTCAAAGAAACCGGCGGCACTTATGTCCTCCGACCGAATGATCCTTTCGATAGACTCAAAGATTAGATATTTCACCGGAATTCAATCGATGAATCACGCGAAAAGATGCACTCCAAATAAGAAGGGAGGCTCAAGTACCATTCTCGGGGAATAAAACCGCCGGACGCGGAATTCTTTTGGAGATCAGAAGGCCTCTTCCGTCTACTAGAAGACGTCATAGTTTTCACACAGAAGATCCGAGATGCTTATCCTAAGATGATCATTCGCTTGAACGAAAACTACGGGAGGCTATTGAGGCTAAGGAATTTATGGTCCAATTGAAGTACTTTGATTTCTTTGAAGATACTGTAGGAATCCACGCAAAGAGATTCACTTTGTGCCCCATGATGACGTTACTTCTATGTCTACCGAACCATGATATTTCTAGGGTAATGTTCAAAAGATTCAGATCCATAGAAATTGCCTATATTCTGCATTATTTATTTCATTTATTCATTCACTGCCTTTATTTCACCACTAATAGATGTAACCTATATCTGTGGCCTTTTAATTTTTCCCTTTATAGAATATCATAATTCTAGAACCATCCCATTCTTCTTTGCTTTATTACTGGAGCCATATCTTTCTTCTACCAATCTTTAAAATGAAACAGCCTTTAATATTTAATACAACCGGCCAATATGTTGATGTGAGGAAATATTAAAAGCACAGGGCCTCTGAAGAGGATTTTCCTCAACGTTTATTTCTACGAGGGCAAAATTCAGAGTTTTCTTACTAGAGTTTTCTCAAGAAATACTCATCATCCTGAAAATAATGCGAGACAACAAGGGAATCAGCGAATAGGGACGAGAGAAAGGTGTTATATTGCAATAGGAGGCACACGTCTTAAAAACTAAAGGAAAACAGAAAAATATTTATATGATAGGTACTCGAACCCCGTATTGGTATTATTGCATTATAGGATTGGTTAGAATATCTGCTCAGAAAGTGGGATAATTGGGTTCGAGTATCCTTTATGCCACTGATTTTCAATATCTAGCGGAAACATAACGTAATAACGGAAAGACCATCAAAGTATGTTAAATAGATGAGTTTTAGAATAATTAATAGTTTTGGAAATATAGCACAGTTTATATATTTTTGTCCTAAGAGTATGTATGTTACATGCACAATATTTTACACTGAAATTGTAAACATGATTTTTTTCTTAACCCTTTAGATTCTTTTTACTATCCGTGGAACTTTTAACAGATAATCAATTTTTGAGAACATTTAAATTTTAAATAAAAATTGTATTAAAATTTCTGCCAAGAGCGTAAGTCGGACTTAAATTATTTCTGGAATGGAAAGGTAAGATTTAAGGTGTTTCACGTAAATCGTGACGCATAATTCAAGGAGCGCTACTTGGGTGTTGACGAGTAAATGAAAATCTGGAGAAAATTAAAGTTCGAGGAAACTTGGAAAGGAATGTGTTTAATTTTTCATGAAAACCTGAGCTCACTTTGAGCAAACATCATTAAGTTGTTTTTCACTACTTACTTGTTTTAAGACCCTTTAGTTATTTACTAAGTGTGTACGGTTTAATTTTCAGGATTTAAGCTTGTATAACGACGAAGGGATAATTTCAAAAAAGTTAAAAGGAAACCCATGATAACCTGGCAAAGTGGTTAAAATAATAACTAAATAAAATATTAACTACTTGCAGTTTATAGAATTGTGTATAATTTATATATTATCTATTGCAGATGTATACGAAATATGCACAATTTTGTTAACATTCAAGATACGTCTCGCTCCGGGAGATAATTTTCAGTTGAATTTAAGTTGATAAAATCATGAATTTTTTTGATAAAAACAATTAAAAACATCATCAAGATGATTAGTAAGAACTAAACGATTCCTTGAACGTAGAGGCGAATTTACGTCTCGTCACGTGAATGGTGACGCATTATTCAAGGAGCACTACTCACTAAGTGTCGACGAGGATACGGAAACCCGGAGAAAATTGAAGTTCAAGGAAACCGGGGAATGGAATACGGTGAATTTTTCATCAAAACATGGGCGCGCTCGGAGCAAACAACATTAGTCTATTTTCCCTCACGCGTCTTATCTCTCGGCCGATTATGCACGCGGGTTTAAATGCACGAGCGGACGGAGATTTAATTTCGGAGTTAAAACTCGAAAGGAGTGAGCGCCGAATAAAACTTCCTTTCGTCCGAGAAGGTTCTTCTTAACGTCATTTGGGCGCCAACGCCGCCCTCCTCTCTACTTATCCGATGCACATGCCGAAGTTGAGAGTAAGGCAAGGTAAGAGCAACAGCCAGACTCAGAAATCGTTTGCTTTTAGCGGAGTCTGGTGCAGCTCTCTCCGCTCGAGTTGGGCGGTGGAGAGCAGTTCCACTCGGCGAAGGAAAAAGGATAGAAAAGGGGCGTCGTTGCCGTCTGCACATTTAAATTTGCGCTAGAAGGGCCCAAAAGTGCTGAAAAAAGCACCGGATAAGTATAAAATATGTTGAGCGAACCGCCGAGAGTAAACTTCGCGAGTAATGACTTCCTTGGTTTATTACATAAAATTATCCCCGTTTTGATTTCGAAGAACTCCGAAAGAAGGGCGTCATTAGTACATGAAGAATCCAATTACGACAAAAACCGGGTTTTGAAAGGAGAATGTAGATTGCGGAAATGATGGGGATGGATTATTTTACTTCAGAACGTTCTCTTGCCTTATATTAGAGCAACTAAATCAGGTAGTAGGGACGTATATATGAAGGGGATTGATACGGTTTTCCATCTTTAGAAATCGGAATAAATTAAGATAACAGTGACAGCACACGAATTAATCTGAGTGAATGAGAACAGGGGCCTTTCTTACACTTCACCTGGTATCGGCGTTTGTTCATTATTTCCTCTTCAATGTCATCGATGGATATTTTGTTTGATAGCCATCTTAAAAGGAAAACACTCAATTACTTCCTCAGTAGGTTTTTAATTCGACATTTTTCCTTTATTATTTATTTTTGGCATCCAGTTTTTCACCTGAGGATGTCAACTCGTTGTCGAAAAATGTCGAATTAAAAATCTACTCTGGAGGTTACTTTTACCCTATCAAGGTGAGTGCTGCAAAACTCCACCAAGTGAATACTGGCCATATTAATTTAATTTAATTTTATTATGAATTAATTAATTAGTAGAAACTTCGTGGAGCGTAAGAAATATATAACATTATCAAAAATTCTTATTGATGATATTTCATCTTAATTTTTTCTTTTGAAGCACGAAATATATAGATTGTTCCTACACTGTGCATTCTATAAATATATAGATGTATATAATATAGATGTCGATGTAATCTTCATTGTACATATATTATATCATCTCTTTCATGAAAATAATATTCTAATACAAAATCTTTCTAAAAGGTTATGAAGCTTTACTGTTTTAGAGAGTATGTTGAACGGAAGAGTAAAAGACTTGTTGGTATCCAGCCTTTATTACTTCAATTATTTAACTCATCTATTCATCTACGTATAATTAAATTGGATTGGCAAGTTTCACAAAATACAGACTTTTGCTCGGAAATACTATTAATTATTTGGTTTCAATAATTTCGTTTCCCTAAGTTGATCCCGGTCCAACGTTTAGTATCAAAATCGATCGCTCCAGGCGATACTTTTACCAAGCCAGGTATAATGAAATCATCATGTCTTAAGTCATTGAAAAATATCTAAAATTCCCCATTTCTCATCTACTGTTCAACTAAACTTATCAGTCTGCCTTCCTTCGTTCAAGAAACTGTAATAAAGATGTGGAATTTCAACGAATTGTTAAAGAGTTGTACAACTTTTAAAAGAATGTTTTCCAGCCGAAAATTCGGCAACACAAACGGATACGTTCGAGAGAGAAAAGCCGATTCGCGTACTAGTGTAACCTTGAGAAAAATTGAATGAAGCACCGTAGTGTCAGTTCGATTAAAACAGGCGTAGGAAAAAGTCAAAAAGCACAAAAAAAACAAAAGGCAACGCTGTAGAGAGAGGATAGAAAAGCCCAACGCTAGTGCTCCTTTGCATGAGCGGAGGCGTGCATGATGAAAAATATGGGTGATAGCGTTAGCAATAAGAGGCGTAGAGATGATTGAATTATGACGTCGAGGGAAAAAACGGAAACTGACGCTATACGGGAGAGCATACGCTTAAAACTCGCTGTAAGGTAAAGAGTGTTGAGGATTAAGGAAAATGATGGATAAGTTAGTTTGTGCATGCGTATTATTAGACGCTAATAACAATGATAATATGATATGTGCCTAAAATATATGAATAAAAAGTTTGGACCTTATCTCAACTTCTCAACGGAAATGATACGATCAAAACTTCCGGATTATATCTTGATGTTATGTTATCATACGGTTACCGGTAAAGATCATAAATACGAGTATCTACATGCAGAGGAGGCCGAAATGTTTTGAAACTCCATAGAAAACCATAAATACCGATAAACTATTAAATTCTTCCAGAAAATGGCTACTACAATGACAGGTATTTTTACATTTAGGAGAAGTAATTATATTTTAGTTCTAATCAGAGTTGTCGCCAGTTCTTTTAGTAATTTTTTTAAAGTTCTAGCCAGTTTAGAAACATAAACTATATTGATTTTTTCGCTTTTATCTACTATGTATCGCGTTTTATAGTTCTTTCGGAAGGAAAAAATTTGTAACGGCCTCCACAAGAGACTACTTCATCATGATATCAATTTGAGCCTAAACAAATGTTTTATTCAGTACAAGATTCTTCCAAACATGTCGGTATGAATAAAGTGTCATTATAGTTTAATTAGTTATAGTTATTTTTAACTTATGTAGAAGTTGGTTCCTACATACAGGTTATTTTTGAAGTCGATGGAATGCGCTACTGAAATTGAAGGAATATTAAATTCTACCTTGCTGAAGCAGCCTAGTTACAACCCTAAGTAGTAGCATTTACACTAATTAAATTTCTAAGGATAACAATTGTGATTGTTAAAATACCTCTTCACCGTCAATTCATAGCCGGTCGTTTCTCAGACCCGCAAGAAAGATTTCCACAGCATTGAAAGGTAATTTGCGCAAATAATGGATAAACGTATAGGAATTTCCTGCGACGAGGACGTGGGAGAATATGAAAACGAATTCCTATCGAATAATCGATCCTGGCCGGTTCAATAAACTGTACACATTTCCCCCGCGAATATCTATATATCAAAGGTTGGATGTGAGGCGCAAGCTGTCAATATAAAGATGCGGCTGTATGAAGTCGGTTTTTAAGGAAATATTGGGTACCTTTTCCTCGGATCCTCTCGCTCTATATCACTGGATGTTCAGACGGCACTTTCAAACGCAAACGGAGAATTCGCCTAAAGGGAGGAGTGATTTGCTACTCCGCCACCTTAGCCCGCGTTTGCAAACTCCTAAGTGATTCCTCCTTCCCTCTGCTACCTTAAAACCTCTTTAAACTGGCGCAAGTAACCGGGATAAATCAAAAATTTTATGTTGGAGGAACTTTATCTGGCGCATCGTAAGACGCTGCAGGAATTTCCTCTTTCTCGTTCGGTTCTGCAATCTTCTTTTTAGTCATTGCCTTGTTTGCATTTCATGTATTTATGAGATACCATTTGATGCGCGTTTGACTGCATATGACCTCGATTCCATGGGGTGTCTGCTCCCGCCTTTTAAGGTATAGTGGAATTTTCATCTATCCGATTCTATTTTCGTTAGAAAAACACTGTATTCACTGTTCTTGAGGGTAAAAATTTGCAGCTTGCATACTTCGCGCGTAACGTTTTAGGCAGGTTCTTAAATTATTGCCAAACTAGATGTTTGAATGAAATAATGAACACTATCATACTCAGCTATTGTAAAATCCAAATGTTCTTGCCAAACTTCGTAGAATGTCATCATAATCAATTAAAACGATACTTCGTATTTTCCACAATTTTTATTTTCATGACCGTTTTCGATCTTAATGGTCATCAACAGGCATCGATATAGTGTGCATACCTGATCTTTAGATCTTTAAAAACAGGGAAAATACAAAAATAGCTTTCAGTTACAAAAAACTTGGTTATTTTTATAAATTACTCAATAACAGCGCTATGATACGGGAGTACAAAGGTTGTCGGTCAGTTTTTCATACATTATACTCATCTGCATATGTCATAAGATACTCATTCCTTAAATACACCTGAAATAAAATAGTAGGCGTAAGAGTAAAATTATTTCTGACGTTTATTTGTACCTCTGTTAGAGTTCATTAAGTATTATTACTAAGGAATTCTCTCATTCTATGTAGCATGAGGGCTTATGCTGCATAAAGATTCCACTATGCGAAGATTTTCAGGATCACGGGGCGGTTATCAACATAATCGATGTCGTTTTCCAGCAATGCCTCTGGTTTCTTCAGGTCAGAAGTCGATTTTTCCAATTCAATCAGTTCTTCTGACCCGAAGAGGCCTGCAGCATCGCTGGTAAAAGAAAAGAGATTTGTTTTCGATCGTGATAAAAAAATTCACCTTTTAGCGTTTAAATAATGGCGTATTGGTTCGTACTATTTCTCAGATTCTAATTAAATTTGTCTCACGATGGAAAAGCATGAGAGAAAGCGATTATCGGCTAGGATGTAAACCCTGAAATAGCCCGGTTAAATCGAAAAAATTTAAACAAGATTTACGTACAGGTAGATGCACGAGAATCGACACCCACGCCCATACATGCTCGCTCTAACGCACTGGAAGGGACAGGGAGCCATATATCCGCATAATATATATCGCGCAGAATAACTCCACACTTTTCACCTCCATTTTCTCTCTTTTTTGCCATTCCAACGCTTCTCACATTCGCCCTTTCTTTTTCCATTTCTGCATAGTCTTTTCTCCTCTTTCCCAAAGATTTTCCTGTGGGACTCGAGCGATGGTTTATTCAGACTTCCTCTCCACCTACGAGATTCAACTCTCCTTCCTCATCTTCTATCTTTCCTCTCGGATATACAACGCTCTTCCGCTCGCGGTGTGTACACATATCACGTGTTTTTCCTCTCTCGCGTTGATATCCATTTCACCTCTCCCATTTGCAGGAACTCTCCTTTTAACGCCGAAAATGCGTTTCCTGAATGCATTTCGTTAGTCGAAAACGCGTTGAACATGACGCGAGAGGTTTTCTGGAAAATTTAAAGCTGAAAAATGTATGCGTTCTCACGTAGAGGCATAGAGTCAACATATTGCATAAGTAAAGCGAGGGCGTAACTTTAATTTAACATGGAGGCGAACAAAGGGCTGGCCTATTAATTAGTAGAGCCACTTCCTTTCAAAACAGTGCTGATTAAGCTGAGGTGAACGTTGCTAACAACAAAGGATATTAATTAGGTTTGGGAAAAGGGTGATCGTAAATAGGCTGGTTTACGTTGCGAATCGATGCGTTTCGATGAATATTCTGTGTCGCTTATATAAATGTATGAAAATTACCCGTTTAGTTTGATATCCCGCATGGCTGGAAAAGTGATTTTACTTTATGGGTCGCTGTGACTCATTATCGGGGACGGCAATTTCTTTGGGGCGTTTGATTGGATAGGCAGAGGCTTATGTCTATGATCCAGGTAACTTCCTCGTTGTATATCCACCTATCAGGTTAAGACACCTCTGAAATGACCGAGTAAACACGGCGTAATAAGCCGAATAACGTTATAACCTGGGTATGACAGCTAATTATTTCTGTTATTTATATTTTCCTAAATGAAAGGGATGCGATTTTTGCTCATTAATTTTTTTAAATAAGTACTTAACCTATGAGAACGAAAATATATATTTTTTATTATGCTTTGTTTGGAACAGCCGAAGATAGAATGCATAGAGAGCCCACCTTAGGTATGGTTGTGCAATGTTGGTTTCCTACTCGTCATGGTTTTGAAAAAATTTCAAGGTTTTTGTGCTTAGCACGTGGCTTCCTTTACTAGTTCATTTCGGTCAATTTTCACTCTACAATGAAGCAATTTGCACCGAATCGACAACAACGAAAAATTTACGAATTACATATCATTGGTGGTGAGAGGACGTCACAGAGCACGATCTCTCCAATACTACTCTTAATAGCCCAAAAACACTCAACTGAAACTTTGGCTGGTTTGAATAGTATACAACATGAAATTGCGATAAAAGGGACTCCCCATGCAAATTATAATTCAACATTATGCCATTGGACAAAAGTAATGGGTGTGATCACACTTCTCCATCAGGTTGAAAAGATGTGCAGGGTTTGACATATTAAGTAATTCATCTAAAAGAGAAGAACTAGCTGTTCAGCCTACATAAGATAAATCAGTCTAATCTAAAGTAGTTGGAAAGAGTATGTACTACGAATTCCTAAGGAAAGGCATCCAAAGCAGGCTTTTAAGTATAAGCCAATGCGTAGGAGTCTCGGAAGGCCGAGAATGGGATAGAAAAATGAAGCCGGAACAGGCTGAAAGACTTAACGGGAAAGAAGAAAAAAAGAATCTTCACAATATGTTTCGACGGTAAATTTCCTGTCATTGACGGAAAATCAACCTGATACGTAGATATTTCGCTGACGATATTGCTTAAAACTATACTAAGTCTGCAAAATTTTCTGTTCATCTTTAAACCAGATTTGCTATTTGATGAGTCACGTAAATCATTCTAATATTATTTGATTTCTGTTGCAATTATACTAGAACTGCGCGTGGCTCCAATTTTTATTTCTTTGCATTCATATGGGACGTAAAAATTTTAAGAAGATATTTAATCCCTGTAGTTTTCAGAAGATTTGACTTTGCGTATAAAGATCGTATCTAAATTATTATTACATCATAAATAATTTATTTGAAATAATTCGCTATATCGTCAATGTATTTCGACAGTTATTTACCTCCGTTAAACCTAAAACCCAAATTTTCAATAGTCGTTTGTTAACATAATCTTTCTATATTACACAAAGGAGAACCGTATTTTTTGCTTCGACGAAGCGTAAATGAGTTTATTTTGTAATTAGTTATAAATTACTCTTACAAGTCACACAGCGATTTCATTCACGGGGTAATTGAAAACGATTTTCCCTTAGTTGACTTCAGGGCTTTATTATTCAATATTCTATCATGCGTATATTGTTATTTTATACATTAAAACACATATTTATTCAGCTTCTTCATTAACTGCGTTATTCGGCTGCTTTCCATTACTTCCGCGTGGCTCGTTCTTCCATTAATATTTTTATGTGGATATCAATGCCCCTGTCGTTAATATTTAAAGATATCATTTAAGTGGGATTATTGAGAGACCACCTGACGCTTCATTTTATGGGATTAGTTCGCAAAATCAAACTTTCGTAAGCCATTGACAATGATTACGGAACCATGTTTGAGCCTACTACCAAAAGAAGTCTATTCCATCCCTTGTGTTTTATTTTTGTTCTACGTATGCTATTTTCTATATGATTTGTTCATGACAAAGGAAAGTTTGATTGTAATTTTAGAAAATAGTAGCAAAAAAATCGAAGTAAAGCCGTAATAGCTTGAGAAATCGATTTCTCTGATTCTTCTCTGAGTCTTTTTTCTTGTAAGTCATTGATAGTTAAATAAAAGTTTAAACTGATGTAGCGCAGCTGAGTAAGCAATAGGTATCTTGTAAATTTAATAATGAATAATTTGTTATTTAAAATTAACAACTACATTGATATGCACAATACTTTTCTAAAACTTCCAGTTCTGTGTTAATATCTCCGAGACATTGGTTGTCTTTAGGAAAGGAAACGTTGCAAAGAATGATAAATTTCTGCAGAATTGTCGTTCCTCTTTTGTTAAGTTCTGCTTAAAGAGGAAATCTGAAAATATTACAATCTCATGCCTGGATACCTTGCTTTATTTTTCTCGCATTATATTTTGCTGGTCAATATCCCATTTCTCGCTCTCTTATTCGCTCCTTCTTTTCTTTAATAATCCTCCTCGCACGTTGTTTTTCTTTTGTCTCGTTCTCAGCAACCATCTTCAAATGACAGTCTCATTCCCTTTCTCAATTTTATAACTCCCTTTCCTTCTCCCTTAACGCAAACCATCCCTCCACATTTTCCTTATTTATTTTCCTTTTAAAATTCCGAGTTTCTTTCCCTCTTTTTCTCGTTCTTTCTCATACATTCACCTGCGTCTAATTTCACTTTTCTTCCTCAAAGCATTTTCTAGCGTAAATTAGTTCCTCTAATATAAAAAAACCTATGAATATAATATGCCTTATGGATAGTGAGAATTAGATCGAGAATTGAAAGTTTTTTGGCTAATGAGTGTTTCGCACGAAATCGCACGAGTGATCGCACGAAAATATTACCTTTCTTTTTTTTTTCTTTTACATTAGCATGTGAATAATTTGGTTTTTCTTCCTCGAAGTCTTTTCTATCATTTATTAGTTACTCTAATCCGAGAAACCTATGAGTATAATCCTCCCTAAATATGGAGAGATTCGTTATCTTAGGATGAGGCTAGTAATAGAAAGGGTTTTGACCGTACGAAAATATTATCTTTCCTTTTTTCTTACAAATTCATATGCGACTGATTTCACTTTTCTTCCTCAAGGCAATATCGTTAATTAGTCCCTCAAATCCGAAAAACCTATGATCATAACCCACCCTAAATGATGGAAAGATTTGTTATTATAGGCCGAGGATTGAAAGTGTTTCGACTGATGACCGCACAAAAATATTATCTTAAGTGCGCAAGTGGGATATCGAAATTTGCGAGACTCCCCCAAGTTTTCCTTTCGGGGATAAAAAGGGCTCGGAAATAGAAAGATAACAAATTAAAATGCTGATACTGTGAAGGGAAAGGAAGAATATAGGGAGATGGGACGGCGTTGAGATATTGGGGGGGAAGGGGACCCGAATCGGGGAGAAGGGGTCTCTGCGACAGAAGAACATCGCCTGTTTCGAAGGCAATATGCAGCCGTCTTTCATTTTATGCAGGAATAAGTTACGGAGAAGTTTCCGGCAAAAAAGTTTCCCCTCATTTTTTTCCCGACTGCTCAAAATTTAATTTTCCGGATCTTACACTCCACCACACCGAAAAAGAATTAATTAAAATCCTTTTTATACCTAGCCTTTTCCTTTTCGCGATGGCGTCTTGAGACTTGAACCCGATATCAACCACGTTTGTACAGTCATCGGTTTACTATCCTCCTTGGGATGCGCTCTCGAGATTAAATTGGATAAGGGGGCGTTTGTTTTGCGAATAAAGCAGAGCGTCGTTATGCGCAAGTTTTGCAGGAGGTCTTAAATTGCACCTCCGCACGGATGCGCGTTAAACTCGGCCGTTTTGATAAATTTCCTCAAGGCCATAGGATCAATTTGTAGACCCTTTAGGTTCGCAAATTTTTTTCCGATATCCTCTTCTACCAGGGTATACGTCGCATGCACGATTTCCCGGCTAATACGGAAGTTTTGGGAGGTTTTAAAAATCTTTATGGATGTGC
Organism: Pachydiplax longipennis; assembly: GCA_036926295.1. Taxonomy (NCBI): domain Eukaryota; kingdom Metazoa; phylum Arthropoda; class Insecta; order Odonata; family Libellulidae; genus Pachydiplax; species Pachydiplax longipennis. Next base: position 86,929 of record JAVFKF010000081.1, on the reverse strand, counting down.
ATAAAGCGAGATCCGGACTCGAGGAGTAAACTTTTAATATCTTAGTTTTTCGTGTAAAAGATCGCGAATGCTGTGAGGCAGCGAATTTGTATCCATTGAAGTGTTGCAAAAGTACCGGAAAACACAGCTTGCGAATATCTTACTTCTCCCTGCGAATTCTCTCGCTCATGCATTCCGATATGTTTCCTCTCTTTTTCTGAAGTTGTTTCAAATACAGGGACACTGCTCATTCTGTCTTACCTGTAGTTTGGCGTTATTCATAAGTTATTCTTAGCGCCACATTGTAGGACTTCGATGAATTTATGACGAGCGAAATATCATAATTTAATGGAAATTCATTAATACGCCACAGGGATGATCAATGGTATGAGAATACGTTAATGAGCTAAACAGTTTAGACGCTGGTAATGGATGTACTATTTAGTGGTGGCACGAAGTAGTGATAATAAATTCCTTAGGTATTTCTGTCTACTACTATACAAAATCAGTTGCAATTTTATGAAATAGACATTTCTATTTACTGAATGTAATCTACTTGTACTTAGCAGCATTCTATATTTATGTAAACTTTCTAACTCAATCACAGAATTAAGATTAACACAGGAATGATCAATAAATATCTTTTCGTCATAGAATTTAACCTTGATTTATCTATTACAATCGACAAAATATGGGATTTATTGAGATGTAAACGAATCATGATGATTTGAAAGTTTTATGTTGCAAACTTAAAAAATCTGATCATTCTAGTTTGCACATGCATATGATATCAACATATGCTTTTTGCTTATTAAATTCATTATTTATTTAAAATATTTAAAGTTCTTTCAGTTTAGTGGAATCTCAATTCCCAGTCTTGCACGAAGAAATATTCCTCACCGGTAATGATATAGATAAAAATCGGCCTGTCCCATAGACCAATCATGATGTATACTATTATTTAAGTTGATTCTGTGCCACAAATAATTAGTTTTTTTATTACTTTTGTCTTTATCTAGGGCGCTAGTCCTATTCCTTATACAAATCATACTGAAAGGAAAGTTAATTTCGATTAATTATTACTATGAGATGCCTAGTTACAAATAAGAAAATATTTTTTCCGCCAAAATAATTTGATTGATTTGAGAACAAATTTTATTTTTAAATGTCCTAGTTTCAATTTCAAGTTCAATCAAGGGGCACTTGTAGGTATAGATGTTTGTAAAAAAATAAACAATTATCAATGTATGTGAATAGAAATGGCCTGGAATATCTCATCATGTTATTTCAGTTAATGACATCGATTTTTAGTGTAGTGTAAATTGATCCTTATGCTTATACGAGAAGCTACAAACTTTGAAAACTTGTTCAAGCTTGAGTTGTTATAAAATAGTATGCTAAAGCTAAGTTAATTTTATTTCTTCCATTAGCGTTGAAGCTCCAGAAATGCATACCATAAAATTATCCAGTAATTTTGTGCTATCGGTAGCCGTCATTGTTCCTCATTTCTCCACAATGGACGATCAGTTCAAAATTCAGGGGATAACTTCGGCGGGGCCCAAGAATAAGTAATCATGCACTATTTTCCATTCCTTCAATAATTTATCGCTTAAATTTTTATTTGTCGTTTTTCCAGCCTTCCAGTTTTTAGTCCGAAATATATTTTCCTCCTAACTCCGGAACTAGATTGGCGAAACTTTTAGACGAAGAGTGTTAAAATAATGCCAGCTCGGTAACTTAAATGACTAACACTTTGCGCCGAAAAGTTGAGAACTTGTTTCCACATCCGAGTTCAACCGGATTAATTTTAGCTACTGTATATCTTCGTTAGCGTGTATTCCTGCGGACTTTAAAAAATCGCGCTCCGGCACTAAAAAGATCTCGAGTTGTAACAATAACAGTAGAAATTTACCTATAGCCGCTGCGACGCCGTTAAAAAAATGTGGAGCATCCTAGATTGCAATTTTGGCGTTACTGGAGTCTTATAAGCGAATGAATTTTAATTTCACCGCATAATATTCGCATTTCAGAAGCGAGAGCTGAACTAGATAATTAGCAATTAGGAGAACCAACCTAGATCCTTCAGATGAAACTTTTACACTAAGAGTTTCAACATGAACCCGCGGAAAATTTTGGAAAGGTGAATTTCCACTAAGTTGAATTAGTTAGAATGAGTAGATAAACCAATTGCGCGTAAAATTCTATCAAATTAACGTTCTCCGTAGACATTTTACGTACATTTTAATTACCAGGATTGAGCATCGCTAGAAAAGCATCTTAAAGTAATTTTAATGGTAATTTTCTAATGAATAATGATGAAGTAATTTCCTCACCGGTGAAGTTTGGGCCCACACAGCAATATTGCAAATTTTTACACCGACTTAAACTTTTCTTGCCGTAATGGACATAAATGGAGATATAATGGAGAATTGTATTATGTATGTAATGAACCCTCTTACTTAGGTTGTATAATTTGTTAAGGGATATGAATATTCGTAAACTTTTCTTATCAAGATTTTCTAAAAGATAGTGTACGTGAGTTCTTTTTCATAATTTTTTCCTGTTTAAGCATATGCTCTCTTGAAACTTAAATGGGTGTATTTAACAAGATTTATATCTATTAATGCATTGGGTATCAAATTTACGGTATTAGTCTCAGTAAAATTAATTTTCTGTGAAAGAGAAACATTCTGATAACAAAGAATTAGAGGAAATCATCGTAATTTTGATGAAATTACGGTACGTTTTGGCGAGTTATAATGAAATTTTAATAATTTAACTGATTATAAGAAGAAAGGCAAGCCCAAGTGACGAAATCAAATGATTTGAAAGTATTGTCTTTAGAATTCTTTCATAATGTTGTATCCTACATTTGATAGTATTTGAATTTCCAGATAAACTTGCAATTTAATCTCACAAGTAAGCATTCAGTACAATTTTATAGAGGTTATTCTGACTAAAGAAAAACTTACTAGCATATTCTACCCAAACATAAAATTTATAATCCATCCAAGAAAAACTAAGTAACTAAAAGAACAATTTTTCTTCTCGAAATCATTCGTGATTTATTTTAGATAAGATAAAGAATTTCGAAATTAGGTTTCTCTCTGCATTTCATTCCGTAACACTCTCTTCCACTCACCACCCCGTGACGAACAATCGTTCTTTAGATGCATTCCAACGCGGCGGTAAATTTAAAGAAGTTCAACTGGGCCGGCGAATCACTGTTCATAATAGAACCCCCATGTCAATTTACTCGTTTTGTCCATTGGGAAAACCGCGACCCTTTCCTCCGAAGTCCTCTTCAATAGGAGGCGCTGAAGAGGAGAGCAAAGAGCTAGAGTCGTTTAGAATTCGGAGGGGTTTTGAGTGTATTTTTATGAAAGGAGGGTAGAAAGGAGAGGAACGCCATTCTCCTCTGACTGATTCCTTTCCGATAGAAATGCAATACCACCCTTTCTTTCAACGCAAAGAGCCTTCGGAATCACTAAGCGGCGTCCGATGGAATGGAGGCTATCGAACAACAGTGGCGGACATGCCTCTGGGCACTGACGCGGGGGAAATGATTGAGGAGAAGAGTGAAAAGGCGTCGCTTGGTAAGGGAAAAGGGATCGGTCGTAGCCTTAAGCGCTCTTCTATTATGTTGGTCCTGCCAGTTTGCCCACCTCTTTGTTCCTCCGCAGTTTCGTTTTTTCTGTGTTATTTCCCCGACTTCGCCCGACACCGGTACGTTGATTGCATCATATTGGGATCTCCTATCTCCTCTCCCCAAACACGTGCGGGGACTCCTCCCAAAAGCCCTTTGCTTCTCCCTTTCACAGTTGGGCTCCCTCTGCAGGATGAAGGAGGAGGCTAGAGAGGGACGAGGTGTGTCTTCAAATGGTCTGATAAGGAGCTCTTGCGAAAGCAGCTGTATCCAATGTGGATTTCGCCCGACTGGACACAAGAGAGATAGCGGCGTTATAAAAGATCCGAACGCTCCTTTTTTTCTACCTCTTTCCGCAGGAGATTAAGATTTACTACTTCGTGAGATTCGAAAGGTTTTGGGAAATTGGGAGCAATGTTTTGGCCGTAAATACACCGATATCTCCTAATCAGTTTTACTGTGGAACGAATGGCTTCAAGCTCTCTACGAGACCTGATATTTCTGCAATAAACCGCGATAATAAGAGAGGTTTAATTTTTATTTGGACATGATTATTTCAAGGAAGGTTATTAAATTGCGACTTAATTTTTACGCCCATAAGTTAGAAACATAATCCTCACCTTAATGTTATATTAATATGAAAATATAAAGCGCGATCATATGACTGAGATAGTTATTAAAGGATCGAATTAGAAGAGAACGAAAAAAGAAACGCAAAAAGTGGGTATTTGAGACAGTCAATAAACAGCTCAGCTTTAGTCTAAAGAGAATGTGAATCGCATTCCTTCACTCACCCTTGCTGGCGAAGAATTTATGAGAAATACGAGTTCAAAGGTCAATTTTAATGGAGTTGTATCATATTACACATAAATGTTGGAAAGTGATAGCATGAAATATGCATTCTAGACAAGTTTTGTAAAAATTTCATTATAGAATGATGTTTGCAAACCATTAAACACTTACTGATTAAGAACTCCTAAACTATAATGATAATATTCAACATATTTGTAATTAATTTATAACTTTAAGAAAATATAATACCGTTGAAACATGGTAATTTTAACGTTAAAAATCTCGTTTAACATGAGTAAAAAGCTGTATATCGGTGTCTGATATTAGTAACGAATTGAACCTTTTAATTCTTAAAATGATAACTCTTAGAATGAAGCCATTAAGGACACAATATGTTTTATACATATATTGTTTAATTTACATCAGGTGTTTCAGGTGAGTCAGACATGAAAAAATCGTTTACCTGAGATCACTTTGTGTTTTGAAAGTATGATATTATACGAAATAATATGTACTTTTGAATCGACAATCTAAGACAATTAGAGACAAACCCATCAATTCCATTCATTACATAGTTATTTACTTCGCATTGTAAGTAATAAATTTCCTCTAGTTACATCGCCTGCTATTCTGACAGCCTCATTGTCTCTTTCCATTCAGAGTGTTTCGTTCGAGCCGCAATCTTTCATCGACAATTTTTGCCTCCAGCCATTAATTCGTAATAATACGGAAATCAGCTCTTCATTGCGGCGAGACAGGTCAGTCTGCCTGTCCTCTCGACTTCGAAATAAAGATAACGCTTTAGGCTTTGCTTTGCGTTCGAAACAACTCTTCCTCCTCTAAAATTCTACGACTCCATCGGCGAAAGAGGGACTCGAAATCACTTCCCCGCTAACCGCAGCCGCACTACAATTACAATCCTCTTCTCTGCCTCTTCTTTATCCCCTTCATTCGTTCTCTTCATCTCTTCCCCACCTTGGCATCCCCGCATATCTGTGCTCCCCCCTAGCGGCGGACCCACCAATCTCCCGACCTCCGTAAAGCGCCCTCTATCGGATTCTCCATATAGCCATCGGAATTTGTAATTACAGCTGAGGAGGCGTCCTCATGTCCGCATACATCCCTTTCTTCTCCCACGGGGAGGATGGGTGTGGGAAACAGAAAACAGGAAGGAATGAGGGAGGAAATAATAATGGAAGGATAGGGAAGAAAACATATCTTTTATGTACGGAGGCACGCTTTATTTATCTCTCTTTTGTTGTTGAACTGTATATCGTATAAGAGCTACGATGCCTCACCTAAAGTGCTCGCATCCACTAATTCCTAAACATTAAAGAGATCACAAGATAAAGGTAACTTTGCACGTAAAGGTGAGCACCTAGGAAAATTCTAAAGGAGGTGAAAATATTCTGACAGGATCGGTACTCGAACCCGGATATCCCGATTGCGATTCCGCTTCCCAAACCTGTGCGTGAAGTGGTAAAGACTTCTTCACTTTTCTTCTTTTAAACGATATGTAAGAGAGATAGGTAATGAAATAATAGTAAAGATAGCACATGTTATGATAATGTTACGACTCTCATATCATTATGCATATAGTAAAAAGGATCAGTAAAAGGTAAACACTTAGCAAGTATGGTCCCCATATCTCCATTAAACTTAAGAATAACAGAAGTAAAAAATATGGAAATAACTGCTATAAATTTGCGGTTAGGAAAGCTGTCCAGAAAGTGAAAGACATGGGTTCGAGTCCTAGCCTCATTGAAATATTTTAATTTTGTTTAACTCTAGATACATAATGCCTAAACTGCTCTCTAATCTCCAAAATATACAAAGATTAATTATACTATTGAAAATAAAAGTAGATTAACTATACTATTGATAGCGTAGTTAGCCATTCCTTGCAGTGTTTATTTATTTCCACCTAGTACATTGATATATGATTGTGATAGATTTGAATGCTACAAGAGGGAGAGGAAAAAAATTAAAGGAAAAGTATATAAAATGTTTGAAATTGATTCTGAGGTGATGTTAGTAGTAAAAGAAAAGAGTATATAAATAAGAATCAAGAGTATCATAGTCGAACTTTGAATTTAAATCGATGCATACTATATTACGATACAATTAAAATAGTTTTAGCAGATAAAGAAATTTCAATAACTTTTAAAGTATGCATTAAACTTAATGTTTCGTAAAATATTCTTCCTCCATCTGTACATTAAGTATTTTTTATATATCCTATCTTCAATTTTCCTGTGGATTAAGTAATAGTATTGTTTCACCATCCAAGTTCGAACGCAACTCCCATAGAAGACAAAGTCCGAGGAAAAGAATGTAGCCGAAGGCTAAAAGGGGATGAGCCGAAAAGTGGAAATTGAGGAAAATGTGAAAAAGAGAAATGGCTGAGGGAAAAGGGGAGTAGGGAAGGGTAGGAGACAAAGAAGAAAGAAAGTGAGAAAGGGAGAGGGGAGAATGGGTAGTTGATATGAGATTGAAACAGATTGGCGCTGAGTTAGATATGACAGGGAAATTGTCAGGGCACAAGCTGTAGAACATAGGGTAGATTGATGGATATTGGAGTTTCAAGATTGATGAAATACCGACTGACAGGACGACTTTATTACGGACGAAATTGAGACTTTAGAGTCCCGGCGAGTTATCGGGTAGTCAGATAGGCGTTTGTAGTTTAAAAGAGTAAGGTTTTTTTCTTATAATTTAAGTTAATTTTCATTAAATAAGGAAATTTAACAGGAGCCACACATAAAGGGCTACTTAAATTTTATTTTTTTCTTACAGAATTTAAATGTTATGAGAGAGATATATTTCACAAATATGGAATTTATAGCAATAAATACTCAATATATTGTGCACACTATTCAACTTATGAATATATGAATCTAAAATATGAATCCTTATGTCACTGGGAAGCTTGAGGATTGATCGCCAAGTAAGTGTCAACAATTCATCCTAAGTCTTGCAGATATTAACACTTTTTCCTTATATTTTAATAACAAAAACGTGATTTCTATCAAAAAAAGTGCTCATAAGGTTCATAGCGAGGTATAAAAATCTAAAACTTGGATTAATTCTCATAAAGTTTGAACTTGAATAGAATCTGATCCAAACCTTAATTAAGGTGATGGAGAAAATTTAAATATAGGTAAGAATCTAAATATAAAAATAACTTGAATTATAAATACTGCGAATATAGAAGAGCAAGAGCTATGAGTTAACTTGAGAAAAATTCAAGAGAGAAAATACGGTTCCTATATTTTATTCCATTTCCTGAACTTTACAGTGCCTCTTTGCCCAGATTTATTTATAAAACTATATTTCTGAATTTATACTATGCTCTTCTGCAAAATAAACTCAAAGTCTCTGATATTTTACACAGGAACACTACTGCAGTTTCTGTAGGTGAATTCTCGTTTTATTCATACAGTTGCTAGTTCAAACATACATTAGCAAAGCGGAAAGAATAACATTTCTGATGTAAATGCGAGTGACGTAGTATCAGGTATCGTAGAGGTAGGGTTTTGCGCTTGCGTAGTACGAAATACTGCACCGTAAGCATGAACAGGGAAGATGCATCATCCATAAATCGTTGGGTACCTCATATATAAACACACATATATTCTACTATGCTTGCAAAATATCGGATTCTCTTTGACTTCCTCGGTTTAAATTTTGAAACTAGAATAGAATGCATGTATGCAGTTCACATTAATTTCTTTTCTATATTAATTTAATTCGCAAATTTTAGCCCTGTTTATATATTAATTTATTGATGCCGAAAATGTGAAACAAAGTAGTTAAATAAAGTAACGCTCTCTAGAATTATATTTTATGTTGATAAGTAACACCTTTTTATTTTAACGCAACTAGAAATAACCTACACACCAAAGTGAGGTATTACATTTATAGTATATTTTTATATAATCCATTTAAATATATTGTTGAGCAAAATATACTTCATTATAATAAATATTAAGGGATTATACGAAAACCTAAGCATATAAAGCGAATTCCTAGATAAAAATTCCTGTCCGAAGCAGAACAATGATAATCACCACATAAAAGCAGGTGCTCTCGACATATTCCTAGGATAGGTGAAAAATAAAAACCACTTTAATCTAATTAGAAACGGAAAGATTGCTCAGGCATTGACAATTCATGTATGTTCCTATTGTGGGGACGGTAGAAAATAAAATGAAGTAAATAGAGCGTTTTGTTGAAAATTTCATTAGGAGTTTCGTGTAACCCAATTAGCTCTTCCCGCGATCCATCAAACGCTCAACTAATATGCGTTGCACTAGCTCACGACTGGCCTAAATTGCGAACCAGTACAATGGGTATGGGATAGACATTGTAACAACACGATGTTCACTTTATTGTTTCGTATCATTGAATAAAACACAAAGAGGTAGTGCCGTGGCAGAGGTGAAGCGCGCTACAAATAAAGTCATGCATATTGGACTAAGGTTATTGTAGTATCTTTTCATCTTTCCCATTGTTCACGATCTGTAATACTTGGACGCAACTCCCTCTAGGGACGCGTAGAACTGCGTGAAATTCTGTAAGCCCACAGATACAGTACCAAGAATGTATGGTGTAAATATGTTTGACTTCGGTAGAAATAAATTCTTCCTTGGAGCGTGCGATTCACATTGGTTAATGAAATTAGTAACGTTTTCGTGGAAAATCTTTTAGACGGAGAAGAAATACTTCGTAATTTTTATAAGAACCGTTCCAAATTTGATTTGAAAAATTATTAGACAAAGTTTAACATTTCCGCTATTCCTCTCCACGAAGTCTTGCCTTCGAAAATCGAATAAAAATTGTTGATATGTTATGTGTGAAAACGTCACGTACTTTTTCCAAAGAATAAAAAGACATTTGGTACATATTTTTGAATGTTCAAAAAGCTTGAAAAGAATGAGTAATTTAACAATATTTCTAGTAATAATAGATTAAACCTATAAATATACTGATATTCTATTCGCAAGATAGCATCCTGGTTGTAGGTCATGATGGAAACTATATAATTATTACTTTATTATGCAAAATAGAGATGGGTGTGTGCATACGTTCATACAAAAAATAATGTGAAATGTAAAAGATGCAGAATGTAGCTATTTTGATATCTAAAATCTTCCGAGGAAATGTTGCTTGAAATAAAAGGATTAAATATGTAGAAAATTTCACGTAGTAGGTGAAGTCATAATGATAAAAAATATTGCCTCGAGATTCAGTCATGCTCTTGAGAAATCTCAAAATCTATCCATATGCATATTCTTATGATCCGAAATCCTTTAATTTTTTTCTTATTTTTTTCGAAATCTGCTTATAAAATGTAGAACTGTGTTGAAACAGTAATAGTATTCTGACATTTACATCAATTTTAAGAATAATCGATGTTGTACAAGATTACTTTCGAAATAATACTCTAGGAAATTTTTTTTTACAAGATTAACAAATTTTGGATTGGCAGCAAAATTCGCTAAATTTATTATTATCTCTATTCAAAACAAGTGAATCTGAAAGTAGAACTTAAGTTCGTTGCGTGGTCATAGTTTTAAACCTTATATTTTTCGTACTCTATTGAGCTCAAATCATTTTAATATTGTAGACGATGTCTAAATCGAGTCAGCACTCCAGTTCATTCATCAATCTATCTCTTTAAATTAATAAGGAATGAATTCTTCTTTACCTCTTATTGTCTGTTTGTTTCTGTTTCTCCAATGTGGAATAGATACGATCTCAATTAAAGGATCTATATTGCTTGCATCTGTTAGAATTATAATACTAATAGGAACATATGACAATCGAAACAATGAGATTGTAATATTGTCTAAATTGTCGAATCCTTCAAATCCTGAAAATAGCGTGTAAAAAATATGTTTAGGTAGAGCATACCATGTTCTCATAAATCAGCCTTCTGTCAGCTCAGACACCTTAGGAACGTTACTTAAAATGTACAGAACTATAGACGAAATGGAATATCACGATAAATTTCTTTTTAAAGAGTTTATTTTGTTAATATCAATGGAAGAAATCAGAGGGGTTATCTCTTGTATCAAACTGAGTTGCATAGAAGCATACTGAACAGCATAGTAGTAGAATAGCATTCCTGTATATATACTGTTCCAATCATGTTGAATGATATTCGCTATATGTTCTATTGCATGATAATGTTATCCCTAATAATTTTGAAGGATTAAATCATCTTAAATATCTTTTACGCTTGAGGAGAATTTAATGCCAAACTAAGGTTTGATTTATCTGCACGTAGGACCAAGCGATATTAGAGTGATATCACCTACTATTTTACATTAAAATATTGATATATTCGTAAATTCTCTTTAGACCATCTATATTTTCACTCCGAGTACTAGTAAAGATCTAAAAATTGCAAAACAGGAAATTTCAAATGGAAATGGTTGATATTTAAAATATAGACCATAGCTTAAATACCGCAAACATCCAGAACATCGCTTACGACGAGGAAACCGCAATTCATTTATTCATCAACAAGATTAGTTGCACTTGGATTTGATGTATCATATCGTTTCCATTAGGCGACCCCACGCGAATAAATAAATAATCCACTCTGGAAGTCGACTTTATTAGGAAACATTATGCGTCCGTGAAGAAGAGCGGAAACAGTGGATTGGCGAATCGGGATTTGAGCGATATCGGCGAGGAGATGCGTGGGGAACGAAGGGAGGTGCGTCATCGGGGAGGGCGCTCTGGGGAGGCGGTGTGGAGTATGTGGGTAACGAGAGATGGGGCAATTACAAGTGTGGTACATCCAAGTGGAGGAAGTGCCGGGGGAGGAAAAAGGGTAAGCCGTCAGATGGGATTGTGGGCCTCGGAGCGACGGATAGGGTGTTTATTTGGGAGGAAAGGGTTCGCTAGGGGTCGGAAGGTTTTGGGGATGTAGCGGTTGCGCCGTTGAGAGTTAAACTGAAATGGGTTGTGCGGAGCGGTTGCAGATGGAGTGCGGATCTAAAGAGAGAGGTCTGGTATGCGGAGTGGGCGATTGTCAAGTGGGTGGCAGTCGCTTATGGGATACACATACTATATTCATGTACGGTTACTCCGTGAAAAAGTGAGGGGGAGCTCTTTTTTCTCGCCTACTAGAGTGCGTCTTAATTAGGGGTATTGATTGAGCGTGGGTAATAAGAGGTAATGGGGATATTCATCACCGTTTTAGTGGGTATTCGAGGGTGATTTGATACATCGGTGATGGGAGATATTGAAGTGCAAGGGAAGAACTTTATGAAAGAGGCGATGCATGATTCCTCTACGTTGATATTTAGCACCGAAAACAGCTTAGTTTTATGTAAATAACATTACTTTTATGAAAAATATTCTTCTTCGTGGATAATTTTCTGAGTCTTTAATAAGATCGCAAATTACTTTATTTCTTCAGTAACTTTATCTTTAAATACATTTAATCAAGAATTCTCTAAAAACATATTCTTGTTTCGTATACATCATTTTTCTTATTTAGTTAGTAGAATTAGTAGATTAAGTAAGTAGTTATTTTTATTAAAGGTTTATCAAAAAGAATTTTTTCCTTAACTCAATGTATTTAATTCCAAAAGTTTGATTAAATGTATCATATTTTTTGGAAATGATCAATTAAAAGTTAATTGAAATTTCCAGTTAATTCGCCAAAATTTTACAAACGATATTAAATTTTTAAGTATATCTCCTCCCGTTATACTATTTATTGGAAAAATACTTGCTGAGACAGGAATGTATGGAAAAGAATTTTTAATCGAAATGTCAATTATTTTGCACAATATAGGAATGAATATGCATATAATATGATAAAATTAATTGTCATCGATTTTAACAACTTTTCATATTGCTTGAAAACATGCTTCGATACGCATGATTGTTTGAGGATGTATATAAAATGGAGTTTTATTTTCACGTGTACCGTTGAATCACGTTAACGAAAGAACTTTGAGTGAAACAAACAAATAGCTAAGTATCTGCAACGAAGAAAGTGTACAAGTCCTTGCTAAATTATTCATATTCCATAATTTATAACTCTTACTCCGAAAATCTCTTCGCGTGTGTGCGGCCAACTTAAATATCGCAATTAAAAATCTGTCAAAACGCTTAAATTAACGAACGTTAATGACCTCCACCTCCGATAGTTATCGGAAAATAAAAAAAAGACTCATCAGCGAGAGCATCATCCAGCATCAAAGAAGATCGCGTGGGAAGTACGGTGCTTTTAATTGATTCTTAAATATGCAGGGAAAAATCATCGGTGGTGATTTTTTAATTAAATGCGACTTTTTCCCCCTAATAGTACACGTAGGAGGAAAGGAGTGGTAGAGAGTGTGAGTACTTGCTCAGCACTCCTCCAGCCCTGTCAAACCGCGGGCGGTGTAATTGGCGGCTAAGCACCTCTCCTCCCCATTCCGCCTCCCCTTGAATATAGGCCTCCCCTCGCCTGCAGCTTCTGTCACCCTCATAGCACAGGTGACGAGCAGTGTTGCCGCGATCAGAAAATCCTCCGAGCAGATCTTTTTCTAGAGGCACTTTTAACATTTATGTCAAACGTAATTGATCGCTGTCTGTTACCTTTCTAGAATGGGCTGCTACGCAAGCTTTGACGCAAGATTCCTCTTTTACGTGCATAAATAAGTGAAAGCCCTCTCTTTGGCTCACTCAAAGGATTCCAGTACTTCTATAAATACGCCATTATGATATTAATTTTACGATCAATACGCCTCTGTTATCGAAAGTTTTCTTCGAAGAATTATTTTGCTGTTTTGCTGATGTTTGGGGAACAGAAACTTTATTTGTTCTTGACGTGATTTACTCTGAGGTTTTGAAAATACACGTTTCTGCCGGAAGCACAAGTGTTGAAAGCGTTTCATCCTCCGAATCTGTTTTGACTCAATTTTTCTGTCGAGATCAAACTTTTGGCATTTGCAACTGATAGGTTTTCCCAAACATTTGATATCACAAAGCTCTTATTCTCACTAACCTTGAAATTTTCAAATCCCCTCTTTAAGCATAAGGTTATTTATTTCAACATTAAAAACAACATTTTTGAGGTTTCGCATTGATAATAAATATTAAGATAAGTTATTAAGAAGAATAATTATTAAGATAAGTTATTATTAAATCACATTTAGGCAGAATTTTTTGACTCCGAAAGAGCTAAAGCTCAGCCTTACCTGACAGTAAATCGTGAATAGAGAATCTTACCTGCCATTTTCGAAAATGATACATTTAATACAGAAATTAACTAAATTTTAAATCAAGTACTACAATATCCAGTGATGATCTTAAAGACATTTCTAAGGTGAAGCTAATCATTGACGCTCACATTTATTGCGTATAAATGCTGTATTTCTGCTGTAACGCAATGTTTATGGTCAGATTCTTTTCAATGATTACTGTTAATGTAAGTGAAAGAAACCCCATGAATTTCTTTGAATCATAACGTTAGGCACTATTTTCAATACAAATGTTCAGGCATTAAATTTATATTAAAAGATTTCAGATAAATTGTTAGTAATCAAATTTCACTATACCTTTTACGTTGATACATCAGCCTCCAATTTTTTATTTTGCACCTTCCATCCACCAAGTTATACCTTTTGATCTTCAAAAATTTAACGATAAGGATAAATCGAAAGTTAGTTATCCTTTGTCTCTAAACGCTAAAGATGACAGGTTCAGCTCCTTATAATTAGGCATTCTTCTATTTACTTTCTGTATAACATAAAAATGGGCAATAGATAATAGGAGAAATACACGGCCATATGAATCCGGTTGAAATTTTGACTGAGTTATCTGAGCGTCAATATGAGGTTGTCATGCATCCCAGTAACGAAGCAAGACTCGGAACCGCGAGTTTAATAATGAGAAGTGGTAACCCATGCAACTACAACATGAAGCTCGCACGGGAGTTTAATGCTAACAAGTTCTGGCGGAAATGCTGCAGTTTCTCCTAACGCTGAGATTGCGACGCTGAAAGTAGTTGGTTTTGACGGAATAGGTTTCCAAGAACGGAGACTCGAGATGTTTAAGATTTTTCGGCCCTGTCATACTACCAGGTCCGATGTATACGTTCACTCAAGAACTATATTATCTAGGGGAAGCTTTTTTAACTAATTTATTAAGTGTATATACAAATTCATGAGGATTATGAAGTTAATTTGAACATTCATCCAATCTAATATGTATAGAAGTATTCAGTTTTAAAAGATAAATATATTAATTTTATAAAGTTAAATTTCTTCCTTAAATTTTAATAGTTTCTTACTACCTATTCTAAAGTGAATTTTATTCTATCCCTCCATTCTACTATGTAAAAAATTGTATGTAAGTTCTTGCATATAAACTAAGATCATCTTCACGCATAATGTCCTTTAGATTTATGTTTAGAAATTTCACAAGGAGATAGCGAAATCCTTAAAAAAATCGTTGACATTTAAAAATACTCAACCATTTGCACCCTTCGCTTTAGGATTACTCATCATTTTTATTGATAGAATTGATTGATATTGATAGATATTGATATTGGTAGATAGATTGATTCATTTTTCTGCGATAATTAATTCTTTTTCTGCAATAACATACAGCTAACATATTGTTAAATTCATAGAAGCCATAATACATAAGGGAAGTTATATAGCTGCCTCATAGCAGAAATACATCACCACCGATAAGATGAGTACGTTTACTTTCGAGATTGTATGTATACACTCAATCAAAAAAACAATTTTATTCATCGAATTTCCCTATAAATAGAACGTACAATCCTCTGATATCCGAACACCCACCCTTGAACACCTAGGACGTGCGAGAAAAGAGCGAGGAGGCAACTTAAGATAGCGGAAAAATAGTTTCATCGCGCGATAGCATTGGGAGGTATCGAAGCGGCAAATAGAGTGTTCGTCGCAGCGACAATTATAGCACTCGCTTTGGATGCGCGACAGCACGTAAACTCCGCACGGACGATCGCTAATCACCGCTGGCGAACCGTAAATGGGCAAAAGAGAGATAACCATTGGACAGAAACCGCTTCATTTTATTCTCCCCACCGCCGCATCCCCTACACCCCGAACAAGGGCTTCTCCCTTCCTCTCATCGTCATTTTCTGCATAACCTGCTGTTTGGAAACACTCGTCCTCCCCAAGTTCCAGACTGAGGTTTAAACGCTGCACTTGTCGACGTAGGCTGCCGTGGAATGCAGTTTTAACAGCGAGAAATTATCGGATCGGATTCTGTCGCCATATGCGAACCAAAGTTTTCGCTTGTGCCAATTAGTCTATTGGATACGCGGACTGATGTGTCATTCCAAAAGGGCGGGAGCATATAGTAGATGTTGCACCTACGTTCACAGTGTCATTATTTTGCTATGAGGAAGCCGATTGGTCAAAATTCTTTGACAGTGGATTTAAGACTGATGCATTTTCAGCGTTAAAGCTCTCAGGACTTTAATGACTCAATAATTACGAAAACACTTGGGTAATTCCACAAAAAAGTGTCATATTGCTTAAGCAGTACAAAGTACCATCATCAGAAAAATTAGAATTCTTTTTGGAATTGCACAAGTTTTTTCGTAATTATTGAGTGAGTAAATGTGAAATTCCACCAAATAACGCTGAAAAATATTTATTCTCTAAGGAATTTGTAAAACTAAGTGAAATTTTCATACAAAATGATGCACATTTAAAATGTCACAGAATCTCGTTTATTAAGAAAATTAAGCATAAAAATTAACAGAAATAAGATAAATTCTTACTCTGGTATCATTCTCAAGTGATAAAGAATATATCACTAAAAAGCAAGTAAACCGATTGGGTCATCATCCTCGTGGTACAGGTTTATGTTCCTTTTAATAACTTTTTCTTTACATTTATCATGAAGTCGAGGCCGAATTTACAGTTTCTACAAGTGTTAAGTTTCATAAACTTATAAAGTAAATTCTAGGATTCGTTTTAAGGGTAACGTATTGGAAAAATAATTTTCGGTAATATATGAAGGATTTTCATTTTAATGAAACAGTATATTTGATTTGAGAAGCAATACCTTTCTGTCGCTGAATCTATAGATGAAAAAAAACAATAATTATAAAAATATAAAATTATAACTATCACGCTTCCTAATTTGAGTTTGTGATTTAATTAATCTGCGAACTTGATTGCATAAATCATAATGAAAAATGATTCATTTCAATGATTCCAAAGTATGATACTTTACCGAAAATACGTTATTAACTGTTATGACTGTGAAAAGTTAGATTAAATTCCCCCAGTTTTTCATACCAGCGAGGTCATAAATACTGTTATACGTACTTTATATTCCTTCTAATTTTGAGGACGAAAATAATGATTCTAAACAATTTGATTACGTTGATAAGTACACTAAAATAATTCAGATACTTGATTTCATTATTAATAATTAATTTGTGATATGAGAGTAATTATGTGATATATTCACTGTATCATTGCCACTTGAGCTATTAAATCGTCCGTTTACGAACATTTCATGCAAATATCGGAGTCACTCATTTAAATATTCCTTTTTCCGCAAAATCAAATAATAAATTGCCGCAGCGTGCATTTGAGCGGTACATTTCGAAAGAATTTAGACCGTATACATTCTAAACGAAGCATGATTTGCGTTTACTGCTCATTGAATCTGCAAACATACTTTTAACGACCTCCGCTTATTCCAAATTTGGTCGGAAGTTATGGGAATAGTCGACAATTCACGTAACTGATCAAGAATAAACTATCGGCCTAGAAATTACGTTCCACCGCATCACATATACCATTTTGATTCGGAGCCAAAATGTCCCCTTTCGTTAGATTAGGTCAAATCCTTTCGGGCCTCAGGCAGGGAGAAGGACTCCATTACAAAAAAATTTGGTCCGAATTCCCAATGGGCAACAATGAGTAGATCCATTCAATTCCAAAGTTAATTTTTCCAGGTTCCCCATAACATCTCTGTTGACCGCCTATATGGGAAGGTTAAAATATAACGGTGCAATTCTGTCGTTTTATGGGACCGGGACGTACAATCACCAGCGGTTTCTTAGGGAATTCTACCGAGTACATTACCATCATTGCGGTGGTTGAAGAGTTACCATATTACTTATTAAAACTTTTATTGGTTATGCTAACGAGACTCTAATTGAATATTATTATATGCACGAAAAATTTTTTCTCCGCTCCAAAAATTATAAATAATAAAACCAAGCCAGAAATAAAAATCCTAAATCCCCGTCACTAAGGTTATAAAATCCTTTGCAGCAAAGCCGGTCGTCAACTTTGATAATGTGCATCCAAATGATTTCACACTCAATGACTCCAAGCAAACTTTTCGTATGCGTCATGAAGCCATTTTTTAGAATGTTCAGAGATTATCGCCCTTATATTTCTTAGTTCCAATGAAAACTCAGAATCATACACATTTTTAATGTGTACCGTAAGATATGAAAGTTTTTAGTTACAGTTTTTTGCATACTTTTTAATCAAATGATTTACTGCGTAACTTGTTTTTCATGTTATCATTCTCTGTTAATGATTGACATCTCTTGCTGTAATCATTACGTTCTGTGGAAAATAATAAACTGCAATAAATTATTAAATGAAGCTTTTGAGTAGCAATAAAAGTAATATAGCTCTCATGAGAATAGGTTGAATATGTACGCTGTATTCCGATGAGAATTGCCACAATGTTTAAAATCCTCAATGACTTTTATGGGTTAGGTTCCAAAGGGGGTTTCTGAATATTGGTAGTCGTACCTGGCGATAATCCTATCTTAGGAATTGGTCGACGGTCTCCGGCATACAGCGATTGGAGAATTCTTGGTTCTCTTAATTGCTCTTAATGAAAAAGTAATTTGTGCGTCAAACATTAAATTTTGGAATCATAATAGTAATAAGATACTTCTACAAATTTTAACACTCGAGGTTATGATGAATAGGTCTCTTACCAAGGTTAAAGTGTGTATTCGCCCAGAAACAGAAGTAAGCGGAAAACTAGTAGATAACCGAAACATTTCCACTGTAATCTACGATTGGCTAAATATTTATATGCATCTACTGCAACAGATCACCAACCAAATAATAGATAATGGTACACAACTGTTGAATTTTGCAAACAACATTAGCTCTCTGGAGAAAGTTTTCTACTTCGCTCCAACTTATGGTGTAGAAAATTTACAGCCACTTCAGAAACACTTCAAAAGTCACGCATCGACCATTTAATTTTATGCTATCGGCACATGAAATGCTTCACGTAGCATACGATTATGCTGCAGATCACAATTTGAAAAACACTGGTTTATGTGAATCTTCCTTTAATTCTAACGTTGTTATTTCATTGGAAACACCTAGAATCCCCGTACCTCCATCAGCTGCTCTCCAATTTGTCGTCCGTTTGTCCAGAACTCGTTCCTCTTGGCCGTACCTGATCACTTCGCGATTGATCCATTGTCTGGACCTACGCTTCACGCAGTGTCCTTTCTCCGCCCACTCAATCTCTCCTACACAATTATCGGGAAAAACCTGGACCTTAACACAGGGCTGTGAAATTAAAAGGTGCTAGGAAAGTGCTGTGGGAATACGGGTGCGAAACATGAGGTCCATTAATGGCTAATGAACTGGTGCTTTCCCCCTTTCCGAAATTACAACTTTCTGTGTAATTGAAAAATCCCCCTTCATCATTTAATTGACCTTCCTCCTGGAGTGATTTTGGTGGGTTTAAATCTCTCTCGAGATATTTGACCTGAAAACGTACCTTTTAGTTTGTTTGTTTTTTTTTATTAAATTTCAGCGGATATTTCAAATATATACGGTTCGATCCCGCTAAAAGGAAAGGATTTATTGATGAATTGGTTGAATATATATTATTTATCGATTGATTGATGTATTATGTATTATATTGGTTAATATACTACATACATGTGACTATTTCAATTGTGTATTCACATTCACTTATCATCGTCTTTCAAATCTCTTATGGGTTACTATGGGTTGGTGTGCGCATTCTTTTTACACTTCCCTTCTATGTGGGTATTTCCTGCAGTAAATATTTTTTCTTAGAAGTATCTTATGTCTTTCATACTCACACTTCATTTCATTTTTCTCTTTCTCTTTTAAATTATCTGTGTAAAATATGACGATAGATTAGGTGGAGGAAGAGAATTATAGTCTCAATCTCGCCCACATAAAGACGCTTAGTTATTATCATCATTATTATGAATTAAATGTTATAAGTCAGCGTAAACATCTTCATTGGGATTAACAGAAGGATTCTTAGGTTGAATATATTTTCATGACCGTTTTCTAAAACAATAGCATACTGTACCGAATGCTTATATGATTCATTACTAAATGCCAAGAATTTTATCCATGCATTCCATGAATCTATGCCTCCCACTGATTGGAGAAATTTACTCTATTAACCGACATATATTCAATTTTTTCTCAATAAATAGAATAGTATTGGGAATTTGATATCCTTTTTACTTTCCTTTCACTAATGAGAATAATCGGAAATGATCATTATTTTGATCCTATTCAAAGGATTCTCAGAAAAAAATATATTATTAACAGCAGTATAGGCATTCAAACTAAGAAAAAATATCTGGTTCAACTTAGCGAATGACCTTAACCTCCTCAAACATCTCGTACTTCAAGATAAAGCGATACAGTAAATGGCAATTGCCAGCATAGATCTCAGATAAGCCTGTTTCCTCGTTGTGTCAAGTAGCTGCAATAAATAGTTCTCACGGGAAAGCGATATTTCTCGCAGAGCCATTTAAAGACTGGGGACTCTATATTACTCGGATTTTTCATTTTGTGGCTGAAATGGGGGATTCTTAAACACACAAATTCGGAGTGACTCATTGTTTGGTTTTCCTGTGTGCAAAGTAGAAGGAATAAACTTGAAGCTCTTGAAATATGGTGAGGACGTTAAGAATAATGTGAAAATATAGGGCAAGGAGAGAGAGCGGCTTCCTAGTAGGCAGCGGTAAAGAACTGCTTTGGGCGAAATGGGAAAGATGATGTGATATAATTGGGCGCTTCTGAGACATGGTGGAGTGCTTCTAATGACACCGGAATGGAGAGTTTAGTAAGAGAACGGTAGCGGAAAACCCCGGGAGATCACCTATATTGAGCGGATGATTGGAAGGTCTTGCAAGAAATATAAAAGATGCTGTTACTAGCAGATGCACGTTGGAACGCTGAGGTCAAACGTTAATTCGGTACTTATTAGAAATTCTCTGCTCTAGTAAACTGAAGATTGTTGCGCATGTATCTTAAATGAGAATATTCATAATGATTGCGTGTTAACTTAAGTAGTTTCCTTTTACGCTTCATGATCTACACTAAGATTAATAAATTAATTAAAGGTGAAGCCCTTCCTAGAAAAGTTGAGGTATTTGGTGAAAAATACTAAAATATCGTAGATCATGTAGAAACCTATGTAACATGCATAGTATTACTTAACAGAATTTTTAAGAGCAGATTGTCAGAAATTAGAAGAGGTAAAGTGTCAGCAGCTCAGCTTAGTGTCAAAATCCATACGGAATTTTCCGAAAGAAATTGAAATCAAGTTTTTCTTAATGTTTTGAGTCAATGTAAGAAACTCAGCAGTATAAGCAATTCATATGATTCGAATTTTCTTTGTATTTCTTGTCATTGTATACCAACTTCGTAAAAATAATTATCATTATCTCATGTTGGCGCTTATTACAGTACCAGAAATCTAATCTTGTAAGATTTTGTTACTGACGGTAACTAAAATATTGCAAATTTCTTATTCTGCCTACAATCAAGCATTTAAATTCATGGAGATCGATCCAAGGATTACGACTCAATCAGTTATTTTGCCTTAATTATGGATTTAAACAAAAGTTTCAATTAATCCTGAATTACGCTTGGATATTATCGTTAATTAACTTGTCCAACTCTTCTTTACCATTTATCACCTGATTCCATATGAAATAGTAACATTAATTTTGTTATTCCATTCGGCTCCAACAAATTGGTGCACTCAAAGACTTTATAGACTATCGGACACTAATCAACGTTAACTTAATGGTTTTCAATAACTAGAAAAGCTTTCTTGAATAATAATCCGTGGAACACGCCTTTCAATTAGATTTATAGAGTCAACCGAACTTCTTCTCCATCGTACTTTATCTAGTGGACTACTACTCTTATAGGAAGATGTCCCTTTCTTCAATTGGATCGCCCGAGCTGAAAAAACGACCGCTTACTTTAACTATCTCTCGGCTATCATTTTTACCAACCTCTTGAGATTGCCATTCAAATCTCTCCAGTCAAGAGTTTTGAAAGAAACAAAGTGGCGGTATTATTTGATCTTAGAGCAGCCATTTCTGCAATCGCTTTCCAATGGTCCCATTTTCTATTTCCAAGGGAATACATGTCTTACTGAACTCAGAACCGGAGTAAGAAGAGAACCGTGAAGGTTTTTAATCGCCATACCGGATGAGATGAGTAAGTTCATCTTTGGTGTCCAGATGCTAAATTGAAGTGACTTGACATCAAGAATCCCCCCATAGAAAAACAGACTTGAAATGTCTGATGGGAGCGGGAATCGAACCCGGAATCTTCCTGGGTTATAATAAGCCGTTCATATATAACTGAATATAAAACTAACTTTTACACATTTAAAGAGATCGTATCATTATTCCATTAAGTTAACCTTCTAATGGGAGTCATCTTGTTGATAACATTTTACAGCTTTTAGAGATTGAAAGGTTACTAAAAGTAAGGAATATAGCATTCTGAGAATCAATCAGAAGGCCCAACACCCAAAAATTTTCAAAGTCAATGATTAAAGTAAACATCGAGTAGACGTCTAATAAAGTTTGAACTGCTGTTTTTTCTAAGGAGGCGTTGTAGCATGCAGGTGAATTGATTCTTAAGACTTCATTACCACATGTAACAATCGGTATTCGAACACAACTCCAACAATCACAACTTCTTTACATCTGCGTATAGACACGAATATTTCATTTTGAAAAGGTAATCAGATTAAAATCTTCATATCCTTTGTCAAGCGGTTAACTGACTGATTTTTAATTTATTCTGTACGAGGAGATAAACTTTTGTATCGCTCGAAAAGATGCTGCGGAAAGGAAAATTCGTCAGGGGACCCGGCAATTAAAATTAAAAAGCAGGAATTCTGATCCGATTTAGAGGAAACCAATAGCATGAAGGACGCTCGAAATTTTTGCGGAAGATTAAAGGGCACTCTGGGTATGGAGATGCGTGGGGTGGGAGGCTCGTGTGGGAAGAGACAATGTCCGACGGTAAGGAGAGTCGAATGAATGGGGCATGATGAGAGATCTGCCGGTAAAAGGGGCTCTCAATTATTCCCATCTCTCCACTTCTTCCCTCTTTCGCTCCTCTTTTTTATCTCGATCCTCCTCTTCCTTCCCCCTCCACGATCCTTAATCTCCTTCCAGGGAATTTCGCTCTCTCCCAACTCTCCCCTTTGTGCCCCTCGTTAGTCTTCCCTTCTTCCCTTTTCTAAGACTTTTTCTTATCGCTCCAAATATCACATGACTCCATTCCATTCCCCTCTCACGCGCGCACCCTAAATGGCTAAGTAAACTTCTGTGATTTTTTCCCTTCGCCAAGAGAAGTAAAATTCCACTTCCAATGTGTGCCCGATAATCGAATCGGTCTGATACAGCTGCTCGTAGCAAGTTTGGGCGTTAGCGGAGTGCGCGCCGATGCAGCCGAGTTGCAGATATAACAACCAAATGCACACGCCTCCCGAAAAATAGTAAATACGACGGGGCTGAGTAAATACGAGGTCATATCGTCGGTAAATTCCAGGATCTAAATGCGGGTCTCACGGAGATGGTGCAGCGATCTTCTCGCGAGCAAGGAATACACTTTACGTGATCCTCGTGGATAAGTTAGGGAAGTATTTTTTCAATTGGTGGCACTTTAAATATTTACGCAAGTGTTCAAATAAACACTGCTATCCCCAAGTTTACCCAAGATCTAACTCATCTCTCTTTTTTATAAAGCTATGGAATCGTTGACCTATATCTAACTTATTTGCATATATTTTGATAACATAATCTTATTCATCTATTTCCGGAGTGCTTTTTACATAACTTACCAAATACTGGATGACTGTCAAGTCGACCAACTATTTAAATTCGACACAAAAAAATCTAAATTGAATTCAGTGTATTCGTGTCATAAAAATATACTTTACTGCTTATGTTATTTAGCGTATTGAGAAAGATTTAGTCTAAAATTTGTTAATACAATATCACAAATATTAATGGACAAAAGAATTTTTCTCGACTCGAATTGAGACTTAGGATTCCCATTTTACATTCAACCCGTTGCTAGAATTACATTTTTACATAATTACAGAATTTATAATTACCTAATTACAGATACAATACCGAAAGGTAGATGAGATAAATGTTTGATGCATAACAAACTAACTTCATGAATTCATTATAAAGAATAAGTTTCACGGTTTGATATATTTGATAATTTGACTGTGACGTTGCCTTTAGAATGATCGTCCGCCAATGATTGAATAAATTGCAAAATTTTCGACTTAAATCAACATGATTGTTTACGGTGTAACTAGGTAGAAGTATATCATAATCACAAAGATATTAATAAAATCACCTCTTTTGTTCCAAACATATCTAGCACTTTCTGTCTGTTTCCTTACAATGTAACATCATTGGGTAACAACAGGAATCTAACAATAAGATTCTTCCAGAGCTAGAAGATCCTGAGTTCCTTAATATCTTGAACTGAAGAGTATTTCTTAGTACTTGATGTTAATTAATGAAACTGGTGACATAAATATTTTAATTTGTTCAAGGTATTTTTCGACAAACTTAATTAACATCAATAATTAACACATGAATTTGTTCTAATACAGCAATATACCCAGGGAAGGAAACGAATTCGTAACACCTGCGAGACAAATGGAGCAATTAGCAATCGATTTTTTTATAGGAAAATTCTTAAATATGATCTTTGAAAAAAGAAAATTACATATAAATTATGAACTGGCACGGTATCGTTCAATTTAAATTTCCTGCTGAAGGAGTCCAGGAGATTCGAATAAAATCGTCTAAGAATGGACATTCGCCTACGTTAGGGACTTATTTAGCAAAATTGCTTCCTTGATGTATCCTTCGCCTTCATCCTCTATGCATAAGTATATTAGCCATTTCCTCCTGCATTAATAGTTTAATAGATCGGAGTGGCGCAGAACCTAGCATCCCTCCCTTAATACAAAAGAATATTTCCGGAGGTCTGATGTTCTCTTCCTCTCCATCTTATAATGTCTTTTAATTGGAAACTGTGTCTTTTCATTCCGCAATAATTGCGACTGACTGAGTGGAAACAGATACAATGCCGTCTTTGTCTCAGGACAAATAAAGGAGCATATGCCCCCTCCTTCCCCACTCCTCAACCCACTCTTAACATTTCCTCTGTCTTCTGCAATTTCCGCTCAACCGTTTTCCTTCGATGTTTTCTACTCAGCCATTCCGAGGGAATTCTCCCTCCCAGTCTGGGTAATGGCGTAATGTGGCAGGTGAACTGGAGGCGCGAGGTTGTCAGAATAAGCTGTTGCCGTGGATAAGTGTCCTCCGTAGGAACGTTTGAGAAGTCTTATGTAAGGGACAAGACGCGAAGAAATGAACCCCGAGAGAACATACACGCTGAAAAATGGCTATCAAAAGGAAACACATGAATATGAGCACTTCTCACTTCCTACTGTTGACGCCGTAACACGCGAGGTGTCGCGGACAACACTTCTGGCTTATCTTACACTTTGCAAACATCTGCCGCACGCAAATTTCATCTCAAGAATTACTTTGTAAAGAAATGTTACGAAGCAGTCTGACAAGCTGGTTAATTTGGATGGAATAGCGGTAGATGTACGTATCTATCTTTTTTCATTCAATAATTAAGGAAATATTTTACTAGATATTTCGTACGAATATTTTCTATTTTTCCGATTCTGAACATATGAGTAGAACGTTTAACTCAACTTCAAGAATACTGTTGATCAGATAGACTGCTCTCGATTAAATCTTTCACGTAATATTTTTAAAAGAAAAAGTTTCAGTTAATATACCGTGTTTCTTGCGAAGTAATCTTGGCTCTTGTACGAATAAACATTGCTCCTAAAGACATCTTAGAGATTATTTTTAAAGTTTCGTAAATTTTATTACTGGTTAAGGATATTCCAGGCATACAAATCGTCACTTTATTTTATATTCATTCTTTTATTACGACGACTATTTTTTTGTTTATCGTTTATTCAAATAAGTAATACCAATAATATTTTTATCTATTGGCAGATTCATTACTTTATTAATCAATGCGATCCTCTGGTTGACGATCTAGGGTTTCTACTAGTGGTAAGGATTATATTAAGAACATCTTGAAAACTCATACACGGCTTATTTTCGGGTTGTCTTATTTTTGGGAATAGACGGCGAATAAATTATTTTTATTCAGTGGGTGTTGAGCTTGATTTCAGAGATAAACAGTCTTGAGAGATCTTATCAAGGATATATTTCTGCGTTTGAGTTAAGAAATACTGAAGAAGGAAAATGAAATATAAAAATAACGTAGTCCCTTATCAGAAGGAAATACGATTACAAAGATGAGGTAACAATGATAAAAATCTTCACGATTTCATCGACTGTTTTTCGGAATAAAAACAAGTAGTTGAAGAAGGTAGGAGATCTATAGATACGCAGTATCCAAGGAGGTAGTGAAGGCCTTTGGAAAGGTAGCCTTTGGAAAGGTAAAGTGACTGTTTGAGGAAGTTATCCTATAGTTTGGACGAACGACTTAGTATTTCTCTGAAATTCTGAATGACTATGCAGAAAGAAAGATTGCCATGAAAGAAAGCATAGTGAATGCTAGCAGCAAAGAATTTGTAATTCTATCCTGATGATACGGAGTGTGTATCTTGTATGGAACATATCGGTGAAGAACTTTAAAAAAATCTTCATTTAGGGAAAACCGATGCTAAATTAAATAGGGATCGACTATTTGAACATTATATTTGTCAATCTACAATTGACATTTAATCCTATCACACCCAGAGTACCATTGAGAATTTAAATACTGTAAAACCCGTTTAATTTAATTATCGATTAAAGCGCCTTTGAGGGGAACAAGCGAAAACCACCTTATAAGTAGAATATCATATAGATTTAAATAATAAAGTGAACATTTTATATGTTAATCAAGAGTAACTTATACGTTTGTATAAAATTAATTGAAACAGTACAAGAAAGTTTCCATACATTCATGTATTACGGAAGTGTTAGCAATTTTTATAATTCATTTCCATAATACATGTATAGTTAACTTAATGCATATAATAATAATATACATATAATGAAGTTAATTTTTATAAAAGTAAGTTAAACGATCTTAAATAAATGATTCTGAAATCTGCAAAAGGTGTATAATATTTTATAAAATTGCAGAAATTCTTCTTTTATGTATAGAAAAAAGAGCATCAAGTTGTTCCTCATGTCGAATTATAACTCTAACATGGATGGACTTGATTGCTTTTAAAATACACAACGTAAACAAATGATTCCCCTGCTATATCATT
This sequence comes from Pachydiplax longipennis, assembly GCA_036926295.1. Lineage (NCBI taxonomy): Eukaryota > Metazoa > Arthropoda > Insecta > Odonata > Libellulidae > Pachydiplax > Pachydiplax longipennis. The sequence goes on along the minus strand of JAVFKF010000081.1, from coordinate 59,844 downwards.
CTCCCAAATTCATATGATTCAAGACGCGCTGCTGATTTCCATTCCGCTGAATTGGATTCCGTTTTCCTCTCCTCTGCACATAATTTGACGGTCATTACATGCTCGAGCGCCGGCCGATTGTTAGGTCGACATCGAATTGAGGTTTTCTTTCACCTAAAATTCCAGTCTGTTTCGCGAAATTCTCGCTCTAGTCTACGCGCGGCAATCGATTGGTCAGCGGATGGGGGACTAAAGGAACGCTCCAGAAAGAGGCTCTTTTCAACCTCCATTCACCGTAATCAGCGTATTTACGCTATCAAAACTTTTCGCTAAAACAAGAAAATAGCAGGTACAGCTTCCCTCTTCAATTCCAGTGCTTTTTTTAATCTCATCCTTCTTTCTATGCTCTAGTCCCTTCTCATTGTTTTCTCCAACAAAGAGGGCAGATTAAAAAAATAAGTAAACCTCGATAATGGAATCGAACGCCTTTATGTTATGCAACCCAGTGTGCTTCAATGAATTGAGGTTATGCGTTCTATCAGGATATGAATCGGATTCTGTTTTACCTGTAGATTTTTCTTGTGTAAGTAAGTTTAGTATGAATTCGAGTGGTGAATGGACGAGCAGGGGCTATAATGAAGAAAGACTGATAAAAGCATCTGTAATATGAAGGTCGATCCTAAATTCATTATCTAGGAGATGAGCTGGTATACACTCATTATTCAAAATATGATAACAATGCAATAAATGTGTTCCAATGAGTCAATTCCTTATCAATATAATATTTGCGTGTCTAATCAGATAAAAATTTCTTCTTCAATGAAATTTCATACATACCTGAAGAGTTTTAGAGTCTTTATTTCTATGTTTTTGGATACTGTCATTACTAACAATCTCCTTTGAAGTTTGTTCACCTATGGTCGTTGAACTCTAGGCTAGTCTAGCTGTTGTATATTACCAAAGACGCGGACAAGACAGACACAAAAGTGATTAAAACAGACATTTTCCTATCCTCTTTAAAAATATAATATAACTACCAGTCCTGCTACCTTTTTACACAACAGATGATTGTCCTATTTTTAATTTTTCCTCCGGCTAAAAGGAGAGGAAAATTCATCTTTTAATCACTTTTGTCTCAGTCTTGTCCACATCTGTGGTAATATAAAAGTCATCGGAATATTAAATATTATGGCATTAATTTTGTTCTCTCTCTATTAAATACTTAATTTATTATTTAGAGGATCATTATGTCACATATATGTAGACATCTTTAACCCATCAGATTCTAGCCCAGCGTAGAAAGTAAAGGTAAAATAACTCATTCCTCATATGAAAGATAGGAGTAAATTCTCCAAAGTCATTGGTAGGATATGATGGTGGAGATGAGACTCAAAAAAAGTTTGGGCAGGATAATTTACCATCCATAATGCAAATTTCTATGCTGCATTAGACAAATGGCCGTCATAAATGAGTATTTCGATGAATACACTACTTCGTACACTATTAATAACTATTTAATGATGATTTTAGTCCTATAGTTAAGATAAAACGAAATACTTTGCATGATAGTGTTTTTTATCAGCTAGAGCCTTAGGTAAGGCGCTCAAGCACGGGTACATTCGTGAATATAGCTTATATATAGAATATACCTTTACGATCCAGAGATTAGGATCAGGAAATTTTATAGCTTTTTAACCCTAGCCCGGTTAGATAATGGACTATATCTACCCGCTATCTCACAGTTAGTTATTCTGAATTGAGGATAATATAGTCCCTAAATCGTCGCAATTAAAAACAAAGACAGAATACATTACTTTATTTCACCATCATTGCTTTATCATTTGATTTTTGGAGAGATATAGTGTGAAAATTATCTCAATTTTTTTGTATCTTTCATATCCTATAATTCGTATAAGTAAACTTCACACCATTTTAAATGCCTCCATTTATTATATCACTTCAATTCTCCTTAAAGGACTCTTAGTAAACTTGTTCCTATAATACTTGACTGTTCTCATTTATGTTTAGAGGTACTCTATGAAGTTTATAATGGTAAGAATATTTGGATAAAATCGAAACATTGAAGATTATAGAATCGAATGATGAGATTTTAGAGAATACAATAGATGGAAAGAAATGTCAATTTAACGGAAATCTCACCCATGACTGTGCTCTTCCGCGAGTCATCATTTCCGCGAAATGAAAATGAAAAGAGAATATTTTCGGTGTGCAAACAGGAATCCAATGGGCATGAAATTAACGACGATTAATCGAGCTCAAAATCTGTGATTCTGTTCAAACGTAATCCCTTCGGCGATTTCTATTCAATTTATTTATGCCATTGAAATAATAGAAACGATGAGAGTTCCATGGGAAACGGATATTCATTTTCTCGTTCTTTTGCAAGTCTTTTGCAAAAGAAAATTCAATGGTACCTAGCCTCTCCAAGGTGTAACATATTCAGGTATAAAGATACCAGCTCTCAAGAGAAACTGCATCGTAGTAATATATGGACAGAAGATATTGCATAGACTGAGAATGAGAAAGGTAGAGACCTCAGAATTGTGGTACTTTAGACGAATTTTTAAAGGTAAAATGGTGTTATAAAATAACATATGAAGATATTCTCAGCAGAAAAGGGGAATATTTGGAAAAATGTAAAAATCTGCCAAAAAAGGAAAATCATGGATTGTAATGGTACACAATCACTAGGGACTATTTCACCCAAAACTAAAGTTAAAGTTGAGAAAAGAGTGAAGGAAGATCTCGAGGACGTATATACAGCAGTTAATGGGATATATCGCGTAAGATGTTAGGGTAAGCGATTTGAAACAGTGGAACTCTTACAAGTAACTCTTAAAAGGCAAACACTTTAGAGAGTGAGCTAAGCTAGTGTTATTTTTAAAAGAACTTCGGTGGCCTAATTTATTTTGCACGTACAGGTCCCCACCCGCATCGTACCTGTGACCACTTTCACCAAAGTAGAACGCGATACGGGATCTATCCGGAAACCAGCTGTTAAACTGTTTGGGAGGTTACAAAGAATGTTTTTATTTTTTTCTTTTAAAGAGTAAGGAATATATCTCTTGTTCATTGTCGTGGCCTTTGATGACGTTACATCTGATTTACTTAATGAAACTCATCAGTGTCATCAGTTCAAGCGATTCCACGACTAATTTAACAGCCAACCACGCTTGAAATATAAGTAAACTTCGTCGCTCAACCCCGTAAATATTTCCTCGAGATTTTGGTCGGGTTAAGCATTCCTTTGACTCTAAGGCGTTCTTTGTGTCATCCCGCGATCTTTTCGGAATCCCTTTGGCTGTCGATTGGTAATCCATCTCCTCGATCGCTGCCTCCTCTTCATCCAACGGAACGATTTCAGGAAGGTCGACCGCTGAACTTCGCCCGAAATGTGCTCACAGAGAAATGGAAAACTCTGGAATGTGCCGCCAGAGAATGTGGTTCGAGGATAAGTTTGGAGTGTGCTCTGAAGGGATATAAGGATCCTCAGGGAATGGGGAGGTGGGCGCGAAGCTCCCAGCGATTCGATGGCTTGATTCAAAACCAGGAGATTATTTGGGGCGGTACGGCAAACAGCAATGAATAATAATATTTTTTGCGGGTGACCCCGTTTCTGATATTTTATCCCGCTTCGAGTGGAGGAATTTTCAAGAGCCGGTACACTGCAAAAAAAAACTAAATTATTGAAAATCCCATTAGACGTTCAGGTGTTTCCATCTTAACCCAATTCCGCAAGTCGCGCAAAAAGTTTCGCTGGAAATTAAAGGGAAGGAATTAAAAGCGCTAATACGAGCTGAAATTTAATGCGTTTTTAAGGACAATGACGGAAATGATCATTCTCGACTGCCGGAATTTAATCGCGTTGAAATGAAAGACGTCTCGTCAAGCAAAAGACGATTTTTAATCCGATTAGCGGATGTGATCTCTGTGTATTTTTTGGAATGATTTTCTTGTGTACCCCATCTTTGAATATTTCATTATTTTAACCTAAATTTAATATTTGTATAGGTAATTTTTATCGGCTAGATAAATTGTAAAACTTTTATTACTCGTTTCCTACAAAAATCCCATTGTGATCAATGTAAACATTTCTTCCTGTTGAAAATACAACTGACGAAGAGAGACTTCTACCCCTGTGATGCAGGCAACAACTAATGCATTGCCCCTGAATTTCCGCAACCCAACTTGCACATATATATCTGCCAAGGATAGGACGTTGACATTGCAAGAGTCGTAGAAATTTTTCCTGATACCTTTTAGTGAAACGCTTAAAAATATAGAACACCTTTTTTGAAGTATTCTACCTGTAGCCGAAAATTTCAGACTTCCATGAGAGTTAAAGAATTCATCTCTAGACACTCAATTTAATCCTTCGGATCTTTTTTTTCTACATTTCAGTTCTTAATGAACGGCTCCCAGAATTATTTTTATTGATGCATAAGTCTTTACTTTTTTATTCCATTAGAAAAGTATATATCCTCCTTATTAGCACATCATGGTGAATTGAACAATATAATTGAATTTGAGCCTTAACGTAAAGATTTTGGGCAGTATGATTAGGTTACATTGGGTATTCTCTATCACACTTTTTCAGAAGAAAAACTTTAACTTTTTGACTAATGGAGTAACATTTCAATTATTTTATATTAGTATTAAGGACAAAATAAAACATTAGGCATACAAATGGATTAATATAATATATATGTACCAATAGTACTAATTGTACTAATAAGAGTGCGAACGATTTTATACTAAAACTACTAATGTACTTTGCCATGTTATGAAAATTAGATTCAATAATATATATTGTGTCATATAAAAAACATTAAGAATTATCTGTACTATCATCGGCCGAAGGACTAGTTTAATTTTTAAACTACTCTACCATTAGCTACCATTATAAAAAATTAATCGGCTTAAATATTTTTTCTGCAATACACCTTAAGATCAATTTATCCCCAAATTTACATAATATTCGTATTTTCTGATTCTTTTAATCCGTGTTTTTTGTATAGAGGAATTGTTTCACAATTGTTTCAAATTAATTTATTAAATTTATCTTGAGGACGCTATACTGTTTCTATACCCCTCTAATATCAATTAAAACTTTATTTTATACTTATTCAGTAAGGATCAGTGCCACAAAAGAACTGCTTAATTCGTTTTAACGGAAACTACTAATTTCATGCTATAATTATTTCTACCGGGTTAATATTTTAGTTATGTTTACCAATAAAAATTCTCTCATTTTAGTTCACTTATCTTCTATTTATCTTGTATTAAACTAATATATCAAGGTTCAGTAGTATTTTTTACCCAATTGATCAAACTCAATATACAATTAGCGTTTAAAGTTGAACGTTCATGCCTTAACTGGTCTCATTCATGAATGCATTAAATAGGATAAGAAGGATTAAAGAGATGAGATATTTATCTGAAATGTATCCTAATTTTATTGATTTGAATGTCATATTTACGGCTCTAATAACCCACCAAATTCTAAATAAGAGAGTTAAAAAGTACGGCCCGAAGCAGAATAAGTTTTCTTTGCATATTGAGTCCAAAATTGATGAGTTGACAAAGGGATTCTCAAAAAAATATACATTACGGGAAGATCGCGTTTGAGCTGAATATTAAGTGCAAAGAAAGTGATAAATGTAAAGTCTCGCTCACAAAAGAAAAGTTTGTCTATATTTTCCAAATATGCGGCGGACGTGATCGCGCTGCGTAACACGGATTTCGCGCCCTCTCTTACATAAATCAGTGGCTGCGTAGGCAGAGGAGGATTTTATTCTAAATTCATTGGCTTCATTTTCAGATCCTTCGCAAGTGAATAAAGGCAGAATCAATGCTATATTTTATGCAATAGTTGTGAGTGATGGAGCAGTACATCCGATCAAAAATTAGGCATTGAGTGTTTGTTGAATACGTTAACTATAAAAGGGAGATGTGGAATATTCAAATACATTCAATCAGGTCAGCTGAGATGTGACATAATGTAGTTGCCAACGAGTTCAATGATCGATGAAGACTTTTTTAACAAAAATATAACTCAGAAGAGCTTCTACAATGACAAATAATTCAAAGAATTTTTAAGTAAGGGGAATCACTAAACAATTAAGTGTTTGTTTCTATCTATTCAGAAGCATTCATCCAATTTTTTTTCATGGAATGATTTTTTTAAAACCTTTACAATTTTGAAGAAATATTTACAAGCAACTGGATTTGTTCATGAAGCGATATCCTAAATATCAACCATTAAAGAAAATTTTAACTATTTTGCTTCAAACTTAAGACAGTTATTCTCTGTTTATGACTAAATTTAAGGTACAGTTCATCTGAAATCAATGTGTCACCTCATGCCCAAGACAACTCCAGAAATATTGTCTGTTTAAATATTCACCCTAAAAATTAATGGTTTTATTTCCGAAAATACTAAAATAAAATTAAGAAATTTACCAATCCTCTATAGATAATTCCTATTATTCACTTTATTGATAGTATTTTTTTATACTGCTCAGTGTAATATATGCAATATCTTAAACAAATCGAAGAATTACTTAACTCTCGTAAAAGGCACTTTACGCAAGAATTTGTCGTTATTATCCATCCCACTCTACATAGATACCAAGAAGCTTAAGCCAAACCAATAGAATCTATTACAGCGATGGAATTCTTGAGTCCTTGGGTCCAATTAAACATAGTATTTTGTAATTAACAGAGGGGATTTTCTATATGTGCGTCTATGATATGCGTTTTGGATACCTCTAAAGTAACAGATTCCAAAAAAAAGGACGGACACATACGAAAGCCCTCGCAAGACCGCACTTCCATTTTTCCTCCGCAAGTAGGCTAATGTCCTTCATATTTAAGGCAATAGAGTTTTGTCGGAGGAAAATGCCTATCGCTCCCATTGTGTCTAAGTGGCCATTGGAGAGGATGACCAGTGGCGACCCCATCGGAGCTTCATTTCAGATTAGGTTTCGCCGTTCCAGATTCCCAGTGTATTATCAGCACTTGTGTGCCGCAGTTCCCGCCACTTAAACCTCCGCGGCCATCAAATGCCCTTCTGAGGGGTAGTGGCCCACTTAAAGTCGGATTCCTACGACGCACTCCCGCGTAGCGACGACCTTTCTAACCCCGTCTACATCGGCTTGAGATAATTTTGTTGAAGGTGTGTCTCGCCTTATTACGCCCATTCCACACAACTTTAACGGAGTTATTAATTCTGATTTGTAACCGATCGTAACTGACTTGGCTGAAAAGGAAGCTCTCGTGCGTTGGAAGCTGAGCGTTGACTGAGTAATTTAGAGGTCTGCGTTCCTCACTTGAGGCCGAGATCTCTTGAAATCCTCTGCGTGGTGTAAAGGCATTGATTTTAGGGAACAATAGATGTGAAATGAAATCGAAGCAATGAATACCTTTGGTGATATATTTACAAACATAGGATCAAAATATGAAAGGGTATGTTGAAATACTTGATAATTTAAAATGTATCATAAATAGCTATTGATAATTTAGATTACTTTAAAAGAGAGGGTTAGGATGAATTTGCACATAAGAGCATCACTCAGAAAAATTCAGGAGAAATGGACTTGAAAAAGTCTGACAGAACCGGGAATCGAACCCGGAACCCTGCCTCAGCCGGATAGAGGAAGATCTCAGATTCGATTCCCACTCCTGTCAGACTTTTCTCATCTCCGTTTTTCCTTGGAATTTCTTTTATTTTTTTTGACATGATTGCTTCATGCTTTATAACTGAAAATTAACCATACATGTATATGAAAAATTTTTCTCCTATTTTACAGCATTTCTCCATAATGACGATCAGGTTTTTCCCTTTTTTTTTAATTCATTTTAAACAATGTCCGGCTTTGAAAGGCGAAGCTCATTGAGTGTCCTCATCTTTCAAGGATTAATCCTTCCTTAATTTTAGCATAAGGAAGTTGAGTCACTTTGATCTCGGAATTCGTATCGGCTTACATAAACACGCTATATTCTAAAACTTACAATGTATTTGAGAATCAAGAATAAGCCTTTCATTAGGAAAAACGTTTTTGGAATAATTTTTTCATAGTTTCAGAAAATATATTTCAAGCGAAAATGCACTTAATTTAATTAAATTAAACTTACTAAATTTTAAAAAATGAAGCTCAAATGAATACGTTCTAGTTCATATACGACAATGGTAATATAGATATCTAATTTTACGTGAAATGAAAGCGATGAATGATACGAATTGAAATTCGAGAAAAAATGTAATCTAAAACAAGATGTATTTCGAATTTCATCACCAACACTTAAGAAAATTCCTCATATGGAAAAATATAGGATATATTACACTTTTGGTATATTAAAAATAATCTTTCTAATTCGTTCATTCTTTCCTTCGAAATCTGTGGGCAATAGGACGTACTTAAATTTGAATGCCATGTATAAAATATTCATGATTAATTTTTAAATTTAGAATAGCCCATAATTGTATTGCATGTATGAGCGTAATTAAATGTTTTGAAGTTATTTTTGTAGTATTCAACTTAATTTAGTTTCTCTTTAATCACTCGATGCTCTAAATACGATAATTGCATGCGATGAAGAAGATCGTAATTGAATTAAGATCCAATCTTCATTGAATAGGGTTGAGCCAAATACGTTTTCTACGTTAAGTTAGAATTCGTGATCTAGGCCGAAAATTTTACATTCCAGTTTAAAATATTGAGATATTTATGTTTAAAATTAAGAAATATTTTCTTAATCTGCTAGCTTAAGAGAAATATATCCTACATTCTTATGCGTATGTCAGAGACTTGAACACCTTTTACGTCCCGAGACATGATACTCTGTCCTTTAATTTTCTGAGAATTTGCTTATCTCTGATCAACACGAAAGACTGTGAGATTCGTCCGTTACAGATTCATGTAGTAGTTAGAAGAAAGGCAGAGTGATTAATGGACTCAAGGATTTATCTTCGAAAAAATCAGCCCTCGATAATTGTTTGACGAAATCCGGGAAACTGGGTCAATCGATTGAGTGCATCGCCGTGGGTGCCATTGTAATCATTCCATTGGCACGGGTCAGATGAAGTTGAGAGGATGCGAGAATATCGGGCGGAGAAGAGCAGTAAACAGAAAAAACAGCGAACGATTATAGGGAAAGGGAATGGGAGAGCCTGAGATTCTAGCTTAGGTGAACGGAATGGATTTTTTTACTCATATCTCGATTTAATCGCCCGTAATGTTATGCTATCTAATGTGATTATATATAGAAAAATGAGGGTTTACAGTGGTGGGTTAGGTTTAACTAATTCAATGGGATGTATAGAAAATATTAGTAGGGCATTAGTAAAAGAACCAAAAATTGTAACACAACTGTTAATGAATTAGAGCTTGAAAAAAATTTCGTTAGTCGTTACTCGATGCCAGTGTCTTCTATGTAGCGAGACAACGGTAAAGGCCTGGTTCCAGGATCTATAAGACGCTGGCTCCAATTGTACTTCATCTAACGTCATGAAGAGACCACGTAAATCTTATGATCTCTTGTATTACCTACGGTGGAATGGCTGGAGCTGTTGCGACTTTTGTGTAGAAAGGGAAAGTTGGCTATAATTGATTTTGAGGACATTCAGTGTGGAGTAAAATTGATTTCCAATAGAACAGTACGAACAGCGCGCGCCATTCTCCCGTAAGGAATACGCTGTCCTAAGATTTACGTGCTCTCTTTATAACCTAGGAAGAAGTATAACAGAGTGTTTTCAACCTCTTATGGTATAAATAAATCATTCACATTCTTAAGTAAGACTAACCAAGTATATCCGAGATATTTTGGTAAAATATATTGATACGATGGTAACAGTTAAAATGTTTGCCTGATGCGCAGATGGTTTGGGTTCGATCCCCAGCTACGGCAGTTTAACTACCAGGTTTTAGGCCGCATATTTATTCAGCCTGTGAAAATGAGTACCACAAATAAAAATTGATAAATTGATAGACAGTAGAAGCTCAATGCCTATCACACTGCATTCATTTAATACCGTTATCATTGGTATTAGCATCCTTAGCCTTCCTATTCCATAAGGCCTTCATAAGCTATAAATGGTAGACTATCATGCCACGTTGGACGAATTTTTTCCCCTGCAGCTTTCAACGTGCATATGTAGATTATTATATTTTATCACTCTCATCAGTCACCATCACGCCAGATAAGCAAAAAAATATAATATTTTAAATTATTTTCCACGTTTGATTATATCAGTAAAACAAATATCAGTCAGTATATAGTATAGAGATGATGTAAGTCGAACAGCGATGTTCTCCTTCGTGCTCTTGTCAGGTCCAGCGAAGAACTACATCTAATAATCTTCTCGTGTCCTACGCCGCTGAAATCTCTAAAGAACTGCTCCTCTCAGTCACTAATGCGGAAGTTTACAATTCTTTTTTCGCAAAACTCCGTCTAGGAGACCTCGATGGGAACGCGAATTTACTGCGCCAAGACACCTCACGTCAAAGTACACAAGAAAACAAACGATTTCACAAAATTATGTTTGGGGTTCTAGATACGAAAGGAAAACTTGTAACGACTATTACAATATGTGTGTAGTATGTACGAGGTGTGTTCAAATATATCGATATCGGTGTATTCGATATATATGACGTTTATGTGTGCAAGATAGTCATCATCTAGTATCGCTAGCATTATTGAACTTCAGTCTTCGTTACCACGACATTCTGGGGGAGATGAACTGTATGGAATTTGAACGTTCAAATAAAATAATAAAGAAATGATTTACTTAAAACAAAAGACTTACTGGGGTTTCCATCTGAATTTTGTGACTGAATAGATGTTTGATTTCAATAACGTAAATGTATTAGCTTTAGAGGAAATGATCAACATGCATCCCTATTCGCGGAATATTTTTCGGTATTTTAACAAATATATTAGATTATAGTTCAGAGTAATATTTAAATAAATATAAAATGATACCTACTATAAATTTTTAATAGTGCTTTCCAGCTTTCAATGTAAATGAAGATTTAATTTTCGATTCTTCCTACAAAAATTTTCCAATCTACGTAGCAATGTACAATTAGCTGTTACCGCAGTATAAAACGTAGTACATAATAGAACCTTTCAGGTGAAACTCAAAATAAATAACCTTCTTACTCGACGCAAAAACTGATACTAAAACTTTTATGGTATTCCCACTGGCGAAATAAAACATTACGATTCGCCACAGAATTGAAGAATTTTGTAAAACGTACATCAATTAAATGTAATTTGATGAAAAATATGTGCAAGATAAAAAGACCGTAATTTCCTTCTTTTTGTCTTAAAGATCTCATAAGGAAATGAGTTTAAGTAGTTCATCTGAGGTAGAGATAATGGTCATTTTTGTTTTCGACGGTACTAAATGGAAGAAAAAAAGAGGAAAAGAACTTAGTTTTGCAAAAATTCTTCTTCAGCGAGTTAATGGATCTTAAATGGTTAAGATGAAAAGATCTCCTCAGAAAACTTAATGGAATTTAAATCTTTCCAAAATAAGTCTTATTTTGGGAATATTAGCAGATATAGAAAGGTATATGTTTTTACGTAACCAGAATAAATTTAGCTATTGTTTCTTATTCATCGATTTTTAATAAATATTAATCGGAATTAAAGAACAGCTACAACCCTTGAATGAAAATTAAAGATCTTTTGCAACCACTTTAGTATACATAATTATTTATATCAGGAACAAAGTAATGATTTACTCTATTTTTAATTGATTGTATGAGCTACAAATTTTGTACTGCATCGCATTAAACGTATATGTCAGTTGAGAAAAACGTCCACAATTAGCCACCAAAGGTCCCGAAGGGGAAGTTCTGCTCACTAAGGAAGTTGAGGAATGAAATAATTTGCCTCCCTTTTCCTCATAAGACAGAATGATGTAAGTGAAGAAAGTGCAAATAAGTTCAGCAAAATCCCTCAATGAATGGTCAACTCTTGCATAACTTTCGAGGAGTGGCTTGCATGTCGTCACAGTAGTAACGAAAACTGAGGCAAAACAACATTTAAAATATATTTTCCCTTACGATTAGTCCAAATAAGAATGCAAAACAATGTTATAATCATCAACATATGGTAAGATCGACCACAGATACCTATAGGATGTGCATATTATACAGTAAATTAAATAAGAATTATATCTTTTCTCTATTTTGTGCAAGATGGCAATTGAAAAACATTCTACTTATTAAAACTCGTCATTAAACACATTGCGGCGTCACTAGGTTATTTTTTTCATATCTAAACTTTAAATAATTATATATTTCCACAGCTCCTGAAGATATCAACAATATTAAAAATGGAACTGGTAGTGTAGATTAATATAATAAACACTTATATGGAGGTGAACCAGTATTTAATTATATACTTGTATCATCATATTTATTTTAAGTTTAGATACAGCTCTTCACATAAAATACCTCAATTTAAGATTTCTCTTCTTATAACGAAAGCATGTTTTCTTTTAATTTTCTTTTCTTTACTTATTTTATGTGATAATAGACGTTTTAAGTGATAACACGTTACGTGGTACAATAAGTAATAAGTTATACGGGGAGCTATAATGAGAGACATGAGGAAGGAAAATGTTCCCAGGGTTGTGAAAGAGAAAAGGGCTGAGCAGGTGCAAGAAAGGAGAGTCATAAGCGCTGTGGATAGAGAATTAAGGAATGCTCGTGGAAGAGGACGGCCTGTGCACGTTGAATGCGAGAGAAGGAAGTTGAAATGCGGTAATATGGAAGAGGAGTAATGGAGATGGGCTCGATGTGCAAGGCCCTTTTGGCCTCTACGATGCCCTCCCCTTGATTAAAAGGCGCTAATCTCGAGAAGAAAACCCCTTTGAGAGCCCTCTTCTCTGCATTAATGAACTAAAATTCCTAATCTAGCGATGAATAATTTTGTCGCCATTACTGCAACAAAAAGCATCTTTGATCTAAGCCAAACTGCTTTTGAGTGGAAAGATTTTCCAATTTAAGGCCCTGGTTGATGCATCTTTCCCCCTGTGGAGAATGAGGAATTCTTCATTTTTAGCCTTGAATTCTAATTTTAACATCTTTTCTTCGTAATTTATAGCATAAATTTCAAGTTCATATAAACTCCTATTAAAATGTTCCCTGCCTTTAGTTTCGCGTTTGAAATATATCGTATAACCCTTTGACCTACGGTTGGCACAAATGGCATTGCATTTTACTTTAACTTCGTGAAAAGGGTCTTTGCTCAAATTAATAAAATCATTGAGTTGCTAGAAGTAAATTATAGTGGTTTCTAGAAGTCTTTAATCCCGGAATTTCCCGGTTCTCCTGTACATGGAAGAAGCTGGCCCAACGAAAGAATAACGAATTGTTTTCTGCCTCAAATTCTTTGATTGTACTGAATTATATTCAAACAATAATATTCATCATTGTAACTGACAGGAAATGTTAAATAATATTCTGACAGTCTATGAAATAATATCACGAACCTAAGTACTATATTTTTCGTCCACTCTGGGAGGCGACTCTTTCAAATATTATTGAAATCTTTCACCATTTCGATTAATAAATCTAGATAAAAACGACATGGTTGTGCCGTATGCAAGATAGGGTGAGATAGAGTAGGTTGGATACAGAATCATATTGAGAAGTAAAAAAGAAAGGCATGCGGTTAGGAATTAAAATAGGAAGCGGACGTAGGGGACAGGCCTCAGGAGAAAATGTTAGGATTCAGAGGGCTAAGGAAGAAAAGTATGAAATGGAAATAATGGAATACATATTTTTAAGAGGATTATGATTAATCAAATCCTATTTGAAAAAGATTTTGTACACTCGCTGAAAAAATAGTAAGAGAAAGTATTTTCCGAACTGATGAGGAAGTAAATATGCTCGAGTAAATTTTCCTTTTCCGCTAAAGCACCTTTAAGAAAAGGCTTCCTTTATGTAAGATATGATAAAATATCTGATGAAAATTCAAAAATCTGTGAGCTTTTGAGCAAAGAAAACAAGCTTATATTTTAAAGAAATTCATTCCCGGGAATATGAACAAAATCCGGACGAAAGGAAAATAGCAGAAGCTTTTGTTATCCAGAAAGAAAAATATTGCGTAAAGATTTTATCGTACATGATACAGGAATGACCTTTGGAATGTCGTTGTATTCTTAGCATGCTCTTATAAACACCGCTACTTAAAAGAAAATGAAAATTTTAGGCTTATGGTTTGATTTCAAGGAAATGTGTTGATATTTAATAAATTAAAAAATTATTTTGAATAAAGTGATCCTATATAGAAAGACGAGAGACGCTGAGGAAAAGGTAAAGGCTGAAACGGCTATGGAAATATTGCAGTTGGAATGGTTGTGGCTTGAAGACAAAGCTTTGTTTGCAATAAAATGAGATTTGAGATATTGCGAAGTCATTACACGTAAGATAAACGAATTTAGGTAGAATGACCTATGAAAATTATTAATCTCTTTGTCCCTTTCGCTAATGCTACCGAGGTTTTTCATTAGTAGAAGTAAATAACTTAATCAGGAAGTTTAATGCGGGAACTGAGGGTTTCTTCATTAGCTTGTAAATACTAAAAAATGCTTCGGAGTGGAATTTACCGTGTATTAATGCTAAGAAAAAATGTGGAAGTTAGATTCTTGGAAATTCGCTTCTACATCTGCATAAATATCGTGCATGCTCTTAGGTGTATGGCTCTTCAACGATAGGTATCAAGAGAAATCGACCTTTGAGTACTATGTTTCATTTACCTCTTTAAAGAGTGTATATACCTATCCTAAGAAAGGCTCATTGTCTACGCAAGATTATTTTCTACGTCCTATGAAAGAATAGGTTTTATATCGCCCAATTTCTTGCGGAATGACTGGAATTCAGTTCATTGAACCGTATTTGAAACTACAAGAATTACTAACACTTTTTGTTGGTAATTAATAAAATATTATCAAGCATTTTGATTGGAATCATATATCGGAGGTGTAAATCCCAGTAGTATTACCTCAGTAGCAATTAAAAAGTGTTAGTGAAAATAAATAAAAATAGCTCAAACAGCATAATCTTTTATGAAAACACTATACTAATCTATGGAAGTATTTATTTGTCTTCGGGATTTTATGGGAGACAGTTTTCGTCACTAAGAATGACTGCAGAGCGAGCCTATGTTTTTTTATTACCTTGTAGCTCATCAGCTTTACTACGGTAAAAATGAGAAGACTCTTTTTAAAGGCTAATGACCAATGGTTAATACGTTGACCCCTCTTTATGTACGCGATGTCTGATGGTCTCGTTCCAGTAACTCTGGGTTCTTTGATCTCCCATCTTGTACACGTACCTCTGAGGTTAGAACATTGATCTCAGATTATCCCACTTCTCTCGTTTAAACTTCTTTTTACATTTGCGACGCCTTCCCGCAGCCGCCTCTCAAGTGGCGAGAATGAAACAGATGACAATCGATATATCGACATGGGAGGAAGAATCTCAGGCGAAGCGTGCGATGGGACACAAAGGCCATCCGACTTCATTACGTCAATTTTCTCTAAGGGAATTTCCTTAAAGACATGCTTTTTTGAGATTTTATTCCACGCTCAAAGAATTTACGTGCAATAACGGGCACATTACGGTGCCACGAGAGATCTTACGCCCTCTTTCGTTCAAATTGACGTCTATATAAATTAAAAATGGGATTTTTCCGGGAACGGGATCTTAAAGGATGCAAATGTAGTTTGGCATTTTTCATTCTCAAGCGTACATGCACGCTGAGTTGCTATTTATCGGAAAAGGGACATTTAACATGGAAATCTATCATTAACACTCTTGTAGCATTGTCTCAAATAAATTACGAATTCATTTCCAGCTGCAAAAAGGTTTTTCTTTTATTCTTTTAGATCGCGCATAATGTATAGATGTAGGATTTTTTACAAGGGATAAATGGAGGAAGTTTTTGCTAGTTCTTAGTGGAAAGTAAGTACATATAAGAACTTTATTTTTCCTTTTATGCTAATGTAGAAAATCTTTTGTTGTTGAGATCCAGGTAATACCAAAAACCATCGTTTTGGGCAACATTTTCCCGTAAAAATACGCAAGTGTCAACCCAAGAAGAATTCCTACACACTATTCGAATAAAGTGAAATATTTCTGATGTATTAATACGCGTGAAATCGTAAATTAAAAATGAAAAATCGCTAATTAACGAATTTAGATTGATTCACATTAATGTAGAAACTAGGTGGTTTGAAGCAAAACTCACATTACAAGAAAAAAATGAGTAAAACATTTTAAAAATAGAATTCGCTTCCAAGTACCTCAGAAGTAATAAGGCTATTTCCTTAGTTTATAGCGGAATAAGAGAGCAATTTCCCACCCTTAGTATATAATTCAGAATTGAAAAAAATTACCTTTTCGAAATTAAATAAAAAAATTCACTCACGGAAAAAATGATCTAAAATTTAATGAGGAGAAGAATTTGATTTTAGATATCACCCTGTAGTTGCAAAGAAGTTATTCAGTCTTTATTTGCATTAATCTTGTGTAACTAAAAAACAGGCAGATATTTCGTCGCTTAATGAAAGGCACAAATTAATTTGCAGATACTTGTAATAAGTATTTTGGTTTATAAAAACCACCAACGAAATCTCACGAAGTTAGCGGAAAATTTCAAAATATTTGTATAAATGATAAGGGTGAGATTCTAGATAAGCAACCCCCAATTTCATACCGAAATCTAATTTTGCACCAGATAAATGTACGATTTACATAAAAATGGAAATTTGCTATGCAGACTTAGTCTCGGGAAGGGAGAAGTCCCATTAACTTCTGCGTAATCTCATAACAACTTCGGTGAGAAAATTGGCAAGTAATTTAATAGTTGGAGAGAGAGTCCCAGAGGAACAATTTGGCGATATCAGAAGAACTCTATGCTGCATTTTTGCAGACGGGCAATATTCTATTTTCCATACTACCTCGCTCCCGAATAACCCGTCTGTATGGGGAAATAGGCCTCTGGACAATGAAAATAACGAACCCAGAATCGCCCACGAAGTGAAGCGAGCCAGTTAAAAGCGCTTGCCACTGCTTAAGCTTTGCTTAAGTCATAAAATAACACAAATGCCCCTGTTTCACACGCACATTTAGCGAGTAGGAGAAACTGCCCTGAAAAGAACGAGTCTATTTCGCAAAAGAATCCACGTTGCACGTAAAATGCCTAAAAAAAACTGTAACCCACTTCGGCCCTCGACAATCACCATAAGTTCAGATGAAGATAAACACGAATGAGAGATCCCGAAGTTATTTTTTATTCCGTTCCTGCAATAATTAAAAAAAGTGGCGTTAGAAAAACCTCTTCCGAAGAATGCATCGTTGAGATGAAACAGATCTCTAAATTAAAGGTCTATTAGCATTTCAATGAATTGCTTGCATTTCCTCCATGTTAATGAACAGGAAATTCTTAGTCTGATAAATTAGAGGTTGATTATTTCCGAGATTGAACTGCATACCTGAATTTCTTGAAAGATATATTTTGGACGTGCAGTTTTTTAAATTTAAGAAAATTCATTCTGTAAGTTTTCAGGATTGATGTGTAACAATAAAAAACTTTGTTAGAGTACTAAATCTCAATGATAATAACAAACTTAATAGTTCATTAAATTTAAGAACGGGCGTTGAAATTAAAATTTCTATCTCAACGTGAATTATCACATAAACGTAATTATAAAATTTACATAATAACATTTGACGATTGGTCTTTATTCTTTCTAAAATATTTTTAAGTCTTAAGTCATTTTGTGTTCGCTTTACTGTTTATAGCAATATGCTGATTACTTACATCTATTCATAGTTTAAATAAGTCAATGAAATCCTGCATCGTTATTAATATGGAGTTACAAACAAAATAATCGCTAAATAGAGTAGAAAAACCGGTACATTGACAATGATGCTTGAACTTTAACATGAACTTTTCATTCATAGAAATCTTAAATATTTGAAAAAATTAAAATTTTTACTTCAATGAGGTCATTTTGCTAAGTATATGCTCGTATTCCTACTTCTGGTATTAATTTTTGCCACTCTCTACCCTGTATAAAATGACTCATTGAGTAAATTAAAGTTTCATTCATCTCGCTTGATTCCAATTGTGGTATGCCTGAATGTGAATGGGAAGCATTAAAGTAGCTCAAATTATCTTCCGGAAAGAAATTAGTTGCTGATTGAGTGAACGTAATCCAGTTTTTAGACCTTTATTATCTAAACGGATAAATTTATCATTTACAAAAATTTAGCATACATGAAATCCAGATGTAACTCCGTTCTCGTTAGTTAAAGTAAACGGGCAGTTCAGTTAGTAATGTATGACAATATAAAAGCCTGATAATAAGGCACGTGAATATAAAAGAATGACATTTATAAATGCTAATGTTATTTAAAGTATTTTTCAATTATTCATGCGGTAAACTATATGAATGTTATAAGTAAATGTGATTGAAGAGAAGGATTATTTCCTCCACTTCTATGGTAAAAATTGTCTTCATTTCATCTCATCATTTTCAGTCACTTATAACGTGATTAATAGATATAAAATCTTCATTAAGTTACGATTACCCCAAAATTTAGTGATGTGTCCCTCCTTTTCTTGAAACTGGCACAGAAATTTGGAAAAAATAAAGAACTAGTTCAACGTGGACCAATTAGGCAGGATATAGGGTACACTCAAATGTGAAGGTGGCCAAAGAGCTAAATGAATGCAAAAGGTGGCAAATAAATTGGACAAAGAGGCATATACCATTGTGCGAGAATTATAACAAGGAACTCATCCCAAGGGAGCAAGGATTGCATCGGAATCCATGAATTCGTAGCGAGTAATTGTTCGACAAAACAAGAGCAAGAATTTCAGAGTCCCCGCTAATCTCCACCCTTACATAATAAACGTCCTTACGGTAATCCGAAATCGTGGCGAACAATGGGAGACGGCACCAGGACGAGCAAATCCAAGAGATTTATTTTAAAACCAAGATATATTATGGCGAGGCCTCGCTAGTAAAAATCGAAAAACCTTAAGGGAGATTTTGGGACGAGCAGCCCGGGATACATTTTGTGTGTTTCCCACTCTGCCAAGCAGCGATCTGGAGATTTTCCGGGTAGCATGTAAAGAGAGAGCGGCGGTGGAGACAGTGGGAGAGGAATTAGGAGCGACGGGCTTAAGAGGAATGAAGAACCAAAGCAAATTCCGGGGTAAAAGGAGGAAAGATTAAGGGGGCAGAGCGTGAAGACGAAAGAAGGGCATTTGGGTGGGTGGAATTAAGACGGAGTGGAAGCACGCGCTGTTTAAGATGAGGAGGATGAACTGTAATTGCTTTGAAATAAAAATCCCGCTCCCGAGAGCGCACTTGTGCGTTTCGGAGTTTAAAGAAAATAAGCGAGAGAGGTGAAGCGGCCGTGCAGATAAGCTCGTGAATGAGAATTTCTGAGTGATTCGAGATTTTGATGTGATTTCTAATCTTCCAAAGGGTGGTTTCGAATAATATTGTGCGATCTTACACTCGAAGGAATTCTGTTCAATTTTTGAGTTTGTGCTCCTCAACTAACCTGCGTGGTTTCCCGTTATCTTTTTCTGCGTATGTTCCCGGCAAGCTGCCTTTCGGCGCGTGGCAGGGGGTTTATGCACTGTGACTTTATTTCCCTAATCGACTGCTTTCGTGTATTGATCGTGGAATAAATTAATTTTTGAATAAAATTATCAACCTTTTCTCTGACTTTCGTAGCAGTATCTGCTATGAAAATAGGGGCCCGTCTAGCTAAGACGTCTAAGGAGGACATATAGTACCGGCTACATCATCTACTACGAATGCACTTTCTCTGTTTTAATTAAATCAAAGCATTTTCGAATCTTATCTCTTTTATGGATCCCCATCTTGCATCCTGAAGCATTTGAGCTATGATCACCGTTGTATCGTAGCAGTTCTTTATTATGAGTAATTCCCTTTGTTGCTTCATTTCCAATTCGCGAATGAAATTTTTTTCATCAGGGCTCCAGGCACTACATGCATACTCAAGGTGTGGTCTAACTAGCACAAAGTAACATTATTCTCGGACTTAAAAAAACATTAAAAATCCTCATTATTTAGTATGACCTCAAACCTCAGATCGAATTAAGACCTTTCCTAAAGAGTCCTCAATTTTCTCTCTATGATCTCCAAGTTTTCCTTGAAATTACGATGAATCCTACTCAAACTTTCGAAGATGAAAGACCCTCCGGTTAGAAGAACGAAATCGAATTTCAGTCTCCAAGAACTGTTACGTTAGTAGTTCCGGGAAGGAAAGAATATTATCTTATCTCAACGTTTTGAAACATATCTAAACAGTAAACAGTATAAATATCAAAACAAAAAAATCAGCATGACAAGATAAACATCGAAGTACAGCTAGTTCCAAAAAAAACTTACCACCTAAGCCGCAACCCGCATAACAGGCAGTGAATTTCCTCCGAGCGAGCCTTAAGAAGTGAGAGAGAGAGAGAGGAAAAACATGGCGGAGATGGTCTGCTTGAGTCATAACTCCGCCTGCAGAGTTGAAATGGATTTATTCGCTTAATTAATATTGCAAAGATTTATTAGTATCCTGAGTTTGGTGGCATTGGCCTAGCAGAATAGTATTATAACAATACGGATGTCGTAATGCAAGAATTCAGTTATTATAAAATGGTTATAACGAATTAGTATATATTCTAGCATTGCTTCTCGCACAGAGGCAAACGTCGCACACGAGGTCCCGTTATTCCGAGGCAAACCCCCTTCCCCTCATAAAGTTTGAGTCTGAGGGCGAAAGGCTGGAGCAGGTCGAAGGAAATTTTTGCAAAATCTGCCTCTGAGCCGCTCTGAGCTTATGTTTAGAACTGGGATGGGAGGAAGAAAATTTCAGCGCAGTTTGAATCGGTGTCGGACCAAAAATGTATAGACCTCGAATTCGACGCCTTCGCTTGCAAAACTCTGCGGTTATAATGGCTGGTATTATATAATATAATAGTAGCTAATATTATGCATCGTTCAAGAGAGCAGTTATTAATTAGCCTTTAAAAGGATATACCAAAGGAGTCTACATCGATCACCAGTTTTATCACAGCCTGTGTGAATGCAATCTACACAAGTAAAGTAAGGCACACTCATGGCCATATAAGGCTATTACATTAATATACTACATTAAAAAACAATAAGTAAATGTATAGTATGAAGTCTTGAGGCATTCTCTGCGTATTTTAGATAAATTTTGTTTCATTTGATAAGCATCGAAATTAAAATTCGATCGATAAAAAATCAGTAAATTTTATCATCTATGCAGTTGGAATTTTTACTATACCGTCCAAATCAATTGAGAGAAAATGTGCTAGGATCGATTTTCCTCAATGAATAAAGATGACGGATACGAGACTACCATCTTTCACATTAATTTTGAATTAATTAATTAATTTTTTTTCGGTGTCATTGAAGTGTGAATCGAATAAACTTGATTACTGCTGTGGATTCCTCTTGAAATGTTTGCAGTCACAAACCATTACGTTCTTAAACATTCTTCTCGCTATATTTATCACCTTTAAAAGTTCTAAAATACTTAAAAAGATAGCGCGAATGAGGTTTGGTCATAATACTCATTGAATGCTACTGTTAGCTATGAATGTAAAATTTTCAATTAAATTTGAATGTATACAAAACTACCTACATTATTTATATTTCAATTGTTTATTATAACGTTTACAATTATTATAATTTAGAAAACGTTAAAAATACGCAAAATAATAGGGACTTGGTGAAATAGTTTTTCCCAGGGCCTTTTTACCTGTGATTCCAACCCTTTAATATCACATGGGGAAGCGCATATGAGGCTCACGTTGAAATTTTGCTTCCCTCGGTTGATGGCTGACCCTGCGTAACTCTCATTATTTTCGACAGAATTTTAATGATTGAGATGAATGGGTGGTGGTTTGGTATGGCTAGTCTATCTACATATTTATCGCTTGGTGATATTGAAAATATTCCTTCGTACTTAAAATGTATTATGTATATATTGGCTATGAGAAACTTTTTATCTCTCCACATTCCGTGACAAATTTGAAAAACAAGATACAGGAGTGATTGAAAGAAGTGAATAAAGCAATGAATTCACCAGTATTTCAAGAGGGGGACTGTTTTGATAGAGATAGGAAAGTGAGAAGCAACGGCAACAGTAATACATACACTCACATGACTTTAACAACCGAAAGTGTAAGAGGTATGTTAATTCCAGATTTTTGGATGAATCACAATAGGTAATGGCATTTCTTGCATTCCTCGTCGACCAATTGATTATTTGAGTAGGAGCAACGAGCAACTCACCTCAATTTTCTCATCCAACATATATTTTTTCCGTTTATGACTGCCTTCAGAGAAACTACTCATTTATCCAATTTAAGTAATATCTCAGTCAAACATGGTTAACATTCAAATAAACAGGATATAACGTCGATGGCTTACCATACTTTCAGAAATTTCCTTCTGATGCACCAGTTTATTCCCAGGATTCCGAAATTGTATACAATAGCGATGTTCAATGTTTTGTAGCAACCTTCTTTTAATTCTATAAGAAAGTTCGAGCAGTTCACTAAGCCAGTACCTAAATCATCTTCTTATCAGCAATTTATTTTGGAAAGAGATTTCGAGGTCTTTTCAAACCGATAGAAATTGCTAACATTAGTATTACTATCTATGCAAGCCAATGGTTTATTCTAAATAACTTTAGAGAAATAATTTATCGGTAATCGGCGTATAAACTTCAAGTTTCTGCGACGTTGAATATGCGGAGTGTCTACAATTCCGTATTTACATTTCAATTCATATTTTAGTGACATTATAATAGAAACTTTAGTCGATCTAGTAAGATCATCTTCCACGCTCTATCAACTTTGTATCATAGATGTTGTAAGAGAAGTGAAACGATTTGGTTCTCGTAAGCGTAAGGAATAGATATTAGATGGCATTTTTCTAGTCCATTGTTCATTTCTCAAGTTATTTCAAACTACGAAATTTTGAGCTCAATATAGAGACAAAATAAAGCATAAAAATAATATTTATGAATAAACAATCATTGACGAGGAGCTATTTTTTCATTTTTGTTGTTGAATTAGTTATTTAGTATAAGCTAATACAGTTTATGCCATTCACTTTAAAAGCAGAATATAGAGATACTATAATTCTGATATGATACACCCAAAAATTGTCAACTTCATGTTATCGTTCAGATTTTCCGAAGGTCCTATTTCAACTAGAATGATCTTCCTAGCATTACTATTTTAAAAAATTCGAAACATCTTCGCAAAGATCGTAGAGAATTATGATGTGCCTAGGATGAAGGATGTTACGAAGGTCCTTGGAGTGAATGTTGGAATAATGGATTACATATAGAACCAAGAATATTTTAACAGCTAAGGTATGAATCATGAGAATTAGAAGAATATTCTCATGTAAGTCTGTTTACAATCCGTTGTTTTCTATTTTTTAAGATATTCTTCCATGACTCCTTTTACCCATCATTCATAATTATTCACGGTGATTTTTCTTTTAATTATTATACATATTATGCACCAATCCAACAATTCTGGTTATATAGTTCACTTGAGGCATTCAGAAACCGAAGCAGCGATCATTAATCATTAGTCTCACTTTCACCTAGCGCATAGTTCTGAAAATCATTTCAGTATAACAATGGAAATCGTGTTTTCACACCCCCTGACATACGTCATACGGCAGCTCGCCGGGTATAAATGAAAATGTAAATAAACCAGGTGTTAACATGTAAACCTGCAATATGCAAGTATAGAAAACCTGGAATATATACGCAATATGCAAATCAGTCTTAAGGCTCTGATTTTCCATACTAACTGTTGTTTCTTAACCATCTTAAACTGTATTCCTTGCAAGAAGTCCTGAAAGGTCGTCTACCTCAAAAATAGAGTTGAATATCTTCATTCCCTAAGGGAATACCCGCGGCGAAGATTACAAATCGAGGATCCACCATTTCCCACCTTACTTGTGATCGGTCGCCGCCACCATACCCTAACCTTAGATACCTGCTCAGCAGGGGTGCGGTCGGGAATCCTCATTAGCGCTTTCAAATTCGCTACCCCGGATACATACGACCATCCACAATATGCCGAAAAGGGGGTTTTTCTTCTCAGAGTGGAGTTCACCTTCACCCATCGGCCGTTTTATGGTTCCTTTGAGAAAATAGACAATACCTTTCGATGGACGAAACAGAAGAAAAAGAAGCAACAAAGGAATGAATAGGGGATTCTCCTAGGGCCAGTGTGGAGGGCCTCCCCTCTCTCTGGAAGACTTAGTAAAACCTCAGACGCGAATTTGTCAGAAACAGCCAAATCTCATCTCAAAATCATAATCATAATAATAATCATCTGATACCGTCATCACGAATGTCTGGTGGAGGGACAGAATGACGTGTTGACACATATATTCTAAAATACCAAATGCCCCGTTATTTGTCGTATCAAGCAAAATTTATACTTCTCTGTATGGCAGAATAATTCAACAGCAAAGAAATCGAGTCAAAATTTGCATCACGGGGCAAGAAAGAGATTTAGCATCAGATAAAAGTTGGGACAGCATAATTTTGCAAGGAACATGAACTTGATTTATTTAAAGGGATAGTTTTTCAGGGACTGGCAATGAACAATATTTTCGGAAAAGTGTTACGAGATGCTGGCGTTAATTTCGTCGTAAACTAATTTTTTATTCGATACGTGACAAAATTTTGTAGTCCTCAGTATTAAAATTAGGAGTGCTACTTTTCAAATATCTATGTTATTTTCTAAAATACTAAATTAGCAGGTTGAATTTTAAACGATTGCCTTAGAAAATGATGATAGCACACCAATTGATATTTTACTTTCTATCAATTGATTTGGTGGTATTTAAAATTTTTATACTATTTGATGTGATTATCTGATGTAGTTGATCGTAATTTACTTGGTTTACTTAATTGTAATAAGTTTTGGGTCTAATTTTCAGAGCTTTTTACCAGGTCGACTTAAAATGATTCTTTCTCAGTGTATTCGCCCAGATAAAGTTTCTATTCATCTTTGCCTTTCTTAGTAGGTTTCGCAGTGTTTTCATGCTCCCCTTCTTGATAGCATTTTTCTGCAACATAAATTAGTTGAAATTCAGTTGATTGTGTTCTTATTCATAATTATTCTTTATCTCCTTACAGAGTTTTCGTTCATGTTTCTATTTGAGTCATAGTCGTGAATTTCCTCTAAATAAATTTAAAAGTTCGTCCTGTAGGCGACAAGAGCATAAAAAACGTAATAATATAATCCTTTTTAATCTTGCAATGGCATAATTTTTTATTGGATAATTGAAGCAGCTAAAGTAAGTTTACCCGACGCCTCCAGAGAAAGGTGAATTACGCAGAAATCTCTGGCCGAAATAAGGAAATCCGATTTTCATTCATTTTTTAATACTATGCTGCAGACATAGTAAAAAGTAGCACTAAATCTAGTTTAACTAGATGCTAATAAAGACGGTACAAATACGTTAAACGCGTTTCAAAACGGTTTAAAAAGGCGCCTTCCTTCCAAGAGCCAATAGAATGCGTGGAAAACTCTAGACTCGCTCTCATGGAGCTTCACGTCTGTTATGCGGGTTGCGGCTTAGGTGGTAAGTTTTTTTTGGAACTAGCTGTACAAATATTACATAACGAGGATGAAATTCATCAACATTATAAGCTCAAATATTTTGTTAAAAATCAACATTATATATGAAAGAAAAGGAATATGATAAGAAAGAAGCATACAAGAATTCATATGGCATATGCAACCCTCTTTCATCCTTATAGCAACATTCATATAATAGTGATTTCAGGTTACCTAACTAGGATCAACACATTTAAAAATTCTACATACAAGTAACTGAAAGAAAAAGAACTTTACCAGAAATCACTTTGCACTCGGCCACTAAATCTCAATAGGCTGGTTTTACACCTTTGATTCATAGCATGCTCCACCACAATTTCCTATTGTTTGCGATCAGTTTCTTTGTACATCCTTGATCGAGTTCCCGCATATTCTTCATATTTACTCACGCATTTGTATTACCACGCGAGTGCCTTGGCAGCTTGAATTTAGGAACAGTGAGTATAGTAAATTAGTGGACCCAAAATCGATAGTATTTACCTTTGAAGGTTTGCGTTGGCAGGAGCCATTGAGGTTTGGCAAGCGATCTCAGTGCCAATTCCCAAACGTGGAAAACTAGTCCGTTCGAATTTCGAAGTCATAGGACCGAAATGCAAAGTTAAGCTTTGCATCTACTTGGCATTATCTCTACAAAAGGGCCGAAGCTACGGGTATTTCAAATTGCTGCAGCGCAGAACCGGCCTAAAAGTTGAAAGAGGTTCCAATACTATGGTAGTGTTCCCGCCCGACTCACATATTTGCATTTCTTTCGCTAGGAGTAAATCAATTATTAGACGCTGGAAGTCTTAATTGAAAATATGCTAATATGCCGCCCGATGTGTTCTCCGGATATCTGCATTGTTGAAATTGTGCAGAATATTCCTCTTAGGAATTGTAATGCGGCATACTTAAGTTCTAACTTGCGCTGTCTACTCTTGAAGGGTTGATTTCTGGAGATCTCCTATTACGAAAGGAAGGTGATTCCGGGAGATTAAACTAATTTGCTTTGCTACCATACCTTGGAGCTATACCGTTAGAGAACTCTATTTGAATTTTCTGGGGCAGTTTCCAAAGCAATCACATCACATGTATTTTTAGATGGTAGTGATACTTCGGCTAACGAGTGACTCTGCGAAGTTAGATTTTTTGCTTTTGGAGAATCTTTAAATCTTAGCTAAGAGTACTAGTTTGGAAGACAAATATTTTGGAGGATAAGCTCAGAGTACAAAAAATATCATAAGGTTATTGGAATGATATTTTTGAGAATTACAGTGGATAAAAAACTACCTTTTGTATAAATTTAACATATTTATCAACGTATTTTGACCTTTTTCAACGTTTCAGCGATGTTTTCAAACTAGCGAAACATATCTTTGACTGAGAATGAAACTCTGATATCCATAAACAATAAGAAATGTTTTATTGTACATTTGGATGGAATAACACGCATCACAGCTATTAAACAGTTAAGAAGAATACAGCGCTATGCAAATCACATCTTTTCAGCTGATTAATAGTTAAGATATAAATTACTCTACCCAGAAAGTTCAACAAAATAATATTTTTATGGTCTTCTTATTTGCCCTCTAATGAGCAACGAATCGATTATTTAAAATAACTATTAGTTCTGATATTGTCGACATATTATTATTAATAAAATTTCACCGCCAGAAAATCTAGGCAAAATATCTTTGGTTTTTATGTCCCTTCTTGTTCTCTGTTACGTCTGGAAACATTTCGGACCTGAACAATTTGCAGCTTAAAGAGTAAAATAAACAGGCGTATACTGTCCTGGGAATCCTTCCTAGGAAAAAATTCCTCGAATCTTGAGTATATGAATAAAACCTCAATGGATTAGTTCAATTTCTGAAGATTCTGCGACGCGGTGGTTCGAATATTCCACCGACTAATGAGGAAGGAATTATCATTTGCAGATTAAGTTAAAAACTAATAAGGAAAAGTTTCTTTATCTCTAAAAAGCTTTTTCTTCTCGTCTTCCAATGCCCGCGAAAGACCGATCCGAGGAGATTAAAGGGGATTAATAATTAAAAGGAGTCGAGGCAAAGTGCAGTTTTCTGTTACCAGGAAAATGGAAAAAAGGTAATAAGAGATTGGGGTAATCCTCCCGCGTCAATAAGGAAAAAATGTGAAAATCGTGAGCTAATACCGGTTCATTGGATGAATCATCATTCTTGAGAGAATACCAAAAAACGAGATGGAAGATAATGCATAGATATGCATTTATACCGCCAAATATTACTCTCTATTTCTATCAGTTATTGATGCTGCTATGTAAAAGATGTACGTTAGTGGTTCGACCATGATATTTTATTTGAGCGTAGCTTGTATAATACTATCCCGTAATTTTATATTAGTATATGTGAATATACGAGGGTGGTCTGAAAAGTTTCCGACCCCAGATTTTTCAGAAATCTTCATAAAGTTTTCAAAAATTTTCTGAAAACTTTTCGCCATTTCTCGACATGTTTTCTGAAAAATTTCTGAAGATTTCTGAAAAATCTGGAGTCGGAAACTTTTCAGACCACCCTCTTATATATCATACTCCTACTATATTTATTACAATAATTATTTTCTTACAAATATACCCTCATTAAAGGCTGTCTATGTGGTCGTCTATCTTTGTACATATATTTGGAATTCTCTAACTTTTTTTCGTGACTTTTGGTGGATAGTTCGTTTGGGTAACTATAAATACAATAATTAATGTAATCACCAATACATTTATTGTGGTATTTTTGACAAAATTTCTTTTTATACTCAAAGAAAATGGTAATCAAACTACCTCATATAATTGCAAGAATTTCCATGGAGAAATTAATAATGGGAATTATGGAGAGCTAAATAGTGATGACATGAAAATAGAATTAATAATTTAAAAAGTAGTTTAACTGTAACAGGATTTAAAACGGTAAATAGATTCATTCAAACGTCGCGTGAAGAAGGACACGGTAGACCCCACAGAAGGGGACGGGTTGCCTCGGAAGTTATTGGTCAAGCACCAGAAGCCCTCCTGTTTACGGTCTACCGTAGCGGAGGTGGTAAGGATGTGAGAGGGAAAAGGAACGCGGCTCTTTAACAGGTGGAAAACGCCTTAACGAAGGGGATTTACTTGTGCAGCAGGAGAGGCATTAATTGACCCAGATAATGGAATGCGATTAGGCGTATAGGAGAGGATGACTGCGGGTATGCGTGGAGAGAAATGGATACTGGAATAACGCAGCGGCGTCTGGTAGGGATATGGGTGACGCATTATCGGGATTTAGGACTTAGGGGAGTGAGTTAGGGTTCATAGCGGAAGTGGCTAATCCAGGCAGAAGTAGATTAAGAGAGGGGCTTATTAAGGGAAGGGGTCTCCGCTGGAATGCGAAAATTAGCCGGGGATTAAGTGGTGAAGATTAAGAAGCGGTAACGAGGATAGCGAGTGAAGAGGTTTACGTGGGAGTGGCCGTCGATGCGGGGACTGTTTTAAGAGGTGAGGATTAATTTGAGGAGAGTTACGGAGGAGAATTAGAAAGAACTGGATTGAATTCTCGCTCAAGCGGAGCGAGAAAATCATGCGGAACGGGAAAGTCTTAGCTGCATTACTTCCCGTGGATGTTCGGGAAATGGAGACCGCGTGCATGTGGCGTCATAAGAACTGCTGTATTCGTGAGCGAAAACAAAACTGCAGATCCTCTATCCATTAAGTTAATGGGGTGCATCGAGAAACGAATTTCACTCCACACTCGTCGGCTCTTTTGCAAACATTGACTAATTGCGGTACGTGAAAAATAATTGATTTTTATGATTTCGTATTTTTATGGTATGGGAAAGGTTAAGCTTTCATGTGCAAGGATTTGCTAGCTAATTATAGTGTAATATATAGCTAGCTATCAACTTTTTCGACTCAACTGATAATTATTTTATTTAGGATTGGGATACTTTTAAAAATAACCCAAATAAAATTTTTAAATCGGAATTCTCCAAAATTGAATTTTCGTTGGAAATCTTTATTTATATTTGGGAATAATCATCAAAATGTTTCAAAGAAAGTGTAGTTACCGTTTTAAACTTGAATATTTTGAAAACATTTATAATCCTTTATTTTCGGCTGTAGAAAATCATTATTATTGTAATAAGTGAAGTAATCAAAAGAGCTTAACTGGTGTTTATATGACCAAATTTTGCTAAAATCGCAAAGTTTAATACGAAATTCCATTAATAACGTTGAAATTAACAAGATATGAATTTGCAAAGTTAAATTTAAATTAGGTTTCCTTTGCTGCATTCCAGGAAAGTTTATTTCGTTTATATATACATATTATATTTATTATATTTAGAGCTCAATTTCATTCTGTAGAATGCCCCTTTTATACAATATTAATTCCTAGAACTTATAACCGTTCTATTTAATTTAATCAAATTAAGGTGTCTACTTTGAATAAACACACTTTCCTGAAAGCATTTATAAAAATAATCCCAAAGTCAAAATAATTCAAATCCCTTTTAAAACGAGGCGGAAGTGAACTTGTGGTAAAAATGACTTAGCGATAAATTTCGTAATATCTTACTTCAGTACTTTCAGCGAGTTTCTTTTTCATTCAAAAATACGATATCTTTGACGTGAATCGGATTAGGACAAACGCAAGAAATGCCACAGTCATTTGAATGAATCCAAACAATGCTCTCAGTTACACAGTAATGTAAAGTGAACAATTTCAAGTTGCTAAAGGAACACAGGCGACGGAAATGTCGGAAATTTTAATCCTAAGGGCTTTAGGATCGCCATATTTATCCAAATATTCCAACACTCGGAACGACCGAAATTCGGATACTTGGCATTCCAAATGATGAGAAACGCTCACCTCAGCAGCTCCATTTCGCGGTCGAAGAATTCTGTTTGGTGTTTAGGATTTTCATTATTCTCGAAACATTGGTTGGCACGGAATAGTCACTTCATTTAATCACCTTTTTTTCTGGTATTTCATTTTTTTTAACTTCTGGGAGAGGCTGACAGTGATAGCAGTTTTTTACGCTAAACCAGATCGAAAAACCAAACTACAGATGCGCAATTGTTTCCCTTGTCTATAGTGCACTCCTGCCTGCGTTCAGGTGTCACACTTGGATCAGATTTGCTATCGGCTTAAGGGATTACTGCCAATGACGTCGCTCGATCCCCTCATTGTAATCTGTCGGAGCAAGTGGAGCGAATGTTCAACTTCCTTATTGAAGGCGTCTTACTCTCTAGACCACGCCGGAATAACGAATGCGGTTTACGGTATTGAGTGCAACCACTGAATTTTTAGCAGGATATTATGAGGAACCAAAATTCAAGTGGTGTGATTGAAGGAAGCGAAAAGCATTTTCAGGTTCGACCACGTACTATTGCAAATATATTCAAAGATACTGTTTTAAGTTTCTCTTGTCCCTGCTGATCCATGAAAATTCTTTTCGTTCAGTAGGCACAACCTGTTCCTTTCTGATACTAAGCCAGCTCGTTACTTTTCTTATCTTTTCTTTGGTCTTTGTGGCAATCTTAGTTTTACTGGGTAATAATCTCTGGCTATTTTTACTATTCTAAATTTATATTTTCCGCATGTATGTCTGTTCTTTTCTATTTTTCTTGCATACTGATGTTATCTGTTTTAAATATTTACTGTTTTTACTAATTCCTTTTCACAAAGTTTACTGTTGTTTTTTGCTGTTTGTCTCAGTATTTCTGTTCTGTAAAAAAGAGAATGCTTGTTTTTGTCGTATTACGTATTCAATATTTCTTTTTAAAAATAATAAAATCAATTAAATTCTCTGTTTAAGCTGCAAGCTCATATTGAATGAAATTAACTTAAAAAATTTATACTTTATTTATAAGCGTACACTTGCATGTACAGCGAGTTTTGTAATGTTTATATTGTGCCTTACTTCTGTTCTACGTGACCTCCATTATAACAGCGACAACGTCAAAAAAGTAAAATTTCAGTTTGAATGTACTATTTACGGTCTAGCGGAAAATCCTCTTAATTTTTTCTCTTCTTATTAATTCCAAATACTATCATTCCTCTAATTGAGGCAGTAAAAAATGCAGTTGAAGTGCGATCAAAACATAAAAACCTTTTTTATACGAATTTTATTTTAGGCTCTCTGCATTTGACTCCTTTTTTATTATAAAGAAATTCAAAAATCCAGAGGAAATTCTCGTGCTATTCAAGCTCGCTCTGAGCGTTGCAATGTATGCAGATGTAATTTTCTACTCGCAGAAGTAATTCGGTGAAATAAACTAAGGTAAAGAAGAAAAAGTATATATTGTGAAATCTCTGACGTAAATGTCAAACTAATATTCTAACTGAAAAATGGAATGGTCGCGTTTATGGCAAACGTAGTATTTTCTCTACGACTGATAATTTTTAATATTCATTCTTAGAATAAAATTTTAAGTTGAGGAAAATCTCGTTCGAGTAGTTGGCTGCTTTCATCACCAAAAATCTAAAATATTAACGGAACCCTTTTTGTCGAATATGCTGAAATATTTAGCTGCATCTAGAAATTTCTGACTTTTCTTTTGATTTTCTCATAACTTTCCATAATTTTTTGGATGAAAAACAAAAACTTATCCGTTAGCGTTTTTAAATTTTTCTACCATTATTAAATTGAGATATTCTCGCGGTGCAAGTCCAAATGTTTCAAACAATATTACAGAAATCTTCCCGTACAATTACTTTTATTCAATTTTGTAATAATTCACTCCATGGTTTATTCATTAAAGAAATGAACAGTTAAACTTGTATGACTAGTATAGTATGTATTCTTACCATTTCGTGGCCTTTCTTAATAGTCTTCAGAACTTTCCATAATTTATTTTTGAACGAAAAACTAAAATTTATCCGTAAGCAGTTTTTCTTTTTCTTTCATAAAAAAGTATCAATATGTAGATATTCTCGTCGTGTAAATCTAATTTTTTAAGATTATAGAAATATTCTCATACAATTACTGTCAATTGCTTTACTTTCCTTTCTGTAACAAATCCCTCCACGGTTTATTAATTGGAAAAAATAATTCTTTAACTAGTATGACTAGTATAGGATAAATCCGTACTATTTCTTATCCTTTTAGAAGTAACCATCAAAATACTCAAATGACGATAAAAAACTAAAGGAAATAGAGTAAATATAATCTATATCTACCTAACCGCGAATCTGAATATAACACCTCGTGAAATGACGTGAACGCAAGAGTAGTATTTTCAATAACGGAATCGCAACCAGCATATTTATCGAAGTTGCGAGTTGTATATCCGTGCAGTATCACGGCTATAACTCGAAACGAAGCTCTTGCAATAGCCTCGCCGTCCTTTGACGTAGGTTAGAAGATATTTTTCGCGATGCGGGCGTCCCGGCAACGGATAGAGAGGGCACTTGGTTGGGACGACGAAGTCTATTACAACCATGTGAGCTCAGTGAGAGCAAATAGGAGGATTTGGGACGTTCCTTACGCCAAAGTAAATCGAGAAAGTTAGGAGTCGGAAGGAAAAGATTGCTTGTTTTGTAAGTAAAGACTTGTGAGGGGGAATTTCGATGGCGGAAGGTCTTCTAGAGGGTTTGAGAGCTGCGATGCGATGGTTTAAGGTGACAGGAGGGTAGCTGTACGATGAGTTGAATGCCAATGAATTTTACAAAGGAGATAACCCAACCTGATGGAAACCCGTGATAATCGCTAACTCTATGTATATTACGGCGGATCATCGTTTAAGAGAATGCTTAAATACAAATGGGATATACATCTTAATTTGAGAGCGAATTAAATTTTCGATTCATAGGGAATAAAAGAGGGGAAAATTGGAATTTCAAATATCATACTACATAAAATATTTTATGCTAAATTGTCATGTAGCTAGTGTTATCAATCGTATGAGTCATGCCGATGAACGGTTGAGAAATGGTAGCATAGAATGTCATGAAATTAAAAATACCTTAAAATCTGAATCTGGCTATATAATACCGTTCCAAATGAGAAAAATCCCTGATAGGCCTAAATTCAAACTTATTATATATATTGCGCTTAATTTGGTTTCTCTACTCACTTTATTATTTTACCTCATTTTGTTCTTTTTAATATTATTTTTTATTATTTATTTGCTGAAAAGATAAGGACCTCTGTTAGTTGGAAACATTTTTACTTGCTTTGGTCACAAATCTTCCCGTCAACAGGATGATATTGACTTGGCATGGTAGTTTAACAGTTATAATTCTCGGAAAGTGATATTTCTTGATTCGAGTTCTACTCACTACGTTACTTTCATTGCTGTTTAGCCTTATTTCTCCATAATTTCCCCATATAATGTCTCTAAATCAAATCAGTAGATATTTATTAGCTGTTTTTCTTCACATTTCTTTTTCCGATAAATTATTACTTGGTAATGTACTCCGTAAATCACCTGACAACACATAAATTGTGTTTTGGCAAGAAAGATAGATAAAAAACAGTATTCCAATTTACTAGTATGTTTTTCTTACATTTTTATTGTAATATAAAATCAGGGTGATATTTCAGATTTAGCTCAAACATGAGATCGTTATAGCTAAAATTTAGATATACTAACGATTTCATGTTTCTTCAGGAGGAAGTTTTACCAATTTTAAGGTATGTACCTTAAATATCTTTCCGTATTTTTACAAGAATTTTCTTCATCCAGGATAAGGAAAATACCTCCGAAAAATCAACAAAATATCACAAACCAAAGATTGTTAAGTTTCTTTCGAAATTTCCCTATAACACATACCCTTGCGTTCTTAAGAAAATAAAATTGTGCATTCAAGTTCCATAGATGGAAAGGAGGGAAATATTATACTATTTATGGTTGAAATAAAATTTATCAACATAAATCTCCTAAATAATAATTCAAAGTATTAAGATAAGATGGAGAAAATAACGATGGTAAACTTAGTTTCTACAAGAACGATTTGAGCAACGTTCTTGTATGTTTACTTACACATGTTACGTAAATTTCTTATTATTTTATTAAAAACTCCCTTTCCTTACCTTGTGCTCCTGAAATCAAACATCGTTTTTAAGAAGTCCTTTCGAAATAAGAAATAAGGAAATTTGACAACACTTGGAGGATAAAATTCATCATGCATATTTCAATTTCTAAGAAAATCTTTCTTTGAAATCACAGCTTGACGGCTGTACGACAGGTGTCAGCTGAGAATGAGTTAACCAAGCTCATACATTTTAAAAGGGTAGTCGAAACGAACACCATCCTTAAGAATCATATTTAGTGAGAAACTGCCAGGTCCAGTCCAACCTACTGAATAAATTCTCAGGATATTGATTTTTTTATTGTTCTCTAACGGGTTGATAGCTATAACTTAGTAGAGGTTGAAAAATAGACATCTGTTGGATAGTCGTTTTTAATTAGAGTTACGGCCGCTAGTTTTTATTCCATGTGCTCTAGAAATAGAGAAAGGTCTATGCCGTCGTTTGAAATATAGCTCAGAAAATACGTAATTTATTTTTATTTCTTTAATACAGAATGCTGAGGGTAGCCGTATGGACCTGATTTTCGAGAATCATTTTCATAGTTTTTTGAGACAGCGAATTAAATAAGTATCTGTAGTCATCTGAAAATTTTCTTGTAAATATACGAAATCAAAATTTAGTTACCATACTCAAAATAGAAGAGATTTCCTCCCTGAAAGATCTCGAGTTCAGCACCTATTCTATTTTATTTTTCATGGTTCATTGACATTATGACTATACAACTACTATAGTAACCCCAGATTCATCTGAAAAATAAATACTTACCACAGAAAAGGTCGATTCAGATTTACATAGAGATTAGTTTGTAATTTTTTAATATCTATTCTGTTTATTGAAACATCGGTGAAATAATTTTGATGATATTTTTTGTTAAAAAATCTAAACATATTACCAAAGTGGTAGCGATATTATATTTGCTATAACACAGCGCAAATAAAATCCGACAGTTGCTAGCACTACAAACTTTTAACAAAATGTCTGTATGTTAATATTTAAATGTTTTTATAAGTATACAATTCAATTCGTCATATTTTGTTACTTATTTTATTGATACAGTGTATTAATACGGATAGATCGTAAATCGTACATTCCAAACGAAAGAAAGAAAAAAGTAGGGTCGGGCCCCTCTCGAGTAACAAAGTTCGCCTGAATCACTGAAGTTCCGATCCTCGCAATGCTCTCTGGGAAGGCTTAATTTCTGGGAATGGGAAGTGATATTTGAAGTGGGGCAGAAAGGAGGAGCTGAGTGGCATCTCAATAATCCGTAGGAAAGGGTTCGTGTGAGATTGATAGGGTTCTGTGGAGTTTGCGACTCAGAAACGGTGCCTTTTGGCAACGGGATCCGTACGAGTGAAAGGAAGGTTCGACCGTGAAGAGGTGACATTATGTCTCGTCAAATTACTCATTAATCGGGCTTCTTATAGAGATTTCAACTGAAACAAAGAATTTACTCGAGTGTGAACAAAACATTCTTTTGCATTCTTCGTAGTTATACAACCAAAAGCCCTGATGGATAAGTTCTTTTCTTAAATGCTTCTCATCCTCCCGTAAGTTCCGCTTTGGATTAGATTATTGACTTTGAATGTGAGCATTTTCTCATAATCAATCAAAAAAAGAGTCAAAATTATTTTGTTAGATACGGTAAAACTGAGGATTGACGTGAATTGATCTGAATTGAAAGCTATTATCTATTGAAATCCAGTTAATGTACAACCCCTACGCTGAATACTCAAATAGAATTATGATAGTGAAGCAGACTAATGGAATTGGAGACAATACACCACCCCTACACCAAATCTCAAATTTTATACTCGTTACGTTCCGATTTCCTTGATTTGTACGTTTTTCAAAACTATATATCTAACATTTCACGTAGATTGCAGTGAACTCACATTTTATCGAATAAAATCAATATTTAACGTATGAAATGAATCTTCTCAGGCGATATTTGGTAGTACTCTATTCTAAACTTAAAAAAAAGCGATGGCAAATTTCTAAAATACGGTAGAATGAAAATAAATTTTGTGGTGTCACAAAAATTATCCATTGCTTGTTTTCATTCTAGCAATTAAAATGGGATCTCGTATAGCTAAGTAGGCAACTTTGAACACGAGAATTGATGAATTTTTGAACACGAGATCCCGGGTTTGTTTCCCACTGGCAGCCCATGTGCTAAATGTTCTCAGCTGTCGAAGTATATTTTACAACACTTCTACTATTAATTAAATATGTTGACACGTCCTAACATATTTCATTAATAGTAGAAGTTGGTGAAACGGTAGGTTTGGCCGAATTTTCACTATCTTTGGACTCATCGTTTTCCTGAAGATATACTCTTTACTTAGAATGTGAAAAACTAGCTACGATCTTTAAGCCTAGCAATCTCATAGCAAAATTTTTATCCTTATTCTAATCTTTAATTTCATTTGATGCTAATCTCGATACCTACATTTCATACGTTATGAATTGTTTGTCATTTATGGATCATTTAATTTTAGTCATTTAACTTGCAAATATTTTTTGTTTTCTCAATGAAAGTGAACCTGAAAAAAGTCGGACAGAACTATAACTTTTTTCATGTCTGTTTTTCTTTGAGATTTTTCCTGGAAGCGCGTGCAAAATCGGCTTCTCTATTTTCCTTATTTGTAATTCTTACCCTTGGGCCATCTGGTAAATTACCTTATTTTCTGATAATGTTCAAAATTGCTTGTAACAAGATAGGACGAATTGTTATTCTATCAGCAATAATATTTAAAATTTTCTTTTTTATAAAGCGCAGGGGTTACCAACAGGCAGATTGCGATTGATTTATCTTTATCTATATTTATAATTTCCTATTATAATATCTATGATTATCTATAATAAATGAACATTCCAAGGAATTCTAATCTTTAGAATAATTTTTATCACTTCATTTATTTATCATTAATATATATCTAATTTCAATTAAATTTAATATAAAACTATAAAGTTTTGACATAATAGTCTCGGAGATGCAAAAATGCGAATCTTAATTGTGAATGTAGAATTTTATTTCTCATAGTCGAAAGCGGTCGAAAGATTAGCATCTAAGTAGAAGAAGATAACCCACTCCTGGTAGAGCGTAATAGAAAATAAATGTTCTTAATGTAGGCATCATGCTTAAAGATCAGAGCCCTAGTATGTTTAACAGTCTCTCTGATGTCCATGCGAAATCGCACAAAATCTACTCAAGATTAAGAAACATCGGTCGGTTGGATTCGTCCCGATTTCGATAAACAATGAAACTCCGTCTGGCGCTGCAACACAGAACGAGGCATAATAAGCCGTTTCGAGGAAACTGCTCAGGTGTGTCAGACGTAAATTGGGAAGAGACGTATGTAAACTCAAAGGAAGCGGCCATTTCACAAGTCTCCTTTCCGTAAGCGAGTGCAAAAAGAGAGAAAACGAGGTCAGCTGAAGATTGAGACGGCGGGAATCTTCTTTCGAATCGAGACAAAGGGATCCGAAGTGTTTGGGATAAGCACTCTGAGGGAGTAAACTGCATGTTAAGGAGGGAGTGTAAGAGCACCGGCAGATGCATTCAATGGTTTATTTCCCATCCGAGGCACTGAAGATCTCCCAGGCGAGTGCGGGATTTGTCATTTCATTAATTATTCCTTGATGGGATATTCCCTCTGTATTAATGTGCAGTAATCGTGTAATTTTGGCAGCACGAGACGAGCTGCGGGACAATTAATTGCAGAAATCTTGCCTATCTTAGAGAAGGATTTGGCCGAATCTTGAAATGGAGTTTAGAGGATTAATTCCATCTCGGTTGCAATATCAGCTGCTAAAATTAGGATGCTCGCGCAGTGTGAAATAAATGAGTCCGATAACAAAACACATGTTCTTGAGGATAATAATTATTGATTTCTGTGAATTTTTATGAATATTCCATTCAAAATTGTTGTGATACAACTGGTTGTTGAGAAAAGGAGTTCAGTGGTAGCTGTATTATTCATAGATTAATTATTGTTATAAGAATATTTATACAGCTCTCAAATATCTATACTCAATGCTTTGGAAGGAATTACCTTATTTATAAAATTACGAGGGTGGTCTGAAAAGTTTCCGACCCCAGATCTTTCAAAAAATTGTCAGAAATTATCAGAAAACATGTCGAAAAATGGCGAAATGTCGGAAACTTTTCAGACCACCCATGTATTTAAAGATTTGCGTTCGGCAAAGTTTTCTTTCTTGTACCGAAATTTTAACCTTTTGACAAAAAATTTAAGTTTTAATCATAGATTATAATATAAGATAATCATAGATTGTTCTTCATTCTTAACTACAGAGTGAAACTTGTATTATTCCTACTATTTTATCTTTGATGAGATTCATTATGCACTTGACCTCGATTTCTTCTATATTTTCTCTGATATTCCCGTAAACCGTTAACACAAGAAAAAATTTAAACTCGCATTACAATCCTGATACTAAAGAGTAAATTGAGACTTGAAATTAAATAATAAAATTCACTTTTACTACATAAAATACCGCTACAATGAGAGACAGATAGATCCTTTTCGGCCAATTGGTGAAAATAAAGACTGTTTTTTGACATCGTTCCGCAATTGAAACGGCTTTCATACTAATATGTATTTAAATATTTTAATTATTTACATGCTAGTCTTCGAAGCATTTTTAATCTACTTTCATTT
Organism: Pachydiplax longipennis; assembly: GCA_036926295.1. Lineage (NCBI taxonomy): Eukaryota > Metazoa > Arthropoda > Insecta > Odonata > Libellulidae > Pachydiplax > Pachydiplax longipennis. The sequence goes on along the minus strand of JAVFKF010000081.1, from coordinate 20,401 downwards.
CCACACTCTTCTTTCCATGTGTAATCTTATTGAAGCAATATGTTTTACTCGCAGTCATTTGTGCATTAAAAATTTGCATCCACTTTTCGTGGGCGTTTTTCCACGACCTACTTTCTTTTGCATCTTTCACCTTTAATCTCAGGGAATATTTCCCCGCAAACTTCTCTTTCTGCTTTTTCCGTATTCGTTTTCATTAATAGTGCATCTTCATATTTTATTGAAACTAGCTAAAAGAGGGTCTCCACTTAGGCTTAACCCATCGCTAAATGTTTCAATCAATTAATCAATCAACGGAGCAAATGAGCGAAATCCAATTGAAATTATTTAGTCGTATATTTCCGAATTATTGAAATTCCCCCAACTTTCTAACTTGCAGCCGCTGCGAATCGAAGCAGCAAATTGGATTTTGCGATGACAATTCGTCAAAGCATTCCAAATGTTATTTAAATGGACTGATCTATTTAATCTCCGCAGATATACATGCCATCGTCAGAGCGATTTTATCTTTGCTTAAAATCCCATTAGTATCGTCACTAATGCAAAATAAAGGGCGTTTATATCCATTATGCATTGGAAACACGTGTTTCAGGCTTTACTTTTGATTCAATTTCTTTCGTCACCAATTTTTAGTTTTGAGCTTTTAGTTCAATCAAATTTAGCTTCTCTAATCTTTACACATTGAGGTAAAAGCTAATCTTCATATCAGTGAAAATTACAACTATTGGTTGTCCGTTATTTTAAAGTAGGCTAATTTGTAATTAAAGCGTTCCAGGCTCCAAATCATGATAGAAAATCGAATTATCAAATAGAATTGGAAATCCCTAATATAGCTGTTATCCTATTAAATAGAATAATTAAATGTTAATCTCATCTGTATAAAGGATGCCGCTAACGATTTCTCATATTCTATTGTCCAATTTCTATTTCAGTCGAATTATATATATTAAAAAATACGTTACAATTTAGGGGGGAGTGGCGTTACCATAAAATGGCCCAGATAGCCAAGTAGATAACGAAATATATGTTAAGTAAGCTTTTTTTTACTAACCTTAGAATTTTTCCTGTGAAAAAATTTTCCTTCCATTGCTACATACATTCTGAATATTGGTAATCAAGAAAACGGTTATATCAGAACATATTCTCATGAGAATGTTTACGAAATGAATAATGATGAAATCGATTTCTTTTTCTCTAAGGTTGTAGTTAGAAGTAAGTGAATATATTCATTAATATGCTCCAACTATTTTACGCTAAGATGTTTTCTTATAGTTCAAATTTACTCTTTATTACAGAGTACACCTAGTGAACCTCCCCGACCGAGGATGAGAAACCTGCACCACACAAAATTATCCAAATCGAAGTAGTAGGTAAGCTATCATACTCAGTTTCTTATATTTTATAGATGTACTAGTTCACAAAATACCAAATCAGTGGGAAAATAATGCCAAATTAGACTCATCATTATTTTCATTAAAATTAGAGTAAGACGTTTAAGTCTAGTCACAGATCAATGAAATGAAAACAGAGCTTTTACCCTTTCTTTACAAAGGCTATGAAATATCACGTGTGGCATTACAATAGATGAATAGGATGATGAGTTCCATCTATCATAATAGATATTATAATGGATGTTACAATAGATAGAATAATAGATTATTTCCAATAGATTAGAAATTTCTGTTCATTTCTAGGAAGATTATCGCCATAATATTGATTTTTTTTACATTTTTATCCTCATTCAGACTAAATGTAGTTTCTTTCGTCTCCTTTCTTATTCCTTGAAGGGATCGATCATAATATTCTCAAAACATCGATTAAAACTTTAAAGTTCTTCGAGATCCCTCTTTCATATGCTCCTACAATTTGTAGACATGCTTTTTATTCACAATTATCAGTTTAATCGGGGAAACTCCGCAGCAGAAAAACGATTTGGAACTATGGTTATCCTTCTACGCAAAATCTTCAAAGAATGCCGGAAATTCACTCCATGACTCTGAGATCACGTAGATCCACCCATCTCTGCGGATTTTTTAAGTGTCTTCCATATAGAATAAAATTTGAAGTTTTTCCAGTGAACCAGTTAAGGGTTGGAGTCCTTAGAAAGTGAGGTTCTTGCCCTTTCAGAAAGTTTCCATCTGTGAGCCCCAAACCTTTTATTCACGCCGATAAATACAAGACCGCGTAGGAATACTCCCTTTGTTGACCCGTCTCCTGCCCCACTTCCCCACGTTTCTCCAAGGAACCCTACGCTATTCTCGTCCCATCCGTATTTTTCCCTCCCTTGTTAGTTAAATATCCCCCGAAATCCCTCCCAAAACTACGGTCATTTCTCCCGCCCACGTGGCCATCTCATCGCCACCGAAAACCTGCCAAAGACTCACTCTTTCCCGCATCCATCGAGGACTCTTTCCGCGCATTAAAACGGCATCAATTAAACCGCCGTAAAAACCCCTTCGGTGCGACTCGCGGGACGGGGTTCCGTCGTCACTTCCGCCCCCTCACGAGGCCCCCTAGTTGACCATCCGAGTCCCGCCACTCCCTCCGGCGTTTAGTCCTTTAATAAAAGAGAAAGTTGCGAGGATTCGCAGTTAATGGACTTAATACAGTGCCACGCCCAAATCTCCAACCCTTCCTCACAACCACGGACTCCTCTACCACATTGGGTGTGGGCGCCCGCCTCTATCGATCCAATCTAACCTCCTCCCACAGCGTTCGACACCACACCTTCTCTCTGTACCTCAGCGATGCCCGCGGCACACGCACTCCCGAAACCACTCCTCGGAATTCTGATCCCATCGCACTTTTGTCTCAACTATATATATCCTCTCTTTTTTTCGCCCCGGGAGAACTTGATCCTCTGCAAGTTTCTCGCAGTGGATGCGGCCGCGTTAAACGCGCTCTTAAAAGTGATTCCCGGAAATGGCGAAATTCGTGGGCGTATGCGAGACACGGAACGGTCTCGTTAGATAGGCTCGAACTTTGAGCGGTGGGCTGAACTCGATCATAGGAAGGGAGTTAGGTAGAGAAATGCGTCGACTAGAGAGAAATCGAATTAATGCAGGTTTAATGTGGATATAGAGGAATAATTTCGTTTCATGCGGAGCCGTAGAGCATACATATTTCGAACGAAACTAAGACGTCATTAAAAAATAATCTTACCTTATATATTTAATCATAATTAATAATCTTACCTTATATATTTATGATATGTCTTATAGATATATCTTACCGTATATAATTATTATATTTTTCGGGCGTAACTGAGACTGAATAATCATAGCTTAATTGTTTATATTTATGATATATTTATTTATAATTTTATAATCATACCTCATATATTTAGCCGTAACCAAGGATTTGAATAAAACAAAAATAAATGGTAATAATTAAGAGAGGTAAAATAAATATGAAAATTAAGTACAAAAATTCCCATAAATTATAGGCATATGAACATACCAAACATATCATGAAAACATTTTAATTTACATCTATTTATCTATTACTAAAGGATGCGACTTGTCACTGTATCCAGGTAATTCTATCTTCCGTTGTCCATTTCACTCTGGACTCTCCACGGAATTATAAAATTACGAAAACCCATTTTCCTCTATTAATCCTCTTTTCCTTTTTTTTAACTCTATACGATTCGCTATTTAATATATGCGTATAAGGTTGAATAAGTGAGAGGGAAGCAAATATTAAGTTAGTTGGATTAAAATTTGATGACTTTATGATCAATTCTAACAGTAATATTTAAGCAGTAATTTTTGTTACGAAGAATTGGGAGGTGAGTTTTTGAGAGTTTTTTCGGTGCTTCAAGTATCTTTAAGACACTATTCCTACAGACGAGTTTAGTAATTTTTTCAAAACTAACTAATAACTTGTAATATAAGAGGAGAAATAAAGACTACGGAATCGGTAGAAATCAATTAAATTCTACACGTTAAACACAGGAGAAGATTTTAAAAGGTAACTTTGGAGAAATAATTTTCATAACAAATCTCACAATGAAATCAAGCAATAATTCATATGCTGAAATATCATTTTAACAAAATAACGAATTCGATTAATACTGTTTCTGTGACAAATCAATTCAAAGAAATAAAATTAAAATTCATTTCGCACCATGCATAAGAGATTAATTTGTAAAATTGATTTAACGATGAAAAAAATCACAGCAATAACCAACAAAAATATCATCGTAAAATTTGTGGGATAGCAAGAGAATAGTCAGATTAATAACGCCTTTGTTTCGACGAATTTTAATTAATCCGCGGAACACATTATGCCGTGAGTTCAATCAATGTAAGATTAATTTTTCACGTAAATTGAGGATGGAAATGACAGATTAGCTTCAGCGACTTATCGACTGAGATACTATTTAATGTATGGATGTTGTTACTGAAATAATGTCAACCGAAAGTATTTACTGATTGAAAATGTTTCACATGTAATTTTAGTTTCCAGTTACATGACATGAAAATTAGAGATTTAGTGGAGTCATTTAAATATAAATACACGAAACAAAATAGTAAATGATTATGCATGTGCTGAATTGAGATATTTATGAAGAGTAAATTGAATTGTAAATACCTTTTGGTTTCGCAGTATGGAATTCGCAGTTAAACATATGAAGTTCCAACATAAATTTTAAAACTTTAGGAATTGAACCGATTATAAATTATTTGCAGGAAAAATCTCACAAAGAAGAGAGATTTAAAAAATTCCATAAGGCTCCGAACTCAGATTAAGGGATTGTCTTTTCATTCAATTTCTAAACTTTCTTTAATTTTACTTTTAAGAAGCTCGAACATGATAAAATATATTAAGTAACTTAGTATATAGAAATGTAAGCACATGACTGCTTCAGAATCATAAGTCATCTTATAATAAAATGGACAGTGGAACATAAGTAATGAATTAGAATCGCTCTAAAGTTTAGTATTCCATCAAAAGTACCAAAATATCTATTAATTTAAAGTCACAAACAGATGTAGAACTTAGATTTAATATACGACAGTTGTGAAGTTTGCACGGGAAAGGAAATATTACTTTGTCGTTATGAACTTTTCTTTTTCTACACGTCGCGACACGCAAAAGCAAATTCATTTATCAACGTGAAACTTTACTAGATATTAAATCATACTCTAATATAGATAACAGTTTTCTGAATATTCATGAGGATTATGTACCTCTATTCTTTGGTAATCTTATAGAGAACTGTACCTCTCCCAATCTACATTCCTCTTAATCTTCTTTGCATATCCGATACTCTGCTTGGCGCTTTTCATGTTTGTTGCTTTCTCTTTTAATTTCCAATCTTCTCCATTTCTAAATAACTTTATTCATGACTCATATCTTTCTTTTTCTCTTGCATTCAACCTTTCATCATTGAGATCTATTTCAGCAATATTTTCACTTTACACGTACTAGATGGTGTAACGGATATTCAACCCCATTTTTTATACTTCGATAGCTTATCCTCGGCGTTTTCATTGTTTAAACTTGTTTTTAGACACAGTTTTATTAGTTTATATAGAAATTCTAATCCAGCATTTTCTACATAAACATTCCTTCTTTAGTATTTCGAAACTTTAACGATAAATATATTTTATGCTTAGAATTTTAAAAATTTTATTCAGCAACTCAATAGCGTGGGCAAATTTTCGTTTTCTATTTTCGTTCTTATAAATTAAGCCTTGTACTACTACAGCAATAGCTTTATAAATAATCCGTAGTAATTATTTTATGCCCCTTCTCTTCTTAGAGTCGATCATTATTGCAATTGTAATATATCTATTGCTACCCTCTAGCTCATTACTACCTACTATTATTAGCGACTAAATTGAAAAATATATCTTTTTATTTTCCAAAATTTCTACCAGTGAGGAATATCGCCACAATTTTGCGGGGACATTATATAGAAAATTTTATGTAATTGGGAGTTATATTAAGGACAAAAATAGCGTTTTTTATTTACCGCTAGATATACGCTGGATATTTCCTCTTTTTTTTGAAATTCTGAATTAGAAGAGAGGCGAATAATTTTTAAATCCTCTTCGGTAGCCAAACCCAAATTGTTGTCTATAATTGGCAATTTTAAATATTTACCGATATTCGTAAATTAGGATAGTTTCCAAAACTCATCGCAAGCCGCATATGGTTCGCGAGCCTTATTGTGTGCAAGCTTTGGATAGATTCCGATATTTTATATATATTTTCAAAACCAGGTAGCTAATTCTTCAGCAGAATAAGGCGACGATAGAAAACGAGTATATCAAATCATAAGAAATTGAGAAATTAACTAACTCAAATGCGTTAGTTGATCCCTCTCTCATTCTGCTTGATGTCTTTCTTCTTTGGATAAGGAAAACAAGGGTTTTCCTACTTACATCATAATGAGATAAAAATATAATAGTAATATTTTTTAACTTGATGGAGACATCCAGATAACTAAATACATTCGTAGATATCCACTGCAGCTTTCACTTTTTATACTTACCATAAAAACAAAAGTGCGGTATAATTATTAATCGTACATCAATTTGCTCCCTATATCCATTCGTATTTAATGATATGTTTAAATGGCTCATGAAAAAATATTCGCCCTAAACTTGAGCCTTTATTATTAGAAAACGGTTATAAAATACCTTAATGTATATCTTGTACATAGGTAAATTAATAATGGAATTATAAGCGTCATTTTCTACGATGTGCGCTCCTGTCCGATGTCATTCAAGAGAATGCTTCGTAAAAAACTCAGTCACCCTTTGCCAATGTTAACGGCGTGAAATCATTATCCACCGAGGAAGACCGTTTGAAGCCTCTTTGAGGTGAGACTCCATTGACCTCATCCGCGCGGATCATCCTATCAGAAGCAATTTTCAAGCAATTTTAGATCTCCGGTACTAGATAAACTCCCGACATTCCCCACCAATTCAATGCCGTTAGGAAAAGAGAAGGGAGTTTTTCCTCCAATAAATATCACCTTATCAAAATTCAAGGAGCTACTTCAAAGGATTTTCCTTTCGGAAAAGTACCCTATTAAGGGTTTTCCGTGTCTTTTATTCGTTTTCTTTTTCGATGAAATTAAAATCTTTACTTCGTAGTAAGTATGAACTGAAACTTAAGGGTAATAGAGATAATTTGTATCAGATTAGAAGAGGTAATGTATTGCGTGAAATTTCCTTGTTTGATCCCCCTGGATTCTTTTGATATGTAAGGAGAAGCACCGAGTGATTGCAACTAAAAGATAAATACCTATATTAGAATAATGAATACATAATATATATTCTCTATCAAAGAGAAAATATCTGCTGTTATATGATTTGCAAAAATATTTGGCAATTTTGCAGTAAGATAGTCACCAAGGATGAAGATTTGAATTAAATTATTGCAGGGTGCTAATATTTCCTGTTTGTTTTTTCTGATTCGATTACATCTTTAGTAGTTATACCATACCATATACAAAAATATGTCATTCGATTGATATTAATTATGCATAAAACTATGCAAAAACATTAAATAATATGCAACGCATTGTTTTTGCATATTATTGCAACTTTACAATAATATGCGAAAAACATTTCATAATCATGAATTACTTAGATTCACAAAATAAAAACTCCTAGTGACTATTAGAAAAAAAATGCTTTAACATTAGTTACCATAGCAATTTCTCTTATCTGCAATAACTGCTGCTTACCTTTAGTCTTCATCATTATACAGGATGTTTTATTAGATTTACAGCAATTATATTTGGCACAATTGAGCCAGAATACGTAAAAGCTTTCTAATATTTTAGTCGTGATCCGAATTTCTTTGAAGAATAACATAACTTAAGGTGAGGCTTGCAAAATATTTTCTTTCTCGCTCTAGAATCTATTAATTCCAATAAGCACTAATAACATGCATAAATTTGACACTAAATATTGGTGGTAAAGGTATATGTGCTTTTCAGTCATTTTTTTTCTTCCTCGTTCTGTTACGGAAATCACCAGCAAAACAATCGCTTCTCCGAGAACAACATAACCATTGTGTGGAATATAAATTATAGTAAATAGCGAAGATGACGCATAGGCGGCAGGTAATTGAAGTCGCTATCGATTGCAGCGATTGGCGTCCTTTGGCATGCGGGGGAAGAAAGCCCTCCAAAGTGGCTCCAACGGACAGGAATCCGCCCACTCTTTGGGCAATCGCGGCTCAAAGGAACTCCCGTAAGGTATTTTCCCCCTTGTTTTTCAATCGAACGGCCAACGCGTACCCAACCACGACAATATCCACGATAGGATGATATACCGTGGGCATACTCCTCCGGGTCTAAAAAGGCCCTCTCGGATCATTTTCCTTAGTCGTAGACCACCTTTCCCCATCTTTTTTCATCCCGTTTACTCCCACTTCTGTTCGGGATCCTCGTTCCTCAGTCGACCGCAAGATGGAGTGAGGTACGCGAAGGATCCTAAGGGTATCGCAAATAGCGGAGAGAATGAGGACGTGGTACGGAGACCGCGAGGAAAACTCCGGTGGAGGAAAGGGGGCCTTGGGGCTCTCTTGGGGTGGGACGGAATGGGGAAAATGCAGCAGTAAAGGGAGGAGAAAGAGAAATCGGGGTGATGTCGACTGCATTATTAAAATTTACTGCTTTCAAAAGGCGCCAAACCGCGGCCATATTTTAAACGCGCCGTAATGTTATTTTTCGGGAGGAATTTGTTGCGTGGGATGAAGAGGAGGCGTGTATTTTTGCCGCTTATATTTATTATAAATAGGCTCAGTTTCAGCGTCATCAGGTAACATAGAAATAGCAAGTAACATTTATACATGAAAAATGAGGGAAAAAGAGGAACAGAGGAAGAGGCGTGAGGAAGAAAGACTTACTTGCACACTCCCTCTTCGTCGGTATTTTTCTTCTTTACATATGTTTATGGTGTTATTATGTTACACAACGATTGTCATTATCCGCTGAAATCGGTTGTCTGTTCTCAGTAAACATTTTTGGAAAAATATAACTATCTCTTCAATCCACATGACATGGCACCTCTAGAGCTCGGCTATCTCTGTGAAATTGGTATAGGAATTCGTTCGTTTGATCTGCTAACAGGGGTTTACAGCAGTGTTCTAGAAAAATTCATGAGGGTTTTAAACTTTTTCTAAACCATAATGATCTGAAAGGAACGACCTTGGTTTCATAGTATCAGTAAATCTTCCAAAGAATATAAGCGATGTACGAAATGTGTAGCAATGCTACGAAACTGTGATGTTTCTCTCATTATATTGTGGCTTAGTAAAAAGTAGTAAATTAAGTAGTTTTAAAACTCTCATGGATATCAATAATGACTACAAAGTTAATCCTTATTCTTCATCGTTCTGTTGTTTAGATACATAAGTTTAAATTACTTAGGTATTAATATTTATTAACTATTTTATCTCCAAGTCTCAAACTCGACATTTGGCCTAAATTTTATCTTCGTGATAATAGTTGCAATACAATACACTTTGTAACTCCTTCCCAAGATTCCACCTTCCACTATACTATAGTAGTATATCCCACCTCTAGTTTCATGTACATACCATCAAACATTTTCTCTTACTCGATAACGAATTCCCCCTTCATATCGTCGAACAACTGCCTTTGTCTTCCTCTAAGTCTTTTCCCATGCATCCTACCGTCATTGACTTTCTCTATCAATAAATTCCCTTTGGATGTTTTACCCCCCCATTTCCTCTGACTCCGCTTTATTTCTTTAATCAAAATCCTTTCATCTCATAGCCTATCATAGTCTCCCTCGTCTCTTTCTTTACCAACACTGCTTACTCCTACCATTCTACGCCACACCTGGAGTGTGTCGCCAGCAATAGTTTACCAACGGTGTAATTTAATGTCGTGCCATTTGCAGGAATTAATATACATCTATTATTGACAAAATAGCAATCATGACAATCATTATTATTTTTTAAAGATAAAAAAATGAAGATTTTTAGAACGTAGAATGTCGCCTGGGGTGTAAGAGAACGTAGGTTCGATTCTCGAATAGTTCTGAAGATGAATGTTCGGAAATGTAAGCTTCATCCGCTTGACTCATGATTATATGAAATAATGTAAACATGTAGAACCGTTAATACTTAATTATTGGTTTACCACATCGATGTTATATGGAGGTTTAGCATGAACGATGGAGTATGATGTCCAGCAACAGTGGCCTTAAATATGTTGAGATAAATTTTGACCCTTTGTGAACATCAATATTTTAAAAATACAGTTATCCGTCAGAATCATGAGCCTAAAATTTGGAAAAACTATTCTGAATAGGCAGAAGTATAAGACGTCTGTTAAAAATTGATTAAACGTAAGATTCCCTTCTTACGCCATGTTTTGAAACCGGAAACCTCCGTTTAAAAACATTCTACGATTACTTTTATATCTCACGCTCAAATCAATCAACAGAGTCATCATAAAATTTTCGATTTCAAACATTTTAATTTTATAACTTATGCCCTTAAGACCTAATCGAAAGCTATCAGAATCGTGGCATATAATCTGAAATGCTAATTTCATCGCTAAACCTCTTCACCTGGAAATAGAAACACTTGAATTCCTTTTCACCATTCCACCAAAGATTTAAAAAAAAATAGTCCTGGATAACTGATTGAACAGCACCTCTGACTGAATTTTCAGAGGTATAACTCGATTCTACTGATCTTTAGTTATATCATAATCTCAGCCACAAATGAAATATTTCATTCGATCGAAGAAACAAAAAATGACTGCCTAAATAAATTATGCCAAAATTCCATACAGTATCACGCATTGAATCTGTAATGAACGAAATATTTATGAAATCTAGAACAAACAATCGTTTTCATGAAATGAGTTAACATCGAGCTAGAATCTTTGGTGTGGATTTAAATACTTAAGAATTTATTTAACATAAAAGTAGAAACATTTCTTGGTTAATGCCATGAGAATGAATGTTATTTCAGGCGCGATGAAGTATGAAGGCACGGCATGCGAATTTTAAATAAAAAAGAGGGAAACTATTCGGAAGGGAAGGGTAAAGCGAGAGCAGTGAAGCAAAGGGTGGAGGCAAGGGGTAATATGGGGGATTGGTAGTAAATTTCAGGGATAAAAGAGGGGCTAACGTGCATTGTGTGAATGTACTGTGGGGCTCTGTGCGTGTGATTACACAGTTCAGCCGATAACCGTCCCTCTTCCGAATCCCCTCTTGCTTCCTAGCAACATCCCCCTCGCTTTTCGCTACTCTTTTTTTGTCTCTACATTGCACAGAGTTCCCGCTGTGATGATGCGAACTTGCATCTCGCCTCGCCTGGAGACCTATCCGACCCCAATCCCATTTCAACCCTTTACTCCATGCACTCTTTTCACCGCATTCATACTCCCCTCCCTCCTTTTTCTTCAATCCCCATATTTACTCCTTCCACCACCACCCCTCATTCATATTTAATTCTCTTTCTTCCTATCGATCTATATGATGCCGATACATCTTCATATTAGTTACAAATAATCGTTATATATTCTGGGTAAATTTATGCGATACGTTTCACCCGACATATTGTTTTATACGTCATATACTGTTTGTTTCCGCCCTTTTATTATTATTTTTGTTATTGTTTTGTTATTATTTTATTATTATTATTTTGTTATTTTTATTATTATTTCATTATTTTTATTATTATTTTTTAATTATTTTATTATTATTTATATTGTTTTATTATTTCTTATTACTATTATTATTCCTTTTATTATTATATTTATTATTATATTTATTATTATATTTATTATTATATTTATTATTATATTTATTATTATATTTATTATTATATTTATTATTATTTTTATTATTATAGGTTCATATGTTCCAAGTAGGTATACACCAGGTGGTAATTTCTCACATCATGTAGATTCACAGGAAAATACCATATGTGTCATATAGCACTTCCTCATATCTACTACTTTAACTTAATTTTCGGTGGTGCATACACAAAAGGATGACGTATTTTCCATTTTTTGGGAATTATTTTTCAGATAGTTACTTCATTTATTTATACCATTTTCTTTATATTATATTCATCGAATATTTTGAATTAATCTATCTCAATCGAATTATATTCACATTGAATCACCAGCTGGATAAACATTCGTCGCATACATTCTGTGTGCCCCCAGGAATTCAAAGATGTGACACTGTTGAAACTGCGATGGAAATAATCCTCGTATAAGATCTTATCTCAAGGGATTTGATTTCGCCGAAATTACAGACGACCTTTGATGGCAACGTAAGCTCCCTTAGAGGAAAAAATATCACGATGAAAATGATGATGAGGCTGGAAGGATAAAGTGCTGCGCGTGGAATACGGATTACGCTTGTTTACCTTTAGGTGTACGCGGTTACGTTGCAATCAGCTGTTTGCGTACGGCACTTTCGCTGCATTTGTAATCTCTGTTACTTTCACCTTACGCATCTTGCCCGTAGAGCCACCAAAAATTTTAATCTCAATGTTCTAATTCTCTCAGCTTTAAAATTTAATTTTCTTAATGACTTGCGAACTGTTGAGTAGTCCTCAACATAATACAGCATCAGTTTCCGATAACCCGCCACTTATATAAAAGCTGTAGCAAGGGATAAGTAACCGTTTAAGCAGGAAGCAATATGCTGTGGTTTTCTATACATTTGCGTTTGACTAGATATCGTATAAGATCGATTGTCTGTTCTGAAAATGTATTATTCTTTTATAATTAACGTATTTTTCTTCCTGTAAGAGTGTATATCAGTTGCTGCAAATATGCCAAGACTCCAAAGCGAACGTAAAATCATATGATATATGGTATCATTGTACATTCCCATTAAATTACTCTCTGAAATAATGCTACTATAAACATGAAATATATATTGTGTCACCTATATACAGCTTTTTAGCTGAAACCGGTTGTTTCTTTAAAATGAAATGAAACTTCCATAGTTTCTCATTTATCTCTTGAAAATGTATCTCCACGAAATCTACCTAACACCTTATAATACTCCCCATTAGATGTATATTTTACACATTTCAAGTCAAAATAATTAAAGTAAATTTGTTAGGGTTGAAATCAGGAATTGTTGTTCCATTATTTTCTCAAGGTTAATTTTATTTCCTTTGCCTTTCTTGGATATTATTTCATCTGTTGCTGTTATCTCTATACCCTTATTCTCTAAAAAAGAGGTAGGGTAAAATAAATATCCGAGTCGTGTGTTGTGCTACACGAATGTTGCAGGGTTATCACGCTATCCCGTGCTTTTTCAGGGCGAAGAAATTGCAGCCGTTAACTTTAATAATTCTACTCGCAAAATCGATGAATTCTCCGGGGAAACATTTCCTGAAGAGTGCTTGTTATATGTTCTTTTCCTCTGACTTTCAGCGATTCCCGGCGTAAATCACTTATCCACTAGGAAACACCGTATTAAATTTAAATCCCTTAACAAATCGAGACTCTTCCTTTTCTTAACAACGTCTATAGATCCCTGTTTCCCTTACGGGCGGACGATTGCTCAGGAGCGGTACAAATGAGTGGGGATTGGGAAGCGTATTCTCGATTGCCGCACCTTTCCAGCAAATCAGTACGGGATGTCTTTTGGCTCAGGTTATTCTTAATCTAGCTTTAAGCCACTTTTGAAACTTTTTGAGGCGACAATGCAAAGTGCTCGATAATCTCAATTAGATAGTACTAAAATAATCTAAAATAGATATTAGAGATAATCTCAACCTACCATAATAATCACCGTCCTGTGTACAGTTGTACCTCCGGTGTCTCTAACCAACCATGAAAAATGCATTGGGAGATTTCAAAAAGTATTTGGCCGCACTTCTCGATATGATGTGTGATACTAAAGGATCATCAAGAAGGATTCAATGTGAAAATTCTTCGTTACTTTTACAAAAGTATCCTGGTTAGACTCTAGGCGACTCGAAAAAATTACCATTAGCAATGCGCATGAAGTTCATTTTTATCTGAAACAGGCTTCGGTCATTTTAAAAATATAAATTAATAATATTGGTCCTAAGATATATGGAATAGAAAGAAATTTGAACGAAAGTTTTAGTTCTGTATACCTTTTTTGAGTCTCGAAAAGATGAATACGGTGAGAGTTGATGGGCTGACCACGTGTCACCCACTATGAATGCAGCATGGCTAGGCCTTATTCCTCAAAAGTATGTCGTTCCAAATACTATAATGATATTGTTTTTGAAAAATTCCGAAAAGTATAGTATATTAATATGTTGTCAAATTCATATTTGCAACCAACCCGACTAAAGCGTTTGTTGAATCCCAGCTCATTATTGGATCATTTCAAAAATGTATATATGATTGAGTATGCTATAGTTTCACGTAAATAATATACATAAATGCATCTACAATGAGCCTTCTAAACTTTGTTATTAATAAGAATCCTGAAATGTCTGACCAGATTCCAATTATGGAAAGAATACGTTATTATTTGAGAAACCACACGATTGCGCAGCAAATATCATCGCCTCTAATGAGACTTAGATGAATCAGAGTGGATTCGTTTATTGAATGAGGGCGAGCGCTATTAAAACTGACGCATTACTCCATTATGCCCTCCGGATATTGCCTCCAATCCGACGTCACAATCAGGAATACTTATTAATGCAGTGATCACATATTCCGCGTAATTCGAATGAATTCCTCTCGTGATGCGTTTTTGCCCCAGGCGATCTGCACCTGATTCGTTTTGGTGGTCCTCCACCGGTCAGTTAGCGTGATAAAAATACCCATCTGCATTAATCGCGCCATTGCCTCTGTGACAATTCCCCACCGACGAAAAATTAGTTTATGCCGAATGTTTCTCTTCGAAATGACGTCCTTTTATCTTTTTTTTTCGTTCGACAAAATTTGGGATTCATTGTTCTCAGGCTGCAGGCGTGAATACGAAACGTGAGAGTTAGTGTCGAAATAACCTACGCGTCCCGATTTTGTTTACTGTTTTATTTCTCGAATCTATGAGTTTATCTTCGGATCCGAGCCGTCCGCAAAAAAGGAGAAAATTACCGATAAATTTCAATCGTGACGTATCCGGAATTAATGTGTGGAAATGGTGTATTTTTAACGATCTGAATTCATTACCGTTCGGCCAATTTTCGAAAAAAAGGACGAAATAATAACATGATGCGTATCTTTAAAAACCTCTCCGTTTCAAAACTTTCGCAGTTGTTGCACGTAATGAAATTAATTGTTTTATGCTTTTACTTTTGATTAATTTAATTGCAGTGGATTGGATGAATCAGGCAACAATTTTGTTTCTCCTCTAAATATAATGACTTTTTTTAGGAAACTCTCTATTTGTACCATATATGTTCCTTATACATTATTCATTTCTCTATGTCATCTATTTGTCCTATGAATTTCTTGAATTTGCCACTTGACCTTTAGCAGTCGCGTCGGGTCTATCATGAATTATTGAAAAATATATATTTGTAGGTTCAGAGCAAAAATATGGAACACTTTTTTCTCTTATCTAATCTACAAATCTATAGAGTTTAAATTGATAAGTTTTCGTGCAAATACGATTTGACCAGACGCGTAGAAATTTAGGATCATTCGTAGACACTCCCCCTCCGATTTGTCCAATTTTAGAATATCCACTTACTCTACATTCACTTGTAGAATAAAAACCTAGCATAAATGTTGGCTGAGGATATCTAGTTAAATTTTTAAAAAATTTTAGACTAAAATATTTTAGTTAAAAAGAAGTTTACTATGAACTTTATTTGTTGGAGATGGCAGTACAAGTTTTTTCGCATTGAAGGAATTTCCCGCCCGCGAATTAATCCAACGCAGCTAATTACGAGTTCGTGCATAGAGCTGAATCAACTGTTAATTCAACTTGTATTTATTGTAGAATCTCCCCTAGATGCGTTAATAGGGGGAGAGAGATCGTAAAATTGATCAGAAATTTACTCATTTATAAATTACTAGCTGAATCTCCCGTTGATTTTCAACGGGGAAAATAGATGTAGGATTAAATTAGTAATGCTATTTGTGTAGAAACGAAATTATCCTCTCCAAAGAATTTAGACACACATATAGGAGTCCAAGACCCTCCGAGCCTTTAGGTTGATCACTTAATGGTTTATATATAGGTATGCATTTAAGCTTTCATTGTATGAAATTTAACCAGGAACGATATTTATAATGTTTGGATAGTAAATACTTATAAGTATAAGTCTAAGATTTTATTTGTATTCATTTAATGTTATTCATAATATGATTTAAGTTTCTTTTATACGAATGCAGAAGATAAAGGAGCTTTAAAGACCCAAATCAGATCCAAGCAAACCTTTACTGATAGATTCCAATGCAACTGTTTCCTATTACTCCAATTCCAAAAATACTGTACATTACTTATTAGACATTATTTAAATCCAGTGAGGTTTAAATCTCCTGGAAGAGAACTTCGTATTATTTTGGAAAATGGAAAGTGCTGAAATACATATAAATTACTTATGCTATCATCATAAAAGAATTCGATAATCAATTATTTGGATATTGTCGCAAAAAAACATTATTGATTCCGACTCCATGTCTTGAGAAGATATATCTTAAGAGAGATGCAATACATGGTCTGCAGTCGAACCCATACAAATTTCCATACATATCATTGCATGTTATGGGAGCGTCTCCTCTAACTTTCTAGTACAGAAGAAGCATAGGGAAGAGTATCGAAGAAAGTTCCGTATATCCCGTTCATTTCTTAAAGAAGATTGATTAAAGTTACAACGAAAATCAAGGAAAAATCAAATAAAATTCGCACTTACCAACACATGTAGTGATAGTTTTACTTAATTGATCAGAGATTAAAAAAGATTTGTTGGAATGAAAATCACTGTTCTTGACTTTCCTAAACTTCAATCCGTTGTTCCCTTTCACTATTCCTCACCGATGTTTTGAGAACTATTTGTATTTGAGAGAACCATTGCATCGAAACGGATTCTAATCTTTAAGTACTTTTTCTTCAGCGGAAACTTTGCTGTAAAACTCTTCATATTTTTATAACATATGCATCATACGAGTCACGAATTTTCATTTGTTCATTCGGATAATCATATCTGAATAGCGGTTTTAAATTTCAGGTCAATGTTATCCAGCACGAGTAGACACGCAAATACATGTCACGCGATTACTCTAACTTGTAAGTTAGAGACAGTTACTTATGGTTCATGATCCAGTGAAATCCCAACCCAGCTCTTTATATACTCGATCATTTTGAATTTTGAATGATTTTGAAAAGGAAATAGATACACCGTTTTAAATTTATATTGCTTAATTTCAAAACTTTTTTCTTGAGATTGCCGTATGAAAGATTTTCCAAGGAATTCAAATTTGGATGTCCTTTTGAGATGACTTCTCTCATACAACCAGTGTTAGAATTCTATTTATTACATTACGCGATTGTACTACATGACATGGTAACTTTATCTGTGCTGATATATCTTCAATCTCCCTCATAGAACGTCTGCTCTATGAGATATTTTGAAAAATGTTTAACGACTTACCAATAACCTAACTGTTATTCTTTTATGGACTATTTCTATATGCAGTTTGAAGTGTAAATATGTTCCTTGCTTTCTGATTCCAGCCTTTTCTATAAATTTCAGTTTATTATCTATTTGTAGCTTTCGCAGATTTTTCTCACCCTCTTCTGGGGTGTTTTCCTGCTGTGGGCAATTATTCCTATCCTAGGTTTTTAAGCCCACAATATAAATTCCTTCCGTGCACTTTTTGCTATCTCTTTCTTACAAATTGACGAAGGGTTAGATGTAAGAAAAGACTATTCAGTCTCAATCTCGCCCGAATAAAGACGTTTTATTATTATTATTATAATTTCCTCAATCTTCTAGGTAAGAACTATCCTGCTTTAAGGTTCCCATTTGCTACATTATCTTAATAAAAATCTAATACTTCTAATTTTAAAAAAAGTACACAACAAATTAAAACCACTCCCAGGACTCATAATCTCTAATTAACTTCAGTATTTATTCCTTAGACTCAATTCACTGTCACCAACCCACTTGACGTCTTGCCTCAATAAAAGTATCGGCATCGATATATTGATTACCACTTCTTATCACGACTAACCTCAAATCGTGAAGAATTCTAAAGAGCCATTTCGATGAAAATAGAAAATACGACGGTTTTTTTATCGTACCCTTCGGGAAATAAACGTGTGTCCTTTAGAAGGCATTCCATATTCATCTTAAGCAAGAATATCAAATTTTAACACCAGCGGGCCGCATCAGCTCACTTAAGTACTTCGCGGGCTGTATTCAATGTACTTCGTTATAGTTTGAAATCAAAACTAATTTATCTGAAACAGTAAGCTGCATAGTTCCATTATGATGAAATGTAAGAAGGACGATTACTCGCTTTTGGCACTGACTCCAATGATTGTTAGCTGTTTTTCACTTTGATTAAACACTTTAGCTAAGAAATTTTATGCTTATAATTTAAAATCCAAATGGTCTACACGATAATAATTAAAGGGCGCTTCTGATTAAAACTTTCGTTGTAATTTTTCTCAACTGGGTCATCGTTTATAAAAGTTTTGTTTTGTCAACTAATTTGTTTGTTTTTATTTTATGTTCTGTTAATGTGCTCATTATTTTTACAGTCCTTTGATTTGATCATTATTTTATGCGCTGTTAGTTTACGCTTAAATGGTTCTTATTACCGGCTAAAAATGGAAAAAATAAATTTATAAATGAGCTTTTCATTATTTATTTGGGCTTAAAAATTCGCCCGAATAAATGCAATTTAAAAAAAATCCATATACATATTGGTTGAAAGCGCATAAAATTTGTATCATTGACTAAATGATATCTTTCAAGCTATGCCCTTACCTTACATTTACAATGAATTAGATTAATGCAATTCTTGAAAATCTTGGATGAAGTCTGGTAGTATTTTATCTTCGAAGAATTGGTACACTCAATGCTTAGAAATGTTATTACAAAATTAATATAATTCGATGCTGGATATTTATTGAAGGATCATCCATAAAGACGAAATTTATCATATTTCCTTAAATCTCTGAAGGGTTTTAATACGTATATCTAAAACATAATATCATAGTCTTTCATCTTCGAAATGGAGAAAACGGTTAACGAGGTAAAAAATTATTAAAGTAGGCTTTCAGTTGAATACATACACGTGTTCCCTGTATGTCTCTCAATTCCCTGAATCGGTAGGAAAGTCCACCGTTTCTATGATTTATAACTCTTTTCCATGTGTTCCAGTTTTTGTATACTTCTTGCTACCTAACGCCTTTATACATCGTCTTTACGTGAAGTAGGATGGAAAGAAGAATGCGGACGAAGCTTACTATCTCATTTCTTGAGAGTCCAAAGAAATCATTTTGATCAGAATCCTCAGCAATTCAACCATAACATCATTTTCATTCCATACATAATACTAGATATACATACTATACACACATTGGGCCATCTACCATTTTCTTCGTCATTCGATGCATTAACCAGAAATATACACAAAAGTCTTGTGAAGTGTGGAAAATACATTTCTAAAATTATTTTTCTTGCTTTTTCTGATAAAAGAAGAAATTCGAAGTGTTAAAATTAATAGTCTAAATTACCAATGAGAATCTAAAAAGATTGAAAGATAGAAGGAAATTGCTATGTAAGATAAACGAATAGGTCTCTTCATCTGAGAAGGGAATACATATTCTATTAGATGACTCATCCCAAGTTAGGAGAGAAATTGTTAAGAAAAGTTATTTGCTGAGAGATTTTCCTATGAATAATGGAAGTTTATCAAAATCTTGTTAGTAGAATAGAAAGTAGGTTACAATGATGAACTCGGTAACGAAAAAGCATCACGTCCTTTGGTTAAGATAGCATATCTCTGACAGTACCATTTAAATAATCAGACCAAAAATATGAACCAGATTCATATTAACTTGAATAAAAACTATTCGCATATGCAAAACTATGCTTAACTAGAATTAATCAGTTATGAAAATTGGTCGGAAAAAAGTGACTATCCTATCACACAAGGCATTATAATGCCAAATATTATATAATGGTTCAGATTTATGATATATTATGAAATTGATACCGTGCGATACAGTTTCATGCAATAAAATATCTTAAAATACAGATTAATTTTGAGAAATGTGAAACCCTTTAAAAATACAGTTGAATAGTGCCGCAATGCATCCACCAGTTTTCATGAAAGTTAAATGATGGAGCATTGCATTTCATACTATTCTATCTTCCAAATTAATACCTAAAGACGTTATCATTAAATGTAATTTCATTTTCAGGGAAGGAATTGAAAATAGTCTTAGCTTTAGGGCATTTTGTGTATGTC